>CM040117.1:155547538-156147538 GCA_022559845.1 Amorphophallus konjac
TTTCGAGCTCAGTACCAATCTCCCCAAAAAGAAGAGGAGAAATCTTCTCAAATCTATGTTGCATCTTTCCCAGTTGTCGAAATCTGTGCAGTACACGGCACGGCATCCTATTTCCATCCTTTCCATGAACTCTTCTGAGGATTCGTCGTCCCGCCGATGAGTGTCGGTGAGCCCTAATGCATCCATGAGGGACGCCCTAGCTACCGACCTATTTTTTCGACCAGCTAGGTCCAAACCCAGTAACTTCTGGGCACCTTCTCGGTAGTCCGCGTAAGTGACTCCGATCACTGCCTCGCCATCCACCTTGAGACTCGTAATTCGGACCACATCTTCCAGGCTGGGCACCATGTGCCCCCAGGACATCAGGAATGCTCGACTCACTGGGTCCCATCTCTCACACAAGGCTTGGATCAGGAATAGGTCGAGCTGGATCGGCTCGATCCGAAGAAAGGTGCCAAAACCCATCACGTCTAGCCTGGCCTTCTGAAAATCTGGGAGACCTCGGTATGCTGTCACTACCAACTCCCATGAGATCTGTGATTTCATCACACTCTACGCATACAAGAAATGGAGAAAGGTTTGGTCAGAAAGAAAGGAAGAAAAAAGAATGGAAAAAAGGGCAGGAAAACTTGGCTTACGAGTTGTGATTGGGCCCTTTCGCTGAAGTGCCCTTCGAGGTCTGAAAGCCTCCGGGAACTACTACCACTGGACTTGCTTCTCTTCGAGGAGTGGGAAGATTCGCCCTCCATCCAACTCTCAGAATTTTGAACTCCTCCTCTCCCGTGAGAACTTGCGCTCCTCGAGTTAGCTCTCGATATACCTAGGAGGATAAAAGGGACAAGAATTTATAGAAATGGAAGGAGTGCATGCCAAGATTGCCTCCATCACCTTTAATAATAGCCCTCGCGATGAGGCACCTACCATGCTGTCCCGTGTGTCACTTCACCGCTCGCACAGGGTGATTGATTGGATGAAGAATATGACGACTAGCACCCTATGTTGTCTAGGGATACCCTATCATGTTTTGAAGGACGTCCGCAAAATTTGACGCAACATCCGGGAGAAGGCACTAGGGGCGTCATTATTGACTTCGACGGTAGATTCCCGTGGAAAATGGTCACAACAAGACGCGATTCTCTGCTTGGGGTGGAGTCTCGGCAGACCCATCACATGGGAACAGTGCAAAGGAGAGGAAGTGTAGGGAAGAAGGAATGCACAAGAGAACAAACGAGCAGCAGAAAATCAAATCACTCCATTCATAATTCTACATAAGCTGTCATAAACACTACAATCATAGAGAGGTGGCGAGTCCACCAGCTCGTCGATCCTCACCATCAGTCATCTCTCTGGGCGCTCCCCTCCTCTCCTCTGAGGTGCGGGTCCCTCAGAAGCCTCCTGGATCCTCGTGCAGTAGCACATGCCTCGCCTCGTGGCGCCGGCTCCACAGCAATGACTCGCTGCTCCTCCCCTGTTGTGGCAAAGAAGCCACTAGCGGCAAAGCGACCGGACTGGCGGAGTCGCTCCCTGAACTCTCGCGCTCACTCGTAGCGCGTCTCCATCCCTCCTAGCCTCTGCACGACGGCCTGAAGGCCCAGCTGGAGCTCCCTCACTTGGGCCTCCAAGGCCCTCCTCTCGGTCTGATCCCGCTGTCGCTCGGACCTTCTCTCGACTTTCTCTCTCTCTGCCTCTCTCCTCATCATCTGCAGAAGAACCCTTAACTCCAGGATGTCTGGAGAAGGCCTCTCCTCACCACGATGCCGCAGCTCCGCTACAGTCACCACCCAGGCATCACGCTCCTCTTCCGCCTGGGTCGCGCGGGCCACCGCACTGGCAAGTTGTTCCCGGAGGGAGGCAATCTCGAGAAAAGGGGCTGAGGAACTGGAAGATGCACCACCAATCATCCCCCTCGTCGCTGTCTGCTGGGCACGCTGGAACAAAATAAACAACGGCCGTCAGTGAAACTCCAAAATCTGAAGATAAAAGTGCGGCACGTAACTTACCAGGAGCGACAGCTCATGTTGAGCGACGGCCAGCTGCCGCCTAGCCTCTGACAGTTGGGCGAGCGAGCCGCAGGAAGCCCCGCATAACTCTCTCTCTACCGCCGCAGGAAGTCGGCGCTGTCCTGCACCAATACACTCCCTTGCTGTCCAGGGAGACGTACGTGCCAGTCCTCGAGCCTCGCCTTGCCGTGACTCTCCCTCCTGACGCGGCTCAGCTCATCCGCACTCGCCTACTCATCGGCCAGGCCCAGGGTCCTCGCCATGTCCTGCACCAAGGAAGGAGGACCTCACATCATAATAAAGAATGCGTCCCCTGTCTAGGACGCGTCCATCACTTGAGTGCAACACTCGCCGAACCCTTTCCCCCTCACACGCCTTGCTTCAAAACTCAAAATGGATCAAAGAGGAAGAGATTGGAGGACCTACCAGACCGTGTTCACCTCCCTCCGTGACATCGGGCCCCTCGGGGGCCCGAAGCGGCCCTGCCTCCTCCATGGACGCCGTTCCGTGCTCTGGCGCGTCCCTCCTTGGGCGAGGGGTCCCGCGTCCCTCTCCACCTTCACCATGGTCGGGCCCACCGAACTCCATCGATCAAAAGAGGAGGAAGATGAAAAAGGGGGCAAGCGAGTTTCGGCGGAAGGCGGGCTCGTTTGCGGGTAAGGCACGGGAGAAGAAAGGCCACCCGACGCTTTAAATTCGAATTCAAGGATTAAGACGCGTCCTCGCGCCTGGACGCGCCAAAAAAAGGGAGAAAGGAACATAATCCCCCCGTGTAAAGTAGTTCCCTTCTGTCCAGGGCAAAAGTCTCGTGAAGCGTAAACAACGTGGTGCAAAAGAAAGTGCGGGAAAGAAAAGGGCACGCCACACGAAATCCATTTCATATAATAGTCAAAGTACATCATACAGTGAGAAGGGTGACGTGTACAAGCAACTCTCTAACTCTCGCTGCCACCCTCCTGGTCATCTCTCTCCTCCCTCCTCTGCCGGGGATCCCTAGGGGGCCTCTGCGAACCCTGAGAAGCTGTGCTCGCCTCGCCCTGCGGTGGCACTCCAGCCTCGAAGGCGGGACGACGCTCCTCGGCCGAAGAAACCAGATAGCAGCCCATGGAAAAAGAACCAGACTGACAAAGTCACGCCCCGCGTTCCTTCGCCCTCTGGTACCGCTCCTCGCTCTCCCGAAGCCTCCCCTCTGCCGTGCCGAGACCCAATCGGAGCTCCAGCAGCTGGGCCTCCAGAGCCCTCCTCTTGGTCTAATCCCGCTGTCGCTCCTCCCTCTCTCTCTCCCTCTCCTCTCTCTCTCTCACCGCCTCCCTCCTCGACAGCTCGAGGGTGATCCGCAGATCCAGCACGTCACGAGGGAGCTCCTCAGCCTCCCGTCGACGCTCCTCCTCCAGCTCCATAATCCGGGCGTCACGCTCCGCCACCCGAGCGTCGCGCTCCTGCTCGGCACGAACAGCACGCGCCAGGGCCTCTCGGACCTCGGCCACCTGTCAAAGCACGCATGCACCGTAAGAGAATAGTGATAAAAGGAGAGCAGTCAGAAGGAGAGTCGAGGTCAGGCAAACGCTCACTCGAGCCTCGCGGTCACGCTCGGCCTCCTCAACCCGAGCCACCGCATACGCCAGCTGCTCCTGGAGGGCAGAAACCTCCGGAGGAGGGCCCCGCGAACTGGAACCCGCTCCACCAGCCATCCCAGCTGCCGCTGTCTGGTGGGCCCGCTGAAACACAGAGCGAACGACAGTTAGAGGCCAAGTATCAAAAATCCAGGTCACAAAAAAATGCATCGCATACACTCACCAGGATCTCCAACTCCTGTCGGATGGCCACTAACTGCCGCCTGGCGTCTGCCAGCTGGGCCCGCAGGTCGACGATCATGTTGTCACGAGCATCCTACATTGCACATAAGTTAGTGCCACATGCATATACATATAGAAGGGTGAAGCATTTTCATTTCACTTACCCTTGCCATACCACCAAGGAAGAGGAGGTCCCCATACGTAGCCCGGTACCATCTCAGGTAATCAGTATTGTCCTGGACATGGGACACCACTGGGACCCCGCCCTGCTGCCAGTCCTGGTACTGTGCTGGGAAGCGCGTACGCCAGTCCACAATCTTCGCCTTCCCCTTGGTCTTCCGCCCGATGCGGGTCGGCTCATCTACATCAACCCTGTAAAGCCCCAAAATTTATATAAGTATATTCTAGATTATTTAATAATTTTCTAGAATTAATAAAAGGGCTAAAAGAAATTTATAAAGGGTTAATTAAGTGATAAGTTATTAGAAGGACCCAAATAAGGGGACAAGTAACCCAAACCACCTAATTAAAGTCTAAAAGGTTTTAGCCCTGGCCCATTAAAGTTTGGCCCATATTCTAGGAGGTAATTAAGTCTATCCACGGATATTAAGGATAAATACTAATAATACAAGATAATGATTTAGATAATTAACAAAAGAGTTTTCATAAATTGAAACTCTAAGCTACGATGACTGTAACGGTCTATCGTAAGACCGCCACAAGAAAGTGACACATAGGCATTGGACCGTCACTTGCCTGCAGATTCCGTCAGTAAAGGAACTCATACAAGGATTGAAAATCTGATAATCCTATCCACTATGGATCGATTGAGAGGACTCATAATAACTCTAAGGACTCTTAGGGATAAGGATTTAGTGGAATAAGGACTCTAAAATCGATCTAATCTTCAAAACCCTAACCTAAACTCTATAAATAGGGCATAGTTTTGAACTGTGCGACCCTTACTTTTTGGACGTAAAGAAGCAAGGTAATGAGTTATTATTTCGGGTAAGTTGATTTGAAGTATTTGTTCATTATACTTTAGACTAACTCCCCTCCGAATTTCACATCTCTAGGTCAAGAGAGCGTGGAGTTAGAGCCCAAGGGAGTAGCTGAAAAAGTCGCAAAGGAAGGAGAAGATCTAGGGCTGGGTTCTCAACCAAATTCAGAAACTTCAACCTAAGGAAGAGGTAGGTTATCTCATGAAAGGTAAAAGCATACTAATAGGACTGATAGCCTCTGGTATGGTTTGATTTCAAGCATGCTAGATAATTGATTTCATGTTTTATTAGCTATATGCATTACATGCCCTTCATTAGCCAAATGAAGAAGTTAAAGGAAGGATGTTCATTTAATTCACTGAACCCTATGCATATAGATAGCCATACTTCATCATCATGCCTGGAATATGTTGATTTTCAGACCTGATGTGACATTGATGTTGGATTTTGTGTCTTCCCTAAGTGTTTTGATGATGAGCAACACTATGTTAATTGTTGTTGTTATTTTTGATCAGATATCTTGCACTTGAGTTATCCATGGTTTTATATGAAAAAGCTGCTAAGAGGTAACACTTCGTGTGTTCGTACAAGTTCTGTCTTCGTGCTGTTTTCCTCAAACCTCATGTAATTCTTGCTTCGCGTTTTCACCTCGTGTCGAGTTAGCCATGTTGTCGTCTGATTGAGTGTTGTCTTTCACCTCGTGCAGTCTTTGTTTACTGTGTTGTTTCCATGTCATCCTTAGCTCATGTCATCCGTTTGTATTCCTGTCTTCGAGTCCACTTTCGCTGAGTCTCTAAGTCAGTCTAAGTTCAAGTGTTCGTTTCACTTCGTGTTGTTTTCTCTTCTCATGTCTTCGTGTCGTGTTCCTGAAGTTGCTCTAAAAGTTCTGATGAACTTCGAGTAGTTTTCCTGTAGACCTCGTGTCGTTCCTACTTAGTAACCACACTTCGTGACGGTTACTGTTGTCCATGTCTTCGTGTTGTGTTTACGTCTTCGTGTTGATCTGTCTTCGTGTCGGTTTCTATTTTTCGTCCTTAAGTTGTGGTCAGCCCGTGTTGTTTTCATCTCGTGCTGTTCTTACTGGCTTCGTGTCGTTTTCTGTGTAGTGTGTGTTTGTCACCACTATACTTCGTGTCGTTGTTTTTCATTCCGTGTCAACTTCACTTCGTGTTGTTTTCACTTCGTGTCAAACTTCACTTCGTGTTATTTTCACTTCGAGTCGTTTCTTTATATTCTGTCCTCGTGTTGGTTTCTCGCTTTAGACTTCGTGTCGTTTTCGCCTTGACCACACATCGTGTTGCCGTCCGTAGACCTCGTGTCTTGAATATTTGCAACCACTTCGTGTCGGTTTCTGTCGTTAGCCCGTGTTGTCCTCGTGTTGATTTTGCATTCGTGACCTCGTGTCTCTTTTGGCTTATAACCTCACCTCGTGTCATTTCCTTCTGTGTGTCTGACCTGTTACAGAGTATCTCGTGTCGTTCTTGTGTCATTTCGAGTAATAGTCACGTCGTGTTGTTACTATATACCTCATGCAGTTTTGGTTTTTGTGGCCATGCAGTGTATTAATGGACTTAATCTCATTACAGGTCTGAGGAAGAACATTCCACACTCCTGGGCTGCACGTGATCCGAGACAAGAGGAACCAATCTGATAAAGGCACGTGGCAGGAAGATTCTGGATCGAGCGTGGGAGGCACACGCGTTTTGTGCCCTATCCACCTGCTGTTACTGCTATAAATAGAATCCTTCGTCCTCAGATGAAGGTGATCGAAGAAGAGAGGCATAGAAGAAAAAAATAGGAAAATAGAGAGCCCTTCGATCCAGGAAAAGAAAAGAAAGAAGAAGAATAGCAGAGGGAAAAAGAGAGAGAGCAGAAGAGTGATCAGAAGAGTTGTTCTGACTTGCGGATCAAATCCGAAGTCTATTGCTCTGTATTGAGCTACATTGTTTCCATTTTCTGGCATTTGATTTCCTTCGTTCGTATTTTTCGTTTATTGTTCTTACCTTTCTTCAATTGTCCTTGTTTGTGTTTCCGATCCTCTGGACTGAGGTCGGGGTCCTCCTGTGAGATCAGGAGAAGGGAGAGTCAATCTCCAGTCTGCAAGCAGCAGGTGAGCTGCTTGTAGGTTCCCTCGGGTTGGGAGGAAGAGGGGTCTTCGACCTCTGGTTCACTAGTAGCAGGGCTGCTACTAGTGGGGTTCCCTCTTGGTAAAGAGGAAGAGAGACGTGAGTCTCTGGGTTCTAGTGACTGCTGGTCGCTAGAGGTTCCCTCCGGGTAGGAGGAAGAGGAGAGGTTGTTCTCCTGGGAAGCTGTGTATCAGCAGTTGTCTGGCAAGCTGTGTTGCCCAGCCATTAGTGAAGCCACACTCGGTTTGAGTGTGGGGTGGATGTAGGTCTGAAGGACCGAACCACCTTAAAATCCTCTGAGTCCTTGTGTGATCGATTGTGGTAATATTGTGGTATGCCTTCTATTTGCTTGAGCTATTAACTGCACTGCATCATTTTCGATAGTCAGAGCTCGAGGTTATTTGCGTTTAGCAATATACTCTGCAGTATTTTTTAATTCTACGAAAAATAGTGATCTATTCATCCCCTCCCCTTCTAGATCACTTCATATTGTACTTATCAGTTGGTATCAGAGCAGGTTTTTCCCAGAATGTGGTCCAACGGCCAGGGAAACGGATCCACTGGTCCTCGCAGTTTCATAGCTGATGGGCAGTCTATCACCCGTCCCCCCTTCTTTGATGGTAATAATTACTTCTTCTGGAAGAACAGGATGGAAGTATTTATCAGGGCCCAAAGCCACAAGCTATGGAAAGTTATTACAGATGGTCCATACACCCTTCCACCGAATGAAGATATGTGGACAGAAGATCAGGTCAAACTCTCCGCACTGAATTGGACAGCTCTTAACATCATACAGTGCGCCGTCCACCCGGAAGAGTATTCGAGGATCTCAGCGTGCAAGACTGCAAAGAACATGTGGGATGATTTGCAGTTAATTCATGAGGGCACATCTCAGGTGAAGGCTACCAAGATCAACATACTTACAACTCAATATGAGTTATTTAAGATGAAGCCAGAGGAGCCGATCACAGAAATGTATGCCAGATTATCTGTGATCATCAACAGTCTGAAAGGCCTTGGAAAGGATATTCAACAAGAAGACATAGTCAGGAAGATCCTTAGGTCTCTAACTCCCGTCTGGGATACCAAGGTGACTGTAATAGAGGAATCAAGAAATTTATCCATCTTGACAGTAACCCAGCTGATTGGATCCCTCATGACCCATGAAATGAATTTCAGACAAGGAAACGATGGGCATGACAGAAAGGGAAAGAATGTTGCTCTGAAGGTCTCACGACATGCTAAGAAGAACAACAGCAGCAGCAGCAGCAGTGATGATAGCAGCGAAGGCTCTGATGGATTCTCAGACCTGGACAAGGACGAGCGAGCTATGCTGACCAGGCAATTCAGAAAGTTCCTAAGAACTAAAGGAAAATTCTACAGGAGGAAGAAATTTAATGCTGCAATGAAGTCTCCTGAACGAAGATTTGAGAAGAACCGGTCTGCTAAGAAGATCACTTGCTATCATTGTCAGAAACCCGGTCACATGAAAAGTAAATGTCCAGAG
The DNA here is from genome assembly GCA_022559845.1 of Amorphophallus konjac. Classification (NCBI taxonomy): domain Eukaryota; kingdom Viridiplantae; phylum Streptophyta; class Magnoliopsida; order Alismatales; family Araceae; genus Amorphophallus; species Amorphophallus konjac. The sequence goes on from CM040117.1 coordinate 155,555,969, forward strand.
CTACAAGCTAAGGCTCCAGGACACCAGAAGAACATGGTGCACAAGAAGAAGAAGGCCATGCTGTGCACATGGAGCGATGAGGAGGAGGACCCAGAAGCCACTTCGTCCAGTGAAAATGAAGAGAAGACCTGCCTCATGGCCGACCATGAGAAAGAGGTAACAAACTTATTTGAGAATTTTACTTTGGATGATTGGGAGGACGCCTATGGCGACCTGTTAAGTAAATATAATTGTTTAAACAAGGAGCACAGAATGCTTAGACGTAAGTTTCATTCTCTGTCTGAAGAACACTCTTCTATTGTCACTGATAGCATGAAAACCAAGGAGATGGCCATTGAGCTAGACCAGGTTAAAGGTGAGATTGAGAGGTTGAGAATGGAAAGAGAGGAGAGTCTAGCTAGAATGGATGAGCTGAAGTGTAAAGCTGAAGAGTGTAAAGGAGAGATTAGACTGATGGCTGAAAAATATGAGGCAGTTAGAAAAGTTAATCAGGAACTCCAGGACCAATGCAATGAATTTCAGAAGGAGATTGAGGACAAAGAAAAAGTGCTTGAGAAGTTTACAGAGGGGAGAAACAACCTGAATGTCCTTCTGGGGTCGAGGGTAAACTTCAATAGGGAGGGATTAGGATACAATCCTACTAGTAAAAAACCCTTTGAATTTAAGACTACCACGTTCTGCCCCGCCAAAGGCAAAGAGAAACTGGAAACACCATCCAGTTCCAAATCTGTCTCTACAATGAAGTTTTCGACCGGCAAATTCATTCAATCCACTGGTCAGCAACCTAAGTCGGGAAATCCTGAAACAAGAACTGCTCATGTGCAACAGGTGGGGAACAAAGGTTCTCACAGAACCAGTCCTATTGATGTCACAAAAAGAGTGAAAAGTTTTGTTAAGAAAGCTCATCATGCTAATTATCAAGTAGAGCATGGCAACGTTCACCAGTTTCAGCACAAATTTTATTGGAGTAAAAATGCTTACATGAATTATGCTCAACACACACGCGTATCCTCTAAGAGGCCAACCAACAATGTCTTTGTTCAGAAACAGCATAGTTCAAATAGGAATAAGCTTATTCAACACCCACCAAGAAATGACAAAAGGGAAGAATCAGCCCACATAAAACCACTGAAGAGAACTATAAAACAAATGTGGGTTCCCAAGTGCTTTTTGCATAATCTGAAAACTAGTTTTGGACCCAATTTGAATTGGGTCCCACATTACTCTGTCTGAATTTTTGCGGGTCAGCCTGGCAGCTGAGCATAACAAGTGGTATCTTGACAGCGGCTATAGCAGGCACATGACAGGAGACCGGTCCAAATTCAGCAAACTAAAAATGAAGTCTGGGGGCTTGGTCAAATTCGGAGGAAATAACAGAGGAAGAATAATTGGAATTGGTACGGTTGGTAAGTCCTCCACTAACTCCATTGAAGATGTGTATCTTGTAGAAGGACTTCAGCACAACTTGGTAAGTATAAGTCAACTTTGTGACAAAGGACACAAGGTACTCTTTGACCACAACTCGTGCACTGTTTTTGAGCTGAATTCTGATAACATCATGTTCAAAGGTCATAGAGTAAATAATGTGTACATCGTTGATCTAGATGATAATTCTGAAACAAACTTGTGTCTGTCTGCTAATTCTGAACAAGTTGCTTTTGACTGGCATAGGCGTCTAGGCCACGCTAGTGTGTCTACTTTGAATAAACTGTCTAATTATAACCTAGTCAGAGGTTTGCCCAAAATAAAATTCCAGTTAGGGTCCAAGCTCTGTGATGCTTGTGCTCAAGGTAAACAGACTCGTGCAGTTTTTAAGTTGAGAACTGAGGGTCTCTCATCTAAACCACTACAGCACTTGCACATGGATCTCTTTGGTCCTACTCGAATACAAAGCCTGTCAGGTAAGAGATATGGTCTAGTCATAGTTGATGACTTCACTAGATTCTCTTGGTTGTTTTGTTTAGCAAATAAAAATGATGCTTTTGTTCACTTTGAAGAACTTTTTAATAAAATCAAACTGCAAGGTGAACATAATATCATTACAATTCAGTCTGACCATGGAGGAGAGTTTGAAAACTCTTCATTCTCTGAATTTTGCTCAAGAGAGGGAGTGACTCACAGATTTTCTTCTCCCAGGACACCGGAGCAGAATGGAATTGTTGAGAGAAGAAACAGGTCAATAATTGAAATGGCCAGGACTATGCTGATTGAGAGTGGACTTCCAAGGAGATTTTGGGCAGAAGCTGTAAATACAGCATGCTACATTTTAAATCGAGCCTTGGTAAGACCTACTCATAAGAAAACTCCTTATGAACTCCTCAAGGGTAAGCTGCCAAACATTTCTTACTTTAAAATCTTTGGTTCCAAATGTTTCATCCACAATAATGGTAAGAATGGTTTGGATAAGTTTGAAGCAAGAAGCTCTCCTGGAATTTTTCTCGGATATTCAGAAACCTCTAGGGCTTACAGAGTCTTCAATAAAGATGAGCAAACTGTTGAAGAAACACCTCATGTGGTGTTTGATGAGAATGTTCTATCTGACAAAAAGATAAATGATGACAGGGAGTCACCTGATGAGGGAGATTTCTTGGAGAAAATTGAAGAAGAAGAGATGCAGCAAACTGCTCAACCAGAAAACTTACAACAAGAAGGAGCAACTGAGGTAGGTGAACCCTCAGGTGAGGTAATATTTCACAAAGATCATCCTAGTGAAAATGTCATAGGTAATTTGCATGATCCCACTAGGACAATGTCTCACTTTAGAACTGTCCAAGAACAGGACTTAGCTGCTTTGACATCTCAGGTAGAACCCAAGACTGTGGAAGAGGCTTTAAAGCATGATTCTTGGGTATCCTCCATGGGTGAGGAATTAAATCAATTTGAGAAAAATAATGTATGGAAACTAGTTCCTAGACCTGAAAACACTCATGTCATTGGCACTAAATGGGTTTTCAAAAATAAGATTGATGAAAATGGAGCTATCTCTAGAAACAAAGCAAGACTTGTAGCTCAAGGCTACAGTCAGGAATTTGGTGTGGATTTTGATGAATCCTATGCACCAGTAGCTAGGATGGAAGCTATAAGAATTCTGTTTGCATTTGCATGCTCTAGAAACATTCGGCTATAGCAAATGGATGTCAAAAGCGCATTCTTAAATGGGTTATTGAAGGAAGAGGTATATGTTGAACAACCTCCTGGGTTTAATTTCTCTGTTCAGCCTAACATGGTTTTTAGGTTGAATAAAGCCCTCTATGGATTGAAGCAGGCTCCCCGAGCCTGGTATGAGAGACTTTCTGAGTTCCTTGTGAGCAAGGGCTACACTCGAGGTAAGGTTGACCAAACCCTCTTCACCAAAAGTCTCGGAAAGGAGTTAATTGTGGTCCAGGTATATGTTGATGATATCATTTTCGGATCTAACAATTCAAAATTATGTAAAGATTTTTCTGAGTCTATGTCCCAAGAATTTGAAATGAGTCTAGTTGGCGAACTAAAATATTTTCTTGGGCTGCAGGTCAAACAAATGGAGGATGGTTGTTTCATAAATCAAACCAAGTATACTCTGGAGATGCTGAAAAGGTTTGGAATGACCAACCTCAAGACAATCTCAACACCCATGGGTACCAGCTCCTCACTGGATTCAGACGAAAAAGGTAAAGAGGTGGATGCTAAACTATATAGAGGTATGATCGGTTCACTCCTCTACTTAACTGCATCCAGGCCCGACATTCAATTTAGTGTAGGGATGTGTGCCAGATACCAGGCTAGGCCTACTGAATTACATCTGGCAGCTGTAAAGAGAATTTTTAGATACTTATCTACCACCCATGATCTAGGTCTCTGGTATCCTGCATCATGTAGTTTAGATCTCATTGCATACACTGATGCAGATTATGCAGGATGTAAATTGGACAGGAAGAGCACTAGTGGTCACTGCGAATTTCTAGGAGGGTGCTTAGTCTCTTGGGGATCCAAGAAGCAACACTCTGTGGCTCTCTCTACTGCTGAAGCTGAGTATGTGGCAGCAGGGAGCTGTGGCACACAGGTTATATGGATAAAACACCAGCTTCTGGACTACTCGGTTGAGCTAGGTTGTACTTCTATCTTTTGTGACAATACTAGTGCAATAAATATTGCAAAGAATCCTGTACTTCATTCCCGAACTAAACACATTGAAGTCAGGCATCATTTTATTCGAGATGAAGTAGCTAGGAGGACTTTTGAGTTGATCCATGTTGGCACTAACTCACAAATTGCAGATATCTTTACTAAGCCATTGGATACTGAAAAATTTAGCACTTTGCGCAGAGAACTAGGTATTTACAGAATTTCATGATTGAAAAATTGATTTCTGAATACCATGTCATGTGTTATTATGCTTATCATATTCATCGTCTGTTTCTGAAGAAATAACTTCATTATGAGTGTTTGGTGACTCACTCCGTTTTGATTGAATAGTCTGTTCAAACTTCATGGTGTTCTCTTTGAAGTGTTTTGAGGGTTGTCTTGGTTAAGTCTGTGTTGGGGTCAAGGTCTCAGGGGGAGCTAGATTTATAATAGGTGCTTTGGTCTTTGGCCTAATTTGAACATACTCCGAACGACATCTTGGTGACATCAAAAGAGAATCAGGTTGATTAGGTGTATAAAAGAAAGTGTTGGATGCTTTATCCTTTAAGACTGTTCATCTAATTTCTTGTTGGAATTTCAGCTGTTAGTCCCACTGAGATCAAAATCTGAATTCAAAGATAAATCTTCCTACACTGTAACTGTCTTCTGATCTAGCCAGTACAGCATACCTACTTAGTCAATGGTGAGTCCGAAATGAGGTATTTTGTGCTTTAGTCTGAATCACCTTGGATCTGGTGTATTGTTCTCAAACGGACTCAAGCCTAATTAACAAGGTTTTAAGAGCTGGTTAATAAAAACAAAAATTTCATAAAATTGTTATCAACCTTGTTAACTGCTCATTGAGAAACTGGGATTTTCATCAATGAAGTGAAAAAACATCCCATGTCATGAGATGGCAGTACTTATCTGGTTTCTTATTAACTGTCTTGATCATACAGAGCTATGGTACATATCTGGTTAGTAACTGGGGTGTCTGGCCTCTGATAAAGGTGTCACCTTAATGTCAACACCAGTTAGAATACTATCTCTGTCCTCTTGTCAGAAGGGGTAATGTGGTCCTGCCACCGAGTAACTGGGGTTTCATGCCTCTAAACAAGGTGTCTCCCTAATGTCAAAGGTGTACTTGACAGACTTACCTTTGATCTTGACCATCTTTAAAGATCCTGCTCACTTGAAGTATAGCTCTTGATTTGTTTGTTCTCAATACCACAGGTCTTTGTCTTCTGACTGTCTTACTTTATACTCTCTCAGTAAAGACTTACTTTGATCAAACTGGTATCTTGTAACTCACTTGCTTAGAATCTGGTTCTGTGTATGGAGCGAATCCTTATTCACAGTTTTTGCACAGTCTGACTAACTGATCTTCAAAAATCCTCACATAAAATTAATGGCTTTCTTAATTGACTAAACATCTCAATAATCTCATTTATCTGCCTTACTCTGTCCTGTTTTCTCTCTATAGTCAGCAATTTTCCTTTCTCTGTATCTTCAGATTTGCCCCTAGTTTTGATGATGTCAAAGGGGGAGAGAATTGTGTGGTTTCGGTTTCAGAGTTTTTGCATGCCATAGTGTTGAGGGGGAGTTAGTTATCAAGTCTGAGGTAAACTGTTGCTGTGTTCAGGGGGAGTGTTCTGGTGTCATCAGAGGAAGCAAGGAAGCAAGTCTGCTTTAATTTGTCTGCATTAAATATCCTGAAATGATCTCTTTTGAACTTATCTCTTATACTTAATATAGTGTTGCCATCATCAAAAAGGGGGAGATTGTTGGATTTTGTGTCTTCCCTAAGTGTTTTGATGATGAGCAACACTATGTTAATTGTTGTTGTTATTTTTGATCAGATATCTTGCACTTGAGTTATCCATGGTTTTATATGAAAAAGCTGCTAAGAGGTAACACTTCGTGTGTTCGTACAAGTTCTGTCTTCGTGCTGTTTTCCTCAAACCTCATGTAATTCTTGCTTGGCGTTTTCACCTCGTGTCGAGTTAGCCATGTTGTCGTCTGATTGAGTGTTGTCTTTCACCTCGTGCAGTCTTTGTTTACTGTGTTGTTTCCATGTCATCCTTAGCTCATGTCATCCGTTTGTATTCTTGTCTTCGAGTCCACTTTCGCTGAGTCTCTAAGTCAGTCTAAGTTCAAGTGTTCGTTTCACTTCGTGTTGTTTTCTCTTCTCATGTCTTCGTGTCGTGTTCCTGAAGCTGCTCTAAAAGTTCTGATGAACTTCGAGTAGTTTTCCTGTAGACCTCGTGTCGTTCCTACTTAGTAACCACACTTCGTGACGGTTACTGTTGTCCATGTCTTCGTGTTGTGTTTACGTCTTTGTGTTGATCTATCTTTGTGTCGGTTTCTATTTTTCGTCCTTAAGTTGTGGTCAGCCCGTGTTGTTTTCATCTCGTGCTATTCTTACTGGCTTCGTGTCGTTTTCTGTGTAGTGTGTGTTTGTCACCACTATACTTCGTGTCGTTGTTTTTCACTTCGTGTCAACTTCACTTCGTGTCAAACTTCACTTCGTGTTGTTTTCACTTCGAGTCGTTTCTTTATATTCTGTCCTCATGTTGGTTTCTCGCTTTAGACTTCGTGTCATTTTCGCCTTGACCACACATCGTGTTGCCGTCCATAGACCTCGTGTCTTGAATATTTGCAACCACTTCGTGTCGGTTTCTGTCGTTAGCCCGTGTTGTCCTCGTGTTGATTTTGCATTCGTGACCTCGTGTCTCTTTTGGCTTATAACCTCACCTCGTGTCATTTCCTTCTGTGTGTCTGACCTGTTACAGAGTATCTCGTGTCGTTCTTGTGTCATTTCGAGTAATAGTCACGTCGTGTTGTTACTATATACCTCATGCAGTTTTGGTTTTTGTGGCCATGCAGCGTATTAATGGACTTAATCTCATTACAGGTCCGAGGAAGAACATTCCACACTCCTGGGCTGCACGTGATCCGAGACAACAGGAACCAATCTGATAAAGGCACGTGGCAGGAAGATTCTGGATCGAGCGTGGGAGGCACACGCGTTTTGTGCCCTATCCACCTGCTGTTACTGCTATAAATAGAATCCTTCGTCCTCAGATGAAGGTGATCGAAGAAGAAAAGGCATAGAAGAAAAAAAAATAGGAAAATAGAGAGCCCTTCGATCCAGGAAAAGAAAAGAAAGAAGAAAGAATAGCAGAGGGAAAAAGAGAGAGAGCAGAAGAGTGATCAGAAGAGTTGTTCTGACTTGCGGATCAAATCCGAAGTCTATTGCTCTGTATTGAGCTACATTGTTTCCATTTTCTGGCATTTGATTTCCTTCGTTCGTATTTTTCGTTTATTGTTCTTACCTTTCTTCAACTGTCCTTGTTTGTGTTTCCGATCCTCTGGACTGAGGTCGGGGTCCTCCTGTGAGATCAGGAGAAGGGAGAGTCAATCTCCAGTCTGCAAGCAGCAGGTGAGCTACTTGTAGGTTCCCTCCGGGTTGGGAGGAAGAGGGGTCTTTGACGTCTGGTTCACTAGTAGCAGGGCTGCTACTAGTGGAGTTCCCTCTTGGTAAAGAGGAAGAGAGACGTGAGTCTCTAGGTTCTAGTGACTGCTGGTCGCTAGAGGTTCCCTCCGGGTAGGAGGAAGAGGAGAGGTTGTTCTCCTGGGAAGCTGTGTATCAGCAGTTGTCTGGAAAGCTGTGTTGCCCAGCCATTAGTGAAGCCACACTCGGTTTGAGTGTGGGGTGGATGTAGGTCTGAAGGACCGAACCACCTTAAAATCCTCTGAGTCCTTGTGTGATCGATTGTGGTAATATTGTGGTATGCCTTCTATTTGCTTGAGCTATTAACTGCACTGCATCATTTTCGATAGTCAGAGCTCGAGGTTATTTGCGTTTAGCAATATACTCTGCCGTATTTTTTAATTCTACGAAAAACAGTGATCTATTCATCCCCTCCCCTTCTAGATCACTTCATATTGTACTTATCAATTGATTTCTTAGGCTCCATGTTAGTTGTCTGCAGCAGAGGATGTAACGCACTGATCTAAGACCGTCATTATCAAATAACGGCCACAGACAGACCGTTACTCACTCTGTGTATTGGGGTTTTCTCTATTGATAATAACGCGCCAGGACTAACGCGTTGCTGTCATGTAACGGCTCCTCCACAGACCGTCACTTTCCCTGTAACGCCCCCTCACAAGACCATTATTTACTGGCAGACCCTAGGTAGAATATATCATGCCACTATTAGCTATGTTATACCTAGATATCTAAGTAACCACCTGATTTCATGATTTTCAGATTATTCATAGTAGGTATTGCATGTTGGTATCCCACTTTTATTTTGACTTATGCTAGTTTCATGAAGCTTAAATATATAGTTTTGTATTATAAAGCACGACTTTTTAACATTATATTGACGGAGCTTTTCATCACGATTTCACATGGATTCTACATCTCTCTCTGTCAATAGAGTCATATTCTATAAGTACATGGCACTTACTCCGGTACGATGTCATTAGTTTACACTTTGCACTATAGGAAACTATCTTGGACATGAGGACCTCTCTATTGGATATTCCTTCCAATGGACTAGGAAATCATTGTTTCAAGGCCTCCGTAATTCTCCGCGAGCCTGGGATTCCCACTAGGACGCCGAGTTGGTTGTACCAATAAAAGCCCATTAACTAGATCACACTATCGGGTTTTGGTTCTTGACAAATAACGGCCCTGGACTGGACCGCCAGGCCCAAGTAACGGCCCGGTTCCAGACCGTCGCATTCCTCTGAGTCCATCTTTATCTTCTGGACTCTGGTCATTGTAACGGCCCAGCGTGGACGCGTTACATAATGTAACGGCCCAGACTCTAACCGTTACCTAGCTAGTATATGTTAACCCAAGGATTGACCAAGGGTTGATATTCCAATGATTCTAGACAAACCGTGATGATCTAGAACTTGCCATATTACTTAAATTGATCTAAATGAAATGGAAGTTAAGGAAAATACCGTTATGCTGTCGATTTATTTCTCTAAGCATGACATTGTTTAAAGTCTATTTCTTGACTCCTACATTCTTATGTTGAAGCATTCATTCATTGATTTTAGTTATCATGGAATTGTTGGAAGTGCTATATTCTTGACCATACGTTACTGTTATACTGCGTGGAAGTAGCTTAATTTATAACTGAAGATGCGATCGAGCACTGATTGTGTTCAAGGGCTCTATGCTAGTCCCCTCTGCTGATTGCCGGAAACATACTATTTTATAAACCTTGGGGTATGATGCTACTGGCGTCGCATTGCGCTGGGAGTACTATTTCTATAAATAAGTGAAGATCCACGGCACAACATGACATTCTTGTTTGATACTCCACAGAAATTCACGAAGCACTTGCTATTGAGTGTAAAGATGCTAAAGTGAGGAATTTGTGGCTTGCTAGTACAATCTCGTTACATTCTTGTTCATGGAAGGCCAATATCATGTTCTTGTTATACTCTTGCTAGTTCATTCTCGATCATTCTATCTTACATGGTCATCTTGATTCTATTGATTTGATCGCGTGATTGATTCGCATTCGCATGATTTTACCTTATTTCTTTAGAGCAAAAATGATAATTACTTAAATAGTGCCTTCATGTTGATGCAAAGATACCTACTGGGCAAGTGTGCTCATGACCTATTGTTCAATGATTTTCAGGAGATGAATATACTTCGCATTCGGATTCGGGTGATTCGAGCAGCGGGTCCGAGAGTGATTAAGAGTTGTCCTGATAAGAGAGAAGACTTAGGCAGTTTCAAGTGTTTAGATGGAGTCAATGTAATTTTTCTTATTTCTTGAGTCAATTAGTGGAAAAGTCAAATTATGTATTTTTGAATATTGATTGATTATGAAATAAAGTTGAGTTTTGAATATATCTTGTGCAATTACCTCTATATGTGTGATTGTCTCGTGCTCTGAATGTTCTTGCTTGCAAGAGGCTTACCATGCCGACTGTTCACGCTCCCCGAGCGAGTCTTCCGCTGTAAATAAAGGGCTCGGGGCGTGACAGTTAAGTTGGTATCAGAGCCTAAGTCTCCGGACTTAAGGAAAAGAGTCATGTCATAGGATAAGTCTAAGGTTTAAGGAACCATACCTATGAACTAAGGGAGAGAAAATTCATACCCATGTGAGGATTGGGTAGAGCCAGATTTAAGATAAACTAACTAGCTTTAATATATAATATACTTACTTTGAAATTTTCATGAGAAATAACAAGTGATTATTTTCTCTTAGGTACCATATTTCACACATGGCTCATCGTGTAGATTGGGACGGTATGCAACAAACTGTTGCCGGCCTCACCCAGGCACTGCAGACCATAGCACAGGGCGGTGCGGGGGCAAGGGCTGGAGACCTGCATCGGAATTTTTGGAGTCTAAACCCTCCGCGTTTCTATGGATCCTCAAATCCAGATGAAGCAGAAAATTGGATAGATGAGATGAACAGAATCTTTGATGTTTTTCAATGTACGGATCAGGAGAAGGTTCGTTTAGCGATATTCCAATTAAACAAGGATGCTCGTACTTGGTGGAAAACAGTTCCAGCACCTCCGGCTGATGCACCACACACTTGGAATGGTTTTCTTACACTGTTCTGTGCTAGATATTTCTCGGAGCATGTAAAGGAAAGGAAGGCCATGGAATTCGCCTCCCTTCGTCAGGGGATGATGTTCGTAGCAGAATATGAGTTGCAGTTTTCAAGGCTAGCACCATATGCAACACATCTTATTAGCACTGAATTATTAAAGGCAAATCGATTTATGGACGGGTTACGTCCCGGCTTCATACAACAACTGGGAACTCAAAATATCCGCACTTATGCGGAGATGGTCCAGCGGGCCTATTTATGTGAAAGGACCTTAGAAAAAGTCGAAAGATTGAAGGGAAAGGGTGAAGGATCGGGCCGACAATCTGATCGGCATTTCAAGAAAGAGAAGTTTAGTATCGCAGAACCTTACAAAAGCCGTGGTATCAAGAAAAGATCGAGGAACGGGAATGGTAGCAGTTCCCAAAAGAGTAATAAAAAGATCAAGGAAGAACAAGTTGCCTCGGCATGCACATATTGTGAGAAATTCGGCCATTCGGCTGAGGAATGCTGAAAGCGCCTAGGAGCTTGTTTACGTTGCGGAAGTAGGGAGCATCGTGTACCGAATTGCCCTCTCTTTAAAGAACAATCAAATGATGGAGGACGCAGGAGGCAGGCTCGCCTCAATGCAGTTATAGATGAAGAAGAAGCGCCCATGGATCAAAATGATGGGCTCATGGAAGGTACTCTTCAAATTTGTTCTCGTCCTGTATTCGTGCTATTTGATACTGGTGCTTCTCATTCTTTTATCTCCACCACCTTTGCAAAAACCTTACCAACTACATCAGTTCCCCTACCTTCAGATCTCGCTATTACAACACCTTTAGGATCTGGAACTAAGCTTACCAACCATTATCCTGATTGTGAAGTAGTGGTAGAAGGTCACAATCTCCCTGCAAACTTAGTATGCCTTGACATGAAGGGTTATGATGTCATTCTAGGGGTTGATTGGCTCGTTGATCATGACGCTTATATCAATTGCCGAAATAGGATTATATCCTTTCGCAAGCCTGGACTTCCACGATTTTCTTTTCTTGACATCAAATACAAGAAGCATCCTACCATAATATCCTCTCTTCATGCTTGCAAACTCATCTCGCAAGGATGCGAAGTTTTTCTTGCCTCGGTCATTGTCACAGAATCTAAGGAAATTGTCTTAGCAGACATTCCTATTGTCAATGAATTCTCTGATGTGTTCCCACCCGAACTACCTAGTTTACCCCCCGAAAGGGAAGTAAACTTTACCATTGAACTCATTCCAGGAGCGGCACCTGTTTCTATAGCCCCTTACAGGATGTCCCCCACAGAACTTAAGGAATTGAAGAAGCAACTACAGGAACTTCTAGACAATGGCTTTATCAGACCTAGCACATCCCCTTGGGGTGCGCCTGTTCTATTTGTCAAGAAGAAGGATGGTTCACTCAGGTTATGTATTGATTACCGGCGATTGAATCAACTTACGATCAAGAATAAATATCCATTACCGCGTATTGATGAGCTCTTCGATCAACTTTCAGGAGCAGAATATTTCTCTAAGATTGATCTTAGGTCTGGTTATCATCATCTTAGAATTAAAGAAGAAGACATCTATAAATCAGCTTTTCGAAGTCGTTATGGCCACTACGAGTTTGTGGTGATGCCATTTGGGTTAACCAATGCCCCAGCAGCATTCATGCAACTGATGAACAATGTTTTCCAGCCATATTTAGACCAATTCATCGTCGTCTTCATCGATGACATCTTGATATATTCCAAGACGAAAGAAGAACATGAAGAACATCTAAGGATAGTTTTACAAACCCTTAGAGAACACAAGCTATACGCCAAACTCAATAAGTGTGAATTCTGGCTCAAGGAAGTCTCATTCCTTGGCCACATTATTTCAAAGGAAGGCATTGTTGTGGATCCTTCTAAGGTAGAAGCTGTCAGAGGTTGGAGTCGACCAACGACTGTATCAGAAGTCAGAAGTTTTTTGGGTCTAGCTGGTTATTATAGAAGATTCATAAAGGACTTCTCAAAGATCGCGGTTCCTTTAACTAGGCTTACAAGGAAAGAAAATCCTTTTGTCTGGTTGAAGGACTGTGAAAAGAGTTTTCAAGTTCTTAAGGAACATCTTACTACAGCCCCCGTTTTGTCACTACCAATTGAGGGTGTTAAATTTGAAGTATACAAAGATGCATCGGGAATTGGCTTAGGGTGTGTTCTTATGCAAGATGGAAAGGTGATTTGCTATTCTTCAAGACAACTGAAACGCCACGAAGAAAATTATCCAGTACATGATTTAGAATTGGCAGCAGTTATTTTCGCCTTGAAAATTTGGCGTCATTATCTTTATGGTGAAAAGTTCACTATCTATTCAGACCACAAGAGCTTGAAATATCTATTTTCTCAAAAAGAGCTTAATATGAGGCAAAGGAGATGGTTGGAATATCTCAAAGATTTTGATTTCGCGATTCAATATCACCCTGGGAAGGCAAATGCTGTAGCAGATGCACTCAGCAGGAAACCAATGGGTATGTTATCGAGTCTCATGATTAGTATGACTAACCTTATTCCTCAATTTGCTCAATTGAATGTAGATGTTGACATTAAGGAAGGAGATTGCTTCATAGCAAATATCCGAGCTCAACCTATATTGATTGAGGATCTGGCCAAGTTACAAGAGGATGACCCAATTTTACTGGAAATTAAGGCCAATATTGAACAAAGACCGGATTTTTCTATTTCTGAAGATGGAAGATTATTATTCAAGGGCCGAATGTGTATACCTGATCATGAGGATACAAAGAAATTGATCTTAGAAGAAGCACATAAAATAGAGTACACCATCCATCCAGGAGATACCAAGATGTATCAAGATCTCAAAAGAAACTTCTGGTGGCCTAATATGAAGAGAGAAATAGCGGATTTCATATCTCGTTGTCTTACTTACCAACAAGTTAAGGCAAAACATTTCAGACCTGCAGGTAAATTACATCCCTTAAATATTCCTGAATGGAAATGGGAAAGTATAGGAATGGATTTCATCATGGGGTTACCTAAGACAAGAGGTGGACATGACGGCATATGGGTAATCATAGACCGATTGACTAAGTCTGCACATCTCATACCAATAAAGAGTCGATGGTCTGTTGATATTCTAGCAGCCCTATACATGAAGGAAATTGTCAAGTTACATGGGGTCCCTGTCACCATAATATCAGATAGAGATCCTAGATTCACATCACAATTCTGGAAAGGTTTACAACATTCACTTGGGACTAGGTTGAATTTTAGCACAGCCTTTCATCCACAAACTGATGGTCAAACAGAACGAACAAACCAAGTGGTAGAAGATATGCTCAGGGCTTGTGTCATTGACTTTGGTGGAAGTTGGCACGATCACTTGCCTCTTGTAGAATTTGCATATAACAATAGTTACCAAGCAAGTATACGAATGGCACCTTTTGAAGCTCTATATGGGAAGAGTTGTCGATCATCGATATGTTGGAGTGAAATAGGGGAAAGGCAATATCTAGGCCCCGATCTTATCAGAGATTCTATAGAAAAGGTTAAACTCATTCGAGAAAGAATGAAGATGGCACAAGACAGGCAGAAATCTTATGCTGACAATCGAAGGTGCGACTTGGAATTTCAAGTAGGAGAACATGTCTATCTAAAGGTTTCTCCGGGTCGTGGTATTCGAAGATTTGGCATTAAGGGAAAATTAACTCCAAGATTTATTGGCCCATTCGAAATTCTTGAAAGGGTCGGTGAAGTGGCTTATAGATTGGCCTTGCCGCCACAGTTAGCGGGAGTTCACGACGTATTTCACGTCTCTATGTTAAAGAAGTACGTATATGATCCAGATCATATTATTACTTATGACAATCTGGAGATTCAGAAGGATTTAACTTATCAACAAACACCAATAAGGATTCTGGAACGGGAAGAGCGTCAACTCAGAAATAAGGTCATTCCAATGGTTAAAATTCAATGGAAGAAGGCGTGGCCTTATGAGGCAACATGGAAAACCGAATCAGCTATGAAGAAAAGATTCCCAGAATTATTCAACTGTAAGTACACTCTCTCCAAATCCATGTATGAAATTTGGGGACCAAATTCTTTCTAAGTGGGGGAGGGTGTAAAGCCCCAAAATTTATATAAGTATATTCTAGATTATTTAATAATTTTCTAGAATTAATAAAAGGGCTAAAAGAAATTTATAAAGGGTTAATTAAGTGATAAGTTATTAGAAGGACCCAAATAAGGGGACAAGTAACCCAAACCACCTAATTAAAGTCTAAAAGGTTTTAGCCCTGGCCCATTAAAGTTTGGCCCATATTCTAGGAGGTAATTAAGTCTATCCACGGATATTAAGGATAAATACTAATAATACAAGATAATGATTTAGATAATTAACAAAAGAGTTTTCATAAATTGAAACTCTAAGCTACGATGACTGTAACGGTCTATCGTAAGACTGCCACAAGAAAGTGACGCATAGGCATTGGACCGTCACTTGCCTGCAGATTCCGTCAGTAAAGGAACTCATACAAGGATTGAAAATCTGATAATCCTATCCACTATGGATCGATTGAGAGGACTCATAATAACTCTAAGGACTCTTAGGGATAAGGATTTAGTGGAATAAGGACTCTAAAATCGATCTAATCTTTAAAACCCTAACCTAAACTCTATAAATAGGGCATAGTTTTGAACTGTGCGACCCTTACTTTTTGGACGTAAAGAAGCAAGGTAATGAGTTATTATTTCGGGTAAGTTGATTTGAAGTATTTGTTCATTATACTTTAGACTAACTCCCCTCCGAATTTCACATCTCTAGGTCAAGAGAGCGTGGAGTTAGAGCCCAAGGGAGTAGCTGAAAAAGTCACAAAGGAAGGAGAAGATCTAGGGCTGGGTTCTCAACCAAATTCAAAAACTTCAACCTAAGTAAGAGGTAGGTTATCTCATGAACGGCAAAAACATACTAATAGGACTGATAGCCTCTGGTATGGTTTGATTTCAAGCATGCTAGATAATTGATTTCATGTTTTATTAGCTATATGCATTACATGCCCTTCATTAGCCAAATGAAGAAGTTAAAGGAAGGATGTTCATTTAATTCACTGAACCCTATGCATATAGATAGCCATACTTCATCATCATGCCTGGAATATGTTGATTTTCAGACCTGATGTGAGATTGATTTCTTAGGCTCCATGTTAGTTGTCTGCAGCAGAGGATGTAACGCACTGATCTAAGACCGTCATTATCAAATAACGGCCACAGACAGACCGTTACTCACTCTGTGTATTGGGGTTTTCGCTATTGATAATAACGCGCCAGGACTAACGCGTTGCTGTCATGTAACGGCTCCTCCACAGACCGTCACTTTCCCTGTAACGCCCCCTCACAAGACCGTTATTTACTGGCAGACCCTAGGCAGAATATATCATGCCACTATTAGCTATGTTATACCTAGATATCTAAGTAACCACCTGATTTCATGATTTTCAGATTATTCATAGTAGGTATTGCATGTTGGTATCCCACTTTTATTTTGACTTATGCTAGTTTCATGAAGCTTAAATATATAGTTTTGTATTATAAAGCACGACTTTTTAACATTATATTGACGGAGCTTTTCATCACGATTTCACATGGATTCTACATCTCTCTCTGTCAATAGAGTCATATTCTATAAGTACATGGCACTTACTCCGGTACGATGTCATTAGTTTACACTTTGCACTATAGGAAACTATCTTGGACATGAGGACCTCTCTATTGGATATTCCTTCCAATGGACTAGGAAATCATTGTTTCAAGGCCTCCGTAATTCTCCGCGAGCCTGGGATTCCCACTAGGATGCCGAGTTGGTTGTACCAATAAAAGCCCATTAACTAGATCACACTATCGGGTTTTGGTTCTTGACAAATAACGGCCCTGGACTGGACCGCCAGGCCCAAGTAACGGCCCAGTTCCAGACCGTCGCATTCCTCTGAGTCCATCTTTATCTTCTGGACTCTGGTCATTGTAACGGCCCAGCGTGGACGCGTTACATAATGTAACGGCCCAGACTCTGACCGTTACCTAGCTAGTATATGTTAACCCAAGGATTGACCAAGGGTTGATATTCCAATGATTCTAGACAAACCGTGATGATCTAGAACTTGCCATATTGCTTAAATTGATCTAAATGAAATGGAAGTTAAGGAAAATACCGTTATGCTGTCGATTTATTTCTCTAAGCATGACATTGTTTAAAGTCTATTTCTTGACTCCTACATTCTTATGTGGAAGCATCCATTCATTGATTTTAGTTATCATGGAATTGTTGGAAGTGCTATATTCTTGACCATACGTTACTGTTATACTGCGTGGAAGTAGCTTAATTTATAACTGAAGATGCGATCGAGCACTGATTGTGTTCAAGGGCTCTATGCTAGTCCCCTCGGCTGATTGCCAGAAACATACTATTTTATAAACCATGGGGTATGATGCTACTGGCGTCGCATTACGCTGGGAGTACTATTTCTATAAATAAGTGAAGATCCACAGCACAACATGACATTCTTGCTTGATACTCCACAGAAATTCACGAAGCACTTGCTCTTGAGTGTAAAGATGCTAAAGTGAGGAATTTGTGGCTTGCTAGTACAATCTCGTTACATTCTTGTTCATGGAAGGCCAATATCATGTTCTTGTTATACTCTTGCTAGTTCATTCTCGATCATTCTATCTTACATGGTCATCTTGATTCTATTGATTTGATCGCGTGATTGATTCGCATTCGCATGATTTTACCTTATTTCTTTATAGCAAAAATGATAATTACTTAAATAGTGCCTTCATGTTGATGCAAAGATACCTACTGGGCAAGTGTGCTCATGACCTATTGTTCAATGATTTTCAGGAGATGAATATACTTCGCATTCGGATTCGGGTGATTCGAGCAGCGGGTCCGAGAGTGATTAAGAGTTGTCCTGATAAGAGAGAAGACTTAGGCAGTTTCAAGTGTTTAGATGGAGTCAATGTAATTTTTCTTATTTCTTGAGTCAATTAGTGGAAAAGTCAAATTATGTATTTTTGAATATTGATTGATTATGAAATAAAGTTGAGTTTTGAATATATCTTGTGCAATTACCTCTATATGTGTGATTGTCTCGCGCTCTGAATGTTCTTGCTTGCAAGAGGCTTACCATGCCGGCTGTTCGCGCTCCCCGAGCGAGTCTTCCGCTGTAAATAAAGGGCTCGGGACGTGACAAACTCACTCCTGGGCTAGCCCCAATGTCCTCATAACCAGCCTCAGCCGAAGCGGCTCAATCTCGTTCAGGCAATGGACCCACACGTCCCGCCTGAAACAAGAAAGACCTGCTACAACCCAAGGCCGGCCAGCGTCGCCCATGCCCAGGTAGGGTCTCCACACCACCTGCATCACCATACATACATCATGTTAGTTACCATTTAGTCACATGCATAAACACAAAAAAATCATACACATCATACCATGGCCTCGGGATACTCGCTTAGCTCCCGACGAAGTGACGCCAGCTGGTAGCTGTGTGGTGCCGCTACCACGACCGGCCTCCACTGTCGCACTAGAGGAACGGCTCTCCTGTTCCCCTGCCTGGCCCTCCCCATCGAGAAGTAGTAATAACTCCACACCTCCATCCATCATACATCATTAGCACGAGTGATTGCATATTTAACTACGGTAAAATGCATAAATAAATTGTGTACCTAGAGAAAAGGTGCGAAGCCGCTGACTGTCGTCTCCCTCTCTGAAGTCTGGGAGAGATCAGCAATCAAATGGGCAAGCAGAGCCGCTCCCCACGCGTAGTGCCCCACTCTGTCAAGGTCCGCCAGGATCCCGAGGAAGCGGCAGTGGATGCCATCCCCCTTCGTCCCCAGCAGAAGGCGGCCCAAGAAGAAGATGAGGAACCTCCGGAGGTCTAGATCCACCAGCTCCCGCTCGCTCGGGTCCTGGGTAAAAGCTGCGCAGGCGTCTCTCTCCAGTCATGCCAGAAACTCCGCTCTAGTCTCGCTAACCCGCTGGCGTGGGTCACCGAACCCAAGCACCTCCATGATCTCCACTCGACCGACTACCCTGCTGTCTCTATCAGTCACACTCGTCTCCAACCACAGCAGGTCTAGGGCACTCTCTCGGTAGTCAGGGTAGGTGACCCCGCTCACTGCCTCGTCGTCCACTCGTAGCCCGGTGATCCGAGGCACGTCCTCTAGTGTCGGCACCATGTGCCCCCAGGGCATCAGAAATGCCCGGCTCGGCGCGTGCCACCGCTCCCGCAACGCCTGGATAAGAGGAAGGTCGAGCCGGAAGGGCTCGATCCTGAGAAAGGGTCCAAAACCCATGGCGTCTACACGCGCCCTCTGGAAGTCGGGCAGTCCCCGGTACGTAGCCACCACTAGAGACCAGCTGATCCGGCTCTTCATCACCCCCTGCACACCACAAAACAAACAACACATCAGAATCATGATAAACAAATAACAATGTACATAATATTTATTTTATGTATCTATATACATATATATACTTTTTTAGAGGCATCCAGCCTCGTGGACGCCTCCCTATTTTTTTTTATTTTTAACACAAAAGACAAAAAAAATGATAAGTAAATAAATAATAATATATATTATTTTGGAGGCGTCCAATACCCTGGACGCCTCCTTATTTTTTAATTTTAGTTTATTTACATAATAACCCAAAATAAATAAATAAATAAATAAATAAATGAAAAAAGAAGATGTGGAGGCGTCCAGGCCCCTGGACGCCTCCTTCCCCCGCTCCCCGGTCTTCTCCATACAGCCTCTCGTCCGCCCATTTAGCCTAAGAAACCAACAAACTGGAGTTCTAAAGGGGCTTACCGGATCGTGCTCATCCTCCCCCACGTCGCCAGCACCCGCAGGGCCCTCCACGGCCAGGATAGGTGCCTCCGCAACGATCTCCTCTTCCACGGCAATCTCCTCCGCCTCGGCAGCCTCCTCGGCATGATCTCTCCACCCCCTCGAATGACGAGCTCATCGTTTCCGCCTCCCCCCATCCTGGCTCGGGCCTCCTTGCTCCATTGGGACTGGGAATGGGTTTTCTGGAATGGCCGGATCGTCAGAATGAACAGTGTAAGTGAGCAGGGGGGTGAGGCCCCCCCTATATATAGAATCAACTTCCTTTGGGGTGTCCAGGCGCCTGGACGCCCCCACCTTTTTTGTTTTTTTTCAAAAGAATTCAAATTTTAGGGGCGTCCAGGCGCCTGGACGCCCCCAAGATAAAAAACAAAAAAAAATTTAATAAAAAAACTTAGGGGCGTCCAGGCCCCTGGACGCCACCAAGATAAAAAACAAAAAAAATTTAATAAAAAAACTTAGGGGCGTCCAGGCCCCTGGACGCCCCCAAGATAAAAAACAAAAAAAAATTTAATAAAAAAACTTAGGGGCGTCCAAGCCCCTGGACGCCCCCAAAATTAAAACAACAAAATTCGAAATAAAAGAACTTAGGGGCGTCCAGGCCCCTGGACGCCCCCATAATAAATTTTTTGAAAAAATAATAATAATAATAACCAAAAATACAAAAAGAGAGAGATGAGTGTACAATCCAAGCAAAAGCACAACATAAAAACAAAAACACAAAGAAAAATGAAAATCACAAAAATAATAATTAGGGGAACAGGGGTCCAAAGCATCCAAAAGCCACACTTTATTCCATGAGAAGGCCGCATGAGCTAGATCAGAGGCTTAGGCGCCTTAGGCCTTAACTTCCCCAGTTCGGTTACATAAGCCCTCCAAAGCTCGCATTTCTCCCCCACATGCGCTAAGGCTTTTCCCGCAACGCTCATCTTCCAAGGCGCTTTAATAGCCTTCGCTTCCTTCGCGTCCGCTTCCGTGCCTAACTCCCTCTTCTTCAAAGGAACGATCCCGGTCAGTGATGAGAACGAGTGGCGTGGAAGGCCGATCTGGAGGCAGCACCGATGCGCGTTGTAAAGGACGAACTCAGTCGCGCCGATCAGTTGGAGCTCGGCTCCGGGAGAAGGCCTCATGAGAAGTTCAAGAGAGAGGAGACATGCCGAAGCACAAGTGAAGAGAGTTTGTGCCATGATTCGAAAGTGAGACCGCCAGTCTTCACGCCTCTTCAGCCATGGAACTCGGTTTGCCACGGTGCCACCGAAGCCTAATACGTCGGCTATGTGATAAAGGGGGCTTTGTTGAAAGAGCTTCGAACCGGTCGGCATCCCCTCACGGTGGTCGAACTTGAAGTGCAAGTC
The DNA here is from genome assembly GCA_022559845.1 of Amorphophallus konjac. Taxonomy (NCBI): domain Eukaryota; kingdom Viridiplantae; phylum Streptophyta; class Magnoliopsida; order Alismatales; family Araceae; genus Amorphophallus; species Amorphophallus konjac. The sequence goes on from CM040117.1 coordinate 155,576,934, forward strand.
AATCCAGCAGTTCAAAACAAGTGCGCAACCATAAGGAGGCTTACCCATGCTCGAGGCAGTAAGGCCACTGTAAAGATAGGCAAGGACGGCCGGCCCCACCCTCTTGCCGCTCCAAAACCCGTGGATAGCATTCAGTTGGTCCTCCTCCATTATGTTGTCGGCATAAGGAAACAGAAGAGCCCCCGCCAGATAGATGGTAAAACCTTTCATGACTCCTTCCAAGTGTTCATCATCTGGTGAGCCTTTCAAGGCATCCATGACCCATATCGCGAGCCTTCGCAAGTCGATTCCCTTTTGAGTGCGGACCTTTCTGACTACGTCGGGCAGCATGAAGCTTCCAAGGACGCTCTCGGAAGTCATCTTTGTCAACATCCGCATCGGCTTCGTCTTCCCATCACTCTTGAATTTCTTCAGTCCAAGCAGAAGCTCCACCTCCTCGAGGAGAATGGTCGCCTCGAACGTGGGGAAGATGAAAGTGTGGGTCTGGGGATGCCAGATCTCCACTAATGCGCCCATAGCTGCCCAGTCCATGCGGATTCTTTCGTAGTGCTTGGCATGAATAAGGAGCCCCTGAAGATGCCACTTCGAGAGTATAGCCCTCATGCCAATGGAGATGTTAGAAGTTAGCTCTGAGAGCCATGGCAGTTTTGAAAACTTCCTCAGGCCCGGAAAGAGCGGATATGGCTGGAAAGAAAAAAAAAGAAAGGAGGGAAAGTGAGAAGAGAGTTCATGCAGTAAAATTTGAAATAAATCAATTTACCATATGTGACTGGATCGCCCCACTCAAATGACCCTCGAGGTCGGAAAGTCGCCTGATCTCACTACTAGGCCTGCCCTTCTTCATGACGCGGGAAGACTCTCCTTCCATCCCGAAGTCCCTAGACCCTCCTCTTCTCCTCCTCTTGAATTTTCAAAATCCCCCTTTGGTGCATTTGAATAAACTAGCCTATGGGGTGGTACTTATAGGAAATGGGAGGAGCTACGAGACGGGACGTCTCACATGTGTGGTTAAGTCATGTTTTGTCCTTGTACTGTGGTACGATTCTGTGATATTTCTGTGCTTTCTGATGTATTTAATCTATGATGGTCTGTGCAGGTTTTGCCAACGGACGCTTTTCACGCTATCCTATACGATATTTACGCTATTAGAACATGTCAAGGACCTTGCGACCTGAACAAATCTGGGATTTGAGTTCCCCTTTAACAAAAATAGTGATGATTCTAGAAGAATTTGGGTTGTACGGATAGGCCGTTAGCTGGTGATAGCGTGGGGACGACGGTTCCGTTCAGTGAGTTGGTGCGTGGATAAACGGGCCCCAGCCCAGTATCAGCTCACCGGATCAGTATCCTGACCCATTCTTAACGAGTTGATAATATTATCCTTGACTATTTTCTATTTTAGTTTATTTTAATTTTTTTTAAAACCCAGCATGCATTCATATAGGACTTTGAGTCTATTGTGGAAAATCACCAAAGTAATTCGATTGCGAAGGTCGCTATGCTTAAATTCCGATAATATGAGATATTCCATTCCGAATGAAGTACTAAGTTTTCTTGAGACAGCCCCACGCTGTTCTTCCAAAGGAGACCCTTGTTTGGATTGATCCTCAAATATCCCTTTACTTTTTGCTCCGTTTGACCCATCTTGGCCGCAGCACTTCCACATTGGCTGGTAACCGCTCCCCAAGGTGAAACCTGCAGGTTTACGACCCAGGTACTTCCACATAAAGATGTTGGTCCCTTTTTTTTACTCGTGCCTGAGCGCACATCTTCTCCTTCCTTGTTTGATTTCCGTCCAAACAATTGTTGAATTCAAAAGACCTTCTCCCAGGTCGTCTCGTTGAAAACTCTAAAAACATTTTAAAAATCGTAATGTTGAAAGCGTGTCTCATCACACCTTGGCATCTACTTTTCAGTCTATTTTCACTCCATTCCATTCCACTTCAATGCCATTTCACTATGCGACACTTCCTTGCAAAGCAGACGCCAAGGCGGGGCAGCTGTAGACACGCCGTTATTGACGTTACAGTGAGTAAATCTCATATTACACTATGATACCCCAAGGCGGCCTTCACATTTTTAATTGCTTTGGTGATTTCCTATTTTTCTGATTTTTTTACATTTTTCTGAATTTTTCCGTAAAAAATCGTGGAGGTGTCTAGGAGACTGGACGCCTCCATAAATTCATATATATATATAATAATAATAATAATAATAAAAAATTGAAAAATCATGGAGGCGTCCAGGCGCCTGGACGCCTCCATAAATAAAAATAATTAAAAAATTAAAAAATCACAAAAATCATGGAGGCGTCTAGGAGGCTAGACGCCTCCATAAATGACACAAAAAAAATTGAAAATAAATAATAAAATAATAAATAAATAAATATATATATTTATGAAGGCGTCCAGGAGACTGGACGCCTCCATCAATCGGCTCACGGGCGACCCCTGACCATCGCTCAGCCTGTCGTCTGAAGAAAAGCCAAGATATGGAGGCGTCCACGCCCCTGGACGCCTCCATCAAACTACTCACGGGCGACCCCCGGCCATCGACTGACCCTTGCTTAGTCTGTCATTGGAAGAAAATCCAAGTTATGGAGGCGTCCAGGCCCCTGGACGCCTCCATCAATCAGCTCACGGGCAACCCCGACCACTGCCTGACCGTTGCTCGGCCTGTCGTTTGAAAAGAATCCAAATTATGGAGGCGTCCAGGCCCCTGGACGCCTCCATCGTTTAGCTCACGGGCACCCCTGATCCCCGACTATCCATTGGCTGGCTTGTAGTTTGAAAGGAATCCAATGTCATGGAGGCGTCCAGGGCTTGTAGTTTGAAAGGAATCCAATGTCATGGAGGCGTCCAGGCCCCTGGACGCCTCCATCATCCAGGTCACGGATGCCCCTGGCCACTGACTACCCGTCAGCATGTCAGATTGTCGTTTAAAAAAGATCCAAGTGATGGAGGCGTCCAGGCCCCTGGACGCCTCCATCCTCCGGAACTCTATAAATAGAGGGCTACCCCCCTCAGTCCAAGGGTCGAAAAAAAGAGCGCCGGGAGGCTGTCAGATTCCATTCCTAACCCGTGGGTGTTTTGTAGGTGAGGTTCTGCCGGATTCCTGGGTGCCCGTGCTTGCAGGAGAAAGGCCGTCTTCGCCCGTCGCGCTCCCACGTCATCCCTACGCTACCGAGGCTCCGCCGGATCTCGCCATCGGCCATCCAATAAGCCATTCTCCTCTCTTTTTCCTTAGATATCTTGCATTCATCATATCGTATTTTTCACCCCCTTTTGGGGGAGTCTCTTCCTGTTCCTACATTGGTATAATAACTATCCATCATAAGCATTTTCCTCCTACTCGTGTCCGAGAGGGGTTTAAAAGACCACACCAACCAGGTGTGTGTCCGGCCGTCATTTCGTTACTTGCATCGCTAGAATTGATTGCTGCACCTTCGTCTTTCTGATCCACTTGTTATTTGTTTATCGTTGTTTTGCAAGGGTACTCAAGGAAAGCCCTCCCCGTCGGCCGGTCGAAGGGGGAGGAAGAAGCAACCCACCATTTCCCGCTCTCGATGATTCACAGTTTCCGTGTCTTGTGCCAAGTACACGCGATCATTTCTTTTCATTGAGGTAACCCCTCTGGCGATCACATCCCTTTGGCATCCTACGTATGCTCTTTTCTCTGTTGACATGTTGCATGACCCCTTCCCCCATTAGCTTTTAGTTATTGCGAGTTTGTAGCCCGTCGCTCGCGTTTCTCGTTCCCTTTTGAGTGGATCTCCATTCGGTAGTCCACAATATGCTGCCAGATTTGCACCATAACACTGTCATCTTGTCCCGCGTAGCATGATTTTCTATGCATGTTTTGTATCCCGTTAGCGGAGTTAGCGTAATAGTCTTATCTTGTTTTAGCCCCGAGGCATCCTTTCTTGGCAACTAATCAAGGGTTGTCCTTCTTTGGAAGGACATAATTAACGCCATAGCCTTTATGGTATGATGGACTCCGGGTCCTGACACGAATATCACAATCGACTGACTGAGTCAGGTCGAGTGCATAATAAACTGTCACGCTAGTGACTGGCACGCCTAATTAATAAACCAAATAAATAAACAAAAAATAACTGAATAAAATTCAACTAAAGATATTCTAAAATAAGATAAAAATGAAATAAATTTTTTTTCATCTCCCACAAGTTTGGAATGCCCGGTGGGACCTGAGTCTCCCTTCATCTCTTTGCCAAGAGAGGATACCTTTGGGGGCTTCCCCCAAGAATACTGATTGTTTGTCTGTTTGTCTCAGGCAAACGATGACGTCATACGGACTCACCGGTGTTGGCTTCAGCCCCGCAATCGTCGCCGACCATGCGGAACACGGGTACCTGGCGGTGCCCATGGTTTTCGACTCCTTCCCACCAGCTGTAGGCTTCCCCAACTTCTTGGGGTTGGCCTTTGCTGACATGCTACAGACGGAGTCCTCAAGGCCCGCAGAAGAGAAGGCTGCAGAGAGGGTCGAGGCATCGAAGGCTCGACACTATGCTGGCTCGCCTACCAGCTCGATTCAAGTCGCCAGCTGCATGGTGAATCATATTGCTCACGGGGCCCGCCCCGTCCCTGCCAAGAACTTCGGGAGGCGTCGACACCGGAACCCCCAAACGAAGGTTGATGCTGTTGTGATCGGACGTCTCTCCGCATCCGGCAAGTCTATGCTGGTCGGTGGCCTCCGTGTCATTTTGGATGGACGTAAGGCTAAAGTGAGCCCGGACCGGGTGATCCCTACAGTGCCAGTCCACAACTCCTATCAGACTCTTGCTAGAAGAAGTGCCGGAGAAGAAGAAGCCGGCCGCCATGGCCAGAGAAGGTTGGCTCCCAAGCCAAGAAGATTCAAACAGGTTTGGGTCCCCAAAATGGTCCAGCCTGTCCAGCAAGAAGCGCCAGTGCAGTACCACCCCAGGTTCACTAGAGTAGAATGTTGTGCCCCTAGCCCTTGTGGCTTGTGGTTTTGATGATTGGTTTTAGGGGTTTGTGATGATTGGTTTTATTGTGAGTTAATCACTGTGAGTCACCATGGTTTTATTCAGTCATTTTATCAGATCATAACTCAGTCATTCTTATATTCAGTCTGTCATTCAAATGTTCATTCAGTCTTTCATATGTTCAGTCAGTTTATCTGCTTACACTGTGAGTCATTGCATTTGAAGTTCAGACTGTTTATCTGCTGCATAAAGCATTGATATGCATTTATAGAGTCTGCACATTTGCATCAGGCAGCAAGTGTGTACAACGCCCTGTGTAGGCACGACAAGTCCATACACTGGTTGCACATTGCACAGCTGCAGGCACTTCTAAGTCTACACATCGTGTAGCTTGCTGGCATAGACTGTACACTCATCTGTCTGCATGTGTCACCAAGTCCACACATTGCATCGTGTGTTTCTTCATGAAGTCTATACATTGGCATGCAGCATCTCTTGAAGTATGTACATTCTCTTCAAGCATTTCAAAGTCTAGACTTCGCTTGGAGTTCTTTCAAGTCTATACTTTACTGAGCGTCTCACTGACTGTCTCATGCAAGTATATACAGTGGCATATGCTTTAACTGTAAAGCCTATACATCCTGCACCGTCTCATGCAGCATCTCAAGCCATGTCCATACATAGTCCATCAGCACTTAGAAGTCTGTACATCGATCCGTCTTGTTCAGCGTCTTAGTGCATTCAAAGTCTGTACAGCGTCCGTCTCAGCCAGTGTCTCATGCTGCGTCTTAGGCAAGTCTATACATCGCCTTCAGACTTTCAAGTCTATACACTCCATGCTACTTCAAGTCTATACATCCACAGTGTAACTTCAAAGTCTGAACATTGTCTCACTCCGTCAAAGTCCATACATTTGTCTTCTCATCAAAGTCAGTACATTGGCTTCGCATCTGCAAGTCTGTACATCGGTTTGATATCAACAAGTCTGTACATTGGCTTCAACTCTCCAAGTCTATACAGCCACACTTAATAGGTAAAGTCTATACATTCTTCAGCTGGAACTGTGCAAGTCTGTACATCGTTACTTGCCAAAGTTTGTACATTGGCATCTGTTCCTACGTTGCACTTCCAAGTCTGCACATTGGGTTCTTTACCTACGTTCAGCTTTGAAAGTCTGAACATTGGAAGTTTTACCTACGTTGCACTTCAAAGTCTATACACTCGCTGTCTTCCATTGTTTCAAGTCTGTACAACCTTTCCATTGGAAAGTCTATACATTGGTCGCTGAATGATCTTCAAGTCTATACGGACCTTGACTCGCTCAAGTCTATACATCGGCCTGCTATCTTTGACAAAGTCTTTACATCACGAAGTCTATACACTCAACTCCTTCACACTTCAACAAAGTCTGTACAGCGGCTGTCTTCACATAGGAAGTATGTACAGCCGTTCACCTCGTGAAGTCTAGACATTTGATGTGCATGGTCTTGAAGCATTTAGGAAGTCTGTACTTTGGTCTGCTTTGCATTACACAAAGTATGTACATTGCACAGCATGCATCAATTCCAAGTAGGTACATCGTCTATTCATAAAGTATATACATTGTACTTGTGTTCAATAGTTTGAAGTGTATACACTCTCACGTTGTTCATACTTGGCTATATGTTGCTTTCAAGTGTATACACTCTCACATAATACACACATGCTTAGCTGCTGTCCTAAGTCTGCACATTGCCAAAGTCTGAACACTCATCGTGTTAGTGCATCTCAAGTCTATACATTGCTACAGTAACGCAAGTTTATACATCGTCCGTCTCATGCATTGTATTAGGCTAAGTCTATACAGTGATCTGTCTCATTCAGTGTCTCATATGCACATTTGAGTCAAAGTCTGTACAGCCCAAGTCTGTACACTGAGGACGCCTGTTAGCCTTCAAAGTCTATACACTGTCTACAGTGCATCCAGCAAGTCTATTCATTGGAGTGTCTTGTTCAGCGTCTCATGGCAAAGTCTGCACATTCTATTGTTCAACGTCTGCATGCATTACACGAAGTTTGTACACTGCATCGTCTCAACTTGCGTCTCACTGAGCATCCATTCACTGTAAAGTCTATACAGACTTCATCATCTTAGGGTACGTCTCATGCCTTTGCCAAAGTCTATACAGTCTGTTGCTGTGTTACACTATATGCCTCACTCTAAGTCTACACACTCGTGAGTGTCTCACCAAGTCCATACACTGGCCTTGAGCTGAAGTCTATACAGTGCCTCAGGCTGAGCAAGTCCATACATTGACTGCTGTTCTTCAGAGTCTGTACATCGCAGTGAGTCGAAGGTTGCCTAAGTCTGTACAGCCGTTGGCTTCTTATGTGAAGTCCATACATTGAGTAAAGTCTATACAGCCATTGCTTGCGTCGCCTTACACGACCAAGTCTGTACAGAGTTTCCATTGCATCTCATGAAATCCACACATTGGTAAAGCTAGTGCATGCATTGTTCATCACCTGTCTTGTTCACTGCGTCGACGCTGACACTGGATGCGTTGACGCATTGGCCAGTTGCCAAGGGCGTGAGCATCTCGCTTGAGGAGCTGAGGTGACGCTGCACGTTGGAAGCGTTGACGCCTTGGGCTGATGTCCAAAGGTCTCAACATCAAGTCTGTACAGCATGAAGTCTGTACATTGGCTTTTGTCTTGAACAGAAGGCCTTAGTCTACACACTCTCCTGTTATGATAATGCACTCTTCAGCAAGTATATACACTGAGCACGCATGAAGTCTTCTAAGTCTATACACTCCCTCACTCTGTACACACTTGCTATATTGATTTCTGAAGTCTACACAATGCTTTGCATTCACAGAGTCTGTACAGGGTGTTCAGACTCAAACTGATGACTTATTCAATGCTATGTCTGACAGGGATTCTTACCGAGATTGATGACCTGGCTCGTGATTCCAGGAGAACGAGGTATGCAGATGCTGACACATGGATGAAGCTGCCTCGGATCTGGCGAATTCCTTGGGCGGGAAAACGTGGAAGCCACACGCCCAGGGGCTGCTGCTGCTATATATATGAGCCTTCTTCCACTAAAGAAGGCTGATCGAAAGAAAAGGAGAAAAGTCTATACATCCAGTCTGAGAGCAGCAGAGTATTCTCAATCCAGTGAGTAGAGAAGAAGAAGAAAAAGAAGAGTGGCAGAGTGAGAGAAGCAGTAGAAGTAAAAAGAGAAAGAGAGAGAGCTCGCGAGTGAGAGAAGGAAGTAAAGAAGAAAAAGGAAGAGAAAGAAGAAGCTTCATCTGAAGACTAGTTCCTACTGGACCGTGGATCAGATCCAAGCCAGTCAGCTCCGTTGAGAGCCACATCTGTGTTTTCATCTTTTACAGCCTTCTGATTGCTGTGTTATTTTCGTTTATTGTTTTCCTTTGTTTTCTGATTACCTTTGTACTTCCGATCCTCTGGACTGAGGTCGGGTTCCTCTTGTGGACTCAGGAGAAGGGAGATCTGATCTCCGGTACTGGGCTTGTGGGTTGCAAGTCCAGGGGTCCCTCCTGGTCTGGAGGAAGAGAGGTCTTCGACCTCTAGTTTTCAAGTGGCTGGGAGCCACTTGGGGTGTCCCTCTGGTTGGGAGGAAGAGGGGAGGTTGTTCCCCTGGTCAAGCTGTGTGGCAGCACCTTGTTCACAGACTGAGTCTGCAGTGTTCTAGCTTGTGCTAGTGGAAGCCTCACTCCGGTTGAGAGTGAGGGGTGGATGTAGGTCTGTGGACCGAACCACCTAAAAATTTCTTGTGCAGTGATCTGATTGTTTGCTTTACTTCCGCTAGATGCTTGAATAGGCGCGCTCCAAGTGTTTGTATTTGAGTTGAATCGAATTGGTTCTATTCTGTGTCTATCTCTAGCATCCAAGTTTTTATTTGGCCATTATGCATAGAGGGATACATTCACCCCCCCCCCCTCTGTATCCGGGCCTAGCACCCTAACAGTTAGTATTAGAGCAGGTGTCTGCATACAAGGTCCAGCGACCTGCAGATCCGATCTTGCAGTCTTAGGTGCTAATTTGTATTTAGTGCATCAATATTCCTGTTGCATTAATCTGTTGTGTTCACATGACTCATCCACCGATTTTTAGTGGTACGCATTTTAATGCATGGTTCACTAGTCTGAAGAATTATGTGAAATCCGTGAATCCAGACCTGTGGAAAGTAATTTCACATGGTCCTCATGAACTGCCAAAGAAAAGGTCCAAATGGACTGACAGTCACAAGTCTATGCATGAAGAGAATCAGATAGCTATAAATCTAATGAAGGCGGCTACTGATAGAGCCTTTCACTCATGCTTCTTTGATTCCAGTTCTGCTAAAGATATTCTGGATATGCTGAAGCAAACTCAGAAGAGAGATGTGGACAGCTGCATGATGGCTGACAGAAATGATCAAGGCAGCAATCAAACTGAAGAAGATGATGATGATGAGGTAAATCTCTTCAAGAACTTTTCTCTTGATGATTGGGAGAATGCATATGTTGAACTGTTAGAGTCACATGAGAGCTTAAGAAAATAGTATAAAAAGTTGAAGAAGGGTACTCGGGTAGATAGTTCTAGCTCTCCATGTGAAAACTATTCTAGTACGAAGCAATTTCATGATGCATGTCTGTCTGATAATCATATGTATAAAAACCAGAATGCAAAACTGAAGAAGGAACTTGAAAGTGTTTACTCTGAACTAAACAAGCTAAAATCTGAAGATGAATCTCTCAGAAAACTCTCCAAAGAAGATGAAGAAGAATCAGAGAAACTTAAACAGGAGAACAAGTTGCTGATTGAAAAACTTAATGCCATAAAATTTGCAAACATAGAATTATAGAAAGATCTTGAAAAACAGCAAAAAGATATGAAGGAAATTGAAAATGGAAGAAAGTATGAAGTCAATTCAGAAGATCAGCTTCTAATAAATGAATTGGTTCAGAATGACAAACTTAAGCAAGAAAATGAGAAATTGAAAATGTTGAACTCCACTATGTCTGAGAGACTTCTAGCTTTAGAAAGAGGTAAAAGTGTTTGCTTTGAAGATTCTGATAAACTGAGCGATCTGGAAAATGAAATTGAGAAATAAACAACTGCTAACAAAGTTTTGAATGAAGCTATGAATTGCAGTGAGCAAGAGATTGCCAGTTATGAGTTACAAATCACCTCTTTAGAAAATGAAATCGAAGACTTAAAGAACTCTCTGTCAAAGTTTGTAAGTGGACAAGAAAATCTGGACAGGTTGTTAGGAGTTAAGGTCAATACTCAAAGGGAAGGGTTAGGATACAACAATGTCAATAAAAAGGCCTTTGAAAATAAGCTGACGACATCCTTTATCAAAGCATCAGATGTAGCCACCACCTCAGAAAATAAACAACCAAATGTTCAGAAGAATCAGAAACAAACTAAAAAGTTAAAAAAGGTTTATGCATCCAAGCTGAAAACTATTTTCATTAAAACCTCTGAACAAGAAAAGCTTTCTACTTCATCTCCAATTCAGTACAAGGCTAAGAAAACAGGAAAACAGGATAAAAATCAGAAAAGGACTGTAAATCAGAAAATAAATGAAAAAGGTTCATCAGTGCATGTTGATCACAGTCCTCACACACACTCACATGCATCTAAAAGGAAAATGTCATGCCACTACTATCATAGATTTGGACATTTAATGCATGAGTGTGAATTAAACGAACTGGATGATTTGAATGCTGAAATGATGAATGCTAGGAAATATCATGATAGAAAACCTGCTGTTCATTCAAAGAAAAGTGAATGCTCTCATTGTGGTAGATTAGGCCACATCTTTGCTCAATGTTGGTTTGCTAATGGAAAGAAAAAACCACTCTCACATCATGCTAAATCTTATGCTAACCAACATGCTTTTAATATAAACAGAACTGCTTCTCTGAACCAGCATGTCAAATGTTTTAACTGTAACAAGCTTGGGCACAAGGCCACTGAATGTTGGGCAAGCTCTTTCAGAAGAAAGTTCCCTTTCTGCTCCCATTGTGGGAAGCATGGCCACGCAGTCAAGGACTGCAGGCATGTCTAGGGTAAAAATAGAAATTTCAAAGAATTTGATAGGAACAAACTTGTTTTTAAAAGAATTCCTGTTTGCTCAAATTGCAGAAGACCAGGCCACCAAGTTGCTACTTACAGGGTAGCTGGTCATGAAAAGAAAAAATTTCATAATAATAACAGAAACCCTCATGCTCACTTCTATAATGCTCAAGTTCATGCTAGTATACATAAGAGGAACATGAAACCTGGTAGTTCATGCCACTATTGTGGACTGTCTGGGCATTCAATGCATAACTGCTTTATCATGAACTCTGATGACTATTTGGCACAGAAAAAGATGCAGGCAGTCCCAAAAGGGGCTAATTACTATGCAAGACCCAAGACCACTTGGGTTCCTGCTAGTGAAAAATAGGAAGGTGCCTAGCAGGTGTGCCTTGGATGGAATAAAGGGGTAATGATCCAAGGCACTCAAGAATGAAAAACCCCATTCTCACACTTTTCAGGTAATCTCTCTGCATTTCCCATTTTGAAACTCATTGCATATCTAGTTTGATGTATTCTTGCATATCATGTTCTTAGTTTCATCTAGTGCATGCATATTAAATTTGTTCTTGCATATTCATTCATCATCTGCCAGTTGCATTATTTACTGATCATGCACTCTGAAATGTCTGAAAATCTGAACTGAATGTGAATATTGTTTGAAATTTGTGTGTTGCAATAGCTCACTGAACATTCTGAATTGCATATAGGACTGCATGTTGAATTATCATGCATGACCTCAATGGTATAAATGGTAAGGTACCAAAAGGCAGGGAGGCCTGTCTGGAGGTTCTTACTATGTGTGAGGTGATCTTTTAGACCAAGTGCTCCGCCTAGTATCATGGGTCACTTTGCTGGTTAGGATAGTCTGAATGAGCATGAATCAAAATCATATGTTCAGTTTCTCATGGCAAACATTGCATGACTTTGCATAGCAATCAATATTGAGTAAATTGCATATCCTTGCACACATATAGTGCATGGCATTTCCTGATATTGAAAAATGCCAAAAAGAGTGATTGAATGCATGTTGTCAGGGGGGAGTTAATGCATTGCATATAGGTTGTCAAATGCATACATTTGTCAAAATTCATCGCATATCCTTTCTTATTCATTTGGTTGACAAACCTTAATCATATTCTGAAAACTTTGAGCTTCACAATCTCTCTTAACAATTGGTATTTCTCCTATCAATTGGTATCATTTGGGTTCAGAATTCCATCAGTCCTTCATGAAGATTTCAATGGGCTATCTCGATCATAAATCTGAAAATTTTGAACTAGAAATCTTCTATTATACAGTTTTATGAATGTCTGAAATAACTCATGTGGTTTAAGTTTAATGTTCATGGAGTTTGACTTTAAAATCTCTTAAAAATATCTGAAGCATGTTTAATAAACCTTAACCATTTGTTTCATGCTGTGTCTTGTGAAAAATTTCTGAAATCTGCACTTTTGAATACATGACTTTAATTGGTTAAGTACATGAAACTATTATTGATTTGAAGCAAATGAATGTCTCTGAAATGTCTAAAGGGTTATATCTGTCAGAGCAATGACATTGGTCACTGAGAAACACAAGTCCAAAGGACTGTGTCATGAGGTGCCTTAGTTAACTCTACATAAAATTCATTGAAAATCAGGCAGAGCAATGGCATGCACACTGAGAAATACAACTCACTCATTAAAAAAAATGATTTGTAGTGTGTCATGATGTGTAAATGCTAACTATGTTCACATAAAGTATGACAGTTAGTCACACTAAGGGCTTAGGGATATTGGCCTCTAATCAAGGTATATCCTCTAGTTACAATGTGTGCACTGAACTAGAGTGCTCGTAAAATTTGTAGCAAGAAAATTGTTGAACAAATTGAAATATCTGAATATTGATGCAAAAATGAAATTGCTACAACCCTAGACAAAATCATATGACTTCATAATTACTTGATTTCAATACTAGTGCATGTAATTCTGGAAGAAGTCAATAGATTTGATTGTGTAAGAGAAAGGGAGATTAATCAAGATAAATATGAGGGCTTGGTTCATTTTTATTAAACCATGGTTTTAGATATCAATACAGAATTTTACTGATAAACTCTGCATACATTATGGTTAAACCATGCTGAACAATAAAGCTCATTCATAAGCCCTTATAATGGAAGACTTTGAAAACTTATGTTTTGGATTTATGAGATTGCTATCTCTCTGAAAATCTGACTGAATTTCTTGTGATTGGAACTTCTTTGAAAATCTGCTACTTGAAACTCTTCTGATCAATATCATTGATTCATTGACCTGAACCTCTCATTGTTATCCATCTCATAAGATTCCACTTATTGAGGGGGAGCTTCCATGTCATATGCATCATGCTGCATAGAAAATCTTAAAGAGGGAGCATTGTGTTCTTGCATTCATATCTTTAGGGGGAGCTCTTGCATTTTGGTATCAAAGGGGGAGATTTTTTTTCCAAAGGGGGAGACTTTTATTCACTCATTGCATGCTGGTTTACTTTCACTTCTCAAACTATTTTCTTTTTGATGAAGTCAAAGGGGGAGAATAGTTTGAGTCATCAGAATGACTTTCATAAGAATGTCTTACATCATCAGAATGACTCACTGTGTATTGTTGCCATCATCAAAAAGGGGGAGATTGTTGTGCCCCTGGCCCTTGTGGCTTGTGGTTTTGATGATTGGCTTTAGGAGTTTGTGATGATTGGTTTTAATGTGAGTTAATCACTGTGAGTCACCATGGTTTTATTTAGTCATTCTATATTCAGTCATTTTATCAGATCATAACTCAGTCATTCTTATATTCAGTCTGTCATTCAAATGTTCATTCAGTCTTTCATATGTTCAGTCAGTTTATCTGCTTACACTGTGAGTCATTGCATTTGAAGTTCAGACTGTTTATCTGCTGCATAAAGCATTGATATGCATTTATAGAGTCTGTACATTTGCATCAGGCAGCAAGTGTGTACAACGCCCTGTGTAGGCACGACAAGTCCATACACTGGTTGCACATTGCACAGCTGCAGGCACTTCTAAGTCTACACATCGTGTAGCTTGCTGGCATAGACTGTACACTCATCTGTCTGCATGTGTCACCAAGTCCACACATTGCATCGTGTGTTTCTTCATGAAGTCTATACATTGGCATGCAGCATCTCTTGAAGTATGTACATTCTCTTCAAGCATTTCAAAGTCTAGACTTCGCTTGGAGTTCTTTCAAGTCTATACTTTGCTAAGCGTCTCACTGACTGTCTCATGCAAGTATATACAGTGGCATATGCTTTAACTGTAAAGCCTATACATCCTGCACCGTCTCATGCAGCATCTCAAGCCATGTCCATACATAGTCCATCAGCACTTAGAAGTCTGTACATCGGTCCGTCTTGTTCAGCGTCTTAGTGCATTCAAAGTCTGTACAGCGTCCGTCTCAGCCAGTGTCTCATGATGCGTCTTAGGCAAGTCTATACATCGCCTTCAGACTTTCAAGTCTATACACTCCATGCTACTTCAAGTCTATACATCCACAGTGTAACTTCAAAGTCTGAACATTGTCTCACTCCGTCAAAGTCCCTACATTTGTCTTCTCTTCAAAGTCAGTACATTGGCTTCGCATCTGCAAGTCTGTACATCGGTTTGATATCAACAAGTCTGTACATTGGCTTCAACTCTTCAAGTCTGTACAGCCACACTTAATAGGTAAAGTCTATACATTCTTCAGCTGGAACTGTGCAAGTCTGTACATCGTTACTTGCCAAAGTTTGTACATTGGCATCTATTCCTACGTTGCACTTCCAAGTCTGCACATTGGGTTATTTACCTACGTTCAACTTTGAAAGTCTGAACATTGGAAGTTTTACCTACGTTGCACTTCAAAGTCTATACACTCGTTGTCTTCCATTATCTCAAGTCTGTACAGCCTTTCCATTGGAAAGTCTATACATTGGTCGCTGAATGATCTTCAAGTCTATACAGACCTTGACTCGCTCAAGTCTGTACATCGGCCTGCTATCTTTGACAAAGTCTTCACATCGCGAAGTCTATACACTTAACTCCTTCACACTTCAACAAAGTCTGTACAGCGGCTATCTTCACATAGGAAGTATGTACAGCCGTTCACCTCGTGAAGTCTAGACATTTGATGTGCATGGTCTTGAAGCATTTAGGAAGTCTGTACTTTGGTCTGCTTTGCATTGCACAAAGTATGTACATTGCACAGCATGCATCAATTCCAAGTAGGTACATCGTCTGTTCATAAAGTATATACATTGTACTTGTGTTCAATAGTTTGAAGTGTATACACTCTCACGTTGTTCATACTTGGCTATATGTTGCTTTCAAGTGTATACACTCTCACATAATACACACATGCTTAGCTGCTGTCCTAAGTCTGCACATTGCCAAAGTCTGAACACTCATCGTGTTAGTGCATCTCAAGTCTATACATTGCTACAGTAACGCAAGTTTATACATCGTCCGTCTCATGCATTGTATTAGGCTAAGTCTATACAGTGATCTGTCTCATTCAGCGTCTCATATGCACATTTGAGTCATTGTCTGTACAGCCCAAGTCTGTACACTGAGGACGCCTGTTAGCCTTCAAAGTCTATACACTGTCTACAGTGCATCCAGCAAGTCTATTCATTGGAGTGTCTTGTTCAGCGTCTCATGGCAAAGTCTACACATTCTATTGTTCAACGTCTGCATGCATTACACGAAGTTTGTACACTGCATCGTCTCAACTTGCGTCTCACTGAGCATCCATTCACTGTAAAGTCTATACATACTTCATTGTCTTAGGGTACGTCTCATGCCTTTGCCAAAGTCTATACAGTCTGTTGCTGTGTTACACTATATGCCTCACTCTAAGTCTACACACTCGTGAGTGTCTGATGGGGACATCAACGTCAGCCCGCTCACATTGTGTTCGCATTTACATCCTTTTATATTTGTATGTATACCCTTGTGATATATGGGTACACAATTGTAGGTCTTAGTGGGTTTATTTGTAAAAGGCCATTGGGTTTCTTTGCAAAAGTGCATGTAGGCCCTGCAGGGGCCCCCTCCCTCCTCCTTATTGGTCCACTTGGACTCCTGGGCCCAAGGGGGCTGGTCCATGGTCCAACCTTGGACTTGGACCTAGATTTAAATAAAGAAGACAATTCAAATTTGTCTTCTTAAAGGGGGGGGGGGGGGGCGAACCATATAGTTTATTAGGCTTTTAATGTGTTGTTCAAAGTTGTTCAAACCACATCCTAGCCCTTGATTCCCCTTCCCTAGATCCAAGGGTCCATATTGCATTTGATGTAAACCATATATAAGCTTATATTTTCATGAGAAATTCAATGAAAAAATTAGAATTTTGTTGCAAGGCTTGAAGCTTGGTGCGCCTCTCTCTCTTCCCCTGCTGTTCTTCCATCCCCAACCCCAGATCTAGAGTGTATCTATCTCCCTTCATCCCCTCTCAACCTCCGGTGATCGTCTGTGCCGCCGCCACCGCCGTTCGTGCCGCCTTCGAGCCGCCGTGGAATCGTCATCAAGTTTCTGTCCTACTGGATAGAGGTGTAGTTCGTGAATTCCTGAAGCCGGCCATGAGTTCAGATCGATTTAAAATTTTGAGGGTTGGTTCCTATCTTCTATCCCCTTCTCCAAAAAAAACATTAGGTTCAAAATCCACAGTTTCATATTTTTACCTTTTCGTTCATCTCTCAATCTCAGATCTGTTCTGTCACTGTCTATAATGATAGTAGCCCTGAATTCTCCACCTTCGACCACCCTTTTGATTTTTTTTTAGACCTCCCAATTTAACTGGGCGTTCTGTCCATCGTCCCCTACCACCACAATTTTTCTTAAATTTTTATCATCCTTCTACCTATTTTTAAAAATTCATGTTCTACCGAAGCTACAGTGTTGTCAGCCCATTTCCAGATCCGACCTTTGTCCATTAAACAAATCACAGAAAATCATAGACACATCCAAATGTGTCCAAACTAATTTTTCCGTCTTTCCAGCTCAATTTCCAACAACTTTTCTGAAGAACATAACCCCAGGTTCGAACGTCTACCTCACGGTCAAAGGCAATCAACAGGAAAGTTCTCTACTGACCTGTGATTTCAGGAACTGTATAACAAGAGATTGAAAATTCCATAAGTCAAGATCCGAGCATATCCAGGCTAGATCTTTAGGCCTAGGTTGAAGAACTTCAAGCTAGCTTTCCAACGGCGCCAGTCTCGTGTCGATCCGACATCGAGGCTGGTCGCAGCGTCCATTCTCGCCGGAGCACGCGCTGCAAAACAGCAACCACCAGTCCGTGGACAGCAAACCCGACGGGTGCCGATCGGAACCGCCCGACCCCCGTGCGACGTTCCTGTGTACCGCCAGCCCAGGGAACACTTCCCTAAGTGTCCACACTCAAGCGGCGCCACCGGGTCCCACACGGCCCCTCCAGACAGCACGTGGGCCCCAAGGTCGTGATCACGTGTGTAGCCGAATCAACACACGAAGCTGCCCGTCATCCCGAATTCGGTCCTCCTGGGCCCCTGGTGTCGCCCTTTACCTCCCTGCATGGAGTGGGCATATTCCCACTGCTGTAATATTCATGTATTAACTGTCCCGGGAGCACGAGTTCGGCCGGGCCCGTCGTCCCCACGCCGAGCGCGTGGAGGTATCGCATTCGCTCCCTTACTTGGCATTTTGCTTAATTTTCATATATGCTTGCTTATGCCACTGCTAGAGAGCATGATAGGGTAATTAGCTCACTTTCTATTTATATCACCACTGCTGCGAGAGAGAGCGTTACCGTCCCGTGACCCGATCCGGGCAGAAGTGAGAGCCGACCACCCTAGCTCACAGCCGATTTCTCAACCGCGCGCATCCGACGCTTCCCTCGTTAAGGGGCAGTCACGAGCTTGTCGTGTCCGTGTCTCGTCCCGCATCAATTTGGTATCAGAGCGAGTTTGAGTCTAGGGTGTCCAAATCAAAAAAAAAGTGTCATTCATTAGTCATTTACGTCTAAGTCGTGTTTAGGGTCATCATTGTTTTAAAACAAACAAAAAAAAAGTGTCTTTTTGCATTGCATCCCTTTACTCGGTATATCAAAAGGTGTTGTCCGAACGTTAGGCTACGCCTATCGAGAAGGCCGCACACTTGCGCGAGTGACCTTTGGGTCGATTACCTCCGCCGCGTACCGCGTTTTGGTTAAGTCTAGGCGCATCATTTTGCATTAGTGTGTTTTGCTTTAGTCGGCGTCTTCTAGTCGGTGTGTTTGCATGCCCACTCGTCGGGGTACTCAGTACTCACCCCCACCACCACCTATGGCCAACCCACGGGATACCTCGGGAGACTTCCACTCCCTACAAGAGGCGATGATGGCCATTATGACTAGGTTGGGCCAATCCGATGCTAACTTTCGGACTTTCTCCGATAATATGGATGGTCGCCTTAGAGCCATGGAGGGGCGCTTGGAGACCTCCGACAGGTCGGTCCAAGACCTCGTTGGGCGGTTAGATAGGATGTCACACGGGGACCCTCTAGGGGCAGCCTAAGGCCCACCCGCACCTCCTCCCGCGGTGGCCCAAGTCCAACCCGCTCCCATGGCCCAAGTCCAGGCCGCCCCCGCGGCCCAAAACCAGCCACCACAGGCTCCTCCACCCGCCCTTCCTCGGGTTCCCCAACTACCGCACCGTGACCTTGGTCTCGAGGACTATGGTTCCGACAATGCCTATGAGGGATATGGTCAACGCCGTCGTGGTTTTCAGCCACAACGAGATGAGGATGATGATCGGGTCCTTAAGACCGTGCGAGCGGACCCTCTCGCTTTTTACGGGTCTTTGGATCCGAAAGTCTACCTAGATTGGGAGTTCGGCATGGACCGTTACTTTGAGTGGTATGATATGTCGAAGCGTCGAAGGGTCCGATTCGCCACCATGAAACTCATGGGGCAGGCACAAACCTATTGGAAGAATGTGGAGAGCCTGCTACTTCAGTGGTTAGAACCCCCGATCGACACATGGGCCGAGATGAAGAATAAACTTCGGCAAAAGTACCTTCCTCCCACATACCGCCAGCGACTCATCGATAGATGGCAAAGTCTTAGCCAGGGAGACCGGTCCATCTCCGAATACATCGCGGAGTTTGATGAGTACTTTCTACGATGTGGTGTCACGGAGGAGAGTACCATGCCCGTGTCCCGCTTTCGACGTGGTTTGCGGCCACACTACCAGTATGAGCTTTTCCGCCGCAATACCAAGACGTTGGAAGAGGCATACCAGGTTGCTCTCGAGATGGAGCAATTTGAGGGAGAGTTCGAGTCTAGCCATCGGTTGGGCCCCACCCCTCTCCGTAGTGCCGAGCCCCGTCACTCCATAGGCCCACATCAGAGGCCTCCCATGGCTCGACCTCAGGAGTCCACCCGTCAGGAGCACTTCGCTCCACGGCCTCGTCCTCCTCCACCCCGGGATCTATTTCCACCCCAACCACCGGCACCCGTTGCCCGTTCCCCTGCTCCTATAGCCCGTCCTCTGGCACCGGCACCCCCTCCACTATTGTCCAAAGCACCTACATCTCCCCCATTACTGCCTACACCCCCTACCCGACGGGATGATAAGGGTAAGGCCCCTTTTATAGGAGAGAGTAGTCGGTCGAGAGTGCAGTGTTTCCACTGTCATGGGTTTGGCCACATTGCCAGCGAGTGTCCCGCTCGCACCACCCTAGCCTTAGGTGTTGGAGGATCCGTACCTCCCGAGCCTGAGTGTGTTGATTACGAGGCCGATGAGGCACTAGACGAGGAGTACTATGCCTTGGGAGGGGAAGAGCAGGATGGCTCTCCTGCCGCCCAGGATGCAGCCACCTAGTGGGCTTGATGCTACCACCTTCGTCTAGAGTCATGCATAAGTCGGTGTGTTTTCCTTGTGTGGTTTGTTTTGAGTGGTGTGTTTTGAGTCGATTGTTTGTGTGGTTTGCATACGTGTGTTAGTGCATGGTGAGTCTGCATGTGTCTTATGCAAGCTCGTTGTCGTTCTCTTATGAGTAAGAGGTGATTGGACTCACTTGATGAGTATGGGATCGGTTCTACTTCTATACCCGGATCAGTCACCTATAGGGACTCAGCGGTGATTCCTAGTGAGTCTTCGAGCTGCTTCCTTCCTTTTTGAGAGTGCCCCTTCGGAGTGACCACCTTTAGCCCATAGCAGTTCACATATCGAGTATATATGGAATGAGCAGGTGACGATCGCTTGGAGTGGAGCATACCCGCGCTACTTGGCACGGTGACGGATCCGCCGGAGTACCAGAGCAGCCATACCCTTACTCGACGGGGTCGAGTTCCTCCCACCCGGGGAGAATTAATGGGGACATCAACGTCAGCCCGCTCACATTGTGTTCGCATTTACGTCCTTTTATATTTGTATGTATACCCTTGTGATATATGGGTACACAATTGTAGGTCTTAGTGGGTTTATTTGTAAAAGGCCATTGGGTTTCTTTGCAAAAGTGCATGTAGGCTCTGCAGGGGCGCCCTCCCTCCTCCTTATTGGTCCACTTGGACTCCTGGGCCCAAGGGGGCTGGTCCATGGTCCAACCTTGGACTTGGACCTAGATTTAAATAAAGAAGACAATTCAAATTTGTCTTCTTAAAGGGGGGGGGGGGGGGGGGGGGGGCGAACCATATAGTTTATTAGGCTTTTAATGTGTTGTTCAAAGTTGTTCAAACCACATCCTAGCCCTTGATTCCCCTTCCCTAGATCCAAGGGTCCACATTGCATTTGATGTAAACCATATATAAGCTTGTACTTTCATGAGAAATTCAATGAAAAAATCAGAATTTTGTTGCAAGGCTTGAAGCTTGGTGCGCCCCTCTCTCTTCCCCTGCTGTTCTTCCATCCCTAACCCCAGATCTAGAGTGTATCTATCTCCCTTCATCCCCTCTCAACCTCCGGTGATCGTCTGTGCCGCCGCCGCCGCCGCCGTTCGTGCCGCCTTCGAGCCGCCGTGGAATCGTCATCAAGTTTCTGTCCTGCTGGATAGAGGTGTAGTTCGTGAATTCCTGAAGCCGGCCACGAGTTCAGATAGATTTCAAATTTTGAGAGTTGGTTCCTATCTTTTAGCCCCTTCTCCAAAAACAAAATTAGGTTCAAAATCCACCGTTTCATATTTTTACCTTTTCGTTCATCTCTCAATCTCAGATCTGTTCTGTCACTGTCTACAGTGACAGTAGCCCTGAGTTCTCCACCTTCGACCACCCTTTTGATTTTTTTTTAGACCTCCCAATTTAACTAGGCATTCTGTCCATCGTCCCCTACCATCACAATTTGTATTAAATTTTTATCATCCTTCTACCTATTTTTAAAAATTCATGTTCTACCAAAGCTACAGTGTTGTCAGCCCATTTCCAGATCTGACCTTCGTGCATTAAACAAATCACAGAAAATCATAGACACATCCAAACGTGTCCAACCCAATTTTTCCGTCTTCCCAACTTAATTTCCAACAACGTTTTTGAAGAACACAATCCCAGGTTCGAACGTCTCCCTCACAGTCAAAGGCAATCAACAGGAAAGTTCTCTGCTGACCTGTGATTTCAGGAACTGTATAATAGGAGATTGAAAATTCCATAAGTCAAGATGCGAGTATATCCAGGCCAGATATTTAACCCTAGGTTGAAGAACTTCAAGCTAGCTTTCCAACGGCGCCAGTCTCGTGTCGATCCGACATCGGGGCTGATCGCAGCGTCCATTCTCGCCGGAGCGCGCGCTGCAAAACAGCAACCACCAGTCCGTGGACAGCAAACCCGACGGGTGCCGATCGGAACCGCCCGACCCCCGAGCGACGTTCCGGTGTGCCGCCAGCCCAGGGAACACTTCCCTAAGTGTCCACACTACAGCGGCGCCACCGGGTCCCACACGGCCCCTCCAGACAGCACGTGGGCCCCACGGTCGTGATCACGCGTGTAGCCGAATCAACACACGAAGCTGCCCGTCATCCCGAATTCGGTCCTCCCGGGCCCCTGGTGTCGCCCTTTACCTCCCTGCCTGGAGTGGGCATATTTCCACTGCTGTAATATTCATGTATTAACTGTCCCGGGAGCACGAGTTCGGCCCGGCCCGTCGTCCCCACGCCGAGCACGTGGAGGTATCGCATTCGCTCCCTTACTTGGCATTTTACTTAATTTTCATATATACTTGCTTATGCCACTGCTAGAGAGCATGATAGGGTAATTAGCTCGCTTTTTATTTATATCACCGCTGCTGCGAGAGAGAGCGTTACCATCCCGTGACCCGATCCAGGCACAAGTGAGAGCCGACCACCCTAGCTCACAGCCGGTTTCTCAACCGCGCACATCCGACGCTTCCCTCGTTAAGGGGTAGTCACGAGCTTGTCGTGTCCGTGTCTCATCCCGCATCAGTGTCTCATCAAGTCCATACACTGGCCATGAGCTGAAGTCTATACACTGCCTCAGGCTGAGCAAGTCCATACATTGACTGCTGTTCTTCAGAGTCTGTACATCGCTGTGAGTCGAAGGTTGCCTAAGTCTGTACAGCCGTTCGCTTCTTATGTGAAGTCCATACATTGAGTAAAGTCTATACAGCCATTGCTTGCGTCGCCTTACACGACCAAGTCTGTATAGAGTTTGCATTGCATCTCATGAAGTCTACACATTGGTAAAGCTAGTGCATGCATTGTTCATCACCTGTCTTGTTCACTGCGTCGACGCTGACACTGGATGCGTTGACGCATTGGCCAGTTGCCAAGGGCGTGAGCATCTCGCTTGAGGAGCTGAGGCGACGCTGCACGTTGGAAGCGTTGATGCCTTGGGCTGATGTCCAAAGGTCTCAACATCAAGTCTGTACAGCATGAAGTCTGTACATTGGCTTTTGTCTTGAACAGAAGGCCTTAGTCTACACACTCTCCTGTTATGATAATGCACTCTTCAGCAAGTATATACACTGAGCACGCATGAAGTCTTCTAAGTCTATACACTCCCTCACTCTGTACACACTTGCTATATTGATTTCTGAAGTCTATACAATGCTTTGCATTCACAGAGTCTGTACAGGGTGTTCAGACTCAAACTGATGACTTATTCAATGCTATGTCTGACAGGGATTCTTACCGAGAATGATGACCTGGCTCGTGATTCCAGGAGAACGAGGTATGCAGATGCTGACACGTGGATGAAGCTGCCTCGGATCTGGTGAATTCCTTGGGCGGGAAAACGTGGAAGCCACGCGCCCAGGGGCTGCTGCTGCTGCTGCTATATATATGAGCCTTCTTCCACTAAAGAAGGCTGATCGAAAGAAAAGGAGAAAAGTCTATACATCCAGTCTGAGAGCAGCAGAGTATTCTCGATCCAGTGAGTAGAGAAGAAGAAGAAAAAGAAGAGTGGCAAAGTGAGAGAAGCAGTAGAAGTAAAAAGAGAAAGAGAGAGAGCTCGCGAGTGAGAGAAGGAAGTAGAGAATAAAAAGGAAGAGAAAGAAGAAGCTTCATCTGAAGACTAGTTCCTACTGGACTGTAGATCAGATCCAGGCCAGTCAGCTCCGTTGAGAGCCACATCTGTGTTTTCATCTTTTACAGCCTTCTGATTGCTGTGTTATTTTCATTTATTGTTTTCCTTTGTTTTCTGATTACCTTTGTACTTCCGATCCTCTGGACTGAGGTCGGGTTCCTCCTGTGGACTCAGGAGAAGGGAGATCTGATCTCCGGTACTGGGCTTGTGGGTTGCAAGTCCAGGGGTCCCTCCTGGTCTGGAGGAAGAGAGGTCTTCGACCTCTAGTTTCCAAGTGGCTGGGAGCCACTTGGGGTGTCCCTCTGGTTGGGAGGAAGAGGGGAGGTTGTTCCCCTGGTCAAGCTGTGTGGCAGCATCTTGTTCGCAGACTGAGTCTGCAGTGTTCTAGCTTGTGCTAGTGGAAGCCTCACTCCGGTTGGGAGTGAGGGGTGGATGTAGGTCTGTGGACCGAACCACCTAAAAATCTCTTGTGCAGTGATCTGATTGTTTGCTTTGCTTCCGCTAGATGCTTGAATAGGCGCGCTCCAAGTGTTTGTATTTGAGTTGAATCGAATTGGTTCTATTCTGTGTCTATCTCTAGCATCCAAGTTTTTATTTGGCCATTATTCATAGAGGGATACATTCACCCCCCCCTCTGTATCCGGGCCTAACACCCTAACATAGAAGAGAGCAAGAAGAGGGACCCTGTCCCGAGGAAGGAAGAGACAATCGTGGATCCGCCACGCCGAGAAAGCTTTAGGGCTTGCGCCCGACAAGACAACATCCCCGTTGTGGGAAGAAGATTACAGCAGACTACCGAGAGGGCTCGGTTTGCTTACATTCCCCCGATGGGAGGTCGACAACTGTCCCCGACCCTGCACTCGGGCCGAGGGCAAGAAGAAATGACCAATATGGTCAGAAGTTATTTTAGGGGGTTAGGCAACCCCTCTTTGGGCCAACAACGGCTATTGCAGGCAGCCGCAGCTGAAGAAGATCGATGTCCATTAATGGCAGTGGGAGAAGAAGAAGATAGGAGGATGACGTCATCGGTTGATGACAATGGATATGAAGACAGCTCTGATGTTCAAGCCGATGAAACTGCTCCCCGCCAAGGGGAAAAGAGAAGGATCTCTGTGTTTGAAAGGCTTACCTTCTCGGGGAATGTCAAGAGGAGGGTTAGCAGACAGAAACGAAGGATGCAAATTTTCACATGCAATATGGCCGGGATAGATGGCCATTATGGAAAATTGCCCGAGGAGCCTCAAGAGTTGGCCTGGCTAGACGGAAGACCGGTGCCGAGCACTCGAAGAGTGGAGGCCGCAAAAGAGAAGCTGGCGGCGACCGAAGGAAAGCAAGCCCTGCCTCACCTCCAACAGCATGACAAGGCCGTTATTCTCACAGCAAATGCGATAACAGCAGGTGAAGAAGAAGATGTCTTGCTTGACATCCTACCTGAGGGTGCATCTGGCGAGACGACAGAGGCCATCCCCAGCACAGAAGCTATGGACCCGGCCGTACTGATGATGCTACAGAGGTACCGCTAGGAGATAGAACAGCTGAAGAAGTAGTTGACGGAAAGGACAGAGCTATCCACTGCCTCCAAGCAGCCTGATGTGCAGGCCGAATCATCAAGGGGAGCCGTCAGCAAGAACGACTTCCCACCACTCTATACCCCGCCTCTACAGGCGGAACCAAACTTGGCGACAACTCAACAGCGCCCATCACAGCCACTGGCTCCACCAGTGTTGCCACAGGTGCACCAGACGCCTCCACTGCTGCGCCCTCCTCCACAGGCGACCACCCTGGTCACCCCATACTTGCAGCCGGCGCATTTGTACCCGGAATCGGTCGACCCAACCATCATGAGCAAGATGATGGTAGAAAGGATGATCGAGATGAAGCTCACTGAAAGGGCTGAAGGTGACTATGTTGTATTCGATGCATATAGGGTTCCATACCCACCGCATCATGCTGCCAAGCGGCTCCCTCCCAGGATTAGCAAGCCGCCGAAGTTCGACAAGTTCAACGGGAAAGGATCCCTGAAGGAACATGTTGCCTACTACATGACCGTCATGGGTGACTTGGCCACTGACGAGTCATATTTAATGAAGTTCTTCGGGTCCTCACTCACAGGGCTCGCATTTGAATGGTACTCCAGCCTCCCGACCGGGTCGATCAGCGACTGGTCGGACATGCAGAGGAAGTTCAGAGAAAGATTCCACGTCACAAAGAGGGAGGTCATAGTGGCTGAACTCTATTCAACAAGATAGAGGGCAGATGAGACCGCTCTCGACTACATCAAGAGGTGGAGGAACCTCGGGATGAGATGCAAGCAGCCCCCACACCAGGAGGACGCTGTACAGATCTGCAAACAGAACCTCAGGAGAGAGGTGTTGGAGAAGATGATTGGCATGGAAATTCGGTCGTTCAACCGTCTGAACAATATTGTGGCCGAAGTGGAGGCTTTCTTAGTGAAACCGGCCCCTACACCAAATATTCCTACTGCACAAAAGGGCAAGGCAATAGAACGGCGCCAGGCACCGAAAGAAGCAAATGCCCTTGATATCAAGGCGTTTGAACAGCAAAAAGATAAAGGCAAGAAGACAGCTGCTTCTCAGCCTACCAAGACCGGAGATGGTGAAGAAGGCCCATCCCTCCGGGATAAAATGAAGAAGGCCTACTCTTTCCCAAAGGAGAAGACCAGGATCTTGTTTGACTGGGTTACCCAGTATGATAAGGTCACCCTGCCTGAGTCGAGGAGGCCGGAGGACCTGAAGAGAAGAGATAGCCCAAGATTTTGCCCCTACCACCAGATGCTTGGGCATCCAATTGAAGACTGTTATGTTTTTGAGGATATTATCGAAGGCATGGTGAGAAAGGAAGAAAAAGAATTGAGGGAGTACAAGCTCGACCCTCTACAACCACATGAGGCGCCCGTAAGAAGAGCCGTCGTCAACATGGTCTCTCTGTATCAAGCTTTGCCTGAGGAGACCGCAGAAGCCAGTACTCAGCATACATATGAAGCCTACTTTCTGGCCCCAATAAAAGAACATGAGGGATGGCAACAAGTCCCTACAAGAGCCAAGAAAATGGGCATGCCTCGCCCGGCACCAGGGGCACATATTCATGGCGTCACGCCACGACCCCCTTCACCAGTAGCAACACCTGTGTGGACCAATCCGCCAGCAGTTATCCGGATACCTACCCGCAACCGGAGGAGGCAGACTCCATTGCCGGCAGTCAAGAAGATCAGTCCAAAAGCCCGGCGGCTATAGGACTACATAAATGGGCTAGATGAGTATGTACAGCCCGAGCTAGAACCTTTTCTGGTACGGGATCATCTCCTGTGGCAGGAGTTGGAACAGCTTTCATTAAAGCAGGAAGAGGAAGCTCACAAAGCATCAGATAGGGATGGCAGCCTGTTCTGGGGGCAAGCGCCAGCCAAAGAAAAGAAAAGAAGACAAAGAAGGAAGAGAAGGGCTGGCAAGGCTACAACGGGTGTGATCCTTTCTTGCAACACCCTCTCTGCTCTGTTCAATTTGCCCGGTGAGGAGGATGAAGAAGAGATTTGCTTCACACCCGCCGCTAAGGAAAGCCAGGCCGAAGTCGCAACTGCCGCACATGCAACCCGGTCGGGCCGAAGGTGGGGGCGTCAGCCGCCCGCCAGCCATAACATTATCTTCAGAGGGGAGCAACCCTACAAGATACCCCCTCCGGAGGTCAGGGGAGTTCAAATCCCTCCTCCGTCAGGCTTATACAACCAAAGTGGGGGCGGCACTCCCACTCCTTCATTTCTGGAGTTCATAAAGATGTCAAAAGGGAAGCAACCATGCTGGGAGGTTGAACCGGTAACCAGGGGTAGTCACCCACAACTCCAGCAATCTCTCGAATTGTCAGAAGAGGTAGAAACTCGCTCGGCAGCAGCCAGTGAGGAGTAGCCAGGAGATAATCCCAAGCAAAAGGGTGTAGCCTCTGAGTCCGATGAAGCAGGTTCATCAGGGGCCACAGTCCAAGGATCTTCCAAGCCAGGTGGGCAGATGAAATGAAGCTATCCAATGTCGAGCTGGAAGTCAGGTGGTCAAACTATTGAAGAAGCTCCCAGCAAGATTCACTGTCTGGGAAATCCTCTCTCTCAGTGAAGAGACTCGACAGGCGATCATTACTGCTCTCCAGACGCCTGCCCAATATGAAGCCTGCCTAGCTGAGGCACTGCCGGAGGCCAGCATGACCTTCACCCAGAAGACATGTTGCTCCCCACCACCAGTCACAACAGACCTCTGTATATGAGGGGACATCTAAATGGCCGGGAGCTGAACAGAATCCTGGTGGACCCCGGGCAGCTGTCAACATCCTGCCCTACAGGATATATGAGAGGCACTACTTTAACGTGCACCTACAAAAGGTCAGGGATATGCGCATTGCCAGCTTCAATCAGAAGTGCGAAGTGTCGCTAGGAGTAGCAGAGTTCACACTCACTCTAGCGACTTTGTCACGAAGGTGCAATTTCATGTCATTGATTCTCGCACCTCATACAAGGCGCTGCTTGGCCGCCCTTGGCTACATGAGAATATGGTGGTACCTTCACACTTCACCAGTGCATCAAATACAGCATGGATGGGAGAGAGGAAAGAGTATTTGCTGATCTCCACCCATTCGAAGTACTTGAATGCCACTTGGCAGACGCCCCTCTATATGCAGAATGGTCGCAGAAGGCCCCTGCGGCCAAGACCTCTTCTAGCACAACAAAAGGCACTTCCAAAGCAGAATGGTTCCCTCCACCGTCGCGTGGATATATCGATCCCAACGTGGTTTCACACATCACTGTCACCGGGGATGTAGGCCGGATAGCGCCTCCCGCCATCTACCGCGAAACTAATAAAGTCAGGGTTGACCAGCAGCACAACCACATCGGGATCCCCGAAGGTCTTACCAAGCCAATTCTCAGCCTCGACAATGCTACTGTCGAGCCTTTCAAAGCATGGGAGGTGACACAGATAGATGGTCCTAGTAGCCTATTCTATATAGCTGAAGAGCACCCTACACAGGAAGACACTGATTGTCATCTGCCTGAAGATATAGAAAACCCCTCAATGCCTTTACAGGGGCTGACATTTATAACAAATCGAATGGCCAAGATGTTCAGAAGCAGCACATCTCTTCTGGCCAGCCTCGCAAGAGAAAGAAGCATTCCAGAAGCTATGGTACCCTCCGAGCCTGGACAAAGAAATGAGGCGTGTCTCTCAGCACCCGGGATTGGGCTTCACCCTCGAAGAATACTAATATAGCGGA
Organism: Amorphophallus konjac; assembly: GCA_022559845.1. Taxonomy (NCBI): domain Eukaryota; kingdom Viridiplantae; phylum Streptophyta; class Magnoliopsida; order Alismatales; family Araceae; genus Amorphophallus; species Amorphophallus konjac. Next base: position 155,605,755 of record CM040117.1, read on the forward strand.
CACTATGAAGTGGATACCATCTCTGCTTTCTACCCAATGGAGGATAACCCACTGGGGGCAACTATTGGTGAACACTTGACAGAAGTTGAGTGCTTTCAGCCAGCCCGACCAAGGAATCCGGAATCCGAGGCTGTATTCCCCTGCCGGTGCTGGGAACAAGTCTATCCGGAAGATATAGCTCTTCAAGCCAAATTTGACACAGCTAGCAGTAGTGAAGCTGAAGATGTTGAAGAAGCAGAGCTGCCTCCCTCTAGTGGCCCTCCTCTGTTCATGATGTCGGCACTTCTAGAACCAGTCAGGGAAGCTTCCCCCGAGCCTGATTAAGAGACAGATGCTGCTAGAAGAGAAATGGTTGCCTTCACTGAGGACATGGTGGTTCAAGGGATCGAGATCTCTTCACCCCTTCCCAAGGAGATGCAAGGCTACTCTGACTTAATGACAAATAATCACCAGCCCTTAGTGACTGCAACCCCCTCAGCAGGGGGTGAGGCAATCAACTCGCCCCTTGAAGTTGCTAGTAAGGTAAACTTGTTGGCAGAACAGTGCATGCAGCCATTATTAGCCGAACAAGAGATTTCTGCAGAACTCAGATAAGGCAAGACGAAGGGTTCGAGGTCCTCGACCTCGAAGATGATATACCAGACTTTGTCGACCTCCAGCCTGCACCCCCTGAGATAGAAGACGGAGGTCAAGCAACAGTCGATGAACTGATAGAAGTCAACTTGGGAGACGAGGATGACCCCAGGCCAACCTTCCTCAGCGCCCAACTGCCTGTCGAAGAACAGAGGATGTACATCCAGCTGCTACAAGAATATCAGACTGCTTTGCCTGGACCTACAGAGAGATGCCAGGACTAAGCCCCTCAGTCTCACAGCATGAGCTGACCATAAACCCTGGGGTAGAGCCGGTGAAACAGCCCCCTCGACGTATGAGGCCAGAGCTTATCACTCAAATATGCAAAGAGGTCGACAAGCTCATTGATGTGGGTTTCGTCGAGGAAAATCAATATACCACGTGGTTAGCTAACATCGTGCCCGTGAAGAAGAAGAACGGACAGATCCGGATATGTGTTGACTTCCGGGATCTGAATAAAGCCTGCCCTAAAGATGACTTCCCAGTGCCGATAACGGAGGTCATGATAGATGCAACAACTGGTCATGAGGCCCTATCATTCATGGATGGGTCATCTGGCTACAACCAGATATGGATCACGAACATGACCGGATCCACACTACCTTCCGGACCCCCAAAGGCATTTATCACTACAAAAGAATGCCGTTCGGATTAAAGAACGCCGGCGCAACTTATCAGCGAGCGATGACTAGAATATTTGATGAGCTGCTTTACCATAAGGTCGAGTGCTACATAGATGACCTGGTAGTCAAGACCAAAAAGAAAGAGACCATCTGCAAGACCTCGAGTCATTTTCAGAGGCTGAGGCAGTATGAATTAAAAATGAACCCTATGAAGTGTGCGTTCGGAGTCTCGAGCGGAAAGTTCTTGGGTTTCATTGTCAGGTATCGAGGAATTTAAATAGACCCCGCCAAGATCAAGGCGATTCAGGAGTTACCCTCGCCAAGGAATCTCTCTGAGCTAAGATCCCTTCAGGGCCGCCTTGCATACGTCCGGCGGTTTATATCCAACTTATCGGGGCGATGCCACCCCTTTCACAAGCTGATGATGAAGGATGTTCCCTTCTACTGGGACGAAGAATGCCAGATAGCCTTCGATAAACTGAAGGATTACCTGAAAACCCATCCAGTGCTGGGTGCGCCAGTGAAAGGACGGTCGCTGATCCTCTACATAGCAGCCACACACAATTCCCTGGGGGAATGCTAGCCCAGAATAATGAAGAAGGAAAAGAACAAGCCCTCTACTATCTCAGTCGAAGAATGGTCAGAACTGAGGAAAGGTACACCTCCATCGAGAAGATTTGCCTGGCATTGGTCTTCGCGGTCAAGAAGCTGCGGCACTACATGCTGTCGCACGAAGTTAAGCTGATTTCTAGGAGGATCCGCTTAGATACATCATGTCCCAACCGGCCCCTAAAGGCCGCCTGGGCAAATGGGCGGTGATTCTTATGGAGTATGACATCTCTATGTACCGTAGAGGGCCGTAAGGGCCAAGCTATTGCAGACCTCTTTGCTGAACATCCAGTACCCGAAGACTGCCCTCTGGACCAGAGCTTCCTAAGATGAAACTTTAGAGGTCGGCCAGGTGCGGCCCTCGCTATGGCAGCTGTATTTTGATGGTGCCTCCAGAATTGACACCTCAGCGACGGGATCGGCCAGAGTCCGCACAGGAGCAGGCATAGTCTTGAAGTCTCCTGAAGGGGAAGTCATACACACGTCCTGCTCAATAAACAAGCCTTGCACAAATAATGAAGCAGAATATGAAGCCCTCATAATCGGGCTACAGATTGCTCTGTCTATGGGGATTCAAATGCTAGAAGCGTTCGGGGACTCCATGCTAGTTATAAAACAATTGGAAGGGGAGTTCGAGGTGCGAAAGCATGAGCTCGTCCCTTACTACCATCTGACCCTGCGCCTAATGGCAAGATTCTACTTCGTCAGCGTCAAGCACGTCAACCGAGGATAGAATGCTCAAGCTGACGCCCTCGCAAAGCTCGCAAGTTCCTTGGCGGTCCCGCCTGATACGAGCCTGAACATAACAGTCATCAATCAGCGACAGGTCCCCAGTATGATAGAAGCTTTAGCCGATGAACAAGCAAATGAAGTAGCAGTTGCTGAAGCAGTCCAGCAGCCCGACTGGCGGGAATACCTCCTGCATTGGTTCCAACACCAACAGCTCCCGAAGGTGAAAGAACAAAGAATGAGACTCCTGAGAGTCAAAGATTCTTATGAGATGAGGAATGGAACATTGTTTCGAATAATGGAAGATGCCCAAAAAAAGGTATTACTTCGATGCTTATCTCTAGGGGAAGCCAGGTAGGTAATGCAAGAAGTCCATGTCGGGTCAGCCAGGGCGCACCAGGCCCGTCCGAAAATGAAGATTAAAATAAAGAAATTGGGTTATTATTGGCCCACTATATTTGATGATTGCTGCAAGTTCGCCAAGGCATGTCAGAAATGTCAAGAGCACACCAATGTGTCAAGAAGACCTCCAGTTCCTCTACATCCTACCTTACCAAGCTGGCCGTTTGCCCAGTGGGGCACGGACGTGGTGGGGCCACTACCAGCATCTTCATCAGGGTGCAAATACATCTTAGCAGCTACATATTACTTCTCCAGATGGGCAGAGGCAGTAGCACTAAATAAAGTCACGGGAGAATTAGTTGCGAGATTTTTCCGGCAGAATGTAATATTTCGGTTCGAGATTCCCAGTCGAATCATCTCCGACAACGGCAGCCACTTCAGAAATCAGAAGGTTTATCGGCTAGCTGACAAATACAAGATTGATTGGAGAACATCATCTCCCTACTACCCTCAGGCCAATGGACTTGCAGAGGCCTTTAACAAGACGCTGTGCACTCTGCTGGCGAAAATTGTCAAGACTAACAGAAGAGATTGGGAAGAAAGAATGTACGAGGCACTGTGGGCTTACCGTACGATCTACAAGACCCCTATCGGCTGCTCACCCTACTCCCTCATGTATGGGTCAGAGGCTGTGGTGCCAATTGAGCTGGAGGTCCCCTCATTACGGGTCGCCATCCAGCATGGATTGGTGGGCAACGAGCAGGCCAACGTAGAAAGAAGACTAGAAGAGCTCGCCGAGCTTGAAGGAAAGTGTCTCCGGGCGCAACAGAATATTCAACTCTATCAAGCCTGCATGGCCTTTGCTTTTGATAAGGTGGTCAAAGGACGGGAGTTCAAAAGGGGTGACCTGGTGATGGTTAAAAGAAGAGAGGTGATGACCTCCAACCCCAAGGGGTAGTTGGTTAAAAATTGGGTCAGATCGTATGTCGTTCACCGAGCATATGAAGGGGGTGCGTATGTCCTTGTGGACCACAAAGGAGTCATCCAATTCTCTCCCCTTAATGGGAAGCACCTAAGGCTATATCACACGGTTCAACTGGCGTTCCCTGAATGATTTACCCCAAACTTGGTCCAGTGGCACTCTGCCCATACCGAGCTACCTTCACCCTTGGTCCAGTGGCGCTCCGCCCTGACCGAGCTACCTCCACCCTCGGTCCAGTGGCACTCCGCCCTGACCAAGCTACCTCCACCCTTGGTCCAGTGGCGCTCCACCCTGACCGAGCTATCTCCACCCTTGGTCCAGTGGCACTCCGCCCTGACCGAGCTATGATGCGGGATGACCGAAGGGGATGCCCTGGGACCTACGAGGCAGCAAGCACAACCCGAACCATGGACCCGAGCATTAGCGGACTGACCACACGCGTCACTCAGATTCCGGGGTGACCCGACAATAGTGGGGATGGACGGCGATCCACAGGCAGCCTACACGGTCAGAGCCGCGAATGGTAATAAGGGGAGGACAGACCTAAGGTCTGAATGTTTCCCGACTCATCCGAGGCAAAGCCGGTGCCTGAGGGTGGGACTGACGGCGCTCTCTCACACGGCAACGATCAACACTCATTGTTCGGGAAATTTGGAACGAGCTCTCCTCACCATCGGCATGAGCGTTGAATTGATACTATAAAAGCACTATCCAAGGAGCAAGGGTCAGATCTATACCTTGCCGAGTCTGAAAAGACTGGCGCCGGTCGGAGACGAGGGCGAGCCGGGAGCGTGCGCACCCGGCGTACACGTTGCGTTGATGTAGCTTCGGCCGTGACCTGCTAATACAACCAAACACACGCCTCCACGCAGGGAGGGGGGAAACTAGGGAATGGGGTAATCAATACATGCACTACCCTCATGGAGGGGGGGGGGAGCAAGGGGAGGGGAAGACCGAAGTGCTGGTCAGCAAACGGGCCTGCAGGGATGACGCCGCTGTTCCTGAACGGTATGCTGAGCACGGACGTCCGAATGGGGTGCCGTCAACGCTCAGACAAAGCCTGAGGGCTTCTGGAACGTCCCTGAAGATCTGAAGTCGATCCGAGGTCGTTGGAGGGTGGGGCCGGCCGGAGAAGTGGACCTACGCGATTCTGTCCTACAGGATAGGGTTGCGCAGTCGTCCGGACAACTGCCGGTACGCTCATTATGGAACTCATAACGAGGCGGGACCAACTCAGGAGGACAGTAGATAGGGAGGTCTACGTACCCTCAAAAGATGGCGGCCATCAAATCACCGGGCTGGGCGTGGTCGCATTTGTGGTGAGCCTCTGATTTCTGGGCAAGCAGCCCGACAGAGGTGGGGTGGCTGTGGTGGAAATCTCAGTACAGAGATTAGAACGTGACAAAACCACCTGGGTTGGTTCCGGGACATGGAGGGGTACAACTTTGAAGAAGAAGCCTTGATCTGAAAATCGACAGGGAAGGCGTGGCATGATCTACAATTTGCTGCACACTATGGACGGACTGGTTCGCACCAGCTCTGCGCAGTCGTGGTAGAACGACCGCCACGAACTGTCCCGATGTCGGACTGGGGTGATTCTACCTCTGTTGCGAAGAGGGCTCGGAGATGAACGAACCCACTAAAGGAGGATTGGGAAGATTTGCAAAGGGGACGGCGGTGTGGCTGCTGCAAATTCGACCAAAGTTCTATAACAAATCTGGGAGCAGCAGAGAAGATCTTCAACGCCGGTGTCGGGGATGAAGCCGTGGGATGCCGGGGCTGCCACAGACGCTCCTGGAAGGGGATGGGGCATATGTTGCAGAGGGGAGGGGTGTCTGGTGGTGGCTGGGTCGTGGGAGGCTTGGGGGGGGTGCGACTAGGGTTTGGGGTATGGGGGGTGTGCGACCTTGGCATGATGGGGGTGGGGTGCGACTGCTAGTTGGGAAGGGTGGAGAGATTCTAGGATTCTCTCCCTAGAATGGAGGCTGAGGTGGCAATGGATTAGGAAAGGATTTGAATTATTGTGGAGGGAGGAAAATAGATTAGGATAGGTTTTGAAATTTGAATGAGGGGAGGAAACTAGATTAGGAAAGATATTAGTAGAAGGGAGGGAATTGGGGAGAGATTTTAGGAAAGATAGGAGAGGGAAAGGGGGGGAGGGTGGCTCACGGCCCAAGGAGAAGGAGAGAGAAGGAGAGAGAAGGGGGGGTGTGAATTCCCCAAGGAGGGAGAGATCTGGTTGCAAGGGAGAGAGAGAGAGAGATTCGCAAGAGAGAGGAAGAGAGAGAGACTCAAGATTTATCAAAAATCTGGTTTTTTTATTCAAATGTTCATTAGCTCCAAAAAAAGCCCTTGGACCCCTATTTATAGGGAGAGTGATGAGGACATCCCACGACACTCGCTATGGCTCGGGTCGCCTGCACACCCTTGATTTGGTCGACTCATTCTCATCTTATGTATCTTCCTTTTATTGAGTCTTATCATATGTAATTTTCCTTTTATTGGGTCATGTCGCATGTATTTCCTTTTATTATGTCATGTTGTACTAGTCCATTTCCCCTATTTGGTCTAATTGGGCCCTAATACCTTAGTTTGGGCCTATTGGACTGAGTCTAGGACATGTTTGGTCTTTTGCCTTAAATGGCAGGGTTATTTTTGTCTTGTAAAGATAGGTTGCCTATAAATAGCCCCCATCTCCCTCCATGTACTCACTTTTGATGAAATATTGAAAACTACTTCATTCCACCTCTCAAGATCTCTCTCTTTTACTCTCTCTCTCTCACTCTCTCTCTCATTCTCTCTCTCCCCAAGGGGAGTTCGACCCTCTCTCTCTCTCCTCCTTCCCCCTCACTTACTCCAACCCCCAACCACCTCCACTACCTCACCCACCTCCATTAAGGCCCTCCACTTCCCCATAGCCCCTCATTTACTCCCCCTCCTTGTCCCAAAGCAACTCTTCCACCTCCCAACACAATCCCCCCACTTCCTCACACAAATCCCACCCCTCCCAAGGCCAATTTCGAATTTGAACCTTCCCTCCATTGCCTTGGCCGCCCCATACCCCTCCCCCTCAAGCCAAGTTCGCCCCCACCCTCCATTCACACTCCCCCTCTCTCTTGTGCACACCCACCTCTCCACCTCCACCTCCAGCAGCTCCAGTCAGGTTCGCCATCACCCCTGCTCCCCTCAGCCCTCCAGCAACCTTCCTCCATATCCCACAGCCCACAGCCACCCTCCCCTTGCTAAGTTACCCCACCCCAACACCATTTGACACCATAAGATTGCGGCTACATCAACAGTTCGTTGGCAGCAGAGTTGGGTCCTGAAAGTCGCAACATCTTTGGCCGATCCCTGATTTCCTGGTGTCAAGGACTACATATCTGGAAAGGTCTTCCAGAGAGCTTTCCAGGCGAGGTGGTTTCGTCGGCATCCGAGCTCCGAGCTGTCCGCGGCAACCATTCTCCCTCGACTGCGCAGGGCTTCTCAGGCCAGGAACCAGAACGATAGAGCAGGCTCTCCCACGACGAACCTTAAGGAACCAGCCTTCAAGGTCTTCTACAAAGATCTTGCTCCCCCTGTCAGCGTCCAGGAACAGAAGGCAGAACCCCGTTCGGCATCCGACAACCAGAGATCTCAATTTTCTACCACAACCACGCCGATCTGCCTCCTCACAGTCTGCACCGACCACCATCCACTCCTCTGAAGACCCAGCTCATCTCCGACATCAGAAGACTTCCCCGTTTGTTTTTCTGCAAAGTAGACTCGTCCACGGTTCTAACGAGTCTGGCGGTACCAGATTTGGAGCTCAGGAGCGGTCGTGGCAACTTCTGCAACCTGCTGTTTCAGATCGTGTTCGGCCAGAGACCAGAAATGCAACCACCTTCCAGTCACCGGAGCAGCCAGCCCCCAGATCAGAACGTCGCCTAAAAATTCAAGCCTTTCCCCTCTCCAGTTAGGAAGCTTTTGGCATAAGTCTCGTCAGATTCTGAGCTCGGTGGAATTATTGGCAGCATCGACATCGATCCTCTGTCCCGAAATACAGAAGCTAGGCAGAATCGGCGAAGCTCGGAAAGTCGACTCTATCTCGCTCATTCCCCTCCCCGCTTGGCCGGCTGAAGGCCCCTCCCTACGTGGAGGTAATTTTTGGTTGTAATACATTAACCCCCACCCCAAGATCCCCCCCTTGCACGGGGTGTAGTGCTGTACCTCTTCGCATTTTCAGGTCAAGCTCCATCGCCGCGGCGATCGGGTGTATACCCTCGCCTCCCGGCGCGCCCTCGTCTCCGAACGGGATCGGTGTCTTCACACTGATCAGGTGAGCTTCTGATCACACCCTTGTAGCTTCATTTCTGCAAATGTAGTATTACCTTGAATGCCCGTCGGACGGTAAGAGAGTGCTCGGACTTCACTTTAGGCAATAGCGTGCCCACCGCGGCCCGTGAGTGAGTGCCACCCAGCACCCCGTCTTGCGCGCCAGCCACCCACAAAGTTGGGTCTCCTAGGCCCATTGGGGGTCAGCCATAGCATTGTAAGTCCATTAGGACAATTGGGTCCCACCTCGGACCCTCACCATCATCTCCCGGATCCACCGGGTGAACGTGTGAGCCGTGTGGGCAAAAATCGTCATTGTGAGAATCATTGAGCGCTTGTATGCTTGCGGGTCTAAGTCCTAGGGTCATCTCATCATATTTAGTGGTCTTTGGGCTGTGCCACATCAAGTGGTATCAGAGCGGTCATAGGCTTGTCCTTACAAGTCTAGTCTTGGGTCACACTAAGTTTTTCTTAGGTGCACTCGCACACCCTTGCATAGCCCACCCAACTTTGCATGACCACTCGTAGTGGAACTCATTATCAAGACAATTCATCTTCTTCCAATAACACCATGAATCCAATTCCCATGGTGACCGGTTCACCATGTCCTTTAGCTTCAAAGTAGTCCTACCCCACAACAAAATCACCACTGTGTTCCTTGATGAGTACCAATCGGGAAATTATGTCTCCCAAACTCTTGTGAACTCCTTATCACAAGAAGGGAAAATTGTCATCCATGGGGAATGGGTTTTCGTAGAGTTCTACGTACCTTGTGTAAGCCGCATTCCCTCCAAATCCATTACGTGGGGTAGTGGAGCATGGTGCAAAATTCGGCCCCTTGGGTCACATAGTATTTTGGAAAAGAATGGATGGAAGAACAACAAGCAATCATAGACCCCGAAGGAAAAGGGTGTCACTTGCAATCCCTGGGAGACAAGAAAAGGTTCCACTTCCCAAATTCTTATAACCAAGCCCTCTCCAAGTTTAAGCAAATCATTCAAAAGCGATCAGTTAAAGTGGAAAATGAGCCTCAAATCTCCATTGCACAAAACCAACCCGAACCCCAACATGAGCAACTCATCCCACCCACTGGTGAGCTAACCATAGAGGAGCCCCTAGCTACCTGGCTCAAGAAAGGTCCCATCTTGTACCCTTCAACCCCATGCAACCTCCCCATAGAGCAAGTTCAACTAGTGCCATGTCATTCTCGTCACACAACATATCAATCCTTTTGCTTTGTGGAAACCCTTGAAGACCTACTTAGGAGTTTGAGTTATCAAATGGGGTTGACTAGCATGTTGGCCATGGAACCCATTAAGCCCAAGTACCTTGCCTTTGCCTACTCATCCATTGACTCCATTACATCTATTTGCACTATAGGCCAATGCACTAGTGAGCTTCTAATCTTCCTGCCAACCCCTAGGGAACTTGACCCAATGAGTCCCACAAAAAAATGCTCTCCTCTCCTCAAGGTCACACTTCCTAGTGAGTCCACACTCTTGTTGTTGCCCCTTGTCGATGAAGGTTCAACATGCATCGGGGAACGTCCTACTTGGGCCAACCTATCCAAGACATAGAGGAATCCCTCCATAAGAGTTTCAATTTCTATGATCCTTTTGACCCCACTCAATGGAAATCCCCTCCTTCCACAAGGAAAGGGATTTCAATTCCCGATGAGTTTTACACCACTCCCCTACCACAAGGAGAGGGCAATCAACCTAAGGAATCCACTTTGGTGCTTACCCCATTAGGAGACGAGTGCCCAGCCCACACTAGGGAGTGTATGCTTTGGAATGCTCAAGGTCCAGGATGGGAAGAAGCCTCATTCCCCTCAACCCAAGTCCTCCTAGATCCACATGTTCCCTTCCCACTAGCCCCACATTACCAACCCACCTCCTGGCCCTCCTACATCTCTCCCTACCCCTCGCCCCTTTGCAAGGAGCATTACGATAAGTCCCACTGGGTTCATGATTTCCACTTCCCTATGTGTGCTAGGGACCCTAGGGCGACCACTTGGATTGAAACCCACCTCCACATCACCCACCCCTTAACCCATCTTGATCTGTTTGGCCACTCCCTATGGGCTTCCAAGTACTCCTCACCCACCACCCACTCCCTCCTACCCTCACCCACCATGTCAGGCCTAACCCACCCATTCCGAAATTCCGCCCACACTATGAGAGTCAATGCCAAGGGTGGCATCAACCTTGGAAATAAGGGAGTGACCCATCCCAAGATGTCCACCCCTTGGAACCGCTTCGATCCCCATGAGTGGAAACCCCCAAATCTCACAGATGGGACCATCTTGATAGGAATCCATGTATCAAAACCTTTTGCATCATGTGGTCAGGCTAGTCACATCATTTGTGTCATTCACACACTAGGTCCAGTGCATGATAGGCTTACATTTGGACAAGTTGGTCTTCCCCCACTCTTCATCCGTCTCATGCATGATAGGGCCACTTGTGGCTGCCCCGGTCCACCTAAGTGCATCAAGGTCCACATGGTTTCTAAGCATGATAGGTCAATTCATGGATGCCCTGGTCCTCCTAAGTCTGTCAAAACCAATCTAACACTTGATAGGACTGAATTTGGCTGTCCAGGCCCTCCCTTCATCCCTATAGGATCATCATTCATGACAGTGCATGGTTTTAGGCCTAGAAAGCCCTCGGATCTCATTCCCCTTCCCCCACATGCTAGGGTGTCAGTCTCAGCTGAGTCCTTTGCACAGCATATCAAAGAGTTGCATGATGACATCCGCAAGCATATAGGGAAAAGCAATGAGGCTTACAAAAGACGGGCAGATGCTCACCGGCGCCACTGTGAATTCCAAGTGGGAGACCTAGTGATGGTGAGGACGGAGCGGCTCCTTCCCGGGCCTGCCTCCAAGTTGAGGGCACGAGGGTCGGGACCCTTTCGAGTTCTACGACGACTTGGCAGCAATACTTATGAGCTTGACCTGCCAGAGAGCTATGGGGTGCACCCTACTTTCAATGTGGCGGATATGGTACCCTACAAAGGCCCCGCGGTGGAACCCAGTGAGGAGCTTGAGCTTTTACCCCACCTTGAGAGGGACACTTCCGGAGGGACTCCACCTTCTAGCCTGAGAGACCGATGAGAGCAGATAGAGGCAATACTGGATGAGCAGAGCATCATTACGAGGCACAAGGTGTATCAGCGCTACTTGGTTAGGTGGAAGAACCGTCCCCCGACGGAGGATACTTGGGTGAGTCGGGAGGACCTACTGCGGTTGGATCCCGACATTCTGGAGCACTATGACAGCAGGCAGACCCGCACTCGATAGGGTCGAGTTCTCCCCACCCCGGGGGATTTGATGAGGACATCCCACGACACTCGCTATGGCTCGGGTCGCCTGCACACCCTTGATTTGGTCGACTCATTCTCATCTTATGTATCTTCCTTTTATTGAGTCTTATCATATGTAATTTCCTTTTATTGGGTCATGTCGCATGTATTTCCTTTTATTATGTCATGTTGTACTAGTCCATTTCCCCTATTTGGTCTAATTGGGCCCTAATACCTTAGTTTGGGCCTATTGGACTGAGTCTAGGACATGTTTGGTCTTTTGCCTTAAATGGCAGGGGTATTTTTGTCTTGTAAAGATGGGTTGCCTATAAATAGCCCCCATCTCCCTCCATGTACTCACTTTTGATGAAATATTAAAACTACTTCATTCCACCTCTCAAGATCTCTCTCTTTTACTCTCTCTCTCTCACACTCTCTCTCATTCTCTCTCTCCCCAAGGGGAGTTCGACCCTCTCTCTCTCTCCTCCTTCCCCCTCACTTACTCCAACCCCCAACCACCTCCACTACCTCACCCACCTCCATTAAGGCCCTCCACTTCCCCATAGCCCCTCATTTACTCCCCCTCCTTGTCCCAAAGCAACTCTCCACCTCCCAACACAATCCCCCCACTTCCCCACACAAATCCCACCCCTCCCAAGGCCAATTTCGAATTTGAACCTTCCCTCCATTGCCTTGGCCGCCCCATACCCCTCCCCCTCAAGCCAAGTTCGCCCCCACCCACCATTCACACTCCCCCTCTCTCTTGTGCACACCCACCTCTCCACCTCCACCTCCAGCAGCTCCAGCCAGGTTCGCCATCACCCCTGCTCCCCTCAGCCCTCCAGCAACCTTCCTCCATATCCCACAGCCCACAGCCACCCTCCCCTTGCTAAGTTACCCCACCCCAACACCATTTGACACCATAAGATTGCGGCTACATCAACAGTTCGTTGGCAGCAGAGTTGGGTCCTGAAAGTCGCAACATCTTCGGCCGATCCTGATCTTCCTGGTGTCAAGGCCTACATCTCTGGAAAGGTCTTCCAGAGAGCTTTCCAGGCGAGGTGGTTTTGTCGGCATCCGAGCTCCGAGCTGTCTGCGGCAACCATTCTCCCTCGACTGCACAGGGCTTCTCAGGCCAGGAACCAGAACGACAGAGCAGGCTCTCCCACGATGAACCTTGAAGAACCAGCCTTCAAGGTCTTCTACAAAGATCTTCCTCCCCCTGTCAGCGTCCAGGAACAGCAGGCAGAACCCGTTCGGCATCCGACAACCAGAGATCTCAATTTTCTACCACAACCACGCCGATCTGCCTCCTCACAGTCTGCACTGACCACCGTCCACTCCTCTGGACACCCAGCTCATCTCCGACATCAGAAGACTTCCCGGTTTGTTTTGCTGCAAAGTATACTCGTCCACGGTTCCAACGAGTCCAGGCGGTGCCAGATTTGAGCTCAGGAGCGGTCGTGGCAACTTCTGCAACCTGCTGTTTCAGATCGTGTTCGGCAAGAGACCAGAACTGCAACCACGTTCCAGTCGCCGGAGCAGCCAGCCCCCAGATCGGAACGTCGCCCAAAAATTCAAGCCTTTCCCCTCTCCAGTTAGGAAGCTTTTGGCGTAAGTCTCCTCAGATTCTGAGCTCGGTGGAATTATTGGCAGCATCGACATCGATCCTCTGTCCCGAAATACAGAAGCTAGGCAGAATCGGCGAAGCTCGGAAAGTCGACTCTATCTCGCTCATTCCCCTCCCCGCTTGGCCGGCTGAAGGCCCCTCCCTGTGTGGAGGTAATTTTTGGTTGTAATACATTAACCCCCACCCCAAGATCCCCCCTTGCACGGGGTGTAGTGCTGTACCTCTTCGCATTTTCAGGTCAAGCTCCATCGCCGCGGCGATCGGGTGTATACCCTCGCCTCCCGGCGCGCCCTCGTCTCCGAACGGGATCGGTGTCTTCACACCGATCAGGTGAGCTTCTGATCACACCCTTGTAGCTTCATTTATGCAAATGTAGTATTGCCTTGAGTGCCCGTCGGACGGTAAGAGAGTGCTCGGACTTCACTTTAGGCAATATCGTGCCCACCGCGGCCGGTGAGTGAGTGCCACCCAACACCCCGTCTTGCGGGCCAGCCACACACAAAGTTGGGTCTCCTAGGCCCATTGGGGGTCAGCCATAGCATTGTAAGTCCATTAGGACAATTGGGTCCCGCCTCGGACCCTCACCATCATCTCTCGGATCCACCGGGTGAACGTGTGAGCCGTGTGGGCAAAAATCGTCATTGTGAGAATCATTGAGCGCTTGTATGCTTGCGGGTCTAAGTCCTAGGGTCATCTCATCATATTTAGTGGTCTTTGGGCTGTGCCACATCAGAGAGCCATGGGTACCAAAAGACCACAATTGCCCTTGAAGTTCAAAAATTTACCCCGCTATCCGAGGTGGTGAACATAAGCTACCTACGACCATTAATCGAGCTACTAATAGACTAGCCTTTTGGGCCTTATTAATTGACCCAATAAGGATTACAAACTCAATAAAAGAAAAATACATCATACAAAGAAGAAATAAATATCCGAACCAATATTAAATCCATCTCGAGAGGCCGACGCCGAAGCCGGGGCATGGAGGGTCGTTGATGTCCCCATCAAGCTACCTCTACCCTTGGTCCAGTGGCGCTCCGCCCTGACCGAGCTACCTCCACCCTTGGTCCAGTGGCACTCCGCCCTGACCAAGCTACCTACACCCTTGGTCCAGTGGCACTCCGCCCTGACCAAGCTACCTCCACCCTTGGTCCAGTGGCACTCCGCCCTGACCTAACTACCTCAAACTTGGTCTAGTGGCACTCCACCCCGACCAAGCTACCTCCACCCTCGGTCCAGTGGCACTCCGCCCTGACCGAGCTACCTCCACCCTTAGTCCAGTGGCACTCCGCCCTGACCAAGCTACCTCCACCCTCGGTCCAGTGGCACTCCGCCCTGACCGAGCTACCTCCACCCTTAGTCCAGTGGCACTCCGCCCTGACCAAGCTACCTCCACCCTTGGTCCAGTGGCACTCCGCCCTGACCGAGCTACCTCCACCCTTAGTCTAGTGGCACTCCGCCCTGACCGAGCTACCTCCACCCTTGGTCCAGTGGCACTCCTCCCTGACCGAGCTACCCCCACCCTTGGTCCAGTGGCACTCCGCCCTAACCGAGCTACCTCCACCCTTGGTCTAGTGGCACTCCGCCCTGACCGAGCTACCTCAAACTTGGTCTAGTGGCACTCCGCCCTGATCGAGCTACACTTACCTCGGTCTAATGGCATTCCGTCCTGATCGAGATACACTTACCTCGGTCTAGTGGCACTCTGCCCTGGCCATACTCGCGTAATACCTACGACTTTGCCATTACGGGTCTTACGCCTGAATCGGCACAAATCTATCCTTTGCGTTAGCATTACCTTCTTGCAAATGAATAAACCCCTTTGTTCGGCACAAGACTCCATGTCCTAGCCGACCTTTATACATCATTGCCATTGCGGGCCCTACGCCCGAATCGGCACAAATCTATCCTTTGCGTTAGCATTACCTTCTAGCTAACGAATAAACCCCTTTTTCGGCGCAAGACTCCGTGTCCTAGCCTGTTGTGCCCCTGTGATTTTGATGATAGCAAACAGTATGAGTCAGCTTTGCATATCATTGAATCCATTGCATATCATGAATCTGTGTCTGAATGATTGTTCTGCAGTGGGCATATGAATGTGTTATCTTGCATTAGTGCAGACATACAGTTTATATAGCATTGCATATAGTTGGTGCACGATTGTCTGGAGCATATAGTCCGTGCACAACTGCATTCTACAAGTCAGAGCACTCGATTGCTTTGTGATGTGCTTCACTGGTTCATCCTTGTTCTAAGTCCATGTTGAATGCATTGGTCCAGGCTGCTTCTGTGCTTTCCTACCTCGTGCAGTTGCCTAAGTCCATGCATCATTTTACCATTTACACGAACACACAAGTCTATACAGGGTTCTGCATAGCATGCATCACTTAAAGTCTGTACAGAGTTCTGCATTCTTTGCATCGGCCAAGTCTGTACATTGGTGGCAAGTCTGTACATTGCCCTGCTTTAGGCACGCTAAGTCTATACAACCTTTGCATTGCACATAAAGTCTATACAGCCTTTGCCCAGTCTGCATCATCTTTCAAAGTCTATACATTCTTGCATCGTTGTTGGCAAGTCTGTACATCATCATTCGTCTCATGCATCGTCTTCCAAGTCTATGTATTGTAAGACCAAGTCTATACATTGCATCGTCTCATGCATCATCTTCCAAGTCTATGCATTGTAAGACCAAGTCTATACATTGCATCGTCTCTTGCATCGTCTTTCCTTCTGTACAGCGTTTGCCTAGAATGCATACACTAAAGTTTATACATCCGACCGTCTCATTCAGCGTCTCACCTATCCAAGTCTATACATCGCCGCACTGTTCATGCATCAATTCAAAGTATGTACAGCCTGTGTTCGCAAAGCAAGTTTGTACATTGCGTGCACTGTACATCATCATTCTAAGTCTATACATCGCTCATGCATTACTTCAAGTGTGTACAGCCAGTCCATTCCTTAATATCAAAGTCTATACATTCCTCATCTTTACCTACGTTCAGAACACAAAGTCTATACATTGCATTTGTTTGTGCTTCACTCTATGTTTGTACATTGCTTCATTGCATGCTACAAAGTCTGCACATTCCGTTTGCACTAAGTCTATACACTGGTGTCGTCGTCTGCATGATCAAGTCTATACAGACTTAGCAAAAGCTTAGCAAGTCTGTACACTGGTGTCGTCTGCTGTAGGCACAGCAAGTCTGTACATTGGTTTCTCATGCATGTAAACATCAAGTCTATACACTCCATTGTTTCATGTCTATACACTCCTTATGTTTGCATTGCATTCACTTCAAGTCTACACACTCGTTGCATGCATCTCATGCATTTGAAGTATGTACACTCGTGAATGTAATGTCTGTACATTCATTCTCGTTGTACATACCTTCTCATATGTGCACACTTCAATTGATGCATCAAGTCTGTACAAGCTCAGCTCATTCATCAAAGTGACTCGATGCATTCAGTCTTTCCTGTCAGATAAATTAACTTACACTGATAGTAAATTTGTTCTAACAGGACTGCTAATTCGAGGAGGTTAATGATGCACGTGATCCAAGAATAAGAGATGGCCCTGATCGTGACACGTGGAACCACTGTGCTGGAATGCTGCCACGTGGAATGAACCTTCTGGGCGGGAATCGTCGAGAGCACACGCCCTACTTGCTTGCTGCTGCTATAAAAGGAAGTCTTCTTCCTCAGAAGAAGGCTGATTGTGAAAAATAGAAGCAGAGAGAGTAGCAGAAGAAAGAAAAGAAGAAGAAGAGCCAGCAGAAGAAGAAAAAGAGAGAACAACAGAGAAAGAAGAGAGCTCGAGAAGGAAAGAGGAAGAGAGATCCAGAGATTGAGAAGTGGAGAGGATAGAGTTTTTCTTGAAGAATTGTTTAGTCCGTTCGTGGATCAAATCAAGAACAACTATGCTCATTGGAGCTAACTGGTTTTTGTTTTTTTTCCTTTGTTGTTTTGGTTTTCCCTTTTCTGCCTTTACCATCCTTGTTCTTCCGATCCTCTGGTTTGAGGTCGGGTTCCCTCCTGATCTAGAGGAAGAGAGATCTGTGATCTCTGGTTTGCCAGTGACGGGCTGTCACTAGCAGTTCCCCTTCGGTTTGGAGGAAGGGAGGTTTTCCTCCAGTTGACAAGTGACTGGGTGTCACTTGTGTTTTCCCTCCGGTTTGGAGGAAGGGAGGTTTTCCTCCGGTTGGCAAGTGACTGGGTGTCACTTGTGTTTTCCCTCTGTTTTAGAGGAAGGGAGGCTCACCCTCCGATTCTGGTCTTGTGGGTAGCAAGTCCAGGTGTCAAGCTTCTGTTGGTTGCAGAGCTTGGTTTAAGGGATATGTTTCCCTTGGTTTGTCAAGCTGTTTGGCAGCGTTTGTTTGCAGACTGAGTCTGCTGTTCTAGCTGTTGCTAGTGGAAGCCTCACTCCGGTTTGGAGTGAGGGGTGGATGTAGGTCTGTGGACCGAACCACCTTAAAAATTCATTGTCCATCATGGTTTGATTGCTTTGTCTGGTTGATTGATCTCGCTAGATGCATGCTAGGAACGTGATCTTATTGGTTGTCCATGTTCTAGTGATTGATGGGGCATGCATCTTTGATGTTTGAGTATTTGTCCATTGAATCTGTGATCATCATCTCATACGGTTTTTAAATTGGCTAAAAATCATTAGAAGATCCATTCACCCCCCCTCTGGATCTGCGTCTGTCTCATTATCCGCACCTAACAGTTGGTATCAGATCGGGTTGCTGTGCATTGGATCCAACGATCTGCAGCAGATCGTGCATCTTTTGTGGTGCATTTCAGAGTGAGTTTCTTGTGCTCGGTGTTTTGTTTCACTGGTTTAGTAGCTTGATTTGCTCATCTACTTACTGTGCATTTATCATCTCTCGATGGCTAATCCCCCAATGTTCAGAGGTGATGACTTTGATCTATGGCTGGAAAAATTGCATCTGTATGTAAGGACAATTGATCCTGACCTTTGGAAGGTGATAACTCACGGTCCTCATAAATTATCAAGGGATATATCTAAATGGACTGATAGGGATAGATTGAAGGATTCTGTCAACTCTAAAGCATTAGACTTAATGAAAGCATCACTTGACAGAGCTTTAATCTCATGTGTTTCTTCTTGCAGGTCCGCCAAAGAGATTCTAGAGAAATTGAAGCTTACCAGGAATCACAACACATGTATGATGGTGGACGTTGATGGACAGCAAGAAGAAAATGAAGAAAAAGATGAAGATAAGGTATCTTCTAAATTTAAAAATTATGATATGGATGATTGGATTGAAGCATACAATGATTTGCTTGATTCTTACGAAAAAGTGAGAAAACGAAATAAATCTCTGAAAAAAGAAGTTGAATAAACATGTGAATGTTAATTTTGGAAGTAAGGACATGGCAATTCTGAAGACAGAAAATGACATATTCAGAAGACAATTAAAAGATTTTGATTCTGTTAGTTCAGACTTAGATCATTTCAAATCTGAAAAATAAACTCTTATGAAATAAATTGGATTACACAAAAAGGAGAATCAAGAGCTTGTTTGTGAAATTGCTGAACTAAAAGAAAAACTTAGCTCGATTGATGATCAGGCTCATAACAATAATGTTGTTCAGAATGAAAAGTTGATAAAAGATTTAGAGTGTATTAACTCTGAATTGGAAAACATGAAATCTGAAAATGAAATACTCAAAAACCAGCTCAAGGAATTTGAACACAAATCTCTGAGTCTTGAAAAAGAAAACAGATTGATTTCTAAGAAACTGGAGGCTGATAGAGTAATAAATCTAGAGATTCAGAAAAATCTCGACCAACTTCAATCTGAAAAATAACAAGAAATGTTTTATGAATGTCAATTTTCCTCAGATGAATGGGTACTTGATGATGAACTCCTAGAGCAGAACAGTAAACTGAAAGAGGAAATCAATGAGTTGAAACATCTAAACACCCAACTGTCAGATAGGCTATTGACAATTGAAAAAGGCAAGCGTGTGAGCATGGATAACTCTGAATGTTTGGTGGACGCTGAACAAGAAATTGAGAGTCTAAAAACCATCAACCTAATGTTGAGTGGAAATGTCACTTCTTGTGAAGAAAAGATAGCTAACTATGAGCTTATAATCACATCCCTTCAACAAGAAGTTGATGATTTTAACAGGTCCCTATCTGAAGCTAACAGTGAAATAAAGTTAAAATAGGAAGTAGAAAAACTCAAAACTCTGAATGATGCCTTGCATCAACAAGTCATTTCCTATGAAACAGATCTGTCCAAATATGAAGCTAATATTGCTGTCTTAAACTCTGAGATCCAAGATTTGAAAAACTCTCTATCAAAATTTGTCAAAGGTAAGGACAATTTGAATAAGCTTCTTCGAAATAATGTTAGTTTTCAGAGAGAGGGACTGGGTTACAGTCCGACAAACAAAAGGAGTAATGGGAATAAAACTTCTACTATGTTTGTCAAAGCTTCTAATCAGAACACAACCTCTGCTCCTTCTGTTTTTCAATTCACTGCATAAAAGTTCACTGTCAGTTCCAAAACTGTAGAACAAACTCAAAAATTGAAAAAGAATGAAAATCTATAGAAGAAGGACAAAGACACTCCTGCTGGTACTAAGAATGTTGCACACAAGTCACATGATCTCTCACACACTCATACTAAAAAGAGTTCATGTTATTATTGTGGGAAGGCAGGTCACATAATGGAAGATTGCAGATTGAAGTTAAAGGATGAGCATGCTAGTTGGAACATTACATTCTAGAAATCTTTTTGATAGAAACCATGCCACTAGGAAGCCTAATGCTTCATGTTACTATTGTGGTAGGCATGGTCATCTCATGAATGCATGTTTCATCATGAAACAAGAAGATAAAATGCATGCTAAGTCTTATGCTAATCATCATGGCCCCAGAAGAAACATGTTTGCTTCGGGTCAGCACATTGTGTGCTTTAACTGCAATAAGCCTGGGCACAAGGCTGCTGAGTGCTAGTTTGGATCCACTTGCGGTAAAAATGATTTTAAAGGTAAGCATACCAGATGCTTCGAGTGTGGGAAAAATGGCCATACAGTCAAGGACTGTTGGCATGTTCAGAAGAATTCTGTAAACCCCCATGCTGTCAAACTCCCTGCAAAATCTTTTGTGAAATTTTCATGCTATAATTGTGGTAAGCAAGGTCACAAATCTGTTGAATGTTGGCTGATTAAGAATAAGAATCAAACTGTTCATGCATACAACAGAAAATCTTATGATCATGTTTATAAACCTCATATTGTTGTTACTATGCATCATAAGAACCAGAAACCAGTCACATCATGTAGATATTGTGGGAAGTTTGGTCACTCTATGAACAATTGTTACCTGATGGATCATGATGATAACTTTGCTAAAAGATTGTTCAGAACACAGGGCTAACGGAGGACCCAAAGCTTCTTGGGTCCCTGTAAGATCAAAATAATCAAAAACTTTGCAGGTGTGCCTTGGATTGAGGAATAAAAGGGATAATATTCTGTCACGCCCCGAGAGCGGAAGATACCCGGAGACGCGTGATGAGTTTATATCAATCATGTCGATCAGAGTATTAGTGTATTCGACACCAAAATCAGAGATGTGCAAAAGTAAAGATAACCCAATCCTTTATTCCTTCATAAGAATATGTCTATTACAAACCTTTGAAGTACTAACTAAAATAAAGGAAAAATACAAGGTTGACTCAAGAAAATATGAAAAAGACTAGATAACACGGAAGAAGCTCTATCTCTTTCACTCTTGATTTTCCCCATCCGTTTGAGTTCCCTCATCGTCGGACTTACCTGAAAAGTAGGGAAACACTAAGTGAGCGAACGCTCAGTAGGAAATTATATCTCAAGAACTAGCAATGGGTTTAAGTAATTACATCTTTCATGAATGCACTATAGCTATGCATGCTCGCATAAAACGACAAGATAGAGAGAGTGTATAACAATAAGATAGCGACGAGAACTAGTCATGAACTTTCAAGAACTTATATCAAAAGATATCAAGATATTCAAGCAAGTGTATTCATCATGTCATGTTGGAATTTGGCTATCACGTTCAAGCACGCAAGTATGAAATTACCCCTTTTTCGGGTCACGCAAGTCATGTAATATCAAGTCAAGTACAAGTACAAGATTTGTGGAATGTTCAATCAAGCTAGTCATGCACTTCGGTATAATGCCAATACTGTGATCAATCAACTCCCATGGGCACAAGTACTTTCGGGTGCTCCTCCCAGGACCAGATCGGGCCCTATATGCGCAGGCATTAATCATGTATTTTAACATCCACGTTTGTGTATAGCCAATATGGAATTTCAAGAATAAAGTTTGTAGACATGTAGGATAAACTTGGATAGAGTAGAGTCCAAAAATATGACACTTGACATAGAATGGCGATAATAACGGTACAATCACGATTATCGATAAAACTAGGTGGAATTAGTTCCCTAACTTGGGTACCAAGACAAACAAGTATGGACATTCTTTATATAGAATTGAGGTCCACAAGAACATCAAGTTTAATATAGAATTGGGGTCTACAAGAACATCATAACAATGTTGATATAGAATTGGGGTTTACAAGAATAGCATAACAACGGCATGTTCTTCCCCGTTCATTAAGATAATTCTCATATCATACCCATAGCATGACATGAGGGCCGGCATACCATGTTTCTATAGAGTGACATGGCAAAATAGTGTATTGGGTTTTTATGGTACAACCAGCTCAGTCGGCCTTGAGGGAATCCAAGGCTCGATGAGTCTTACGGAGGTCTCCATGACTAACTCGCTAGTCCAAAGGAACGGAATGTCCAATGGAGAGCTTATATGTCAATGAGAATTGAGGGTAGTGCGATAAAACATCATGAAACATGGGACTATATTCACGGAGTGGAAATATAGTGCCGATATATATATATATATATATATATATATATATATATATATATATATAACCCTTCGGTTGACAGTAATCAGTGTAAAACAGTAATACAGAAAATAGCGACTTAAGCTAAGTCATTAATTATCCAATTAACGCCTTACTCAGGGGCGTTTATTCACAATTTGACGACGTATACAGCAGTCGTCCATTCTTTATTTCTATTTTACCAAAATTTCCAATATTATGGAATTTAACAAAAATGCGCCCTGGTCAGGGGCGTTACCTTTCAATTTGCGCCCTGATCTGGGGCGTCGGTTCAATAAGAAACACCTTTGTGCAGGTCGTTAATTCAATAATTTTCCAAATTTCAGATATTAAATTTTCAGGAAATAGGTACATGGTCAGGACCAGAAAAATAGCAGGATTCAATCAGGATGAACATGCATTAGATTAGGTTCATGGTTTCATAGATATAGAATTTTAAACATGGGTAATTATCAATTTATATGAAATTGACGACTCCTAGGTAGGGCGTCAAAACAAGAATTAGCGCCCTTGTCAGGGTCGCTTCTTTCAAAATTTTACAGAAAACATTTAAAACCATGATGAAACTATATGCATGGATAACATATGATTTTATTAAGGATCTTAAATTAATTTGGGCTACGTTTCTTGAGAAAACCTACCTGATGATTATCTGGGTGAAGATATGTGAAGAGAAACGATACTCTGTTTTGCAACAGAGTCTTCTGATCACCGGAAGAAGAAGAAGAAGATGATGCTTGATGAAGAACCACGTTCTTCAACGAGTTGTTTGTATGCTACCTGCAAAGGAAGATGAGGGAGAAGAAGAAAAGAATATTAACGTTCCTTCCTCAAACAACCAGAGGCAAAAACAAAGGAAGGAAGAAGAACATAAACCTGTTCTTCACGTACAGCAGCAGTAGAGCTTCCTTCGGCCAACAGCTCGTTAGGGTTCGATAGAGAGGGTTACTTATAGGATTTTGGGAATCCTAATAGGGTTAGAGTTCTATTGGAAGTTATATTTCCATGATAGAGTTCTTACTATATTCCACCTTCGACGTAGTTATCCAGAACTTGCCCTGGATGGTCTCCTGGGTCGAACGAAACCTGAACTGAATTAACGTCTTAAGCGAGGGCGTTAATTTGAATTGACGCCTTGTCAAGCGTCATTTCTTATGCGAAACGCGCCCATGTAGAGGGCGTCACTTATACTTGCCCTTTATTTATTTTCGGCCGTTTGGGAATTGACGCCCTTTGGTGTTGGCGTCCTTTTTAGAATTAACGCCTTATGTAAGGGCGTTTCTTTTCGAAGTCGCGCCTTGACCCAAGGCGTTATTTATATTTTGGTTTATTATTACTCATTTAGGCTCTTTATCATATTTAACCTTAAAGTCTTTATTTTACCAGGGTTGCTACACCCTCCCCCACTTAAAAGAATTTGGTCCCCAAATTCAATAGTATATATAAGTGGAGAGTGTAGAACATATACCTTAAAATAATTCTGGAATCGTTTCCTCATGATTCCTCGGTCTCCCATGTGGCTTCATGATCGGAACTCTTATTCCATTGTACTTTTAGCATGGGAATAACCTTATTCCTTAGGGTACGTACTTCACGATCTAGTATCTTCATGGGCTTCTGCTCATATGTGAGATCCTTCTGGATCACTAAGTCTCCATGATCAATAATATGTGATGAGTCGTGTACATATTTCTTCAACATAGATATTTGGAACACATTATGAACATCGGACAATTGAGAAGGTAATGCGATGCGATAAGCAACCTCGCCAACTCGTTCCAGTATCTCGAAGGGTCCGATGAATCTTGGTGTAAGCTTGCCCTTGACACCAAATCTCCGTATGCCACGTCCAGGCGATATCTTGAGAAATACATGATCTCCAACTTAGAATTCAAGATCTCTCCTTCTTGTATTGGCATAAGCCTTTTGCCTAGACTGAGCAACTAGCAGTCTTTCTCGAATCAATTGTATTATTTCAGTGGTAACCCTTACCATGTCTGGACCTAGCAGTTGTTTCTCTCCAACTTCGTCCCAACATAAGGGTGATCGGCAACTCCTTCCGTATAAAGCTTCGAAAGGTGCCATTTGTATACTTGCCTGGTAGCTATTATTGTATGCAAATTCCACCAACGGCAAGCGATCATGCCAGCTTCCATCGAAATCAATGATGCAAGCCTTGAGCATATCTTCAACCACCTGATTAGTTCTCTCGGTCTGAGCATCCATTTGAGGATGAAAAGCTGTACTAAAGTTAAGCCTTGTTCCCAATGAATGTTGTAGTCCCTTCCAAAAATAAGAAGTAAAATGGGGATCTCTGTCAGACACGATTGAAACAGGAATACCGTGTAATCTGACTATGTCCTTGATGTATAATGCAGCCAACACATCGACTGACCATCGGCTCTTGATTGGCAAGAAATGCACCGATTTAGTCAATCGATCAATAATAACCCATATTCCATCATGTCCTCCTTTTGATTTAGATAAACCCATGATGAAATCCATACCAATATTCTCCCACTTCCATTTAGGGATATCTAGAGGATGTAGTTTTCCAGCAGGCTTTTGGTGTTCCGCCTTGACCTGTTGGCATGTGAGACAGCGCGACACGTAGTCCGCTATTTCCCTTTTCATGTTGGGCCACCAAAAATTTCTTTTCATATCTTGGTACAGTTTGGTAGATCCAGGATGAATCGTGTACCTTGATCTATGAGCTTCATCTAAGATCTTCTTCTTTAACTCGGGACAATCCGGTATACAAGTTCTATTCTGAACATAATCTTCCATCAGAAGTTAATTGGAAATCAGACTGTCCTTCCAGTTTGCCCTTGATTTCTACTAATATTGGGTCATCATCCTGAAGTGCTTGTATTTCAGTTAATAGGTCTGGATGAATGCTTATATGAGACAATGTGACACATTTGAAGTTCGTGTCCATGCTTATATTGAGCTTAGAGAATTGCTCCAGCAACTTCCATTCTTGAATCATACAATTAGCTAACAGTGCTCTCGGCTTTCGACTAAGGGCATCTGCTACATGATTACCCTTTCCGGGATGATATTGTATATTGAAGTCGAAGTCCTTGAGATATTCTAGCCAACGCTTTGCCTCATATTTAGTTCCTTTTGAGAGAAAAGATACTTGAGACTCTTGTGATCGGAGTATACAGTAAACTGTACTCCATATAGATAATGCCTCCAGATCTTTAGTGCAAATACTACCACGGCTAATTCTAAGTCATGGACGGGGTAGTTCTCTTCATGCTTCTTTAATTGACGAGAAGAGTACGCTATAACCTTTCTTGTTGCATTAGAACACATCCGAGGCCAATGCCAGAAGCATCAGTGTATACCTCGAATTTCTCTCCTTCCATTGGTAAAGCTAAGACAGGAGCTGTAGTAAGATGATCCTTGAGAGTTTGGAAGCTTCTTTCACATTCCTCACTCCATTCGTAACGGATCTCCTTGCGAGTTAACCTCGTAAGTGGTACGGCGATCTTAGAGAAATCTTTGATGAATCGCCGGTAATAGCCCGCAAGACCTAAGAAACTTCAGATCTCGCTAGCATTGGTCGGTCTTTCCCAATTTCTTACAGCTTCAACTTTTGATGGATCTACTGATAAGCCATCCTTTGATATAACATGTCCGAGAAAAGTCACTTCCTCAAGCCAGAATTCACACTTGCTGAGTTTTGCATATAATTGGTTTGCCCTCAATATTTGTAATGCAATCCTTAAATGCTCCTCATGCTCTTCCTTGGTCTCGGAATAAATCAATATATCATCAATAAAGACCACCACGAATTGATCCAAATAAGGCCTGAATATACTATTCATTAACTGCATAAAGGCAGCAGGGGCATTCGTTAGTCCGAAAGGCATAACAACAAATTCATAATGGCCGTACCTGCTTCTGAATGCAGTCTTATGAATGTCCTCATCGGATGATATCCCGACCTAAGATCAATTTTGGAAAAGTACTTGGATCCTGAAATTTGATCAAACAACTCATCGATTCTCGGCAGTGGATACTTGTTCTTGATAGTGAGATGATTCAACTGTCGATAGTCGATGCATAACCTCATGGATCCATCTTTCTTCTTTACAAATAATACAGGCGCTCCCCATGGGGAAGTACTTGGTCTTATGAATCCTTTCTTAATGAGTTCCATCAATTGCTCCTTTAACTCTTTGAGTTCAGCAGGTGACATTCTATACGGTGCCTTAGAAACTGGACCCGCACCAGGAACTAAATCGATGGTGAAGGCCACTTCTCTTTGTGGGGGTAATCCAGGAAAATCTTCCGGAAATACGTCCGAAATTCTTGTACCACCGGAATGTCTTCTATCTTAGTTTCCTTAGCCTCCTTAATCGTGACGAATGCAAGGAAAGATACACATCCTTTCCTGATGAGCTTGCTAGCTCGGAGAGCCGAAATAAGAGGGGTTTTGCTTCGCCTCTTGGGGCTAGTAAGGATCAGTTCTGGAAATTCCTCGAAAGTAACCTTGCTATTGCGGCAATCGACCGTTGCCTGATATTTAGATAACCAATCCGCTCCTAGTATGACATCATACTCCTTTAGATCTAAACATATAAGATCAATAGGGAGATTCTTACCATGAACCAATACTTCACAGTTCTGGTAATGGTGTGTAATATCAGTCTCGTTTCCTAGAGGAGTATACAAGACTAATTTTATCCATTCCGGTTCTAGGGGTAACGGATCAGTGAACTTCTTGGAAACAATTGAATGTGAAGCACCAGTATCAATTAAGACATATGCAGACTTGGAACAAACTTTCAATGTACCTTCTACTAGTCCGCCTTCTTCTTCTTGTTCGGTCTCCTTAATTGCGTGAAGACGAGCATTCTTGGTTACTGGGCGCTTCCCGTCCCCGGCTTGATCATTAAGTAATGGGCAATCGGGAATTCGATGATCGCGACTCCCACAGCGGAGACATGCTCCTAGTTTCCTCCAGCATTCTTCTGCTCTATGGCCCGCCTTGTCACAATGCTTGCACACTATATTTGATGGGGTAGTGGTGATGGAGAAGGGCTTGGTCTTCTTAAACTTCTGATCTTGTGAGGAAGTACCTCATTGCTAGGCCTCTTCTTGAAGTTGGGTTTAAAGGAACCCGAACTTGTAACTTGTTCTTTCTTGTCCTTCCCACGGATTCTATCAGATAGTTCCGTGGCGTCTTCTAATAGCTGAGCTCGGCGCACAATTTCCGAATAGACTTGAATATCCATCGGTGCCAGCTGTGTGATATATTGGGGCCTGAGCCCATTAAGGAACCTCCTAGCTTTCATCTTCTCGGTGCTAACTAAGTGCTTAGCATACCGAGATAATCTAGAAAATTGGGCCTCGTACTCGGCCACTGACAAGACCGTTGCTTCAGTGCAGCGAATTCTGCGGCTTTCTTCTCCTGGACTCGGTCCGAAAAATATTTAGCGTTGAAATGTTCAACGAATTCTTCCCAAGTAACTTGGTCTTGATTTAAAGTAGCTTCTATTGATTCCCACCAGCATCGGGCATCCCTTTCCAACAGAAAGGTAGCTAATAAGACTTTATCTTGATCCGTGCACTGCATAACACGGAATATACGTTCCGTCTCCCTGATCCAGTGCTCTGCGTCGTCCGGATCAGTAGAACCCGTGAATTTAGGCGGGTTCATGTTTTTAAAGACTTGGTGGAGACTCCTGCTCGTTGTGCACCTCCCTGTGCTACTTGTTGCAGCACCTGAGTCATGCCTTGAAGTGTACGCTGCATGTTGCGCCACTGAGCACGTTCGGCAGCCATAGTCCTACAATTACAATAACTATATTAGTATATACTCGCGTTAGAGCTAGCATTTTTTTTATGTTAACTCTACCCTTGGTTCTACCCAATCTCACTGGTTAAAGGTTTGAACCTATCCTTGGACTTGGGTTTTCCTAGGAATTGAATACCCTAGGCTCTGATACCACAAAAACTGTCACGCCCCGAGAGCGGAAGATACCCGGAGACGCGTGACGAGTTTATATCAATCATGTCAATCAGAGTATTAGTGTATTCGACACCAAAATCAGAGATGCGCAAAAGTAAAGATAACCCAATCCTTTATTCCTTCATAAGAATATGTCTATTACAAACCTTTGAAGTACTAACTAAAATAAAGGAAAAATACAAGGTTGACTCAAGAAAATATGAAAAAGACTAGATAACACGGAAGAAGCTCTATCTCTTTCACTCTTGATTTTTCACATCCGTTTGAGTTCCCTCATCGTCAGACTTACCTGAAAAGTAGGGAAACACTAAGTGAGCGAACGCTCAGTAGGAAATTATATCTCAAGAACTAGCAATGGGTTTAAGTAATTACATCTTTCATGAATGCACTATAGCTATGCATGCTCGCATAAAACGACAAGATAGAGAGAGTGTATAACAATAAGATAGCGATGAGAACTAGTCATGAACTTTCAAGAACTTATATCAAAAGATATCAAGATATTCAAGCAAGTGTATTCATCATGTCATGTTGGAATTTGGCTATCACGTTCAAGCACGCAAGTATGAAATTACCCTTTTTCGGGTCACGCAAGTCATGTAATATCAAGTCAAGTACAAGTACAAGATTTGTGGAATGTTCAATCAAGCTAGTCATGCACTTCGGTATAATGCCAATACCGTGATCAATCACTCCCATGGGCACAAGTACTTTCGGGTGCTCCTCCCAGGACCAGATCGGGCCCTATATGCGCAGGCATTAATCATGTATTTTAACATCCACGTTTATGTATAGCCAATATGGAATTTCAAGAATAAAGCTTGTAGACATGTAGGATAAACATGGATAGATTAGAGTCCAAAAATATGACACTTGACATAGAATGGCGATAATAACGGTACAATCACGATTATCGATAAAACTAGGTGAAATTGGTTCCCTAACTTGGGTACCAAGACAAACAAGTATGGACATTCTTTATATAGAATTGAGGTCCACAAGAACATCAAGTTTAATATAGAATCGGGGTCTACAAGAACATCATAACAATGTTGATATAGAATTGGGGTTTACAAGAACAGCATAACAACGGCATGTTCTTCCCCGTTCATTAAGATAATTCTCATATCATACCCATGGCATGACATGAGGGCCGGTATACCATGTTTCTATAGAGTGACATGGCAAAATAGTGTAATGAGTTTTTATGGTACAACCAACTCAGTCGGCCTTGAGGGAATCCAAGGCTCGAGGAGTCTTACGGAGGTCTCTATGACTAACTCGCTAGTCCAAAGGAACGGAATGTCCAATGGAGAGCTTGTATGTCAATGAGAATTGAGGGTAGTGCGATAAAACATCATGAAACATGGGACTATATTCACGGAGTGGAAATATAGTGCCGATATATATATATATATATATATATATATATATAAAACTCTTCGGTTGACAGTAATCAGTGTAAAACAGTAATACAGAAAATAGCGACTTAAGCTAAGTCATTAATTATCCAATTAACGCCTTACTCAGGGGCGTTTATTCACAATTTGACGACGTATACAGCAGTCGTCCATTCTTTATTTCTATTTTACCAAAATTTCCAATATTATGGAATTTAACAAAAACGCGCCCTGGTCAGGGGCGTTACCTTTCAATTTGCGCCCTGATCTGGGGCGTCGGTTCAATAAGAAACGCCTTTGTGCAGGTCGTTAATTCAATAATTTTCCAAATTTCAGATATTAAATTTTCAGGAAATAGGTACATGGTCAGGACCAGAAAAATAGCAGGATTCAATCAGGATGAACATGCATTAGATTAGGTTCATGGTTTCATAGATATAGAATTTTAAACATGGGTAATTATCAATTTATATGAAATTGACGACTCCTAGGTAGGGCGTCAAAACAAGAATTAGCGCCCTTGTCAGGGTCGCTTCTTTCAAAATTTTACAGAAAACATTTAAAACCATGATGAAACTATATGCATGGATAACATATGATTTTATTAAGGATCTTAAATTAATTTGGGCTACGTTTCTTGAGAAAACCTACCTGATGATTATCTGGGTGAAGATATGTGAAGAGAAACGATACTCTGTTTTGCAACAGAGTCTTCTGATCACCGGAAGAAGAAGAAGATGATGTTTGATGAAGAACCACGTCCTTCAACGAGTTGTTTGTAAGCTACCTGCAAAGGAAGATGAGGGAGAAGAAGAAAAGAATATTAATGTTCCTTCCTCAAACAACCAGAGGCAAAAACAAAGGAAGGAAGAAGAACATAAACCTGTTCTTCACGCACAGCAGCAGCAGAGCTTCCTTCGGCCAACAGCTCGTTAGGGTTCGATAGAGAGGGTTACTTATAGGATTTTGGGAATCCTAATAGGGTTAGAGTTCTATTGGAAGTTATATTTCCATGATAGAGTTCTTACTATATTCCACCTTCGACGTAGTTATCCAGAACTTACCCTGGATGGTCTCCTGGGTCGAACGAAACTCGAACTGAATTAACGTCTTAAGCGAGGGCGTTAATTTGAATTGACGCCTTGTCAAGCGTCATTTCTTATGTGAAACGCTCCCATGTAGAGGGCGTCACTTATACTTGCCCTTTATTTATTTTCGACCGTTTGGGAATTGACGCCCTTTGGTGTTGGCGTCCTTTTTAGAATTAACGCCTTATGTAAGGGCATTTCTTTTCGAAGTCGCGTCTTTACCCAAGGCGTTATTTATATTTTGGTTTATTATTACTCATTTAGGCTCTTTATCATATTTAACCTTAAAGTCTTTATTTTACCAGGGTTGCTACATATTCCAAGGCACTAAAGAATGAAAACCCCTTTCTGAACCTTTCAGGTAAATTCCTTGCACTTCCTGTTCTTAGAATTACTGCATAGCATGTTAAATCTGTTTTTGCATATTCATTCATCATGTGCATTGTCAAATTTGAGTTCTCTGAACTCTCCTCATCTGAAGTCTATGTTTTGCACTCATCACTGTTGATGGGCATTGCCTGATTAAGAATTCTCTGCAAACATCTGAATTTCACATGATTTGCTTTTTAATGATAGTCTGAATTTGCATATGCAGCCATTGAAAAATCTGAAGCTCTTAGGACTGTTGGTATTGCATTATCATGCATGACCACCATGGTATATTAAATGTAAGCTACTAAAAGGCAGGTGAATTCTGTCTGGAGGGTCTTACTATGTGTGAGATGATCCTTTAGACCAAGTTCTCCGCCTAGTACCATGGGTCATATTGCTTGATAGAGCAGTCTGAATGTGCATGAATCTCAAACTCATATGTTCAGTCTTCATTGCAAACATTGCATATAGTCAGGGGGAGTTTGGTTATCCCTGCATAATGTTCATGACATTCATGTTCAGGAAATATCTCCAGGAGAGTCATTTCATTTGCATGCATGTAGAGCAGTGGATTGTATATCATCAAATTTGAAAATTCTAAAAAGAAATGACTCATTGCATCTAGACAGGGGGAGCATTTTTGATTTCTTTAGTCTGTCACACTGATCACTTTTTGTCTCGTTATCTGAATAACTCTCATGTGTTCTCACACTCTCTCCTGATGATGAATTTTGCCTTCTATTCATTAAGTTTTTTGAAGAAGAGCTTCTCTCAACTTTCTTCATGGCACTCCTGTCAGCTGATCTGTCTGTATTCCAGACTCAGCTATTGATTCTGTCTACTAGCTTGTTCTTATCTCAAGGAAAGATTTTAGTCAGTGCACCCTAATCATAAATCATAAATATTCTGAAAAGAAGAATCTTCTATTATACTGGCTTAAGAATGTTTTGATAAATCAAATTGATTTAAGTCTAATGTATTTCCTAAGTCTAGATTAAGAATTCTTGAAAATATCTGAATTATCATGCTTAATAAATCTTAACCAATTGTCTCATGAACTTCATGCAAAATCTTCTAAAATCTGAATTTTTTAAAGACATGGCTATCTTTGGTTAAGATACATATAGAGAATATTGCTTTTAAACAATTAAGTGTACTGAGCTTTGTCTGGAAAACTTGAAAATATGAGAAAGAAAATTATGCAAGAGCAATGACTTTGGTCACAGAGAAACTGGGTTCTCTATCAAAGTAATAGAGCAAGCCCATGTCATGAAGTGCCATAGTTACCTCACTTTTTAAAAATGTTTGAAACTCTGGCAGAGCAATGGCATGGTTGTGTTGAGTAACTGGGGATTCTGGCCTCTGATCAAGGTGTCTCCTCATGTAAAAAGACACTCCAAATTGCTAACTATGTTCTCTTTGAGAGGCAATATAGTTGTCACACTGAGTAACTGGGTCACTTCACCTAAGACGTGTTGTGTATCACGTAAAAAGGTGTTGACTGAACCAAACTTGCTCAGGAAAAATAAGTGCTGATCAATAGAAAATTCTGAAAAGCTAAAGACAAGTTCAAACACAATTATCTCTATTTAATCTTAATATTATCTTGTGTATCTTCCATAGGAGTCATTGAATTTAAATGAGTAAGATGGAAGGAGGTTAAACATGAATATCAGATGAGTTGTTGGTTCATTTCTATTAAAAGGTGTTTCAGATATGAGTATTGAATTTTCTTGATAAACTTTGAATACATCACTCTTAAATCATGATGGTAAGTTTAAACTCATTCATAATCTATTATAATTGAAGAATCTGAAATTCGTTTACAAAGATTTATGAATTTGGTGTGCTAATGAAAATCTTGCTTCCTCATTTATTCATTGTGCTTACAGATTGTGATAATCCTTGAGTGCCCATGTGTTTTTGCTGATAGATGTTTCACCTCTTGACATACCTCAACTCTTTTCTGGCTTTAAGGGGGAGATTAACATCTGCATCATAGACTTGATTTGTGCATGATCTTATCTGGCTGGTATAGGAGAGCATACATCTGCAACATAGACTTGTTTAGTGCTTCATTGTTTAACTGCCTCTGTGTCTTTCATGTCTAAATGACTGAGTCAAAGGGGGAGTATTTAATTCAATCAATCATTGCATGCATGTTTGTATTTCTTATCTCAAACTATTTTCTTTTTGATGAAGTCAAAGGGGGAGAATAGTTTGACATGAGTCAGTGTGACTCATAGTGTTGCCATCATCAAAAAGGGGGAGATTGTTGTGCCCCTGTGATTTTGATGATAGCAAACACTATGAGTCAGCTTTGCATATCATTGAATCCATTGCATATCATGAATCTGTGTCTGAATGCTTATTCTGCAGTGGGCATATGAATGTGTTATCTTGCATTAGTGCAGACATACAGTTTATATAGCATTGCATATAGTTGGTGCACGGTTGTCTGGAGCATATAGTCCGTGCACAACTGCATTCTACAAGTCAGAGCACTCGGTTGCTTTGTGCTGTGCTTCACTGGTTCATCCTTGTTCTAAGTCCATGTTGAATGCATTGGTCCAGGCTGCTTCTGTGCTTTCCTACCTTGTGCAGTTGCCTAAGTCCATGCATCATTTTACCATTTACACGAACACACAAGTCTGTACAGGGTTCTGCATAGCATGCATCACTTAAAGTCTGTACAGAGTTCTACATTCTTTGCATCGGCCAAGTCTGTACATTGGTGGTAAGTCTATACATTGCCCTGCTTCAGGCACGCTAAGTCTATACAACCTTTGCATTGCACATAAAGTCTATACAGCCTTTGCCCAGTCTGCATCATCTTTAAAAGTCTATACATTCTTGCATCGTTGTTGGCAAGTCTGTACATCGTCATTCATCTCATGCATCATCTTCCAAGTCTATGCATTGTAAGACCAAGTCTATACATTGCATCGTCTCATGCATCGTCTTCCAAGTCTATGCATTGTAAGACCAAGTCTATACATTGCATCGTCTCTTGCATCGTCTTTCCTTCTGTACAGCGTTTGCCTAGAATGCATACACTAAAGTCTATACATCCGACCGTCTCATTCAGCGTCTCACCTATCCAAGTCTATACATCGCCGCACTGTTCATGCATCAATTCAAAGTATGTACAGCCTGTGTTCGCAAAGCAAGTCTGTACATTGCGTGCACTGTACATCATCATTCCAAGTCTATACATCGCTCATGTATTACTTCAAGTGTGTACAGCCAGTGCATTCTTTGATATCAAAGTCTATATATTCCTCATCTTTACCTATGTTCAGAACACAAAGTCTATACATTGCATTTGTTTGTGCTTCACTCTAAGTCTGTACATTGCTTCATTGCATGCTACAAAGTCTGCACATTCTGTTTGCACTAAGTCTGTACACTGGTGTTGTCGTCTGCATGATCAAGTCTATACAGACTTAGCGAAAGCTTAGCAAGTCTGTACACTGGTGTCGTCTGCTGTAGGCACAGCAAGTCTGTACATTGGTTTCTCATGCACGTAAACATCAAGTCTATACACTCCATTGTTTCATGTCTATACACTCCTTATGTTTGCATTGCACTCACTTCAAGTCTACACACTCGTTGCCTGCATCTCATGCATTTGAAGTATGTACACTCGTGAATGTAATGTCTGTACATTCATTCTCGTTGTACATACCTTCTCATATGTGCACACTTCAATTGATGCATCAAGTCTGTACAAGCTCATCTCATTCATTAAAGTGACTCGATGCATTAAGTCTTTCCTGTCAGATAAATTAACTTACACTGATAGTAAATTTGTTCTAACAGGACTGCTGATTCGAGGAGGTTAATGATGCACGTGATCCAAGAATAGTAGATGGCCCTGATCGTGACATGTTGAACCACTGTGCTGAAATGCTGCCACGTGGACTGAACCTTCTAGGCGGGAATCGTCGAGAGCACATGCCCTACCTGCTTGCTGCTGCTATAAAAGGAAGTCTTCTTCCTCAGAAGAAGGCTGATCGTGAAAAATAGAAGCAAAGAGAGTAGCAGAGGAAAGAAAAGAAGAAGAAGAGCTAGCAGAAGAAGAAAAAGAGAGAACAGCAGAGAAAGTAGAGAGATCGGGAAGGAAAGAGGAAGAGAGATCCAGAGATTGAGAAGTGGAGAGGAGAGAGTTTTTATTGAAGAATTGTTTAGTCCGTTTGTGGATCAAATCCAGAATGACTGTGCTCATTGGAGCTAACTGGTTTTTATTTTTTTCCCTTTGTTGTTTTGGTTTTCCATTTTCTGCCTTTACCATCCTTGTTCTTCCGATCCTCTGGTTTGAGGTCGGGTTCCCTCCTTGTATGGAGGAAGAGAGATATGTGATCTCTGGTTTGCCAGTGACGGGCTGTCACTAGCGGTTCCCCTCCAGTTTGGAGGAAGGGAGGTTTTCCTCCGGTTGGCAAGTGACTGGGTATCACTTGTATTTTCCCTCCGGTTTGGAGGAAGGGAGGTTTTCCTCCGGTTGGCAAGTGACTGGGTGTCACTTGTGTTTTCCCTCCGGTTTGGAGGAAGGGAGGTTTTCCTCCTGTTGGCAAGTGACTGGGTGTCACTTGTGTTTTCCCTCTGGTTTAGAGGAAGGGAGGCTCGCCCTCCGATTCTGGTCTTGTCGGTAGCAAGTCCAGGTGTCAAGCTTCTGTGGGTTGCCGAGCTTGGTTTGAGGGATTTGTTTCCCTTGGTTTGTCAAGCTGTTTGGCAGCGTTTGTTTGTAGACTGAGTCTGCTGTTCTAGCTATTGCTAGTGGAAGCCTCACTCCGGTTTGGAGTGTGGGGTGGATGTAGGTCTGTGGACCGAACCACCTTAAAAATCCATTGTCCATCATGGTTTGATTGCTTTGTCTGGTTGATTGATCTCGCTAGATGCATGCTAGGAACGTGATCTTATTGGTTGTCCATGTTCTAGTGATTGATGGGGCATCCATCTTTGATGTTTGAGTATTTGTCCATCGAATCTGTGATCATCATCTCATACGGTTTTTAAATTGGCTAAAAATCATTAGAAGATCCATTCACCCCCCCTCTGGATCTGTGTCTATCTCATTATCCGCACCTAACATAGCCGACCTTTATACATCTTTACCATTTCGGGCCTTACGCCCGAATCGGCATAAATCCATCCTTTGCGTCAGCATGGTCTCCTTGCTGACGAATAAACCCTTCTTCTGGTGCAAGACTTCGTGTCCCAGCCAACCTTTATACATCCTTGCCATTACGGGCCTTACGCCCGGACCGGCGTAAATCCATCATTTACGTCAGCATGGTCTCCTTGCTGACGAATAAACCCTTCTTCTGGTGCAAGACTTCGTGTCCCAGCCAACCTTTATA
Source organism: Amorphophallus konjac (assembly GCA_022559845.1). Lineage (NCBI taxonomy): Eukaryota > Viridiplantae > Streptophyta > Magnoliopsida > Alismatales > Araceae > Amorphophallus > Amorphophallus konjac. The sequence goes on from CM040117.1 coordinate 155,642,082, forward strand.
CATCTTTGCCATTACGGGCCTTACGCCAGAATCGGCATAAATCCATCCTTTGCGTCAGCATGGTCTCCTTGCTGACGAATAAATCATGCTTCTGGCACAAGACTTCGTGTCTCAGCCGACCTTTATACATCATTGCCATTGCGGTCCCTACACCCGAATTGGCTCAAATCAATCCTTTACGTTAGCATTACCTTCTTGCTAACGAATAAACCCCTGGTTCGGTGCAAGACTCCGTGTCCTAGCCGACCTTTATACATCATTGCCATTGCAGGCCCTATGCCCGAATCGGCTCAAATCTATCCTTTGTGATGTGACACAACCTAGGACCTAAATTGCAAGCATCCCAACGATTTGGTCATGTCACATAAGCGGACTCACTCGCATTGGCACACTCAGGTCCGCAGGTGGACCGGCGATGGGGTGAGGGTCCGAGGTTGGACCAAAGGTTTCCAAAGGTACGGCTGGCTTGGGGGAGGACCCCTATGGGTCAGGGGTTGCCCAAATTCATGGGCGGTCAGCACGCCGAAGGCTTGGGTTGAATGATCACTCTCACAACTCACCCGCGGTAGCCACACAATTAAACGCTAATTCGGGTTCGGGCACTCTCTTAACACCGACGGCACTGAGATGCAATACTAATTAAGCAAAGGAATCCAGCAAAGAGGAGTGTTTAGTGGCTCACCTGATCGGTGTGAAGACACCGATCCCGGCCGGAGATGAGGGCGAGCGAGGAAGCGTGGGCTTACCCGCACGCCGCGCCGGAGAAGCTTCAACCTGAAATTTCAGATTACATGCACTACACCCCATGCAGGGGGGGACCTTGGGGAAGGGAAACCAGGGACTACACTCAAACACTACCTCCACGCAGGGAGGGGCCTTCAGCCGGCCAAGTGGGGAGGGGAGAAACCAAGCTAGAAGTAAAGAACGGTAGCCGATGCCGATGATGTCCGCTCTCTGCGCTTTAGGATAGACAGTTGGTTCTGGGGATGCTGTGGACACTCCAGAATTTTGCCGATGATGAAACCACTTGGAGATTTCTCGTAGCTGGGCCGGGACGACGTCTGAATTTTGATAATTTCGTCGGGCACTGGTGCTGGTCGAAGTAGGAGCTTGAACAGGGGAGCAGATTAACAGTTCTGACTGTCTCAGGATCTCAGTAGCAGGAAGCAGAGGATGCCACGACCACTCCCGAACTCCGAATCCGATGCCGCTGGATCTGTTGGAACCGTTGACGAGTCCTCTTCGAGGAAAAACTGGCGGGGAAGTCAAATGATGTCGGAGAAGACCGGTGGGCTCTGATCACTGATGAGAGGTCGGTGCAGACTGTGGGAAAGCAGAACCGCGCACCCGGGGGAGAAAATTGATAACTCCTGGTTCCGGATGCCAAATAGAGCTCTGCTTTTTGGAGAAGAAAGAAGACTCGTAGTAGAAGCTTTTTGAATAACAATTCTCGATCAGATTCCAAGCAGGATCCTCGTAGTCGTGCGTCCACTCCGGCTCTGGTCTCTTGCCAGGGAGGCTTTGCACAGTCGGGGAAGAATGGCTCCCGGGACCACCGCCGTTGCGAAGAGGACTGGGAGACGCTTCTAACGATGGTTCTTGATCCTTCAGAAACGTCCGAAGGAAGACGTGGTCGCCTCTGCAAGCTGCTACTCTTCTGCAGATCTTCAGTTGAGAGCTGTAGGTTGAAGATGACGGGGGGAATGGGGTATATGGGAGGGGAAATGGGGGTGGATGAGTGTAGGGAAAGCCCGGGCTGTGAGGGGGTCTAGGAGGGGGTGTTCCAAGGTGGGGGAAGGGAAGAATGGGGTCTGGAAGGGGGTCTAACAGGTGGTGGGAAGAGGAGCTACGAATTTTGGAAGGTGGGTGAGAGGGAAAGGGTATTTAAAAATTGGTTTAAGGGTGGGATTAAATTTTGGTCTTTGGGGATGGGAAGAGGTGTATGGGGAAGGTAAAACGGGGCTTGGGGAGTGGGAATTCTCCCTTGGGAGATGAGAGGGTGCTTGGGGAAGGAGAGTGGGTGGTTGATGGTTGGAGGGTGGAGTGGGGAGTGGTGGAATCTCCCTTGGGACTGGGGTGGAGTTAAGGTGGGTTGGTGGGGAGTTGGGGATGAGTTATTGGAGGGGGGGAAGAGAGAGAAAGGTGGTTGGGAGGGGAGGAGAGAGAAAGGGGCGCAGGTTTTAGAGAGAGAAAGTGGAGGGGAGAGAAAATGACTTATTAGAGAGAGAGGTAGAGAGAGAGGGGGGGATAGGGGCTTCTCACCCAATTGGATTCACTCCACTAAACTAAGTCTTTGAACTCTCAAATGGCAATTTTTCATTGATTGCTTCATTAGTTCAAAATGAGGGGAATGGGGTCCTATATATAGCCAACCCATATTTTACAAAAAGTCCCTGACATTTGACTCAATGACGAATAACTGAGGAAGGTGGGGGGCGCCCATGGGCCAGCCCAATGAATTGGGCCCAATAAGAACCTAATCAATCCTAATGACACTCAAACTTAGGTAGATGACTCAATGACCTAGGTACTTGACTCAAATAAAAGAAAAATTACAATGACATGACTCAAATAAACTATGAAAATTACATGACTCGATGCAAAAAAATATGGCGGACACAATGGAGCTATGTCGATGAGCAATCAAAGCTGTGGAAAAATGTGAATGGCGAGAGATGCCCCCATCATACCCCCAGGGTGCGAAGAACTCGACTCCATCGAGTATAGGTCCGCCGGGAAAGAGGTCCTCCAATGCAGCTCCGGGTGAGCCACAACCTCCAAACTCAACCTCACGTCCTTAGCCGGGGACTGCTCTTCATCCTCTCAAGGTGGCTCGGGCATACCCTCTTGCTGGCGATGGTACCCTGCTTGCTTAGTATTGCCTCCGTGTGCACACGTCGAACTCTCAAGCTGATATAAGGAGGCTCTCCGAGGGTGTCACTCATAAAGGTGGGGGTAGGCTCAAGCTTCTCACTGGGATCCACCGCGGTGCCCTTAGAGGGTGCTAGATCCACCATGTGATAAGCAGGGTATATCCCAAAATCCCATCGGTAAATCCAACCCGTAAGCCAGGTTGCCAAAGCCACTCGGAACATGGAAGGTCCAAGTCCTCGTGCCCTCGATTTGGAGGTGACCCTAAGATTGAGCCATTCCAAAGCCACCATCGTAGGGTTGCCTACTTGGAATCCCAAGTGGCACTCGTGAGATTTTGCCCGCTCATTATGAACCTCACCGCCCGTTGCTAGATGCTTGCTTGAATGAGTATGCCATGAGCTACGGTGCGGTGTAGGTGGGAAGTGTGTGGTATGCAAATGGGGACCAGGACATCCATAGATGGACCTATCATGCCATGATGCCATATGGACCTAGATGAGCCTTGGTGGGCCGGGGCAACCAAATGTGGCCCAATCATGCATGGACTCTCTAGCAAAGGTTGGAGGGCCGGGGCATCCGTAGGTGATCCGGTCATGCATGGGGGTGACAAATGCCGGGGGACCCAGACATCCATGAATGCTCCTATCATGCTTAAGAATCATGATGAGTGAAGGTGGACCATTATATCCGAATTTGGACCACTCATGCTTTCTACTTGACATGTGGGTGATATGAATGAACGGACCCAACATAGTGTTCATGCCAAGTGGTGTGGTAAGCCTAGACACATGCATTCCTATCCTAGGGATGACTTTCTTGTGCATGGGTGTGGGGTGGCCCTTGAGCTTCCACTCGAATGGATCAAAGGGATCTTGATAAGGGTTACCAAGAGAGAGATACTCCATATCCTCAAGGTCCTTAAATGGTGGTGGGTCATCCTCCTTTTCTGAAATAATTGGGCCAAAATTCTTGGTGGGTGGATCGACTATGAAGGGAGGTTTTGGCTTTCTACCCGATATAATAAACTCCAAATCAAGGAGAAGGTCGGGCTCATCGGGTGTAGGGAGGAATAGGAGGAGGTCGTTAGTGTAGCAACCAATGGTGCAAACCAAGGTGATAGACCCGACACAAAGGTGTAGGAGGTCAAGGCTCCTAGATTGGTGGGCCATGGGGGTCAACAAGCCGGTCAACTCAAATTGCCAAGCTAAGCCTTTGAGAAGGTCCCCTAGTGTCTCCACTTGATAAGATGATTGGATGGTGGTGCGATAGGAGTTGAAGGGCACTATGGGGAGGTGTCGCTCCAAGGGAGGGTAGGCCATGATCGGGTGAGCTAGGCTCTCTTTTAACCATCTAGCCAAGGACCCAATTATGATGAGTTCACTCCCTACTAGAGGAGAGGGCATAGAGTGAGGATTATAATGCAAGGCTTTGTCCCCATCTTGGGCATGTGTTTCTTTCAAAGTGGGGGTTGGATTCGGGGTTTTCACCACTATGGGGTCGGGTGTCAGGATTATGGGTTCTTCTACCAAGGAGGTGGGTAGGTACTTTGTGGGTGGGGTGATGATGATCACATGGTGCATTCGAAGTGGTGAACGAGGTCGGACTTGGATTGAGGTTGGAAGTGGAAGTAGTGGAGGCCTAAGTTGGGGTAGGATTGGGGTTGGAAGAGGAAGGTGGGGTGGGTGCAGAGGCTTGGTTTGATTTATTTTGGGAGGTGGGTCCCTTTTAGGGGGCGATGGAGGGGTGGTGGTGGGGGCCAAGGGATTTTGTGGGGTATGGGTTTGGTGACGGGATTTGGGTTTGGGGGTGGTGGCCATTATGGGCCTAGGTGGAGGGGTGGACATGGGGTCCAATTGGGTATGTGGACATATGGTTGTGGTGAGGACTTGGATGTAAAATGTAGATGTTGTGGTTGGAGTAGGAGAGGTGGGAAATGGTGGGGAATGCGTGATTAGGGTCTTTGGTTGGCCAAGGGGAAATGAAGGAGTTCTCTTTGGGCTTTGGTGTTCGGAATGGGAAGAGAAAATATATCTAGCCCTAAGTTGTTCCTTCATGTCCCCCCATGTTGTGAGGGGAGCTTCCCTTCTAATTATCCTTAAGCCTTCAATTTTCAACCAATGAGTGTGGGCCCGTTTGGTAAGTTACAATTTGGCAAATCGGACTTTCTCATCCTCGGACATGGGATACCAAGTGAAGTAATGGTCCATCGAGACTTCCCACTCTAAATAGTCACTAGGTTGAGTTCCATCAAATATGGGAGGTGGGGAACATGTCCTTCTATCGTCCGTCCTTGGGGCGGGCCCATTTTCTCCAAGTTGGTTGAGTCGACCCGATATGTTATCAAGCCGCTCATTGGCATGGGTCAAGGCCTTCATGAGGTAGTTGACATGGCCAAGGAGGTTATGTGTGTTAGTGGTAGGCATCCCTTGGTGGTTTGGACTTATGGTGAGGGCCGATTGGTAAGGTCGGTATGAGGTGGCCATACTAGTGGACAAAGAGATGCAACCGAGGACTCTAAATGCATAAACACGCCCTAGGATCAACTTGATAGAGACAAGTTATCAACTTGCTCTGATACCAATTTGATGTGACACAACCTAGGACCTAAATTACAAGCATCCCAACGATTTGGTCATGTCACATAAGCGGACTCACTCGCGTTGGCACACTCGGGTCCGCAGGTGGACCAGTGATGGGGTGAGGGTCCGAGGTTGGACCGGAGGTTTCCAAGGGTACGGCTGGCTTGGGGAGGACCCCTATGGGTCAGGGGTTGCCCAAATTCACAAGCGGTCAGCACGCCGAAGGCTTGAGTTGAATGATCACTCTCACAACTCACCCGCGGTAGCCACACAATTAAACGCTAATTCGGGTTCGGGAACTCTCTTAACGCCGACGGCACTAAGATGCAATACTAATTAAGCAAAGGAATCCAGAAAAGAGGAGTGTTTAGTGGCTCACCTGATCAGTGTGAAGACACCAATCCCGGCCGGAGACGAGGGTGAGCGAGGAAGCGTGGGCTTACCCGCACGCCGCACTGGAGAAGCTTCAACCTGAAATTTCAGATTACATGCACTACACCCCATGCAGGGGGGGACCTTGGGGAAGGAAAGCCAGTGACTACACTCAAACACTACTTCCACACAGAGAGGGGCCTTCAGCCGGCCAAGCGGGGAGGGGAGAAACCAAGCTAGAAGTAAAGAACGGTAGCCGATGCCGATGCTGTCCGCTCTCTGCGCTTCAGGATAGACAGTTGGTTCTCTGGACGCTGTAGACACTCCAGAATTTTTCCGATGACGAAACCACTTGGAGATTTCTCATAGCTGGGCCGGGATGATGTCTGAATTTTGATAATTTCGTTTGGCACCGTTGCTGGTTGGAGTAGGAGCTTGAACAGGGGAGAAGATTAACAGTTCTGACTATCTAAGGATCTCAGAAGCAGGAAGCAGAGGATGCCACGACCGCTCCCAAACTCCGAATCATGTGCCTCTAGAGCCGTTGGAACCGTTGACGAGTCCTCTTCAAAGAAAAACTGGCAGGGAAGCCAAACGATGTCGGAAAAGACCGGTGGGCTCTGATCACTGATGAGAGGTCGGTGCAGACTGTGGGGAAGCAGAACCGCGTACCCGGGGGTGAAAATTGATAACTCCTAGTTCCGGATGCCAAATTGAGCTCTGCTTTTTGGAGAAGAAAGAAGACTCGTGGTAAAAGCTTTTTGAATAAGAACTCTTGATCAGATTCCAAGTAGGATCCTCGTAGTCGGGCGTCCACTCCGGCTCTGGTCTCCTGCCAGGGAGGCTTTACGCAATCGGGGAAGAATGGCTCCCCTGGGCGATCACAAACTCAGAACGGGATGGGGCCACCGCCGTTGCGAAGAGGACTGGGAGACGCTTCTAACGATGTCTCTTGATCCTTCAGAAACATCCGGAGGAATATGTGGTTGCCTCTGCAAGCTGCTACTCTTCTGCAGATCTTCAGTTGAGAGCTGTAGGTTGAAGATGACGGGGGGAATGGGGTACATGGGAGGGGAAATGGGGGTGGATGAGTGTGGGGAAAGCTCGGGCTGTGAGGGGGTCTAGGAGGGGGTGTTCCAAGGTGGGGGAAGGGAAGAATGGGGTCTGGAAGGGGGTCTAACAGGTGGTGGGTGGAGGAGCTACGAATTTGGGAAGGTGGGTGAGAGGGAAAGGGTATTTGAAAATTGGTTTAAGGGTGGGATTAAATTTTGGTCTTTGGGGATGGGAAGAGGTGTGTGGGGAAGGTAAAAAGGGGATTGGGGAGTGGGAATTCTCCCTTGGGAGATGAGAGGGTGCTTGGGGAAGGAGAGTGGGTGGTTGATGGTTGGAGGGTGGAGTGGGGAGTGGTGGAATCTCCCTTGGGGCTGGGGTGGAGTTAAGGTGGGTTGGTGGGGAGTTGGGGATGAGTTATTGGAGGGGGGGAAGAGAGAGAAAGGTGGTTGGGAGGGGAGGAGAGAGAAAGGGGCACAGGTTTTAGAGAGAGAAAGTGGAGGGGAGAGAAAATGACTTATTAGAGAGAGAGAGGTAGAGAGAGAGGGGGGGATAGGGGCTTCTCACCCAATTGGATTCACTCCACTAAACTAAGTCTTTGAACTCTCAAATGGTAATTTTTCATTGATTGATTCATTAGTTCAAAATGAGGGGAATGGGGTCCTATATATAGGCAACCCACATTTTACAAAAAGTCCCTGACATTTGACTCAATGACGAATAACCGAGGAAGGTGGGGGGCGCCCATGGGCCAGCCCAATGAATTGGGCCCAATAACAACCTAATCAATCCTAATGACACTCAAACTTAGGTAGGTGACTCAATGACCTAGGTACTTGACTCAAATAAAAGGAAAATTACAATGACATGACTCAAATAAAATATGAAAATTACATGACTCGATTCAGAAAAATATGACGGACACAATGGAGCTATGCCGATGAGCAATCAAAGCTGTGGAAAAATATGAAGGGCGAGAGATGCCCCCATCACTTTGCGTTAGCATTACCTTCTTGCTAACGAATAAACCCCTTTGCTTGGCGCAAGACTCCGTGTCCTAGCCGACCTTTATACATCATTGCTGTTGCAGGCCCTACGCCCGAATTGGCACAAATCTACCCTTGGCGTTGGCATTGTCTTCTTGCTAACGAATAAACCCCTTTTTCGGCGCGATACTTCATGTTCTAGCTGACCCTCTCAGCATCCTTCTGCTACATGAGTTCAAAAAAAAAGATAAAGAAACAGAATGGAGTTAAAAATAGAGATACCCCGCTGGCCTTGTTCCTAAACGGGGACGAGGGAAAAAATGGCTATAACCCGACTGTGGCGAAAACCCGAAAGGGCGCTGCAGGCAAAATCGGGTACCCCGCCACGTGAAAACCTGAAAGGGCGCGTGGGCAAAAGTAAGAGGGGGCTGGCCTCGGTGAAAACCCAAAAAGGGTGCTTAGGTCAGTAAAGTGGTAATCCAAAAGTTTCTCTTCATCCTCCTCTCAATGAGATTCCCAAGGGATAACCATCAAAAGTCCCAACGGAGATCCCCTAACAAACCTGTGTCCGACCCTCGTCATCATCGGCGGGATCGGTCGACCTCCATCCTATAACTTGGACCTTTCGTCCTCGTTAATGAGCATGTCCCTTGCTTCGACATGTAACCCATGTCGACGAACAAACCCGTGTTCGACCCCCGTCATCATCAACAAGATTGGTCGAACTCTACTCCTTTAACTTGGACCTTCCATCCTTGTTATTGAATATATACTTTGCTTCGACATGTAACCCATGTCGACGAACAAACCCATGTTCGACCCTCGTCATCATCGGCGAGACCGGTCGACCTCTATCCCTTAACTCGGACCTTTCATCCTTGTCAATAATTGTACCTTTGCATCGACATGTAACCCCTATCGATGAACAAACCCAGGATTCGACCCTCGTCATCATCGGCGAGATAGGTCGACCTCTACCCTTAACTTGGACCTTTCGTCCCTGTGAATGAATATACCCTTTACTTCAGCGTGTAACCCACATCGATGAACAAACCCAGGTTCGAGCCTCGTCATCATCAGTGAGGTAGGTTGACCTCTGTCCCTTGGCCTGGACCTTTCGTCCCGGTCAAGAACCATATAGCCTTTGATTCGGCATTTAACCAATGTCGATGAACCAAACCAGGATCCGACCCTTGTCATCATCGACATGGCCGGTCGGCGTCCTAGCAAACAAGCTCTCCTATGTTTCGGATCCTCCGGGGAATTAAAAAAAATAAAAAAAAGAGAAAAGAAACAGAAATGGGGTTAAAAATAGAGATACCCCGCCGGCTTTGTTCCTAAATGGGGACAAGGGCAAAAATGGCTATAACTCGGCTGTGGCGAAAACCCGAAAGGGCATTGCAGGTAAAATCGGGTGCCCCGCCACGTGAAAACCTGAGAGGGCGCGTGGGCAAAAGCAAAAGGGGGCTGACTCCGGCGAAAACCCGAAAGGGCGCTTGAGTCGGTAATGTGGTTAAAAAAAATGATGAAATGAATGAATAGAAAAAAAATGATGATAAAAAATGATGATGAAATGAAATGATGATGCAGTAACAGGTTCATCCTCGTTCATCATTCCATCCCAAACTACCTTTTCGACCCTTGTCATCATCGGCAAGATCGGTCCCTACCCTTTCCGGTCCTTGTCACCATCGGCAAGACCGTCTACCTTTTCGACCCTTGTCACCATCGACAAGATCGGTCGCTACCCTTTCCAGTCATTGTCACCATCGGCAAGACCGTCTACCCTTTTCGGTCCTTGTCACCATCGACAAAATCGTCTACCCTTTCCGGTCCTTGTCACCATCGGTAAGACCATCTACCCTTTACGGTCCTTGTCACCATCGGCAAGACCGTCTACCCTTTTCGGTCCTTGTCACCATCGGCAAGACCGTCTACCTTTTCGACCCTTGTCACCATCGGCAAGATCGGTCGCTACCCTTTACTGTTCTTGTCACCATCGGCAAGACCGTCTACCCCTTTCGACCCTTGTCACCATCGGCAAGATCGGTCGCTACCCTTTCCGATCCTTCTCACCATCGACAAGATCGTCTACCCTTTTCGGTCCTTGTCACATCGGCAAGACCGTCTATCTTTTCGACCCTTGTCACCATCGACAAGATCGGTCGCTACCCTTTCCGGTCCTTGTCACCATCGGCAAGACCGTCTACCCTTTCCAGTCCTTGTCACCATCGACAAGACCGTCTACCTTTTTGACCCTTGTCACTATCGACAAGATCAGTCGCTACCCTTTTCGGTCCTTGTCACCATTGGCAAGACCAACTACCTTTTCGACCCTTGTCACCATCAACAAGGTCGGCCAGCATTTCCCCAAATCGGGCCCCAGTAGAAACCCGAAAGGGCGCTTAGGTCAGTAATGTGATTACTATAAAGTATATGCTATGTCTCTGAGTGGCACTCCCATTAGTTGTCCCACCGGTAATAAAGCCTATCCCGGATGGACCCCTCATCAGCCAGCAGTCGTATTTTCGACATTTCTTGTCGGCAAGACTTACATCTGCACCAATCTGGCAACCTCTGGAACCCCGTCACGCGGTGGAGCGAGGCCCCCATCCTTTTTTTGAAAGGGTGGACGCTCTCCTACGGCGCAGATATGGGTATACTTCCAAGCAGGTCGCCAAAGTTGCCACAAGATATGATAGAATACAAGTGCAAAGGTGGACACCTAAAACAGTAAAGGAAACTTGTATTTCATTGCAAAAAGGAGGGGAATGAATACAAAAGGGGCCCTTCGGAGGGGACGAATTACAAAGGCAGATCAGCTAAGACCACCTGAAAATATCTACAAAGTCAATGAGCCTAACATGTGGAGCTGCTCCCAGTTCACGGAGCTGCATTTCTTCCTCCTGAACGCGAGTCACCTCAGTCTCTAGGGATGCAACTCAGCCCTCTAGTAAAGAAGTTTCCTCGATGGCTTGGACTTTTGCAGCCTCCAGCCGTGGTATCTCAGCTTCAATGGTAGCCAATTCAGCCCGGAGTTCTTCCCGTCGGCTACGTAGAATATGTGCCCGAGCAGCTGAAGTTTCAACATGGGCCTTGTTCCTGTGGAGATCAGAGGTCAGGTACGCCAGCTCCGTCTGACAATCGGCTTTCTACAATTTGAGGGCCGCTAGTCGGTCAATCATCACCCTCCCGAGAAAGTCTCGGCGGTTTACAAAGTTTAGCAGGAACAGCACCCGCTGGGTCCAGATGTCCAAAGGACAGCCTAATGCCTGCAGCCCGATCGTCAGTCGCCCGGCCACTTCCTTCAACTGGGGGTAAGATAGTGTCGGCTGAGACTCCACAACCTGGCCAACATCTCTAAATACTGCCAGACAAAGTCCTCCGATGAAGTAAAGCCCAGGGAGGCTGCCGGAGCCACCTCAAAGGTCACCTCCCTGTCTATGGAATCCCATAAGCCAATATCTGGCTCGGAAGAAGAAGATGGAACGGCCACCAGAGCCGAAGTAGTAGGTACCGCGGCAGCATGCTCTTGCTCCGTCGGACTCCTTGAAGAACTCTCTCCTACAGGTGCTGGAAGAGGCGGAGGTTCCAACTCTATTTCTGGCATGGATGGAGCTGCAGGGTCAGGCGCAATAGTCATTATGGCCGCCGGGACAAAGGCAGAACCCCTTGATGGGTCAACTTCAGCTCTCAATTCTGTTGCCGGCACCAGGGCGAGACTCTCTCCCAGCGGGCTCAGCTCCATTGATGATACTTCGGCAGCTACGTGTATTCTTACTGGCACAGAATGAAGTACGATAACTACCTCTGAAGAAGACACGGTGGCCAGTGGTAGCATATCCAAAGCCTCCGAAGAAACCACGATAGTATCAGAAGGTGATACCAGAGGGTGATTGGCTACGTCAGGCGCTGGAACAAGATTCCAGTAAGCACCAAGATGGCAGAAAAGAATGAAAAGATATGCAACTCTGTAGAGGGGCAGGTAGAACTTACTATGGCCACAGCATCTATCTCTTCAAGTGCCTCTATGGAAGATTCTAGCTCTGCAGATGAAGCAACAAAAGGACACCTCCATGTCTAGCCCGGTGAATTCCTCTGGCAACATTCCCTCAGATGATGTCACCAGCAACCTCGGAGGACTAAAGATCAAAGGACCGCTCAACGGTATGAGGGGTGTCGATGCCCCTTTGATGGCTACCGCAGGTGCTCGTTCATCACCTTCTGAAGAATAATAGTCAATTTCTTCGTCAGAAGGGGTGGCAGAGCTACTGGAGGAAATATTTATGCTGATCTCGGGTTGGCCCGCCTCCTCTGTCACCTGGCGGGCCTCCGAGCGGGTGATTACACGCCGCAATGGGATAGCACCTTTCTTTAGCGCAGTCTTATGTCCTTCAGGCTGTGAAGGAACATCCACGGCAGGTGTCTCAACCACTGTGCTAACCACTCCTGCCGCTACAACAAACATATACATAAGGCAAGGCAAAAAGATCAATAAGAAAGAAGAGTCAGAAGGATGGCAGTCACTTGGCTCACCCTCGGCCTCACTGGCAAGTGTGGGAGAAGGGAGTCTGACATCCTCCTCAGCAGCGGGGAGAGTCTCCCCTGTGGCTTCAACTGTTTTGGTCGCCCCTGCCGTGGCTATGATAGAAGACATAATGTCTCCCGTCTCCAGGATGACCTCGTCAGCACGTGTGGTGGTGCCATCCGCTCCTTGAGCTGAGGTCAAACAAAGAAGACGTCAAAGGAGTGAAGACGTCATGAAGAGAACACTCCTTTATACCATGAGGAAAAGTGATGTCACCTTCAGCTGCTTGCTGAGTGGCCTCTTTCTGAGCGGCAAACTGCTCAAATGACGGCACTTCAGGCAGAGGACCCTTAGCCGCATCAGTCGAAGACTACTTGGAAGAAGTTTTCCGATCTTTCTTCGCTCGGCCTATTGCAACTTTCAGCGCGGAGGCCGCTCTCTTTTTACCAGGTGGCAGTGGAGTAGTTGTCGACACCGGTGCAGGAGCCTCAAAATATTCCAGCTTTTGGGCCTGGGAGATGATCTTCCTATAAAGTCCCTGCTGCTTTATATCTGGACGGTCTGTCAAATGAAGCACATGCCATTATAAAAGAACTAAGCAACAAACTACTCTACATGTCAACTGAAGAAGACTTTACCTGCCGGGCCATTGTAAAAAGATGAGAGGGGCCAATACTGATAAGCCAACTCCTTGCTTCGGGATGCAGCCTCCCGAATGAGCCAGCAGACGTCGCCAATCTTCTTGCACTTCTCGACTAGGTCGGCCAAGTCCGCATGACCATGGGAAGCTATGCAATGATATAAGCCAAGGTGGTCGAAGCCCCAGCCATCGGCATAATGAAAAGATACAAACAAAGGCTTGTCCAGAACACTTGCTACGGGACTGTCAAGGGTCAGTCCATGAATATTCATCAAGACGAACAGCCAAGATGTATGTTGATAATATGTCAGGGTTCTGTCTTCTCTATTAATAAATGCCCGGTACGGGCAAAAGCGGCCAACCTCACACTTCCATGAAACTGCTTTGGAGAGCGGCTCCTCAATGGGGAATGGGTACTGCTGAAGTTCCAAGCGGGAACCACCAATCTGGCACAGATGTTCTAAATTCTGCGTGAAAGTATCTTCATCTATGTCAGCAAGCACAGGCACCAGTTGTTCAGTTGCTTCCTCTTTTGCGGCTTTTCGGCGTGCTATGTATGCCTCTACCTCATTCGGATGTTGGGAGAACAGCCTCTTCAAATGGGCTTCTTCAATATCAAAAATTGGCCCAGGCTACTGGCTCAGAAAGGTGCGCTCAGCTACATCCCAGCATGCCACCCGGCACTGCGATAAAAGCCCGTTCGAGCATTCCACCACTTTATATACTCTGGAGTGACTCGGGGAACGCGGTTCGGCACCGGCACTCTGAAAACATTGGCGTCCCGGCGGTGAAAGTAGTCCCACCAGGAGCGACCCTCAGCTACAACAGTCGAGCCGTGCTTCGACCTGCTATCCAGAGGAAACATGGCAACCGAAGGCGAGATGTGCTGATCATAGCCGAAATTTTGGCCAAACCTAAAAGGATAGTAGGGTTCTAAATGAACCACGCCCCCCTTTCTAAACACTAAGACACTGGGGCGAATTGATAAAGCCCAGTCAATGAGCTCAGGCTCCAAGATTGGCCGGGTCACGGTGTTGCCTGAAATGAAATGTGTGAAAGTCTCCACTGCCTCAAGCTTACATTCACGCTGGCGATTCACCAATGGAGCGGAATGTGCGACCAAATTCCAAAAATGGATGGTCCCCGCTGAATCCATCGGAACCCTTGTCAGTCGGCCTCGGATGGAGAAAAGCTGATGAGACACTGGACCGGGTTCAGCACTAGCAAATTCCAGCATCCTGGGATACAATGTCACTGTCTGCAGAGTCCTGGGAGCCAGCTCTGGGAACAAACTGCACACCCAGGCATTGAAGAAATGAAACGGCCCCACTGTTCTAAAAGAGCAGGGGACCCGATGCCTATGAATATCTCCAAGAGATTTGTAGATCAGGCAGAGTGCTGCTGGGCATAGTGCAAGCCGCATGCCCCAAGCCATCTGACAAGCCGGGTATATTGCCTCCGGCCTAATGACTGTCTCATCTCCCTGTGGGAGGGCAAAAGTGCACAACCAGAAAGTGAGGTAAGCCGCACAATGCATAAGGGGATCCTCCCCAGTGGGATTCGGTCCTCCTCGACTAATCCGCCGAAGGGAAGCCGGCAGCGCCGACTTGAACTTGGGTGGTTTGCTAGGCTTACCTGCAATAGGAGCTACATGGGGAAACTCACTGTACTTCAGAGGGCCGCTGAAGAAATACTGAATCAAATGTCCCACTCGGACTCTCAATTTGCTGCGCTTCTCTCGGGGCTGATACCCCTTTGAGGATCCCCTATTCATCGCCAAGTAGAGGGAGCGGTACGCTTTCATCAAGTACTGGTATGAGTAGCCAAAATAGTACTGGCCCTCACCGACTATCTCATCCTTAATGAAGTCATGGAGGCATACCTCCTCATAAGGCTCTCCATTGATCGGCAGACTCGACAGTTGTGACAAGCTCCAGAGGTCCAGAGAATTTTCGCCCTCTACTGTATAGAAAGTATTGAACTGCGGGCAAAACACTTCAAACATGCCGCAGCACAACCCTTTCGAGATGGGGTACCTGAAACGGGACGCATACACACTGTGATACACCCCGGCCCTGACCAGTAACGGCGCATACTCCTTCAGAGCATATTCTGTGAATTCTACAGCTCCTACGCGGAAGAGATGGGCGTCAGTCATTTTCGTGTAAATAAACCACCCAGCAGCCAACTGGAATTTGAACTGGACAGCCAAGCAGTTCAAAACGAATGGCTCGTCTCTATAGCCCCACTTGATGGGCGCGAAGAATAAACCGTAGCCAGGTTTCTCTCTGTTGACCTGACCTGCAGTGGTGTCCCACCTAGCTGGTGTGAATTCTGGAGCCCGTGTCAGTATTTTCTGCTCTGCCTCCAGCTCTGTTACCCCCAAGACGGCGTTCCACTTGCGCCGCTCTCCTGGAAGATAGATGGTGTCTTCACGATACACGGAGCCTTTCAAGCTGTCCCAGTCCACCAACATGGCCCGTTCCACCATCCGAGCCAACATGACGTCTCTCTTCCCCGAGACACTGAAAGTGCAGATGAATGGTGCAAGATGACGGTCCTTCAGGAAGTCTGGGCGATACCCGTCATCGCGATTGAAGTTCAGCCCTCCCTCGATGGTCACAACGCGAGAGGAGGATATTGTGTCTGATTCAGAGTCGGAGGATTCGTCGACTATGGCGATCCTCCCAAGACCCCGGTCCAGTTGTCCAACGTTCCTCCAAGTTACAACAGGGCCAAATGCCCCACCCTGGGAAGAAGTGTCGACATCAGCAGCGCCGGAAGCAACACGGCTGGAAGAGGAGGCCATTTCAGCAGCTGCAGGCAAAATCAAAGGAAAATAAGACAATATGAAGACAAAATGGAAAAGAAAATTTCAAGGAAATTTTGACAGCACCTCCCCATATTCGGGGTATGCCCATAAGTCAAATAGGAGAACACCCACCAAGAGGGGGTGACTCCGTAATGAAGAGGGACGTAGTCCCGAATGAAAAGAAATAAAAGAAAACCTCGTAATGAGGGGAGAAGAAATGAAGAAGGAGAGGCTCTCCACGCCAATCGCTGCTGCGGTGGAAGACAAGGAGGGAAGAGAGAGAAAGTTCAGTGCGAAATGAGCTTTCTCCGTCCTCTCGGCGCATAAAAAGGGTAAACCCTAATGCGCGCCGAGATCACCCCCGCGTCGAGAGCGCATGCAACAAAAGGCGCGCCGATGCCTACCCGCGCCGAGAGCATCACCGCGCCGAGAGTGTTAAAGAAGGAGCCGCGTCGAGACCATTGCCACGCCGAGATGGGCGTGCCGAGACTATCAATAGCGCCAGTTGGCTCACCTAGGGGTGCTGCAATCAGAAGATTAAACCAAGAATGCTGATGTATGTCTGAGTATGCTTACAAATACTGGGATTATACAAAAAGAATGAAGACTCAGAGCCACAAAAATGAACAATGAACAGGAGCAGACTTGAAGAAATTACAAAGTGCGGTGCAATGTACACCCTCATGTCCCGTGTCACTCATCCTTCGCTTACGCCACCTACGGGTGGGGGGCATTTGTTGACACCTAAAATATACCAAAAGAGACCAAAGCAGACTCAGGGCCCTGAAGGTCAACCAATGGTGCGGCTCCTATACCATCCTTGGAAGTATTGAGAATCAGAATAGAAGAGGTCCACTACCCCTAACACTCTGTTCGGCTAAAGCCATCTCTGGCTAGGCCACACTACTGTCATTCAGATAGTCAGGCTGAAAAAATTATAACAACATTCAGGCAACCATCTGCCTGCTGAAGTGAAACCTCAGATAATTCTGATTCTCATGAAAAGGGATTCACACTGCCTCACACATGGGCGTGAACGCAAGGTGCTAAACAAGCCTCAAGAGGAATATACCAAGAAGCCCACCAGAGCAATGAAAAGAAGCCCATTAGATGAGCCTCTTCCGGCGCCGGGTTCTGAACAGGTGGGCCAAGCCCAATACGAAGCCAGGCACGCCGAGATGATGCGCGCTGAGGCGCGCCGAGAAGCTCACACCGGGCACAGAAGGCCACCCTTCTATAAAGGCTGCTGCCTTCGAACAATACAAACAACAATAACAACAATAGAAGAGGAAGACATAGAGCATGGAAGAGAAGAAGGAGAGAAGAGATAATAGATCGAGGGTGCCACTGAAAAGAACAGAGAGCCCTCTACAAGAGCTAAAGAGAGAAAAGAGTTTTAGAAGCTCGGAGGAGAGATTCAAGGTGGGATCGGTTCCAAGATGCCCTGAGGGGCTATATTCTTCCCCATCCCTATCTTTCATTTGAGTCTAGCTCTTTTTTTTTTTCGTTTCTGTTCTTCCACTCTATGTCTGAGTAATGTGTTTTCGATGACTTTGAATGCTAGCATAGCCCGGTTGTAAAAGGGCGACATCTGTATTCAGACCTTCGTAGTCTACTTCTATCTTTATTTTCTGCTACATTGAATGTATGAGTCATTTGCAGTGAAATAAAATGTCAAGGGCGAGGTCATTTTCTCCCTCACTGTTCCTTCGGAGCCTAATGTATTTGGTAGCTGCTGTGAATAGATTATGCTCCATTGAGTGCACATCCTTCGGATTGTCTGAGTGATTTCTGTCGAATCGTCTCCGCAGTTTTATCCCCGCGATAGCAGTGAGAGCCTGAGACAACCTATCTCATGGCTTCTCCCTCACAGAGGTAGTTGGGAACATGCTCTTATCAAGGTCTGTACGAATCAGCCCATGGCCCTGCTCCCAGTGAGGCGCCCGAGTGAAGACCCCCTTCTCTCAGAGATAGCCTTGCTCCCCCTAGGGCCGTCTCAAAATCCTTTGAATAACCCCCCCAGAACCTTGGGTAAAACATCTCAAGATCCTCTGAAAAAACCCCCGTTAAAACCTTCAAAGAGCCCTCTGAAACCCTCGGCTCCTGAGCTTTGAAAACCCTGATCCCAAAGCCCCCCGGCGTGACCCTCCCTCCACGCAAGTCTCGCACCGAGTGCTGCCCGCGCCAGGTTAAGTTCTTTCCGACGCGCCGAGATCCTTTTTCTCTTTCATGTCGACTCCCGTCCAAGCCGATAGCCTCGTGCCGATGCCATCACCAGTTTTGAGCCCGATGACCCATAGCCATAAGACCCCATCACTCTGAAGAGAAATAGTGTCTTTCACTTGACCCTCATGGGAGCCAAATTGATGGGGTTAAACCCCCCTACATTCTGCTACCCCGTTAAGTCATGGAGTTCTGCCACTGCATGTTCTCCGTTGGCTATCTAGGGGATATTGATGCATCCCATTACAAGTGGACATTGTCCCATGGGATTGAGATCCTTTTTGGATCCAGGGCTATGCCCGGCTCTCCTTTGGCTTCCATCCCAGCACTTCGTGGATGAATGACCTATATTCCCCTTTTGGCACAGTCCAAAATAAGGGGAAATGCTGCCGAAATTCATCCACGAATCCTTACTTTATCGCATCGTGTGACGCTTTCACTGAAACTATGAATATACCCCCGGCTGTGTGGCAGAGATCTGAGGCAGACCATCTCATGATCCTTTGCCCACTATGACAGGGGAACATAACTGTCACAGTCATACGGTCTCCCTAGACCTTCCATGGACGAGTCCACCCTCACTTTCCACCTCACCCAACTACCACCATGGACAAACCTGTGAGATCCTTACTTAACATAAGAGGGCTCCCCCCCTCAACCTCAAAAAGCCTTCTAAGTCTTGAAACATGAAGAAACCCCTCTTCTCGGTGCCATATAGTCTCCCGGCGCAACCCTCTCCCGCCGCGAGTTCCGCACTGGATGACGGGCGCGCCGAGACGGTGGTCGCGCCGGCCACTTATCGTGTCGATAACCTGTGAGCTTATCATCGCCTCGGGACCCCACCGCGCCGTTTGGCCTTCACGTCGGCCCCCATCCATGCTGTTTCATCTTAACAATAGCTACCACTCAAACATCCGGCGTCTCAGCAACTTCATTGAGCCTAGATCCAGTCTAAACCCAATGTCCCGCTACTGTTAACCTTCATGCTAACCCCCATCAAATCATGAGGGTCTCATGGTTCTTCATCCATGTCTAAACGGAGCTATATTAATGGGGTCTTACCCTGATATTGTATGCCATTAACCGTCAAGTTTTCTTCCAATCCTACTGACCCTGGGAGTCCTGCCATTGCAAGTCCCCCAATGGTCTCTAAAGGGAATATCAACAAACACCATGGTAATAGACACTGTCCCGTCACACTCAAATCCTTTTTGAATCCAGGGCTACGCTCGCCTCTCTTTTGGCTTCCATCCCGGCATTCCGTGGGTGGATGACCTATTTTCCCCCTTTGGCATAGTCCAAAATAAGGGGATATGCTGCCGGATTTGCGCCATAACACTGTCATCATGTCCCGCGTAGCATGGTTTTCTATGCATGTTTCGCATCCCGTTAGCGGAGTTAGCGTAATAGTCTTATCTCGTTTTGCCCCCGAGGCATCCTTTCTTGGCAACTAATCAAGGGTTGTCCTTCTTTGGAATTACATAATTAACGCCATAGCCTTTATGGTATGACAGACTCCGGGTCCTGAGACGAATATCACAATCGACTGACTGAGTCAGGTCGAGCGCATAATAAACTGTCACGCTAGTGACTGGCACGCCTAATTAATAAACCAAATAAACAAACAAAAAATAACCAAATAAATATCAAATAAATATATTCTAAAATAAGAAAAAAATCAAACAATTTTTTTTTCATCTCCCACAGTAGCTTAGAAGCTCAAACACTACTTCCTAGCCCACCCAGTTAGGTTATTCTCTAGAATGGACCCGATCTATTATCTCTTAGAAAAGCCTATCCTTTCGAGTAAGTTAGCTCGCTGGCAGAGCTTCCTCTCCCAGTTCGATATCACCTTCGTCGTTTAGAAGACAGTCAAAGGATATGCCATCGTTGAACATCTTGCCCATCTCCCGATACCCTGTACTGATTCTATTCAGGACGATTTCCCTGATGAACATCTCTCTGTCCTTACTCATCATCCCTTTTGGTCTCTACACTTCGACGGTGCACTCAATTCTCAGGGCCGAGGAATAGGCGCTGTTCTGCTCACTCCAGAAGGGGTGACGATTCCCTTTGCTTATCAACTCCAATTTTCTGCTACCAATAACATCGCCGAGTATAAGGCTCTCCTAGCTGGATTGAAGCATGCCTATCTTCTAGGTGCGCGTTACTTAAATATCATAGGGGACTCTCAGCTCATCCTGCGAAAAATTTTGTCCACTTACCGCACCCGTGACCCTAAGCTCAAGCCATATCAAGATTTGGTCACGCTCCTAGCGAGGCAATTCCGCAAGCTAATCTACATCGACACTCCTTTATCTCAGATTATTCTAGCCGATGCTCTGGCATCCCTTGCTTCCTCCCTATCTTTCCCTCTCAATCAGAGTACTGGGACTATCATCGTTCAAAGACTGGACGTACCCTCTCTTCAGGATCCTTGGTATGTCAACCTTAGGAAAACTGTAGAGGCGAGGGCTGAGAAGGAAGATTTTATGGAAGTATCTTTAATGGAATTAGAAGATATCTTAGAGGAGGAAGAATTGCCCTGGTATCATAAAATCGAGCTGTATTGCAAGGATGGATTATTCCCAGAAGGGGCAAGCGCTGAGTAGCGTAAGTCTATAAGAAGAGCCGCCTCGAGGTATACTATCGTAACAGGTGAACTATATTGGCGCGCTACCAATGGGATGCTCATGAGATGCTTAGACGATGATGAAGCTTGGAAGGTGGCTGAAGCAGCCCATTCTAGTGGGTGTAGAGGTCATGTTAATGGCCAGGCTCCAGCAAAGAAAATCCTTAGGCAGGGCTACTATTGGCCCACTCTAGAGGAAGATTGCTCTCTCTATGTCCGGAGGTGTCTTAAGTGCCAACTCCATGCTGATAAAATTCACGCCCCAACTTCATCTCTTCATCCTTTATCTGCTCCTTGGCCATTCTCCATGTGGGCGTTCGACGTTGTCGGCCCGCTCGGTGATCCCAATTCTCAGACCAAGCAAAAATCCGTCATCCTTACCGCCACTAGGTACTTCACCAAGTGGGCTGAAGCCGAAGCGTACGCAGAGATTAAAGCTACCACGGTGTACCGCTTCATCATGAAGAACATCATCTCGTGGTTCAGAGTGTCAAGCAGCATCGTCACCGACAACGGACCCCAGTTCATTTCTCAAGAGCTCAAGGACCTATGTAAGAAGTTCAATATAGCACTGCATCATTCATCTCCATATTACCCGGAAGGCAATGGCCAGGCCGATGCCACTAACAAAACCCTTCTCAAAATCATAAAGAAAATATGCGAATCTCACAAATTTTCTGATTGTCCAGAAAGATTAGTGGATGCTCTATGGGCTTACCGCACCTCCGTCCGCACTCCTACGGGGCAAACCCCCTATGCTCTCACTTACGGGATGGAGGCGGTGCTCCCATACGAGATCCGGATCCCTTCCCTAAGGGTACATCTCGATAAGGAACTTAATCTCGATGAACGTCGAGAGGCATTGCTCGTCCGGTTAGAGCTCTTAGACGAGAAAAGGATGAATGCGGCCGATCACGTATCCGTTTATCAAAAGAGAGTTTCGCGTTATTTTCCAAAGAAGGTCATTGAGCGCAAATTTCAAAAAGATGATATGGTTTTGAAACGCAAATTCATACGGTCTGCAGGTCCTAGGTCTAAATTACAACCTAACTGGGAAGGGCCATTTGTTGTCAAAAAAACTTATCCAGGGAATGCTTATCGCTTAGTGAATGCAGAAGGTAAGGAGCTCGCTCACGCTTGGAATGTGTTGTATCTTAAGCATTTCTTTCCTTAGAGTCTAAGCCAGTGCCACCCCGGTAACAAGGTGTTCTTTCCCTTTTGATGTGAAAGAGGACCCCGAGCACGCCAATCACACACTACATGACATCCCTGGTCGGGTTTCCCACTTTGTAGACACCGTTTCTCCTCGGCCATACTTGGGGGAAAGTCGAAGTCCCTGTCCGTTTCTTTCTTCGGCTGAATCCAGGGGTAAGAGGTGAATAAGGAGGCGATGACCAATCTAGGTATCCTGACGAGAGGAGGTCTCAAATAGGGGCAGTCCGTTATGACCTGACGCAACTAAAGAAAATAAAAACGGTAAAGAAAATGAGCGTTCATCGTGACAAAAGCAAAGTTTATTTCAAAAGTCTGTCAATTATAAATTTAAAGCTCCAAGAAAATAAAAAGCTAGGCATGACAAGAGTGGCAGTACAGTTTCCCCGTGGGACGCATGAGCCCGGTCGTATGCATGCCTAGAATGGACTAAGGTTCGATGACAGACACAAAGCCCCGGCGTAACAGACCGAGTCTCTGAATGGGTTGTCTGGAGAGGAACTCAAGCCCTGAACACTTCTATATCTAGCCTAAGCTTACCCCCACATTCTATTTTCCTTTTCAGGACTAAGACAAATACCTTGGGTATGGCCTTGGTAGAAGCACAGTCACGTGAGTTAGGCCCTGGCCAGGGGTTGTCACCTCTATTACACACCAACCTTGGGAACTCTCAATGGAATGGGGAGGACCGACGTTTCTAGGGAGGCACTGGCATTTTCAAAATCCAAAAAAATCATATATTTTAAAATCCAAAAAAATCATATATTTTCAAAATCAAACAAATCATATATTTCAAAATCCAAAAAAATCATATATTTCAAAATCCAAAAAATCATATATTTCAAAATCCAAAAAAAAATCATATATTTCAAAAACAAAAAAAAATAGAAATTTCCTCGAAATTCCCAAAAATACCATCATATGCATCGCATGCATTGCATTGTTTCCATTATGTTTTCCGCCTATTTAATAAAGGCTCCACCCCTTGACCAAATATCAAGAATGGTCATTTTCTAACTTGTTTCAGGCAAGGGGTTGAGTCTAAGAACAGATTTAACTTGTCTCTTTTTTAAGTGTGTGCAGAACGCAGGTTCAAGCTCAAGATCCAAGCTCACAAACCTATAAGGCCTGTAACGCTCCAGTCTTAGACCGTCACAGAACTGTGACGGTCCATGGTTCGGCCGTCACCTTCTCCCGAAGGTTGAAACTCATTTGTTCTTAGTAAACTCTCCCTGACGCGTCTACATTAGACCGTCACTTCACTCTGGCGGCCCATGATTAGACCGTTATACCTTCCCGAGGACAGAAAACTCAGTTTTCTCAATTCATCCATTCTGACGGCTCATCGTGAGACCGTAAGAGAGTTGTGGCGGCCCTATGTAGTACCGTTACATCCTCCAGAAGCCCTATTTTCGAAGGACATTTGGGTCCCATCAAGCATCAAATTTATATTCCATCAATTTAAGGCACTTCCATGTCATTCAATTGAATTCAATGATACATAAGATTGGTTGGTAAACTTCAATTGTCATTTCATTTAGGAAAATTCAAGCTACATTCAGTTTTCTATCCGCAAGAGGCCAGATCTTGCGTAATTCCTTCACATAGCCACAGTGTCCTTCATCGTCTTCTTCCACCTCTTCTTACCACGGGCGCACTTTGCTGATCTCCCACATGGTCAAGGCGCTCCGGACTACTCTTTCATCCTCCTCGGTCCCTATCTTCCTAGCTTGAAGGGGAGAGAAATGCGATAGTGCAGGAACTACGGTACGGGGTAGCCCGATCTGAAGATAGCACCGGTGTGGGTTTTAGATCGCCATGGTGGTGTTTCCCACTAGCTGAAGATCAAGGCCTTGTCGTCGTGGTACCTTGAGCAAGGTGCTCCGAAGAACTCTTGGACGCATCATGAACTTCTCTAGTGACAAGGTGTTGAGGAAGAGGTGCCAATCGTCCCGCGTTTTCTTATTCGTCGTCCGGCATTCAACCTGTGAAGAGAATCCAAACGCACCTCCAATATAGAACAAAGGCTGGCTCCTAAAGATCTGGCTAGCTGAAGGTATGTCTTCCTTGGGTTGGAACTTGATTCTCACGTCCATCCAACACTCAAGGAGTATCATTGAGCCAAATAGAGGTCCTCCTAAGCAAGCTGAGCTAATTCCTTCATATAGGTATGAAAGAACTGCTTGAGAAATCAATAAACCCCGCCACAACCCGCTGATGATACTAAGGTTTTGGATATCTAGGAGGTGGTCTGTGGTGGTGAAAAGAAAGACCCCGCATAAGCAAACCGACACGGCTTTGGCAATGGCTTCATATCTTTCCCACTTGTTTTTACAATGAGAGACTATCCATTGAGCCAGGGATATCAAGTGAATATGGCATGGGCTGATCATGGTCCTCACGTCCTTCGGGTTGTGTATGAAATCACTTAGAATCAGGGATGGGTCAATAAGTTCAACCGTATGGCACACTAGATCTTCACCCCCACCTTAGTCTTAGCAAGGGCTAGGTAGGTCTCTACCTCCTCCAATAGGACTGTAGCTTCAAAGGCAGGGAAGAGGAAGGTGTGTGTTTGTGAAATGCTTGCCCAATCTAAGGACAATTTTTGAAAATTCTTGGCCAAAACTAACAAAGGTTGGAGGTGCCATGCCCTTAAGATAGACAAGACTTCTAATGGGAGTTCTTTAACCATGGGAGCCACCCACTTTAAGTTGGAATAACACCTTGGACCAGGCAAAGGCTAGAGAGAAAAGGAAAAGAGAAGGAGAAAAAGGAAGAATTATGAGAAGCATGGAAAGTGCAGAAATTGAAGAACTTTTGAATTCAATTGGAACTTACCACTCTTTGAGCAATTGAGCGCAGATGCTTGGGGATGGATGTCAATCTTTGCAGCTCCCCATGTTCTCTCTTAGCTGCTTTGGGACCGGTGTAGACCCTCTCCTCCATGCCCATCCCTCCGGAGCTTCTCTTCATGGTGTTCCTTGCCTTGTTGATGAAGTTCCAACCCTTGAAGCAGAGAATTGATGAAAGCTGTGATTTTTGGGCTTGTTCCTAACTTATAAGGGTTTGATTTTGGTGTTGGAATGATAAGACGGGGGTTAGAAAGACTTATCCTAAGCCTAGGACGGCTCTAGTGTGGATTAAGGTCTCCTTGCCTCGAGTTCGGGCTCTCACAATAGAATCCGTCTCGGATTACAATTTTTGCTCGTACGGTTCATCATAGGACCGCCACAGCTCCCTGACGCTCCATCGCTGGACCGTCACATTTCCTGCTACACGTTTTTAGCTCAATTTCACTGTCATGTGTGCCGGTCTAACCTTGGACCGTTACCTGATCCTGACGCTCCATCACTAGACCGTCATATTTCCTGCAACATGTTTTCAGTCCACTTTTACTCTGCCATCTCTGACGACCTAAGCTTGATGCGTTACATGGACCTGACGCTCCACCATTGGATCGTCACACCCTCTGCTACAGGTTTTTGTTCTTTCCATTCTCCTTAGGTCTAACCTGCCAGTCTTACATTTTGTCCCCTGTCAATGGCCAGCATGATTGCATTCATTCACACCCATCTATTCATTCACAACATCCACACATTCATTCCATTCATTCATCCACGCATTCACTTCCATTCATCCACATCCATTCATTCATCCATATAAACAAAACATAAAAAAAAGAATTTTTCATTCATTTCT
The DNA here is from genome assembly GCA_022559845.1 of Amorphophallus konjac. Taxonomy (NCBI): domain Eukaryota; kingdom Viridiplantae; phylum Streptophyta; class Magnoliopsida; order Alismatales; family Araceae; genus Amorphophallus; species Amorphophallus konjac. Next base: position 155,667,689 of record CM040117.1, read on the forward strand.
ATCATTCCATTTCATTTCATTCACATAAGTCATGTACAAGTATGGGCGTCAAAAAGAAAGAAAATACAAAGTCACTCGGCTGGTTTGTCACCCGAGCCCTCGCTATCACTAGCACCCTCAGGTCTTCTCGTTGGTGGGGCCATGGAGACGCTCCCCTCCTCTCGCTGCTGCCTCTGCTCTGCCTCCTCATTCCTCCGCTGGCCGGAGGAGCTGGCAAGAAAATCTACAACTGATCCGCTCGGGGCGACGCTCCTCCGTGCACCACTCTATGAGGCACTCCGCTCCGGTCCGCGGCCCATCATCCGCACCATCCGCTACATCGTCCGCAGCTCGATCTTCAACTCAATGATCTGAAGCCGTGTCTTCCGGGCCTCAGTTCGGTAACGCTCCAGGTCCGCTGTCCCGGTGCGGAGTCTCTCCACCTCGGCCCGTGCCTGAGCCAGCTCTGTCCGGAGTCTCTTTGCCTCCTACCGTCCTCGCTCTACCTCCGCCCGCTCCTGCTCTGCCTCGGCTATCGCCGCGATCAGCTCTCTCGCCTGCATTTTGCATTTTATCATAGTAAGTCAATTAAACACTTGCATAATCATAAGCATTTTAAGTCTAAGAGGACTCGGTTGGTTTCACTTACCAGCTCTGCGAGGGTGGCCTCCGCCTCCTCGGCCCGAGCGAATTCTGCATCCCGCTCAGCTCTGCCCCCGACAGGCTGTGACGACGAGGACGGAGCATCCGATCCTACTCTTTGGGCTCCCTCAGCCCGCTGCATCAAAGTCAGTCACATTTGCATCATAAGCATAAGCATTTAAGTCTAAGGTTTAGGGAAACTCACCAAGAGCTCCAAGGAAGCCCGGTACTCATCCCGCTGCTGGATGGTGGCATGGAGGAGTCCCTCGAGCTCGGCGATCCATTCCTGTGGGTCTAGCTGCATTTAGAAAACAATGTCAGGGCATATAGAAATGTAATTGAAATAGACAAGGGTTTTGAGTTTAGAAGTTCATACCGATCGTCGGGTGCCTCGAAACACCTGGTCGCCGTACCGCTGGGAGTAGGCCTTGAGGTAGGCCTCATTGCTGTCTGCTCGATCCTTTATGGCCTGGCCTTTCTTATTCCAATCGTGCACATATTTTGCCTTCTGGGCACACCAATCGACGTCTCCGCTAATGCCCTTTGAAGATTTGCCCGGGCGCTCATCATCTCTGCGGGGGAATGTCACCTCTTGCTGATGGACTCCCCGTGTCCTCAGGATCAGGTGATAATGTAGGGGATCGATCACATTGATGCAGTGTTGCCAGACATCTCGCCCGATGTATGCTAGGGACGCCTTGACCCATGGCTGTCCCTCGTAGCTCTCATCCCGGTAGGGTGTCCAACGCACCTAAAAAAGGCAATTGAGTCCATGTCAGCAATTAGAAGGCATTAGAAAACATTTAAGAAGCATATAGAAAGTTTAAATTCAGAGTTTACCGCTGTGTGTGGGAATGAGTCAAGATCATCCTGGATAGCCTGGGTCAGCCTGTTGATCGACCCTGTGTCCCTCGCAACCATCCATCGCCTCGCGATCGGGAGCCGCCCAGGGTACATCTGCGTACCTCCCCCAATCCCCGGGAGGTAGATGAAGCTCCAGATCTACATTTTAGAAGTCAAGTATCAGCAAATTGCATTCATGTTCATAATCATGTTCATAATCATAGAAGCATGTAGAGTTCAGTATTTACCTGTAGAAAAGGAGAGAAGCCGCCCAGCATTGTCTACCGGTCGGTCGTGCTCAAGGACTTGAACAGGAAGGCGAGTGATGCCGCTCCCCATGCATATTTTCCCACTCTACCCAAATCCTCCAGCAATGGTAGGAGCCTGCAACTGATCACATCCGCTCGAGTCGAGAATAGCAGCTTCCCGAACAATAAAATCAGGAAGCGTCTCAACACCCTGTCACCTTCTGGACCCGCCTCCGCTGCTACTCTCGGGCGGACCTGCTCAATCACTCTGTCCAGATGCTGCTCTGGGAGCTCCCCAACTGCTATCGCCGCTCCCCGTAGGCCCAGGCTCTCCTGGAGTCTCGATCGTGATAGCTGGGATTATGGATATCCCGGTCTCACAAAACCCAGCCCTAGTAGCTCCTGGGCTAGCCCTCTATAATCGCCGTAAGTCCAGCCGATCACTGTTGCTCCATGGACTCTCAACCCTGTAATCCTGGCCATATCCTCTAGTGTTGGGATCATGTGACCCTAGGGGAAGATGAATGCTCGGCTTACCGGGTCCCATCTCTCGTGAAGCGCATACAGTAGAGGCGTATCCATCCATATCACCTCGATGCTAAGGACTTCCCCGAAGCCCATAGCTGCCAATCTCTCCCATTGATACTCGGGCAGTGCCTGGTACACCACCCTGATCTGCAGCCAGGATATTCTGGTTCTTCTTTTCCCCTGCACACATGTAGAACATATGTTAGTCATCGCATTAGGTTAGGATCATTACATTTAATATGAATAAAACAACAAAAAAATTGAATAAGCAAAAATCTAAAAAGAAATTAGTTCTGGCTCTGATTCATCTGACAGTCGTACCCTGGCCCGTCAGAGTTCTCTAACGCACCAAGGGTGGCGCGTCAGGTGTCGTGACGGTCACTGCAAGGACCGTTACGCACCCAGCGCGTGGGCGTCATCTCCTTCATTCCCCTAGCCCATGGAAATGGCCACAATGGCCTACAAATGTTCCCAATAGGTCCCCAGACCCATTTTTCTCCCCTCAATCACTCATGCAAACTCATGAAAATTGGAAAAATTGAATTTTTAGGGCGGACACCTACCTCATGATCCCGGCCTCGTTTCTTATTCTCTGGCACCGTGGCTCCTTCTTCTTCACCAACAGTCTCCTCCATGGCCTCATCCCCTCCTTCCTCAGCCGTGGGAGGGTCCTCCTCCGCCATTCTCTCTGCCGCCGCCGTCGGTCACTCGGTCGCCGCCGGGGGGATTTCTTCTCAGTCCACCCTTGCCCTAAACCATTTGATTTCCATTTTCTTTTTCTTCCCTTTTTCCCTTGCCATGGGTGGTTGGGGGCCTCATCGCCGAACATCGTCACCAGTGAAGGGTTGCCGGAGGGTTTTTTGTCTCGGTTGTGTGTTTTAGGTTTTGGGTGTTTGAGTTGAATGAAGGAGGGGAACGGCCGTTCGGTTTGTTTTTTTGAACGCCCAAAAACTACAATGGTCTATCGTAAGGCCGTCACAGCCTCTAACGCGTCTCTCTTGGGCCGTCAGGTGAAATAGTTATCTATTTGTAAAAATTTTGAACCGACGTTGTGTGACGCATCTATCTCCGACCGTTACAATTTTCTCACGCAACTTTCATGGACCGTCAGAGGCTTTAAACATTTGATGAATGATAATGCCCTATTTTATGATTGAATGATCATTATGCTTTCATGCCTTATGTTATCAATGAAGTTCATGCTTGAAGATGATTAATTATTGTTGGCTAATCTCCTTTTCTATGAATGAAAGTTATGAACGCCCTCATGCTTCGCCATTTCGCCGCGCAGGTAAGTCAGGTACAGTATCTCGATCCTTTATCCCTTAATGCATTACTATATGTTATATATGATATATTATCTCAAGAACCGGCTGGTCATTCATGTGTTCTGGGATCTGATGTTCCCCTTAAACAAAAATGATGATGATCTAGGTGCACATGTTTAATCGTTAGATAGACCGTTAGGTTGGAAAAGCTTGGGGACGATGGTTCTGTCTCGCACGCTGTGGTTGCAGATGGTTTCTTGACCCTAGTTTCTCCGGTCTAGCAATACTATTCTCGAGTATCTTATTATTTTATCTTTCTTTGCATTTATTTTGATGATTTTCTTTATTTTAGCCCAGCATGCATCATGCGCATCTTCGAAGCATTCATGAACTCTCATCTGTCCAAGGTATCCCAGTAATGGTGATTAACTATGTTCAATGATCTCGAGTAAGGAGTCATTCCACTCTGAATTGGAATGTTTCCTTTGGTCCACTCGCTCGATCTGGTTAGCTGAAGATTCCTGTCTGGAGTTTAGTTACTCATCTCTTTCTTTTCCATTGCTCCGGCCGCTGGCCGTGTTTTCCTTTCCTTAGTTGTTAGTTCCTCCAAACATGTGTCATTTAGTTGGCCATTTCCTTGTGATTGGTTCAAAGTTTTCCATAAAATTCCTATCGCTCGTTGGTTGAGAACATGTGTCATTTGCCTTAACGCCCGCTTTTCAGTATGCTCCGCTTCATCTCCATGTTCCATTTCGCTTTCGCTTCACCTCCACTCGCTCCCCTGCAAAGAGGACGTTAAGGAGCGGCATCTGTTGACACCCGTTTTATGACCAATAAGTTAGGTCATCTCCTTATTCATTTTAAATGATGCTCCGAGTTGTTCACCCTTGTGGGGATATCTTGGTCAATTTGAGGTCTATTTCATGGGTCATGTCTCCTTGGTTGGGTATGGTTCCTTACCTCTTTCCGCTGGACAAAGCTTAGCAAGCTTTCATTTCATTTACACTCTATTGTCTCTAACGGTCCTTTGATGGCGCGTTACAATTCTCTAACGCATCTGCCTTGGTCCGTTACATAATGCTAGAGTCCTTAAGGCTAAAGCTTATCTCATATCCTATTCGTTGAATGTGACGGTTTATCGTGCGGCCGTTACGTTGATTGTGACGTGTCTATCCTTGACCATTACATTCATCTAGAGTCCTGTGTTCGAAAACTTCACCCATTGGCCTTATCTATTAATGGATAGGGTTGTGTTACGGTCTCTTCCTAGGGCATTATGTTCCTGTGGCGGTCTATCATGCAGCCATTACGTCAAACAGAGAGTTCTAGCAGAACTGCTCTTTCTCTGCTACTCCGTGGCCGAATTAAGAGTTTGATTCCTTGATTTCTCCTCCAAATATGAACCTCAAAACCTTCTGTTAATTTCTATGGACTCTTGGGAGTATTATCTTCAAGATATTGCTAAGAAACATCCTACTTTCAAGCTGGATTATCCTCTACTCGACTGGAGAGTTGGAGGGTCTATAAATAGAACCCTTGACTTCATGGCTTGAAGAGGAGACATCTGGATTTTGCATCGAAGTGCTGCCACATCCTAGAGCTAGAACCAACCAAGGAGAGCTACTTCCCACGTCCATCTGCTTCCAAAGTCCAGGGAGTATTGATTCCAAGGGTTTAGTTCAGTCAAAGTTTTCTTCTCTAGCGTCGTTTCCCTCCTCCAAGCATCATAGCATTGTCCCTCTTCCCCTACCACGTTATTTCATCTTCTGCATCCATTAAAACATCCTTCCCATCTTTTAAAACGCCCCAGAGGGGTTAAAAAACCAACCTCCCTGGTATTTCTCTTTCCTTTTGCATGTTTTTAAGTTTCTTTGATTTATTGAGACTACTTTGTCCAAGGGCTAATTTGGGGTTATTTTTCTTGTGATCCACTCTTTTGTAGGTTTACAGAGCTCCTAGCACGAGGCCCAAGCTTCCTGGCCGGCTGGAAAGCTTGGAGATCAAAGATTCCCGATTCTTATTCTGCAGAAGCTCTAATGGTCTACCAAAGACGTGTTATATTCACGTAGCGGCTTATCGTGAGGCCGTCACAGTTTTGTGACGCATTAGTCTTCAGCCGTTACATCTGACAGAGCTGCAGTTTTTCTAGTTGCTTTCTCTCTCCCGTGGGCAAGTGCATCATCCTCCTATTCTAAGGTATTTACCAGGTCTTTGGCTTGTTTTTACCTTAGTGGCGATCACATCTTTCTTTAGTTTGGGCATTAGCTCTCTCCTTCTTCATATTTTCTCTTTATTTGCTCGTTCCACCTATGCGGTGTGTTTTTCCTTTATTCCTTATTCCACGCCCCGGCATGTGTTTTTCTTTGTTTGCTTAGCTTAGTTCTGATTGAGATAGCATACCCATGCTAGAGCTTGTGCTGGTTGCCTAGGTTCATGTTGCACATGTGCATAGGTTGAGTGATTTCATCATTTGACTCATATCCTTATCATAGTTGGCATCATAGCCCATCTTGCAAAAGAAGGGGCACATTATAGCCAACAAGTGAGAGCTTACCTGAGATGATGATGGATCACTTGGCTGAACTGGACTATCGGCCATGAGGCAATCATGCCTTTTTCTTTCTTCATGAATCCTGGTAAGTCCATTTAGAATCTCCTTAGCAATGCTGCAACTGGAAACAAAGGAAAACTTGGTGACATATACTGCAGTTTTTATCAAACTGAACGCAGCAAGATTATCAACTTTTTTTGTCCTATGTTCAGCAGACCATTTAGATGTGTCTGACGACAGCTTGTGAGGACCATGATATATGAGATTCCATAGATTTGGATCAAGGAGTTAACAAACCCACACATCATCTCCAGCCACATGGTAAAATCAGAACAATCGAATACGGGCGGTGAATTCATTGAAACTTGTTCAACGGGGAATGCCATTAGATCAAGTGCATCGGGATCTTCCTCTACAGATCATTGGATCTAAGTAAGATAGAGCTTAGCTCAGATACAAATTGTTGGGTCCCTTGGGGTGCAACCGGATCTAGAAAGGGGGTTGAATAGATCCTTCCACAAAGATTACCCAATTAAAAACTTAACAGATGGAAACACAAGCTACAACAGACAAGCAAATGAAACACATAATCATAACGTATAGCAGATCACAAGGGATAGTTTAGAACAGTACAGCAAGACACCTTGCATAACATGACAAAAGAGGGCTGCTTTTAGAAGTGGCAGAGATTAACGCATTAACCTAGTGGAGTTGACGTTGCCTTGTAGAAGGTTCAGCAATCAGACAGATAAGTTGCTCAATAGCCTCTAGGTGTGTGTGTGAACAAGATGCTAATATGTGCGATGGAGAACAACTACAAATGCATACGTTGAAGCTCGCATACGTGCCTTTGAATGGCAGTAGAGAATATTGAGTAATCACATAGCTCACAACCCATGGCACAAGGATTTTTAAGGTGGTTTAGTCTGCAAACCCGTAGACCTACGTCTACCCATCACCAAACCCGGTGAGGCTTTACCACACGCTGCAAACACAGCACCACATGGGGATGACGCCCCCCACACACACACACGAGGAGGAAGCTCCTCACGAGGACGAAGTCCACAACACACACGGGGACGAACCCCCCCCCCCCCCCCCACACACACACACAAAGAAAACAAGCTGCAAGTGTAGCAAAAACTCGAGAATAGACCACAAAGAACACACACAGCTGAGCACAAACAAAGGCCAACTTTTATCTCTAAACAGAGCACCGGACACACTGCTGTAAGCACAGCATGACACACGGTTTGCAGATTTGAGAACACAAAGAAGAGCAAGTAACAAAAATAGGAGAAACACTTTGTGGCTTCAGAACAAGGTCTACAAGCTCTATGAGCAAATCTGAACACTAGTTTGATCTGAACTTTTCCTTCTCAGATGCTGGCTGGCTACAATGAGGACTGCTTTCCTTTCTCTCCTTTCTCTCTTCTTTTTCTTCCTCTCTTTACAGCACTAGTCTAGGTCGGACCAGAACTGGCTGCACACACTCCCTTTTTCTTTCTCACAAATTTCTTGCTTGAATGCTCAAGGGACGTGGCTGTCTTCAAGGGCAGCAGCAGCTCCTCTCTGTGAAGGAGCTTCATATATATAGAAGAACCAGTGGAGGATTTTCCCTCCAAGTTCTTGTGACATGATTGGCTAGAAGATAAGAGGCTTGTTTAAACACTGACCACTTTTTGATTGGGCCCCCATATCTGATGGCAGGAGCAAGTCAATTTTCCCAAGCTGAAATCTGATTGGCCCAAGACATTATATTTATGTTCTTCAACTCTTCTTATTTCTGTAATCTGATTGGTCTAGCAGAGACACATAAATTTCCCTCCAAGGATCTTCCATTTGATTTGTTGGGGAAGAAATGATGGTCTTGATCCTAGAGCTCTTCCAGATCTACTTCCTGATTGGCTCAGGACAATCCTCTATCCTAGGTGCTTTCCTTGGATTGTAATCCCATTGGTTGACTGTAAAAAGTAGAGTACCATGAAAAGAGACTTCACCCAAATGTGATACCTGGAAGGTCTACCTCCAAAAAGTTGTTTTGGTATTGTAATGATGACAGGGATAGTGGTCAGTCCTAGGAACCTCCCCCAAACCTCAAAACATGTGTTTTTGGAGGTTTGTGGTTCCTATTTTTGGCTATTGGATACTTTTTCGAACAGCTGTGGTTTTACCAAAAAAGGCTTGAAAAGCTTTAACTGCGTCGACGCACTATGAGGCAAGGTCGACGCATTTGTTGAATGTAGGCATGAAATGGCTTCTGGGAAGAGCCTGAGGACGACCTCATGTAAAGGTGAGGTCGACGCATCCAACGCGAAAGCCGTTTAGAACGGTTTCTATGACGGCTTGAGGTCGACGCCCTGAGAGCATGGGGTCGACGCATCCTTTGTTGGTCGTCTGTCTGATAATTGTTGGAGCCTGATGGCGTCGACTCTGCAATGAAGGTGAGGTCGACGCATCTTGTAAAGGCTTGTTGAGGATTTGCTAGAATGGCTTTTGGCGTCAACGCCACAAGACCACGGGGTCGACGTAGCTTTAGAAATTGCCTTGACTGACTTTAGTTCTTGAGAGAAGGGGTCGATGCCGCTTGAGCAAAGGGTCAACATAGCCTTATGCAGTTTAGCATTTTCTTTCTTTTATCAAATCCTTTCTTGGTTTCTATGCATACGTATGCCTTGGCACCATGAGTTTCTTTCAACCTTGGTTGATTCTTGTTCTTACATTTATGTGGCTTGAAATCAACCTTGCCATGTTGCTCCAAAGCATCATATCACATGACATCACTGCATGATATCTTCACACTACTCATCTTTATGAGGTGATTCACATGCCAGTGCTGACTTTGGCCTGAATTACATATACGTTGACATCATCAGATGGATATAAGACTAAACAATGAGTCATAGTCAAACATCATCAAAATAATAAAATCAAGCATGTTCCATACATGCCCAACAAACCTGGAGTAGTCATCAATAATAAAAAATCCAAATGATTTCCCTCCCAAGCTCGATGTCCTAGTGGGGCAAAATTGTTAGGTGCAATGTGGGATCTAGATGTGGGGGTGAATAGATCCCTCTATAAAAAATTAGCTTAATTAAAACCACACCCAATTTTCAATCATAGCAGAAGATAACACTAGAAACTAAGCAATCTACTGATGGTTAAATCTATGCGCAATAGTAAACGAAGACATATTACATCAGTAAGCTTCAAGTTAAATGCAACTTCCAATTCTAACTGTAAACTGATTAACCAAGCAATGAGTTGAATGGATTCAGAATTTAGGTAAAACACATTAAGGCATCTAGCAGTTCACATTTAATAAGTATCAACCCACACAAGATAGTTCTCGAACACTTAGCATACTATGAGCTCACAAGGCATAACCAGCTCACACACCAACCTGCGAAGGAGGTAAAGGATAAGGAGTATGCGCACAAATCAAACCACGATTGACAAGGACTTTTTAAGGTGGTTTGGTCTGTAACCCACAGACCTACGTCCACCTCTCACTCAACCGAGTGAGGCTTCCCTTACAGATGCATGACCGCAGACTCAGTCTATAACAGACATTGCCAAACAGCTTGAACCAAGAGAAACAAATCCCTTCTCCCTGATCTTACAACCTGCAAGACCAGACCCACTACCACCGGTAGTGACCGGAAGAACCAATCATCCCTTCCTCTGATACCACAGAGGGACCCGTGCTCACCAACCTGATGAACACACCCCAGATTCTACCCTAGTAGAATCAGTAACACTGCACTAAGGTAGCACACGAGGAACTCCCTCACACCCCTAACTCTACCCAGTAGAATTAGAACCACTGCACTATGGCAGCACACGAGGAACACCCTCGCACCCTGGTCTACAAACCAGAATGTGACCAGCCAAAATTGATCACACCTCCGAACAGTACTGCAAAGTACCACCGGAGAAATATAATGTAGAAAATGAAACGTAAAAAAATGAAAAATAGAAATTAAAAAACAAACAAAATGTAGCTCCATAGGAGCAAGGTAATTCTGGATTTGATCCACGAACTGATGTATTCTTTAGATCTTCAAGGTGCTCTGGTTGCATAAAATCTCTGAAGAATTGAACTCTCTATTTCTTTCTCTTTTCTTCTTCTTCTTCTCACGAGCTCTCTCTCTTTTTCCTCTCACTAACTCTCTCTCAGATTCCCTTCGAACTTATCTGCTCTCTCTCTTTTTCTTCAGCTCTCTCCCTTTTTCTGTTCTCTTAATTCTCATAGCAGCAGCTCTTCTTTTTCACAACATTCTCTTCACGAAGACGCCGTCTATATATATAGAAGATAGATTAATTTTGAAATGAACTTTATCAAAAAAATAGCTTCCCATCATTTGTCCATCTCTCAGTGAGAATAATATGTTCACCAGCCATGTCAGATGTCTAGGATCACGTGCCCAATCATTTGAGATCGAAACCACGTGCTTCTCTTTAGTCGTTCACGAGCTTAGCTATTTTTCAGCCATACCGAGCTCTTTTTCACCCTTAAGGAACTATTTGTCGGCCTTATAGAGTTATTTGTCACCCTTGTCCTACTTGAGCTGTCGCCTTGCTACTTATTTGTTACCACTAGCTTCTATTATTCACCCTTGCGACCCATTTGTTACTACTAGCTAGCCATTTGTCACACTTGCTCGCCTGTCGGTTGATGTGACACAATTTCGCCTCCAAGAGCTATTTTTCATCTTTGTACCCATATTTTTCACCATGAGACATATTTGTCACCCTTATGTTCTTTTGTTTGCCTTCGAAGCCATTTCTTCTCTGTTGGCCATTTGACATCGTTAACTCCATTTATTTTTCACAGTTGCTTGATCGCATTGACTTTGATTGAGTCAATGTTGACTAGTCAACTTGATTGGAATTGACTTGAGTCCACATGAAGTTTTGAACGTGGCTGGGTTACCTTGACCGATGTTGACTTGACTAAGTCAAATTTGACTTGTATGCTTTGACTAGGGTCAACTCCCTTTGCAACAGAGTCGACCCTCTTTCTTCTTCTTTAGGCTCTACAGTCTTGCCATCCATTTATCAGCTATAGGATCTATTTTTCACCCTTAGCTTTGTATTTGTGTCCTTTGTAGCTCTTTTGTTCCCCTTAGAGTCCAATTGCCGTCGTTGGCTTCAGCTTGATTGAAGATGACCCTTGACTGCGTTGACGCTATAGGGGTGCTACGTCGACGTTACCACGTTGTTTCTTCATGTCAGCTTCTTTGAAGTTACCCTTTGACTGCGTCAGCTCTAGCAAGCATTGCGTTGATGCATCTTCTTCAATTTCCATGGTTTCAGCTCTGTCGCTCAATTTTCACTGTTATAGACCTATTTTTCACTCTTATCTTTCACTTGGCACTGTTACTTAGTTATTTGTCACCCTTATTTACCTTTAGCCATTGCCTTTGTAGCTTTGGCTAGCGGGTGACTTTGGCGTCAACTCCATGAACTTCTTGCGTCGACGTTGTCTTTGACTTTTCTTCTTCTCACCTTTCTTCGCCATGCTGAGTTATTTGTCACCTCTACTTAGCCATTTGTCACCCTTAAGCCATATTTGTCAGCGGTAGAGGATATTTTTCACCCTTATCTACCTCTACTGGTGATGGCGGCAAAACGCACGTCGTTAATACGCCCCGCTACCAAATTAAAATATCCGGCCCACAAATTAAATAAACAGAATAGTTAAGTGGTGAGACCGAGTCGAATCCACAGGGAGAAGTAGATTTGACAGTTGAAAACCTTGAGTTTTTAACATTTAAAAATCATGAAAATTGAATTGAAACCGCCTTAGGGAGATTTGGATGCAATTTAGAAGGGGTGGAATTGATAGAAGAACACATAGAAAATTATAATAAAAATAAGGTGAGCTAGGATGAGAAATAACTTTCAAACCAGACAAATTTAGAAGATGAGATAGAAGAACAAGTTGAAGATCTAAGAGTTAGGAAGAAGTTTTATGAAGAATGCAAAGATAGAAAATGAGAGGAAGACAGTGAAAAATATGAAACACTGACATCTATCGGCGCGGATGAACAGTAAACTCGTAAAAGAGAGAACCGCGGGAAAATACAAATAACTTAAGAATGAAGAGGAATTAGATGTAATAGTAGAATAAGAAAATCTAGATCTACAAGAAAGGAACAACTTTTATGAAAAATTCAGAAAGAAAAGAAGATTGGAAGGGCTTCAAAATGGAGGAACAAAATAAGGTATCAACTCGGATGAATAGTAACGTGTCAGGATAGAACTTAGAAAAATGTGTAATAACGTAAAAATAGAGAAGAATTAGAGAAAATGGTAGAAATAGAAAATATAGAGAACTGAAATATGAACAACTTTGAAGAAGATAATAAATTTAAATGAAGATCATAAAAGTATGTAAATGACTAAACAAGACTAAAATACTCAAAAATATATAGTAACAGTGAATGAAATTGAAACCTGAAGAGGCCTCCTGCCCCTCTCTCTCTCCTTGCTTCTTCGATAACACCAAAAACTTACAAACTTTCTCACAAAAACTAATAACAGCAAAAGAACTAAAAATGTATTACAAAGCTTATTCTTCCCGAACCATTCCCCAACCGTCCTTATATAGGCCCTAAACTGTGGGGTCCCGCGAGGTGCAAACGGATCTAGAAGGGGGGGTTGAATAGATCCTATCAAAAGCTTTGGCCTATTTAAAAACTCTTAGCTATCGGAAGCATGAACCACTCCTATAAAGTGAATGAATCACCTAGGCACAATGCACAGCGGAATTAAGTAGAGTGGCTTAAATGGAAGTGACTTGGATTACAAGCGATGAAGCGTCAACACTTCTTTAAGCACATTTGTGATCTTGAAGGAAATAAGCCTTGTAGTGCAGGGATCATAAAGCATAATACTAGAGCATGAAATAGCTTGCAACAACTGTACGTGTGTGTGTGCTATGTTGATCACTCAAAGTGCATATGTGTGTGAATGCAATGGTGATCAACCAAGGTGCATGCGAGTCTAAGCAAGGGAAACACTTAGCAATACTTTCACCTTGGCGTCTGTGTGCAAGGGTGCAGCAGGCCGCCCAAGGGATGCAGTCAAAGTGCTAAGCTCAATTAAACCACAGATAAAATCGAAAGTGCAAATCTGAGTGCTTGAGTGTGTAAACAACATAACCAAGTATGGAAGCACACGAACCTGTGAATGGGGGTAGAAGATATAGAGCAATCGCACACGATGAACAACCCACAACACATGGATTTTTAAGGTGGTTCGGTTGCAACCCCGCAACCTACGTCCACCCCTCACCCAAAATCCGGTGAGGCTTTCCTGCTGACTCACAGCTTGACCAGGGACACGCCCCAAACCACAGAACAGAGAAAACCCTCTTTCTATCTTCCTACACACAAAGTCGGTAGGGACGGCTACACCGTAGATCGGAGAACTCCCGATTACCTTCCTACTAACCACCGGTAGGGACGATCTTCAGTTTCAATAGATTGAATGAAATAAAAATAGAACAAGATGAAAATGCTCAAACAAGATATAGAGATATGCTAGAATGAAGTAGATCTTGTCTGAGATTATTGGATCTTGAATCTGTTGCTTTGATCTTCCTTTGATCTTTTGAGTTGATGGAGAAGATATAAGATGTAGCTTGATCTTTCCTTTGAATCTCCTTGAGTTGATGAAGAAGAATATTAGATGTAACTTTGATCTTCCCTTGAGTTGATGAAGAGGTTTGGATGTAACTTTGAGCTTCCTTTTGATCTCCTTTGTGAGCTTGCTTGCTTCTCTTCTTCCTTGGAGATTGAGCTCTTCATATGTAGGCTTGAATCCCTTGGATTGGATGTAGAACTTCTGCACGGAGTACTGTTCACGGCTATAGTATCTCTTCTTCCTTGGAGCTCCTCTAGCCTCTCTTCATCTCTCTTTGCTCCAAATGATCAACTAGGGTTTCTAACCCTCTTGTGTTGGTTTTATATCTCTTTGGATGGTCAATAAACACATCCCAGACCAAATCCACATTTTTTGGGTGATTAGGTGACTTTTGGATTAAAGAAATCCATGGGGAATGGTCCTTCTCGAAGTGAAAAAATAAAGTCAACATTGAAGGCTCGGGGCTAGCGGTCGACCTGTGGCTTATGACGGTCGACCGCTACTGAGAAACGCGGTAGACGGATGTTCCCTGGGATTTCCGATCGACCGCTACTGGGCTGGCGGTCGACCGCCACAGAAAGAACTGCAGACAGTGGGTTGCTGGCTGGGGCTGTCGACTGCCCCTGGGTTGGCAGTCGACCGCCAGCTGGGCAGACCTCGGGTTTTCCCGGGTCGGTCCGTTAACCTTCTTAGCTCAGTCGCTTAAGTCTTTTAGCAGTCCGTTCATATCTGTGGCATCAACCTTGACTGTCTTGAAGATTTTTGTTGATTATATCACTCCTATAATCAAAATTTTGTTCCGCGTGCGAGGGCGCAACATTGAGCTTTCACATTTGCCATCTCCACTCCATTCCTTGGATTATCTTGTAGCATGATATCAAGAAGTTGCACCGACCTTGAACCATCCATAAGGCAAGATATGCACTGACCATATGTGGAATATGCAATGACCTTATGTGTGATGCCATTCAGCTTGACTTCTGTGCTTGAAACATGCTAGATTGCCGTGCTTCCAATATTGTCATATGCCTTGATATCTGTGTATCCAGTTGCCTAGATTTGTGTGCCATTCTTGATCTTTTACACTGGAAGTATAATGACCACCAATATTGTATTGTCATATGCCTTGATATCTGTGTACTGGAAGTATGATGACCTGAAATGTATGAATATTAACATTATCAAATACAGGTATAGTTCATTAATGACTACAGAGGCAGACATCATCAAAACCATAAAATTAATCATGTTGCACACATGTTCAACATTCTCCCCCTTTTTGATGATGGCAACTATGAGTCATTCTGAACTATGAGTAATTATAAATTCACATGCATTAGTAATTTACATGGAAACTATGAGTCAGAAATATTCTTAAGAAGAAGAAGAAGAGTGGATTCTTTGATTAATGACTCACATAAACTTACCACATTCTTTGATTAATGACTCACATAAACTTCTCCCCCTTTGACAACATCAAAAGATCCAGAAAAGAGACAGAGAGACTCACACAAAAAGACTTACATGAAGCTCTGGCATCTCCTATGTGACATCATTACAAGCAACCATAATGTGGAGAAACATGTCATTGCAGGCAACATTCCAGAAAATGATGTGGAAATGCATGCCAATGGTTGTACACTTATTAAGGTTGATAAGATAACTAGAGAGAACAACCAATTGTGGAAAGCCCGTTATAGAACTGATACCAATGAATGATATGGATGTATCGAACATGGTGGTGTCCCGTGGCTTGGCAAAGACAATGTAAGTGTGAGAGGTGGAGCCACAGCAGCATGATTCAATTCCTCAAAAAGTGGAGATGGAAAGAGCAGCCAAGGAGCACTTTTTTGATTTCTAATTTTGCAAGATTTTTAGTGGTTTTCTAGTTTTCAGATTTTTTGGATTTTCTATGTAATGCATGGAAATGATAAATGCAAGCAACAATTGTATGAAGTTAAGACATGCATGCCACCCTATTGCATGAAAGCGTGATGCTAATGATGCTAGGACTTATGCCACATGCCAATGAATGAGAAAGCAATGTGATATCACTTGACAGAGGACACCAATGATTTTGGATACGACTTGAAAGGAGCATGAAGATGATACCACTTGTTGGATGATACCAAGGTGATGTAATCATGGCAGCCTAAATGATTTGTTTAGATTTCCACCTCGAGGCCAGCCCCTTTCCTTAGATTTGTTTAATCAAAACTCACCTAATCTCCCATGATTTGTGGATCTGGTCTGGGAGATGTCTATGGACCATTCAAAGTCTATAAAACCAACACAAGGAGGGTTAGAAACCCTAATGCTTCATTTGGATCAAAGGAGATCAAGGGAGGCTTGTGGAGGCTGTTCAAGGGAGATGGTACTGTAGCCGTGAACAATACTTTGTGAAGAGATCTTCATCCATTCCAAGGGATTCAAGCCTAGATCTGAAGCTATCTCAACCTATAAGGAAGCAAGAAGCAATCAAGGCTCTCAAGGGTGATCTAAACTGCATCAAACTCTTCATCAACTCAAGGAGATCAAAAGGAAGATCAAATCTATATCCATAGTCTTCTTCATCAACTCAAGGAAGATCATCTTTCAAGGAAGAAGACACCATTGAAGCATACAACTCAAGCTCCAGCAATCTCAGACAAGACTTTTCTTCTTGAGCATATTCTATATCTTGTTTGATGATTGAGTGTTTTCATATTTGTTCTTTTTCATTTCATACAAACGATTGAAATTGAAGATCGTCCCTACTGGTGGTTAGTAGGAAGGCAATCGGAAGCTGTCCGATCTACGGTGTTGACGTCCCTACCGATGGTTAGTAGGAAGGCAATCAGTGGTCTTTTCGATTTACGGTTCAGTGCGAGGCACTAGTGGAGCCTCACCAGATTTGGTGAGGGGTGGACGTAGGACTGGGGATTCAGTCTGAACCACCTTAAAATCCTTTGTGTTGTGGTTTGATTGTGCGATTGATATGTTTTAGATGCATGCTTAGGTTCAATCTCTATATTGTGAAATCATATTTCTAAGCAAATCGTTTTATACATCGCTAAGCTAGTTGTATTCCGCTGTAATTATTTTTAACTAGCCTTATAGAGGGTTGTATTGCGAAAAGAGGGACAGATCGATTCACCCCTCCCCTCTAGATCCGCTATCCACTACTCAACATAAACCACCTCAGTTTTTCTACTCTCTGCGTTCTGTTCTATGTGTGAAGCCTTGGCCGCGTTAGTGTGAAAACCTTGTCTGAAGCATTGGCCGTTTGAACTCGCCAGTGCCAAAGTCGCTGAACGTGTTGCTGCTTTTTGGCTGAAAAGAGGCCCGTGGCCCCGTGTAAAAGCCCATCGAAGCCTGGCATGCATGAGGCATTGACCTATCTGCCACGCGAAGTCCATCGTGAGGCGTTAACCACCTCCACCCGCGAGAAGCCACCTTGGCCGCTTTGCGTTGTCTGTGGAGGACCCGCCATCGAGAAGGAGCATGCATGGCCCATTAGGCTTTTGCCTGCCATGTGAGCCCCGTCCGATGGAGAAGTCACTGGCCAGTTGGCCTTGGACCCCCTCGATGTGACGCCCAACGTGTTGAAGAGATGCCCCATGAATGTGAAGAAGATGCCTCCTTCTACTGCCATTGCATGAAGACCCGCCAAGAAGCCATGCGTCGCTGCATGAGGCCCATGAGGGGGCCACGTTAAGAAGCCACCGCCCATGTGAATTTGAAAGTTGCTGCATGCAGTATCATATATACATGAGGGCCATCTTTAACGTAGATATGTAGATGAATAGAAAGATATATTATGTAATATATACTGCATGCATTATGTAATATATACATAGATATATACTGCATATAATATATGAATATAGAAAGATATATTATGTATAGTTTATATATATATTATATATATAGATATGTTATATATATATATTAAGATATATATTATGAATATGAATATATATATATATATATAGGTATATATATATTAAGAATATAGTGTATGAATATATATATTATATAAGTGAGTATAGACTATATGATTCTATATTCTAATTTTTAATGTTTTGATTGATTTATTTTTATTTTCCTCATCCTTCTTGTTGTATTGTCCTTTGTTCTTGCAAAATAGTAGCACTATTTAATTAAATCCCACAATTAAACATTTTGATATAAAATTACAATTATGTGTGATAAATGCATAGTGATGAATATTAAAGCTCATAAAAGTGTATTATAATATTGATTAACATGTAAAATTACACACTTATCACACCCCCCAACTTACTCATTGCTAGTCCCTTAGCAATGCAAATAATTTAAAATTTAGGATCAACAAGGGTTTAAAATATTCATGCCTCATTTCTAGATCATCTTTCGTAGAGTAAACTAAAGATTAGGAATCTGGAAGTATTAACACACACTAGTCCTAGATTTGGAAATTAAGGTACATGATCAAGAAGTCAACTTAAAGGTCAATAGCACTTGTGCATGTGTAATACTAAATTCACAACGTAGATAATTGCGTCCCCCATTTGCTATTCCGAACAAGTGCCTTTCAATCCTGCACTTCTTAAACAGAGTATTCATCACAATAGCTTTTTGTCTGCCTTATTACTATGTCCCTTTTGGGATCTCTCTTTTTTTCCTTTTCTATACACACATGATGCTGCACTACCCTTCACTGTTTTACGCGAACCTCAATGCGTCTTATGTGAAGTAGACCCGGTTACGCAGATAAAGGTTCCCTTTTCTTTTTTACGCAGACCTCAACACGTCTTAGGTGAAGTAGGCCCGGTTACTCAGAATCTGAGCATTTTTCATGATGTTTTTCAAATATATATTTTTTTTGTTTGGATAGATAACTTGACAGAAAGCTTAGAAAAGATCTCTTCTTCAAGAAGTGTTGAATATCGGACAATATACCTAAAATAGCAGAAGGCTTGTCCTACTTATTTCATTAGCGTGCAAAGTCATTTTATTTTTCTAAAGTGCACATGAACTTTAAAAAGATTCTTAGATCAATTTTCCATGGCTAGATTAAATTAATTTTCCATCATCCTTCTCCCTTGTCATTTCTATTCTGGATTCCCTTTCATGAGAGCATAAATCAAAAAAACTCAATTGGGTGTTTGAAGTTGAAAAAAAAAATGAGGTGTATATGAATGTAACATGTGCAACATATTGTCCGTCCCCTCGACTTAAATGACATTGTCCTCAATGGTATAAACAATAAGGAATAATAGAACAATGGAAACATGAAATGTACGAAGGAACGGGACAACCTAGCGGAAGTGAACTTCGACGAGTTTTGCTTGTGACGGCTTGGCAAAGCTGAGTAACAGAGTAAGCAATCATCTTTTCTCCCCCCAACTTATCCATTATTCAAACCTGTAAAACAAAAATAAAAACACACGAAAAACTTGGGTTGCCTCCCAAGAAGCCATTTATTATCACACAGAAATCACTTAAAACTTTAGGTTGTCTCCCAAGAAGCGCTAAGTTTAACTTCTTCAACCAGACGTAATGTAGCTCATTAACTAACGTGTGATATTAAGAATGAGCCACCAAGTGATCTTATCCTCTGATAAATTCCAACCCGAGTACCATTGAAGGAAAAGATTATGCCTCGATGTAAATGGGCTAGAAGCATGCCAAGGTGGGTCTAGAAATCTGGATGGACCCCCTTGGTCAGAGAATGCCAGAGGAATTATCATATCTTCAATCATAAAATATTCCTTTGTACACTGAAGGTCTTTATAAGTGTTAAACACATCAATGCAGATCTTAATGTCCCTTAGCTTTTCTCCTTCATCCTCAGTTGGAAAATTGTCAAGCACAATGTTGAGGTGAGGAAGAGTAGGAGTGGGAGGAGTTCCGAAGGATTCCATGAAAGGGATAGTGTCGAGAAGACAAGGGGTAGTGAAAGAGACGTTCTCCTCAACACACGGATGATCATGAAGCTCAAGTGGAATCGACCGATCGGCTAGTTGCAGGATGTAGGGGATTTGTATAGAAGAGTCGAGGTCAGGAACAGGTAAAAGATCAAGATTCTCCCCAAAATCAAGAGACACCCAATCAGAGTAAATTTCAAGTGGAGCACCCGGTTCCTCAATTACCAAAGAAGAATGGTTTATGGCCACACTCAATTCTCTCTCCACACTCACATTTTCTTCGTCATTCACTTGGAAGGAGGACTCATCAAATTCAGGAAGGAAAAGTAATAGAATTTGATCATTGACTGGCAAATCGTCTTCCTCTTCTTCTCCCCTCGACTCAAGATCATCACAATCCTCTTCACAAATGGAATGGGTTTTAGGCTTCTCAGGTTGCTCTTCCTTTAAGTCCTCATCATAAAACTCCCCCATTATCCTCTCAAGATCAAAAGGGATATGAGTGTTAGACTGGGGAATCATGGATTGATCATATAGACTTTGATTGTCATCAAATGTAGGAAGTTGGTCCTCAAGACTTGTAGTGGAGTTGCTTGACATTTGGTCCACTTCCGTGTCTATGATGTTTTTAGTAACCTTACTCAATTGAGCCTCAAAGTTTTACAGTTGTTCTTGGAAGGCTTGTTGTTGAGTTTGGAAGAGCCGTGTCAATTGATCAAACAAATAGGGTTGATCGTAAGAATCATTTGGGTATGGAGCCCAATTTGGAAAATCTTGTTCTTGAGGACTTTGGCCTAGATCCTGATAAGACTCTCAAGAAGAATCATGTTGATCTCTCCAACCAGAATTAAAGTTGTTTGGACATGGGTCAAAATAAGGTGTGGAGAGTTCTGGAGACATTTGGGTGTGTCTTGCTTGGTCCATCCAAGAGATTTTTGAATGATCTTCCCAACTAGAGTTATAAGTATTTGAAGGCGATTCATAATCGGGCTGAAAAAATCGTTGATCATATTGAGCTTGCTCCAGGATGAAAGGTAGATCATGGCCCCCTAAATGAGTGGTTGGAACCTGGTCTTGGGAAAATGATGGAAACTTGGATATCATAGGTGACTGGAGATCATTTTGAGCCGACCACGAGTATGGACTGTCATAATAGATCAGACTATTTTTGGTGAGAAATATACTTTGGTTTGGGCATCCACCTTCATAATGGGCCTGGCTAGCCCACATGTGATCATAATCATGGTGATTAGGTGGTATGAAGTGGTCTTGATCCATGGCTAGAAATTGATAAAATCTATGAGTCAACTTGTCAAACCTGTCTAATTGGTGTGCCCAATCCATAGATGAAAATTATGATCTCATCAATTTTTGTATATTTAATTTTTTTTCTTTTTTTATACAAACAAAGTCCAACTTAGATACACCATCAAACTTATCCACCGGCCAGGTAATAGGTGGGGAAGTGGGAGGCTCCCCTTGCTTTCACAAGGTCCTAATTAAGTAACCACTTTCCCGCTTATAGCGTTTGTTGTTGACCAGTAGCCTTAGACACCAGTTTCAAAGATGATAGTGAGACCAAGTTGTACTTTTTTTTTGTTGTTTTTCTATTTTTTTTAGTAAACTGAGCTAATCCACCATATTTTTTATTTCTTCTATTTTTTATTTTTTTAAGAACATTTCTAAGCATGAAAACTAATTACATATTGAAAGCAAAAATAAAGAAACTAAATCTATGGAAAGAGGGTAAGAGTACTAACCTTAATCGCATTCCCTCGTTGTTTATTTGGTAAATAAAAAATAACAAGCGTAGAAGATAAAGAAGACTTACCTTGGGGAGTCACAACATTTTTTGACATTTTCAAAAATTTCTATTTTTTTGTGCTTTTGTTGATCATTTTATTTTTCTGCAAAAATAAGAGTGAGCACCAATATATATCCAAAAGAAAGCACAAAGTTATCAACTTCAAATTCAAACCTCCCCAGCAACGGCGCCAAAATTGATGGCGGGAAAACGCATGTCGTTAATACGCCCCGCTACCAAATTAAAATATCCGGCCCACAAATTAAATAAACAGAATAGTTAAGTGGTTAGACCGAGTCGAATCCACAGGGAGAAGTAGATTTGAAAGTTGAAAACCTTGAGTTTTTAACATTTAAAAATCATGAAAAATTGAATTGAAACCGTCTTAGGGAGATTTGGATGCAATTTAGAAGGGGTGGAATTGATAGAAGAACACATAGAAAATTATAATGAAAATAATGTGAGTTAGGAAGAGAAATAACTTTCAAACCAGACAAATTTAGAAGAAGTGATAGAAGACAAAGTTGAAGATCTAAGCGTTAGGAAGAAGTTTTATAAAGAATATAAACATAGAAAATGAGAGGAAGACAATGAAAAATATGAAACACTGGCATCTATCGGCGCGGATAAACAGTAAACTCGTAAAAGATAGAACCGTAAGAAAATAAAAATAACTTAAAAATTAGAGGTAATAGTAGAAGAAGAAAATCTAGATCTACAAGAGAGGAACAACGTTTATGAAGAACTCAGAAAGAAAAGAAGATTGGAAGGGCTTCAAAATGGAGGAACAAAATAAGGTATCAACTTGGATGAATAGTGACGTGTCAAGATAGAACTTAGAAAAACGTGTAATAACTTAAAAATGGAGAAGAATTAGAGAAAATGGTAGAAAGAGAAAATATAGAGAATTAAAATATGAATAACTTTTAAGAAGATAATAAATGTAAATGAAGATCATAAATGTATGTAAATGACTAAACAAGACTAAAATACTCAAAAATATACAGTAACAGTGAATGAAATTGAAACCTGAAGAGGCCTCCTGCCCCTCTCTCTCTCCTTGCTTCTTCGACAACACCAAAAACTCACAAACTTTCTCACAAAAACTAATAACAGCAAAAGAACTAAAAATGTATTACAAAGCTTATTCTTCCCGAACCATTCCCCAACCGTCCTTATATAGGCCCTAAACCACCTCATTTTTTCTGCTCTCTGCGTTCTGTTCTATGTGTGAAGCCTTGGCCGCGTTAGTGTGAAAACTGTGTCTGAAGCATTGGCCGTTTGAACCCGCCAGTGCCGAAGCCGCTGAACGTGTTGCTGCTTTTTGGCCGAAAAGAGGCCCGTGGCCCCGTGTAAAAGCCCATCAAAGCCTGGCATGCATGAAGCATTGACCCATCTACCACGGGAAGTCCATCGTGAGGCGTTATCCACCTCCACCCGCGAGAAGCCACCTTGGCCGCTTTGTGTTGTCTGTGGAGGACCCGCCATCGAGAAGGAGCTTGCATGGCCCATGAGGCTTTTGCCTTCCTTGTGAGCCCCGTCCGATGGAGAAGTCACTAGCCAGTTGGCGTTGGACCCCTCGATGTGAAGCCCAGCGCGTTGAAGAGATGGCCCATGCATGTGAAGAAGATGCCTCCTTCTGCTGCCATTGCATGAAGACCTGCCAAGAAGCCATGCGTCGCTGCATGAGGCCCATGAGGGGGCCACGTGAAGAAGCCACCGCCCATGTGAATTTGAAAGCTGCTGCATGCAGTATCATATATACATGAGGGCCATCTTCAACGTAGATATGTAGATGAATAGAAAGATATATTATGTAATATATACTGCATGCATTATGTAATATATACATAGATATATACTGCATATAATATATGAATATAAAAAGATATAGTATGTATAGTTTATATATATATTATATATATAGATATGTTATATATATATATTAAGATATATATTATGAATTTGAATATATATATATATCTATATATAGGTATATATATTAAGAATATAGTGTATGAATATATATATATTAGATAAGTGAGTATAGACTATATGAGTCTATATTATAATTTTTAATGTTTTGATTGATTTATTTTTATTTTCCTCATCCTTCTTGTTGTATTGTCCTTTGTTCTTGCAAAATAGTAGCACTATTTAATTAAATCCCACAATTAAACATTTTGATATAAAATTACAATTAGGTGTGATAAATGCATAGTGATGAATATTAAAGCTCATAAAAGTGTATTATAACATTGATTAACATGTAAAATCACACACTTATCAACTGGCAGGTGGCTTCTAGCTGTCTTCAAGTTGGCTTGAAGAACTTTTGAAGTCGACTTTGTCTACATGAAAGCTTCTTCTTTGCTGAACCAGCATAAATCTTCATCAAATCATCAACTCTGTGAACCATCTTCACTTGTATCCACAGCCATTGCTGCACTGCAATCATGAACTCGGATGAATTGGCTTAACCTTTGAGATCCTTTGAGATCTGTTCTTATCAGAATTTAAACACTAGCTTTGACTTGTGATGAGATCATGATAGAATCAAAATCATAGCATCAAAAAGGTATAAAATCCATGCACCAAAGCACACTGACTCATAGATGAGTCATAGTGGTTGACATCATCAAAATCAAAGGGACACAACAATCTCCTCCTTTTTGATGATGGCAACACTATGAGTCATTATGAACAATTTATCACACATAATGCATACTGACTCATCAAACTATTCTCCCCCTTTGACACTATCAAAATGAAGAAAATGGTTTGATATAGGCAGTGGAAATGTTCTATCCTTTAGACAGTGAATGCAATGCCTAGCAATGAAATGTGCAAAACTATTCTCCCCTTTGATATTGAAGAGAATGTCTACCAATGACATGTGAAAAAATTTTCTCCCCCTTGAGGTATGAACACATTAAACAATGGACACACATCTCTCATAAGAAATGACTGATCAAACAATCTCTCACTTTTGACAAAAGAGAGTGGTTTGAATAAAAGTTCAGAAAATAGAGATGATTCAGTCAATGGGGATATCATCAAAAACACATATATGGAATGATTTCAGACAGGGACAATTCAGGTCATGAACTAAGAAAATCAGCAAGCATATTTTGATATCAAATTGATGAGATAATGAAGCAGTGAGTATGACATGAGTATAATCAAATGATTTTTAGCAGGGATTTCAAAAGTATGGATCATTCAAGAAGATTTTCAACCAGATACCAATCTCATAAATAAGTAAGGATTGAATTTTCAGACTCTTCCATTATAAAGGCTTTATGAAATAGTCCTTATTCGATAGTATGGTTTAAATCTGATGTCTACAGAGTTTGTCAATAAAATTTCTATTCATATTTGAGTTCAAGCTTTTAATAGAAATGAACCAGTTACCTATATTGAAATTTTATTTAACCTCCCTTCATCTTACTCATTTAAATTTCAATGACTCCTTCAAGAGTTACAAAAATTAGTATTGAGGTTAAACACTCATGATAACATATGATTTTGTCTAGGTTTCCAGCAATTTCCCTTTTCAATTTTTGCAACCAATTTCAGATTTTTCTTTTGTTCATCAACAATTTTTCTTCTTAGGAGCAATTAAGTTCAGTATATACTTTGTATCTAGAGGACACACATTGTTTAGATGCCAGTATCCCTAAGAACTCAGTGTGACTGACTATCATGCTTCAATTTGAACAAAGATAACCTTGACACTTCATGACATACCTCAACTTATTTCAGTGATAAGTGAGATATATTTCTCAGTGATCTTGCCATTGCTCTGCCTAGATTTTCAGTAAATTTTCTACAGAGTTAACAATGACACTTCATGACGCAGTCCAATAAATGTCAAAGGTTTAAGGACATTGTTTCTCAGTGAACCATTGTCATTGCTCTTTCAAATTTAGACCCTTTGAAATTTTCAGATTTTCTGATGTTTAAAGACAATGCTTAATTCTAGTGACTCAACTAAAATTACCATGATTTTAAAATTTTTAGATTTCATATGATTATTCAAGACACAACATGTAGAAGCTAGTTGAGGTCTATTAAAATTGAACACAGATGTTTGCATGGCATTTATGTCTAAACTCAATGAATTCATTAAACTTAAACCAGTCAATTGTTTTGGACATTCATAATCTTGTATAATAGAAGATTCCTTATTTAAAAAAAAATTTAAATTTATTATCATGGTACACAAATTGAAATCTTCCTAAATTTCAGACAGTTCAAGGAAGTTTAAAATGCACCCAAAGATATTTCAGCAGGCAAAGAATGATTTTCAAGGAGATTCAATATAATGCTCCACCTCAGTAAATGCATGAGTTAGCATTCAAAAGATTCTAGAAACGAGGGAATGTGAGCATAAGCATTTTCAGATATGCCAGGACATGGAATGAGAGTGAAGATCACAAATAGATAGACAACAAATGAAGCTTTTGGATTCTTCACAGGTAAGTCGACTTGGGCTTAACAAGAAGTCAACTTGGGAGACTTTCATAGTACAACATGTGAACAAATAAGTATATGCATTAACTCCCCCTAAATGTGTGCATGCATTTCAAATGTTCTTTTTGGAATTTTTGAACATGAATGATATGCAAATGGGTCAGACAAAATCATGCACATGAACATCCTATAAAATGTAGGAACTCCCCCTATCTGAATGCACTTGAAAGATCAATTTCAACAAGAAGACCATGTAGGGAGTTACTGAATTTTGCTCATGAATGCCTAAATTGACATATATGTAATTTTTGACCCATGGTACCAAGCGGAGAACTTAGGTCATAAGACCACCTCTAGCATATAAAAAGCTTCCACATAGGCCTTACCTACCCTTCGGCAATACACTATTTGATATACCATGTGGCCATGCAAGAAAAATGCAATGCAATCTAAAGGGGCGTGATCTCGCGCTTGTCCTGAGCGGGGTAGATGATCACCGAATAGTGAACTGTAAAGAAAGGGAAACGGATCAGGGGGCCCAGGGAAGGTTCCCTGGGGAAAACCCTCCGATGCTTAAGTCAGTAGAGAAATGGTGGAAGATATGGAGGGAGGTAGAAAGAGGTTCACGAAATCTCCCTACACCAAGGTGGTGAAGTGGTTCCTACTCAGGGAGTTTTAGGTGTGTATTGCCCTTACCTTTCGTTGGAGGTAGTCCCAGGTTTATATAGTGCACTGGCTTCATGAGTCCCGTAAGCTGAGGGATTTCAGGCGGGCGTTACGTCCTCAACGTGGGATCTTTATGTCCTCATCGTGAGATCTTTATAGCCTTGAGGGATCATGGGACCCTTATCCTCATAAACTTATGCTCATAAAGGGTTCTCAATGGCCGCATGGATAAGAAATCGTCTGTCGTCCCAAGCATAAAAGGTGCCAAACCTGTCCGGGCGATAGGCATAGCTCGGATGAGGATAGGTCAGAGTGGGCGCTTAGTGCCTGCCCTTATCCCAGCGAGGGGATAGATCGGGCATGGGTCTTTCTCTGACTTGGCCGACGCTCGGGCCTTCCGAGCCTAAGGGCCGCCGAGGAAGGGTGTGATCCCGAGTGAACTTATTTGGGCTTTCTAGCTTAAGTGGGCCCAATGGGGCTGTCACTTAGATGAGTTGGGCCTCGTCTGGTCCTGATGGACAAAGTTTGGTCGCTTTCTAGATGGGCTATAGAAATCCCCCTCTCCACTTGTCCCCCTCCTACTCCCGAGCCTTGGTAGGCTCGGAAGAGTAGCCATTAGGGTTTTCGACCAACGTGGTTCGGGTGGGTGGAAATCTGGCGGTGTAAGGAAGCCACGTGTCATTGTCACCTGGGCCCGTAATAATGATAATCCTGCCGGATTTTAAATGAAGGGGCCCCCCTTTTTCCTCGGGGGTCGGAATGGCGCGCCGCCTCCCGCGTGGGGATAAAGGCATTGGGCGCTTGTTGTCATTCCAGACTCCCTCCGTCTTTAGGGTTTGGCTCACCTTTGCTTTGAGCTCTTTAATGCGCCGTGAGGATACGATGGAAGAGCAGAGGCTTGCAGAGGCATTCGCGAAGTTGGCGGAGATAACCGCGGAGGTAGTCCGGTGGCTTCCTCTTCCCCCGAAATCTTCGGGGTCCCGAGATCACCTTTCCTCAAACTCTTCTCCAGATTCCATGGCGGACCAGCGTTCGGATGCTGAGGAGTGGGAGGATGAGCCAGTGGTGAAGGCGCCGGTTCCAAACTGCAGTAAACTGGGGGAGGCGGATGTGAGAAGGTTGGAGCACCAGTATCGCCTGCCCGACAAGTTCTGCTTTGCTGCGGCCTCTCCACACAAGATGAGCTTGGATTCTCGTACAGGCCATATCTGTACTTTCCTTCTATCGTGGAAGGGTGGGCTCCACCTTCCCTTTGAACCTTTCATTCTTCAACTTCTCAATTTTTTCCTGTTGGGGCCCATTCAATTGGTAGCCAATTCTTATCTTCTTCTTTCCGCCTTCCGCATTCTCTGTCGCCAGTGTGGAGTTCCTCCTTCCTTAGACCTCTTTCACTATTTCTTTGAGTTGAAAGCACATCCTTCGGTCGGGAAGGGTTTCTATTTCATCCAGGCGAGGCGGAATAGGAGTTGTATCTCCTTGGCTGCGAAGGACGCTTCGCATAAGGGGTGGAAAACTCAATTCTTCTGGGTGGGGATTTGTTTGGTGGAGGAAACCTGGAGGTGTCCAGTAATCCCCAATTTCCACCCGAATATCCCTCCCAGGCAGGATGAGTTCCCTCCACATGTGGAGGAATATGCGACTGTCTTGCTGAAGCACCGCCAATCCACAAAAGAGCTGGTTACCCCAGAGAACGTCGAGCGGTGCCTCCTCACGCGGCTGCATCCGTCTGGCTCAGGTGCCACAAGTTAGACTCTTCTCTAGATGTTGGGTCCATTTTTCTTTTTCTGACCATGTCTTCCTTTTTGTGCAGACACCAGGCGGCCGGCTTTGGAGGAGGCCGCGGAGGTGATCGACCTCAGTGATGACTCGGCTGTCGATGAATCGGCTGCTCCCACGGGTCACTCCCGAGCTAGAGATAAGGGCAAGAGGGCGGCCCGGGGTGAATCCTCCAGGTCGCGGGGGTCCAAGCGCAAGGATCCCATGGAGGGCATGATCCGGGCTGCCGCGAAGGCCAGGAAGCGGGCCAAGAAGGCCGGGGTCGTACTCGCAGTTGAAGGCGACCTTTCCCCGGCTCACCCCTCCACCGACCACGATGGGGCCGACCCTACCGGGCGAGCTCTCCCACCCGCCGAGCAAGAGGAGACCGAGGAGGTTGGGGCTACTTCTGCGATCGGCGGCTATGATGGCTCGGCTCCTCCTTCGGTCGGAGCCGAGGGGGCCAGGGCTGCTCCTGCGACTGGCAACGGTGTTGGCCCGGCTCTCCCCAAGGTAGGAGTCGAGGGGGCCATAGACGAGGCGGGGGATGCTGGGGCTGTGGCCGAGGTTGGTGCTTCAGGTGGTGGTGCAGGTGCCGAGCCGATCCAGGTTGGGGGGCCGCAAGAAAATACGACCGACGCACGAGAGGCGACCGAGGCTGCTACTCGGTCCGAACCACTCGGTGGGACATCGGCCGATGTGGGGTTCTTCATTCCGGCGGCCTTGGAGAGGCTTGGTATCCCGGGCCCTCTGTACCATGTATGCCGCTGTATATCCGCGAAGGTGAGGGGGGAGATTGGCAGTACTCCCCATCTGCGGCCCTCACGGGGGTTATGGAGGGTGGCCCGGTCCTGGCCTAGATGGGGGCCACTCTGGCAGAAGCGTACGCTCGGTTGGAGTCGGAGCGAGTGACTCTGGCTTGGACCCTTAGTGGGTCTGACAGGAAGTCGGCCCGACTTGCCGAGGAGCGTGATGGGATTCGGCGGGAGCTTTCTTCGGTTAGGGAGCTGGTGCCGTCGAGCCAGCTGGAGGCCCGGGTGCTAACTGAGCAGCTAGCTAAGGCCCGCGAATCGCTCGAGAGGAAGAGCAGGCTTCTTGAAGAAGAGCGCCTTTTTCGTGTCGAGCTGGATGGCCGGTGAGAGACTGAGCGCTCTGATCTGGTAGATCAGGCGGAGGAAGCTGAGCGCCTTCGGGGGGAGGCTGAGGCCGATCAAGCCGAGGCGGAGAAGCGGTCGGCGGAGGCCGAGCGGAGATTAGCCGAGACGGAGCGGGAGAAGGCCGAGCTCGCTGGCAGAGTGGGATTGACCGGGGCGGAGGCGCTCGAGCAGTACAAATGCTCAGAGGCCTACCGGGTCGACCTTAAGGAAGCTGCCCTCCCCTACTACGAGTCAGCACTTCGCCGAGGCATCTGCAAGGGGTTCAAGCTGGGCTACGACCGAGTTGTATCTTATGCCAAGGAGCAGGTGTCTGGGATTGAACTCCCATCCGGACAATGCTACGACTCGGATCTATCATCCTCCGGCTCATTTGTTTCGGTGTCAGATGAAAAAGATCAGGAGGGCTCTTTTCCCGAGGGGTCACCAGCTCCGGACGCCTCGGGAGGGCACGCAACCGAGGCAGTTCCCACGCCGGTGGGGTCAGTGCCAGGGTCGGCCATCACCGGGGATGCCGGGGGCAGACCGCCCGAGCCTTCCACTTCCCAGCTTTAGGGTGGGCCAGAGGCCTAATGTATCTGCTTTGCTTCCTCTCTTTGTATATCTTTTTCCTTTTGAAGAAAAAACTTTCTCTGTTGTGTAGAAAAATAGATAAGGCAATAACGTTATGACGAAGACTTAACTGTTCCATACCACCATTGCCGTATTTTGTTCAGCGTATCTGTAGTGGTTCGAAAGTGCCGATACTTTCTGCGTGGATCTCGCTTGATGGTTGGGTGAGCGTCTGACAGGGTGTCTTTCCATTTTCTCGTGCTTTGAATGTTTGGCCGCTTCGTGTATCCTGTTGGGGCGAAAATGAGAAGTTTGAGGTGACCGTTCGTAGGTAGAGATCCCTTTGGCGTGTTTTCGAGAAGAGAATCATTTAAGACAAATAGCCTCCCTTTGCCTATAAAAGCTCTGAAGGGCGTCCCTTCCTCTCCATCGCTTAGGGTTTTCCCTGACAATCTTTCCTCATTCTTTCTTAACGTAGCATTGTGCTGTTGTATTTGAAGAATGGAAGACGCTCTGGAAGATGAGGCTGCCGATGACGGAGGGCAGAGAGTCCTTGTTGCTTCGGGTTTGAAGGAGGTTCGACGGCAGGCGGATGGGTTTGAAGAAGGTCCGACGTGCGGAGGCACGTCGTCTTTTTTTTATCAGTTTCGACGGCGCTTGCGGGGGGGGGGGGGGCGAGATGGCGGACGGATGGGGGCATCAGGCATCCCTGCCGCCGGTCCCTTCCTGATCGCTCCATGGAGGGGAAGAGGAAGCCAATTAAGCTGCCTCCTTCCTGGGCTTTCTCCTGCCTCCTCTTCCAGCTCTGCTGGTTTCTTTTTCCCTCTCATAGCCTCTTTTTCCATCTTCTGCTCTTCTCATCATTTCTTTCACTCTTTGGAGGGTGCCAGCACTCTCTTCCTTCCAAAGAGTTGGCAGGTTGGCGGGGAGGATGCCTTCATATGCATTCCCTCTTCCCCTTTCTCTTCCAAGTTCAACTTGGAAGGTAGCTTTCTCTTTCCTAATCCCTCTGTCACCTTTGTCCCGAGCTGCCCGAGCCAACGGGGTCGACTACCCTTTATCCGAGCCAGTTTCTGCACGAGGCAGAGTCAGTGGCTGGACGCAGGAAGGTCAATTGAGTCAGCTGAGCAATGGGCTCATATGGCGGCGCCAGATGGATTTTTTGCTATTTTTACATGTATTTTCATGGCTTCGGCCTTCCTGATGTACAAGCGAGTTGTTTGAATAAAAGAAATGAGGCTTTTGTTTTATCTCATGTCGTTTACAAAATGCTCAGTATTCAGAAGTAGAACTTGTGTAGTGTAGTCGCGTTCCAGGTCCGAGGGATGAGCTCTCCTTCCATCGTGGATAGTCAGTATGCTCCTTTTCTGAGCATCTCGACCACTCGGTAGGGGCCTTCCCAATTTGTGGATAACTTACCCGCCGCCTCAAGTGGTCGAGAGGCTTCGGCTTTCCTGAGGATGAAGTCTCCCGGTTGAAAGTGTCTATCTCCGACTTTGGCGTTGTAGTATCGAGTGAGGCGGCGTTGATATTCTGTTGCTCGGATGCTGGCAATCTCTCGGAGCTCATCTGTTAGGTCGAGGTTTTCGAGCAATTTCTGATCGTTTGCCTCGGACGAGAAGTAGATGACTCGGAGGGAGGGATTGCCAATCTCCAACGGGATCACGGCCTCGGTACCGTATACCAGCTGAAAGGGACTTCACCGGTTGCCGTTCTGGGAGTCGTTCTGTGCAACTAAAGTACGTTCGGCAATTCCTCGAGCCAACTGCCCTTGTCTTTGCCGAGCCTAGTCTTAATGCGTTTCAAGATAGTATTATTGACATTTTTGACCAGCCCGTTAGCCTGAGGGTGGGCGACCGAAGTGAAGTGATTGTGAATGTTAAGGTCAGCACATCTGTCTCAGAAATACCAAGAATAAAATTGTCGGCCATTATCTCTCACTATCACCTGGGGGATGCCGTAGCGACAGATGATCAATTTCCAGACGAAGCTCTAGACGATTGTCTCGGTGATCCTAGCGGTGGCTTCGGCCTCGATCCACTTAGTGCAGTAGTCGATGGCGACGATGATGAACTTCTTCTAGGCCTGGGCCATGGGGATTGGCCGTCGATTCCCCAGCGAGTGAAAGGATATGGCTTAGCTAAGGTGATGAGCTCTATTGCTAGCTGATGGACAAAGTGGTCAAATCGCTGGCATCGGTCACAGTGTTGTGTGTAAGTTGAGCAGTCGCGCTGCAGAGTGGGCCACCAATAACATTGTCATAGTAAGATCCTGGCGAGCGACCTTCCTTCTAAATGCGCTCCGCACAGACCTTCGTGAACCTCTTGAATCGCTCGGTTGGCTTCATCAGCGCTGAGGCACTTCAGGAGGGGACCGGAGAAGGATCGCCGGTAGAGAGTGCCGTCCAGGGCAACGAATCTCCAAGCTGGGTATTTCAATCTTTGGGCTTCCCGAGGGTCGGGAGGCTCCTGAGAGTCTTGGAGCCACGACAGATAGGGGGTATGCCAGTCACTTGTGGAGGCAGAGTCAACAGCTAGGAGCTCCGAATCGATGCTCGGCCGCTCTAGCTCTTCGAGAACGACCGATAGAGTAGCCTCGAGGTCAAGAGAGGAGGCTAGCCGAGAGAGGGCGTCCGCTCGGGAGTTTTCCTCCCGAGCTACTCAGACTATCTCAAACCTCTCGAAATGTTGTGCCACGGTTTTGACCAGCTGGAGATATTTGACCATCGGTGCATCTCGAGCTTCATAACCACCGTTGACCTTGCTAGCGACCAGTTGGGAGTCAGTGTGAATCCTGACTCACTCAGCCCCCAACCGCCGGGCCATGCGGGCTCCCGATATGAGGGCCTCATACTCGGAAGCGTTGTTAAATGCTTGGAAGTTGAACTTCCGGACGTACTGTAGCTCTGCTCCTTCGGGGGACTTCAGGAGGATCTCGGCGCTGTTTCCAGCTGAGTTGGAGGATCCGTCGACAAACAATTTCCATGTCAGCCTGGGCGCAGACGGAGATCTCTCTTCAGTCGGGATGATGCTCTCGGCTATGAAGTCAGTGAGCGCCTGGCCTTTGATAGCCGAGCGAGGTCGGTATGATATATCGTAGGCCCCAAGCATGATGGCCCACTTGAGGAGGTGTCCCGAGGCTTCGGGGTGAGCGAGGATCCTCTTCAATGGTTCGCCGGTCAGCACGGTGATGGAGTGCCCTTAGAAATAAGGTCGGAGGTGCTTGGCCGAGGTAACCAACGCTAGCACGAGTCTCTCGGTTGCGGGGTGCCTTCTTTCAGCCTCGTTGAGCACCTTGTTGGTATATTAGATCAGTCTCTCGACTCCCGAGTCATCTCTGACCAGGACCGAGCTAACTGTAGATGGGGTTGTCGAGAGATAGAGATGTAGGGCTGTGCCTGGGACAGGCTTGGAGAGCACCGGGGGCGAAGCCAGGAACTCCTTAAGCTTGGAGAATGCTTTCTGGCATTCCTTGTCCCATGTGAATGTGGCAGATGCCAGTTTAGGCCCCCTCAATAACTTGAAGAAGGGTAAGCATCGTTTAGCCGCACGGGACAGGAATCTGCTGAGTGTGGCAATGCGTCCAGTCAGGTGTTGAATGTCTTTGATGTAGGTGGGTGGGCGCATGTCCAGGATGGCCTAGACCTTGTCGGTGTTGTACTCCTGGTTTTGATGATGACAACAGTAAGACTTTGGATATAAACACTTAACCTCCTAATAACTGTTTAATAATTCAAAGGGGTTGCAGGGTGCTCATTGCGTCAATGCCATCAAATGGAAGCTTCGACGCATCAGTGCAAACTCAAGAAAGAAGCCCCTGGGTGATTTTGTGCGTCAACGCAACGTTCAAGTGGAGTGGACGCATCAGAGCATTGATAGCTTGGGCACAAAGTTTATACATCAGCTGGATCCATTTAGTCTGTACATTGGCATATCTTCTTCAAGTCTGTACATCGGGCACCTTCTTAACAAAGTCTATACATTGCTGTTTGCATTGCACAGTCCATACACTTGAAGCTTTTCATTTGATGAAGTCTATACACTAGACTCCAGTTCTCCAAGTCTATACACTAGACTTCAGTTCTTCAAGTCTATACACTCGACTGCAATTCTCCAAGTCTATACACTAGACTCCAGTTCTCCAAGTCTATACACTAGACTTCAGTTCTTCAAGTCTATACACTCGACTGCAATTCTCCAAGTCTATACACTAGACTCCAGTTCTCCAAGTCTATACACTAGACTTCAGTTCTCTAAGTATATACATTGTTGGTTGCATTGCAAAGTCCATACACTGGAAGCTCTTCATTTGATGAAGTCTGTACACTGGTCTTTCTGGCACGTTAACACTAAGTCTATACACTTCATTTTTGCAGAAGGGAACAGGGTCGACGCCTGAAGCCTAGAGCGTCCACGCATCAGTAGACGAAGCTTTCACGATTTCTTCTATTGCGTCAACGCCACAAGCAAGCAGCGTCGACGCAGCAGTTAAAGTAGCAGAGACTCTTACAAGCGATGAAGCCTTCACGAAATCTACCACTGCGTCAACGCCATCAACAAGCAGCGTCGACGCAGCAGCTTAAGAGATGCCAGTATAGAAACGTACACGTTCGTGCGTCAACGCCACCAACTGGCAGCGTCGACGCAGCAGTCCAAGAAAGGGACGACTTATCTCTGGCTGCCTTCAATACGTCAACGCTATATGCTGATAACGTCGACGCAGCACGCCTATCTGTTGAAGACTTGATCACTGGACTGCCGGTACCATTGCGTCAACGCAGCAGGCTGATGGAGTCGACGCAGCGGTTAAAAAGATTGAAGAACTCTGATGGCTGCGTCAACTCTCTGGAGCAAGTGAGTTGACGCCATCTAACTCCAGTTGCTGAGCGTACTGGTGCTGGGCACGTGATCTGAGGATAAGGAGAATGCCCAGATGAAGACACGTGTTCTGACAGCTGCTGGATGCTGCCACGTGGTCCGAACTCTTAGGGCGGGAACTGTGGAAGCCACACGCGCCCTGCTGCTGCTCCAGGTATATAATGGAGCCTTCGTCTTCAGATGAACATAGATCGAAGATTGAAGAAAGAGCCTAGAGAATAGAAAGCCCTTTGATCCATAAAAAGAAGCAGTGCAGCAGTGAGAGAAAAAGAGGAAGAGAGCAGAAGAGAAAGAAAGAGAGATAGAGAGTGAGAGAGAGAGCTCGTGGAAAAGAAGGAAGAAGCTGCTTGAAGATCTGTCTTCACTGGACAGTGGATCAGATCCAGGCCAGTCAGCTCCGTTGAGAGCCACATCTGTGTTTTCATCTATTACAGCTTTCGGATTGCTGTGTTATTTTTCGTTTATTGTTTTTCCTTTATTTTTCTGATTATCCTTGGTCTTCCGATTGCCCTGTTGGGGATCGGGTACCTCCTGTTGATTCAGGAGAAGGGAGATCTAATCTCCGGGTTGCAAGTGACAGGTTGTCACTTGTGGGTTGCCCTCTGGTTAGAGGAAGGGAGGCTAGTCCTCGGTTCTGGGCTTGTGGTTGCAAGTCCAGGTGTCCCTCCTGGTCTGGAGGAAGAGAGGTCTTCGACCTCTAGTTTCCAAGTGGCTGGGAGTCACTTGGGTGTCCCTCCGGTTGGGAGGAAGAGGGGAGTCTGTTCCCCTGGTCAAGCTGTGTGGCAGCAACTGTTTGCAGACTGAGTCTGCTTGGTTCTAGCATTTGCTAGTGAAGCCTCACTCCGGTTGGGAGTGAGGGGTGGATGTAGGTCTGTGGACCGAACCACCTAAAATCTCTTGTGCCGTGGCTTGTTTGATTGATTTGCTTCCGCTAGATGCTTGGATAGGCACGCCCATGAGTTTGTATTTGAGTTGAAATGAATTAGTTCTATTCTGTGTCTCTTTTCTAGCATCCTAGTTTTAATTTGGCCATAATCTGTAGAAGGATACATTCACCCCCCCTCTGTATCCGGGCCAAGCACCCTAACAGTTGGTATCAGAGCGGGTGTCTGCATACAAGGTCCAGCGACCTGCAGATTCGATCTTGCGGTCTTAGGTGCTAATTTACTTTTAGTGCATCAATATTCCTGTTGCATTGAATTTATCTGCTATTTGCTTCAATGGCTTGTCCACCCGTCTTCAGTGGTTTTGATTACAACCAGTGGCACAGTGCTTTACGTGCTTATGTTAAATCTGTTGATCCAGACCTGTGGAAAGTGATTTCACATGGTCCTCATAAATTACCAAAGAAAAGGTCCAAATGGACTGACAGTCACGAATCAATGTATGAGGAGAATCAGACAGCTATAAATTTGATGAAAGCAGCCACTGACAAAGCCTTTCACTCATGTTTCTTTGATTGCAGATCTGCAAGGGATATGTTGGAGATGATGAAGAGAGCCGGGAAAGGAAATCAAACAAGCTGCATGATGGCCAACAGAAGCGATCAAGGCAGCAATCAAACTGAAGAAGATGATGATGATGAGGTAAATCTCTTCGAGAATTTCTCTCTAGAAGATTGGGAGAATGCTTATGCTGAATTATTTGAATCTCATGAACTGTTAAGAAAACAGTATAAAAAATTGAAAAGGGGTACTGGTTTAGATAGTTCAAGCTTTCCTTGTAGAAATTGTGTTGAATTGAAAAATATTCATGATGCTTGTATGTCTGACCTTCAAATACTGAAGAAACAAGTTTCATTATTGAAAACTGAAAATCAAGAACATATAAATGTGATATCTGAATTCAAAGAAGAATTGAACTCAGATAATGATAATCAGACTGTTGTTAACTATCATGACCAGTATGAAAAATTGCTGAAAAACTTTGAAAGTGTAAACTCAGATTTAAACAAGCTGAGATCCGAAAATGATTCCCTGAGAACATCTGCTAATAAAAATGATAACAAATTTGAGAAACTTGAGCAGGAGAAAAACTTGCTTGCTGAAAAACTGGAAGCCATCAAATCTGTGAATGTAGAATTACAGAAAAACATTGAAAAGAAGGAAAAAGATTTGAAGGAATTCAAGGCTGAAAGAAAACTTGAAACTAACTCAGAAGATCAGACTCTAATAAATGAGTTAATTCAGAATGACAAGCTTAAGGAAGAAAATGAAAAATTAAAAATGTTGAATTCCACTATGTCAGAGAGACTTCTAGCTTTGGAAAGAGGAAAAAGTATTTGTGTTGAAGATTCTAATAAACTGAGCAATCTGGAACAGGAAATTGACAAATATAAAACTGCTAACAAGGTGTTAACTGAATGTGTGAATTGCAGTGAACAAGAGATTGCCAGTTATGAGCTACATATTTCCTCTCTGGAAGATGAAATTAAGGATTTGACAGTCTCCTTGTCTAAATTTGTTGATGGGCAGAAAAACCTAGACAAGCTACTAGGTATAAAAATCAACTCTAGGAAGGAAGGGCTGGGCTACAATAAGATAAACAAGAAGGAACTTCAGAACAAAGTTATGACATCTTTTGTAAGTGGTTCAGACGTAGCCACCACCTCTAAAGACAAACAGCCCATTGTTCAGAAAATACTGGGAACAAAGAATAACTTTAAGAAAGACGGACTGGGCTATAGTCCAGTCATGAGGAAGGTCGATGGAGCCAACCTGAAAACTATCTTTGTTAAATCCTCTGAACATGAGAAGCCTTCTATTTCATCTCCAACTCAGTACAAGGCTAAGAAAATAGGAAAACAGGATAAAAACCAGAAAAGGACTGTAAATCAGAAAATAAATGAAAAGGGTTCATCAGTGCATGCTGATCACAGTCCTCACACACACTCACATGCATCTAAAAGGAAGATTATCTGTCATTACTGTCATAAAGTTGGACATCTGATGCATGAGTGTAAGTTGATGGAGAAGGATGATAAGAATGCTAGGAGATCTTATGATAAAAATCCATCACCTCAGAAAAGGAGTGTCACATGCTCTAATTGTGGCAAATTAGGACACTCAATTGCTCATTGCTGGTTTGCTAGTGGTAAGAAAACTTTTTATTCATATCATGCTAAATTCCCTGCAAACCAACATGTTTTTAATAAACACAAATCTGTTTCAATGAACCAGCATATCATCTGTTTTAATTGCAACAAAAGGGGTCACAGGGCCTCTGAATGCTGGTCAGGCTTCTTTGAAAGAAATTCTATTTCATGTTTTGAATGTGGAAAGAATGGCCACAGGGCCATTAATTGTTGGCATGCCCAAGGAGGCTATGGCAATAATGAACTCAATTTTAAAAAGAATGCCTCTTATTGCTCTCACTGTAGAAAGCATGGCCATACAGTCAAGGACTGTTGGCACATTCAGGGTGGAAATGTGAATCTCAAACATGCTAAATTCCCTGTAAGATAATTTGCAAAACTTTCATGTTATAACTGTGGGAAGCCAGGTCACAGGGCTGCAACCTGTTGGCTGGCAGGATATCAAAACCAAACTGGTTTTGGCAAACAGAATTTTTATTCTGTTATCAAGAAATCTCATGCTTATGCACATAGAATTCATGCTAACAAGAATGTGCATAAATTAGATCTGAAAACTGCTGCTCCTTGCTATCAAGCTAAAAATGTGCTGAGAAAACCTGCTAGGAGTGATAATGTCATGTCAGGACCCAAGACTTCTTGGGTACCTGTTTGTGCAAAATAAACCTTGTTTTGCAGGTGTGCCTTGGAATGGAATAAAAAGGGGTATTAATCCAAGGCACTCAAGAATGAAAACCCCTTCTGAACGTTTCAGGTAAACTTCCTGCTCTTCTTGTCTTTAGTTTTATTGCATTTTTTTTTATTCATCAGTTGCCATGTGCATTATCTTCTGAGCATACATAGGCTAATTGCAATTGCTTGATAATTGTGTTATGCATAGACTCTGAAAACAAATTACCTTTCGAATTGTCTGAAAAATCTGAACTGCTTATGAGTGTGACTTGAATCATGTGTGTTGCAATAGCTCACTGAAATTCTGAATTGCATATAGGACTGTATGTTGAATAATCATGCATGACCTCAATGGTATATAAATGGTAAGGTACCAAAGGGCAGGGAGGTCTGTCTGGAGGTTCTTACTATGTGTGAGGTGGTCTTTTAGACCAAGTGCTCCGCCTAGTACCATGGGTCATCTTGCTGGTTAAGACAGTCTGAATGTGCATGAATCATTTGGTAACATATGTTCAGTTCTCAGTGCAAATATTGCATGTTTTCAGGGGGAGTTAGTTGCATATCCTTTGCATAGCTATTCAATGTCGAGTCTTTGCATGTCCCTGCATACATATAGTTCATTGTATCCTCTTATATTGAAAATGTCAAAAAGAGAGTTTGAATGCATATTGTAAGGGGGAGTCAATGCATTGCATATAGGTTGTCAAATGCATACATTTGTCAGATTTCATAGCATATCCTTTCTTATTGACTTAGTTGACAAACCTTGATCATATTCTGAAAAATTTTGAGCTTCAAAATCTCTCTTAACAATTGGTATTTCTCCTATCAATTGGTATCGTTTGGCTTCAGAAATCTTTCAGTCCCTCATGAAGATTCCAATGGGCTATCTTGATCATAAATCTGAAAATTTTGAACTAGAAAACTTCTATTATACAGGTTTATGAATGACTGAAATAACTCATGTGGTTTAAGTTTAATGTTCATGGAGTTTGACTTTAAAATCTCTTAAAAATATCTGAAGCATGTTTAATAAACCTTAACCATTTGTTTCATGCTATGTCTTGTGAAAAATCTCTGAAATCTGCACTTTTGAATACATGACTTTAATTGGTTAAGTACATGAAACTATTATTGATTTGAAGTAAATGAATGCCTCTGAAATGTCTAAAGGGTTAATTCTGTCAGAGCAATGACATTGGCC
The DNA here is from genome assembly GCA_022559845.1 of Amorphophallus konjac. Classification (NCBI taxonomy): domain Eukaryota; kingdom Viridiplantae; phylum Streptophyta; class Magnoliopsida; order Alismatales; family Araceae; genus Amorphophallus; species Amorphophallus konjac. Next base: position 155,707,546 of record CM040117.1, read on the forward strand.
ACTGAGAAACACAAGTCCAAAGGACTGTGTCATGAGGTGCCTTCGTTAACTCTGATAAAATTCATTGAAACTCAGGCAGAGCAATGGCATGCACACTGAGAAATACAACTCACTCATTAGAAAATGATTTGTAGTGTGTCATGATGTGTAAGTGCTAACTCTGTTCACATAAAGCATGACAGTTAGTCACACTAGGGGCTTAGGGATATTGGCCTCTAATCAAGGCATATCCTCTAGTTACAATGTGTGCACTGAACTAGAGTGCTCGTAAAATTTGGAGCAAGAAAATTGTTTAAAAAAAATGAAATATCTGAATATTGATACACAAATCAAATTGCTGCAACCCTAGACAAAATCATATGACTTCATAAATACTTGACTTCAATACTAGTGCATGTAACTCTGAAAGAAGTCAATAGATTTGATTGTGTAAGAGAAAGAGAGACTGATCAAGATAATTATGAGGGCTTGGTTCATCTTTATTAAACCATGGTTTTAGATATCAATACAGAATTTTACTGATGAACTCTACATACATCATAATTAAACCACGCTGTTAATAAAGTTCATTCATAAGCTCTTATAATGGAAGACTTTGAAAACATGTTTTGGATTTATGAGAATAATATCCCTTTGAGAATCCAATTGAATTTCCCTTCTTATTCTTTTCATAGGCTTCATTTAGTAAGGGGGAGTTTCATTATTAGATGCATCATGTTGCATAAGGAGGAGTATCTCACTCCTAACTGCATCACAGCGTAGACGCAATGTTACATTAGCGTCAACGCGTTATGCCTCACTGGCCTTTTATCTTGTGTTTTTCGGTTCACTTGCCTCACTGCGTCGACGCAATGCCCCTCTCTGCGTCCACGCATTGCTTCTTATTCATATCTTCTTTACCCGGTTCACCCACTTGAACCGGCTGAACCGTTCACTTAAAGGGTTCTCGAAGTCTCTTTAAAAGCCAAATGAGACCGCAGCTCTTCTTTATTGTTTTTTTTTTCAAAACCCTTTTTGTCATTCGACCTCTCGTGTCCCCCAAGAATCCTCTCAGCTCTCTCTCCTGCTCGATTCTTCTCCGTGTCATGGATTCTCCAGCATCCACTCAAAAAGGGAAGCAAAGGGCAGAGGAACAACCAAGAAGCTCAGAACCAGCAAGAGGCACAATGGAGTCCCACTCTCTAGTAGCTCGCGAAAGGGGAAGAAGGAAGGAGACGGGTCCACGGGATCCAAGTCCGCCAACCAAAAGGTTAAAGACATCCGCAATCAGAAAAGAGAAGCGGAAGGGCTTATCTTCAAGGTTCTGCAACCGGTCAGAAGGATGCTGGTAGCTCGCGTACAGTCACCATGGAAGAACCTCTGAAGGTTCTTATTTCCCGGTACGTTGATGCTACTGATCATCACATGCTCGAAGTTTTTCCTCAGCTGTTTCCTATACTGGACCATCAGGGCTGGTGGTCGTTTGTCTCAACACACAAGACTTACTACCCCACTCTGGTCAGAGAGTTCTACCAGAACTTAAAATATGAACCTTCTGTTCCAAAACTCACATCCAGTGTTAGAGGTGTAAGGTTCGAAATAACAGATAAGCTGCTTGCCAGAGCTTGGAAGGTTCCTAAAGTAGGAGTTCAGCTGCATGATTTTGAGTATGATGCGCATGAGGCATATGAGCTCTTGACTGAGAAACCCAGTAATCTCTCCGATGTCAGGGAGACCTACCTAGGCAGTCTCAAAGCCAATCATTTCCCTTCGCTAAATAGACTGCTCCACCACATTTGCACCTCCATGATCACACCACAGAGCAGTGGAAGAGAAAGGGTGACAGAGATGCAAAGATTTCTTCTCTACTGTATGCTGAAGAGAATACAGATTTCCCTGCCGGATGTAGCTATTCAAACAATGGGGTCCTGTCTATCTCAGTCCAGAACCCTTCCTTATGCCGCCCCATTAACTACTATTTTTCGGAAAGTTGGTGTAGACTTTGGCTCTGAGAAGAAACTTACCATCCCTCGAGGGAATGTATACACACTTTCTTATATCCAAAAGTTTATGGGTTTTGAGGTCATTGATGGTAAGGCTGTCAGAACCCTTCCTAGTCAGAAATCAGCCCCATCAGAGATCGGTCAGGCATCAAAAACAGCCGCTAAGGATGATGATCAAGCACACAGAGCAGAAATACCGATTCCACCTATGGTGAGTGCAGACATGCCAGAGGACAACTCCATTAGGGGAGAGCAATCTTTTGAGGCTTCTGAGGAACCGAGTGGCTCTGTACCTACAGTAGAACCATCTACGTCAGGAGCCATTAAAGTTTATAGAAGAACCTCTCCAAATTCTGATGCAGTTCCACCCCCAGCAACTGTTGAAGAGATGTTGGTGAACATGACTATGATGATGCAGCGTCAGGAGGCCAAGATGGACAAGTTGGTGGAGTTCACAACCCTTCATTTTAACAAGTTGACTGCTCGGATTGTGAATTTTGAAACTTCAGTTTTATGTGAGTGGCGAAATTTCTTACTCACCAAGATGGTGTCTGACCAAGCAACAAGGTCAGTCTTGAAACAGATATCATCCCTCCTTGACAAACTTGCCACTCTGGTACAAGAGATGCACAATCAACAAGGTTCAACCCTTTCCTCTTTTGCCAAAATTATTGATCTGTGCTATGATCTGAAGATAGGGCTAGAAACAATCAAAGGTCCTGTCAGTGCAATCCCTCCAGTCCTCAAAGTTGTGCTAGAGAAGATTGACAAAGTAATAGCCAACATCCACGATAAAGATTCTGTCACTGAAATTGGCAATGTTCGCAACTCTCTAAGTCATCAGCTAAGCGAACTTTCTCAAGAGATCAGAGACCTTCTAACCAGGGACCATTCTACTTCAGACAGACATCTCGCCAGACACCTCCAGGCACTCAAGGACAATCTTCTCGTCAGCAACAACAACCATCTTCTGCCAGGCGTTACAATCGCTTCTTCCCATCTTAATCTATGTTTTCTACATGCACCCCCTTTCATGATAATGACAAAGGGGGAGAGCTTAATGAGCTGCTAAATTTTGTTAATGACTGCTGATTTTTGCTAATGAATGCTGAGTTTTGTGCTGAATTTTGCTAATGAATGATGAGTCTTGTTAATGAATGATAGCATATATTTTCATTTTTGTGACTCATAATTTTTTGTTCAACTGACAAGTAACCATGCGATTGGTTGATGCTAACCATTATGTGATCGCAGAAGTCATTAAAACAGTTTGGGGGTTGTCATCATCAAAAAGGGGGAGATTGTTGTACTCCTGGTTTTGATGATGACAACAGTAAGACTTTGGATATAGACACTTAACCTCCTAATAACTGTTTAATAATTCAAAGGGGTTGCAGGGTGCTCATTGCGTCAACGCCATCAAATGGAAGCGTCGACGCAGCAGTGCAAACTCAAGAAAGAAGCCCCTGGGTGATTTTGTGCGTCAACGCAACGTTCAAGTGGAGTGGACGCATCAGAGCATTGATAGCTTGGGCACAAAGTCTATACATCAGCTGGATCCATTTAGTCTGTACATTGGCATATCTTCTTCAAGTCTGTACATCGGGCACCTTCTTAACAAAGTCTATACATTGCTGTTTGCATTGCACAGTCCATACACTTGAAGCTTTTCATTTGATGAAGTCTATACACTAGACTCCAGTTCTCCAAGTCTATACACTAGACTTCAGTTCTTCAAGTCTATACACTCGACTGCAATTCTCCAAGTCTATACACTAGACTCCAGTTCTCCAAGTCTATACACTAGACTTCAGTTCTTCAAGTCTATACACTCGACTGCAATTCTCCAAGTCTATACACTAGACTCCAGTTCTCCAAGTCTATACACTAGACTTCAGTTCTCTAAGTATATACATTGTTGGTTGCATTGCAAAGTCCATACACTGGAAGCTCTTCATTTGATGAAGTCTGTACACTGGTCTTTCTGGCACGTTAACACTAAGTCTATACACTTCATTTTTGCAGAAGGGAACAGGGTCGACGCCTGAAGCCTAGAGCATCCACGCATCAGTAGACGAAGCTTTCACGATTTCTTCTATTGCGTCAACGCCACAAGCAAGCAGCGTCGACGCAGCAGTTAAAGTAGCAGAGACTCTTACAAGCGATGAAGCCTTCACGAAATCTACCACTGCGTCAACGCCATCAACAAGCAGCGTCGACGCAGCAGCTTAAGAGATGCCAGTATAGAAACGTACACGTTCGTGCGTCAACGCCACCAACTGGCAGCGTCGACGCAGCAGTCCAAGAAAGGGACGACTTATCTCTGGCTGCCTTCAATACGTCAACGCTATATGCTGATAACGTCGACACAGCACGCCTATCTGTTGAAGACTTGATCACTGGACTGCCGGTACCATTGCGTCAACGCAGCAGGCTGATGGAGTCGACGCAGCGGTTAAAAAGATTGAAGAACTCTGATGGCTGCGTCAACTCTCTGGAGCAAGTGAGTTGACGCCATCTAACTCCAGTTGCTGAGCGTACTGGTGCTGGGCACGTGATCTGAGGATAAGGAGAATGCCCAGATGAAGACACGTGTTCTGACAGCTGCTGGATGCTGCCACGTGGTCCGAACTCTTAGGGCGGGAACTGTGGAAGCCACACGCGCCCTGCTGCTGCTCCAGGTATATAATGGAGCCTTCGTCTTCAGATGAAGATAGATCGAAGATTGAAGAAAGAGCCTAGAGAATAGAAAGCCCTTTGATCCATAAAAAGAAGCAGTGCAGCAGTGAGAGAGAAAGAGGAAGAGAGCAGAAGAGAAAGAAAGAGAGATAGAGAGTGAGAGAGAGAGCTCGTGGAAAAGAAGGAAGAAGCTGCTTGAAGATCTGTCTTCACTGGACCGTGGATCAGATCCAGGCCAGTCAGCTCCGTTGAGAGCCACATCTGTGTTTTCATCTATTACAGCTTTCGGATTGCTGTGTTATTTTTCGTTTATTGTTTTTCCTTTATTTTTCTGATTATCCTTGGTCTTCCGATTGCCCTGTTGGGGATCGGGTACCTCCTGTTGATTCAGGAGAAGGGAGATCTAATCTCCGGGTTGCAAGTGACAGGTTGTCACTTGTGGGTTGCCCTCTGGTTAGAGGAAGGGAGGCTAGTCCTTCGGTTCTGGGCTTGTGGTTGCAAGTCAGGTGTCCCTCCTGGTCTGGAGGAAGAGAGGTCTTCGACCTCTAGTTTCCAAGTGGCTGGGAGTCACTTGGGTGTCCCTCCGGTTGGGAGGAAGAGGGGAGTCTGTTCCCCTGGTCAAGCTGTGTGGCAGCAACTGTTTGCAGACTGAGTCTGCTTGGTTCTAGCATTTGCTAGTGAAGCCTCACTCCGGTTGGGAGTAAGGGGTGGATGTAGGTCTGTGGACCGAACCACCTAAAATCTCTTGTGCTGTGGCTTGTTTGATTGATTTGCTTCCGCTAGATGCTTGGATAGGCACGCCCATGAGTTTGTATTTGAGTTGAAATGAATTAGTTCTATTCTGTGTCTCTTTTCTAGCATCCTAGTTTTAATTTGGCCATAATCTGTAGAAGGATACATTCACCCCCCCTCTGTATCCGGGCCAAGCACCCTAACAGTCGGGGTTGGCCTCGATCCCACGCTGGGTGACTAGGAAGCCCAAGAATTTCCCGAACCTTACTCTGAAGGCGCACTTGGTGGGATTGAGCTTCATATTGTATTTCAGGAGGGTGTCGAAGGTCTCAGCTAGGTCTGTGAAGTGGTTCTCGGCCTTGGGGGTTTTGACGAACATGTCGTCAATATAGGCCTCGACGTTCCGACCGAGCTGTCCCTCGAACATATGGTTGACCAACCTCTGATACATTGCTCCAGCATTCTTCAACCTGAAGGGCATCCGGGTGTAGCAGTATACGCCAAAGTCAGTGATAAAGGCGGTCTTCTAGATGTCTTTTGGATTCATTCTGATCTGATGGTAATCTGAATAGGCGTCTAGGAATCTGAGTATCTCGTTGCTCGAGGTTGAGTCAACCAGTTGGTTGATTGGTGAGGACACCCGAGCTCGAGACCGGCGCGACGCGGTAGAGCGACGTTACGGGACGCGCAGCACTACCTGGGACACGCAGGCATCACTTTGTCTAGGAGAGGACTTGGAGAGCTATTCATGAGTTGGAGTCTTCTTCATATTATCCGTCTGGATTGCTTGTAGGCCGAGCTATGGCCAGTTGGACCTTGCTAGTAGTTTATTTGCATTTGTAGGTTGTTCAGGGTTAGTGGGCCACCTTGGTTCACTCTGCAAGCCCATTTGGGCTGGGCAACTAGGAGAATGCCCACACTGGGCCTCTCCCTCCTTGATCCATTACCCAGGCCCATTACCCAGGGTCCATTAAGGTTAGAGGAGGTGGAGGGTGCGCCCCACCCTTCCATCTCTTGGAATGGGCGCCGCCCCCATCCTTCCTCCCTTTTAGGAAACCTTGGGCGCCCTCCCCCATTTGGTTAGAATTTGAATTGTTTTCCCTCTTTTTGTGTTTTTCATTTAGGCAAGTGTTTAGGGTTTTTCCCCTCCCCATATTTATACTTTGTAATCTTTTTGGAGGAGGATAATCAATCAATCAATCAAGAATTTGAGAAAATCTTTTGTGTGGCCGCGGCCTCCCTTCTCTCCCAAGAGGGTGCGACTCCCTCTCCCCCCCTTCTATCTCCCTCTTCCCCCTCCTCTCTAGGGTGCGACGCCCTAGGCTATTGCAGGTGTTCTTGGCTGCTCTAACAGCAGGGAGGCGACCTCCCCATCTTCTTGCCTAGCCAAGAGATCAAGCGCCCCAAAGGTTGGCCACAATCGTGGAGGAGATGAACCATGGGAGAGTCTTTAGCTAGCTGGGTAAGGAAGTGTCCACTTCTTGATGTCTCGATTCTGTGCTACCCACCCATGGAACCAGCACTCCCAATAGTCCCCCTTAACTCCTTTCACACCACTTTCGTTCCTTCTATTTTGTAGAAAATGTGAAGGACTTTCTTAGGAGTTTAGATTGTCAATGGGAGTTGACATATTTATTGGCCTTAGGGTCTAACCAACCCTATAGTCATAGCTTCATGCTCCCTGCTTTGGGGTCCATTACCTCGGCATACACCATAGGTCATATCACATCCGAGGTTCTTTTGTTCTTTCCAATACCCGATGAGCTTTACAGTGTCCCCTCTTTTAGCATTACTGCCCCGATGGAGGAACCTTACCTTCCTTACCACCCACGTGAGTCCCTTGCCCCATCTATCATAGTGCCTGAAGGTGACCATCTGCACCTAGGTGAATGTCGAACATGGGCAAGTATAGTGAAGGGACCTGTCGGGAATGGTCATCATTTCTTTGACCCTTTCGATCCCCTCCCTAGTGAGCCTCTCGACTCATATTCTTTCCCCCACCTTGTCGAGGAGGTCCATTATCACTCCCCTTCAATGCATGCATCCACACCCCAAAGATTGGAAGGAAAGGAACACCGACCCCACTCTCATGCATCATCATGTCCACAGTCATATAGGGGTTACATAGTGAGTGAGTTTGGACATACTGGTCCCCCAGAATCTACAACATTTAGTAGGACACCTGTGCATGATAGGTACAACTTTGGTTATCCAGGTCCTCCTCGTATTGTCCAGTCAGGTAGGTGTCATGGACATGCTGGGTCCATTTTTGGATGTCCAGGGCCACCCCGGCATTCGCGTAGGTATGAGTCCACACAGCTATTTCGAAGTCTGCATCATCATCACCACCTTGAGTCCAGCAACGCTCGATATAGAAAATTGGCAGACGCTCATAGACACCCTTGCGAGTTCCAGGAGGGAGATTATGTCATGATCCGGGTCAGGCCGGAACGGTTTCCTTCTGGGGCCGTGAAGAGACTACAGGCTCGTGGTGCTGGCCCCTTTAGAGTCTTGAGGCGAGTCAGATCCAATGCATATGTTGTAGACTTGCTGGAGGACTATGATATTAGCTCCACATTCAGCATCTCAGATCTAGTCACATACAGGGACCCAGCAGTGATCCCTAGTGAGTTATTTGGGCCTTCTTAACCCCTTGTGAGCGAGCCACCCCCTGAGAGTCCACTTCCAGCCCTGTCACCTCAGCAGCGTGAGCGGATAGAGTCTATACTCGATGAGCAGGTGACTACCACTAGGAGTGGCCCGTATCACCGCTACTTGGTTCGTTGGAGAGGACGGCCCGCGTCTGAGGACACATGGATCACTGGGGCAGAGCTTGAGAGGTTAGATCCGGACTTGCTTGAGCGATACCAGAGCGACAGAGACCCTTACTCGACGGGGTCGAGTTCTTCCCGCCCGGGGAGAGTTGGTGAGGACACCCGAGCTCGAGACCGGCGCGACACGGCAGTGCGACGTTACGGGACGTGTAGCACTACCCGGGACACGCAGGCATCACTTTGGCTAGGAGAGGACTTGGAGAGCTATTCATGAGTTAGAGTCTTCTTCATATTATCCCTCTGGATTGTTTGTAGGCTGAGCTATGTCCAGTTGGACCTTGCTAGTAGTTTATTTGCATTTTGTAGGTTGTTCAGGGTTAGTGGGCCACCTTGGTTCACTCTGCAAGCCCATTTGTGCTGGGCGCCTAGGAGAATGCCCACACTGGGCCTCTCCCTCCTTAATCCATTACCCAGGCCCATTACCCAGGGTCCATTAGGGTTAGAGGAGGTGGAGGGTGCGCCCCACCCTTCCATCTCTTGGAATGGGCGCCGCCCCCATCCTTCCTCCCTTTTAGGAAACCTTGGGCGCCCTTCCCCATTTGGTTAGAATTTGAATTGTTTTCCCCCTTTTTGTGTTTTTCATTTAGGCAAGTGTTTAGGGTTTTTCCCATCCCCATATTTATACTTTGTAATCTTTTTGGAGAAGGATAATCAATCAATCAATGATGAATTTTGAAAAAAGAAATTGAGAAGGCCGCAGCCCCTCTCCTTGTCTCTTGGAGGGTGCGACTCCCTCTCCCTCTTCCCCTCCCCCTAGGGTGCGACGCCCTATCCCTTTCTCTTGCAGGTCCTTGGCCTTCCCCATCTGCTGGAGGTGCCCTCCTCATCACCCTCTCAAGCCCAGAGCCATGGACGAAAGGCTGTCCTCAAGCATGGAGGAGATGAACCAAGAAGCCCTGCGCCCAGATCTGGTTGTATGCCTGCGGATGTGAGTCTGGTAGAAAAGGTTGGTACGCCCAGATCCCGACCCCAAATCACCATGAGCCCTTCTACATTTTTGTTCCCCTACATGTAAGCCACACTCCATCCAAATTTCGTACCCAAACTCGTCCAGGGCCGAAAGTTCCCTTCATTGGCCTTGATCCCTACACGGGCTGGGCCTGAGTGTCAGCCAACGGGACAGAGCCTCATGGGATGAACGTTTACGCCCCCTTCCCGTCCTCTGACCTCCCCCATGTCTTCATAACATTTGTTCCTATACAGTCCTCCATACCCAGTCCAAATTTCGTGACCTAAGTCGACCTGTGGAAGAAGTTCCCTTCATGGCCCAATTTGGTGCGCAGACTGCCCTTGTGCAACCCTAGCAGGACAGAGTCACAACCCCTACAAAGGGACAACCCTCAAACCATGTTGGATCGACCTGGGATTTTTTTCACCTTTCCTACACATACCAAACCATATCCAGAAATTTTCCCGTACCCCAAAAAGCCCGTTTCCTTTTCCGACCACGTCCGCCATCCCGGGTCTCAGTTCTGACTGCACTGAAGTGCAGAACTGTGCCCCAGCTCCCACTGCTCCCCACGCCCAGAACTCCCACTGCTCACTCCACCACTGCTTGGCCCTAGCCTACCCCCCACAGTCACCCATACACCAGAGAAAGCCCCGCCTCAAAAGCTGCCCGGAAGTCCCCGTACTGGCTGTTCTTCCGCCCTCTATCCTGCGGCAGGCAGACAGGCCAGACTGTGCAGAGGCGGCTCCAAAATTCGCCACGGCCGCCGCGGGATGCGACTACAGCTCTCCTTCCACGGGCATCTCAGGGACATCCCCACCAGTGGCCACGCCAACTTTCACAGCAATTGGTTGAGGTGAAGGTCGCCTTCCAGGCTCCCCTTCCCGCTGCCCACCAGCACCTGTGCAGACTGGCCAGCAGTCTGCCCACCGTCCGTGCTCGCACCGGAAGCCCACAGCAGCGCCGACAGCGTCCCGCTTCTTCCAGGAGGAGCAACATCCACTGCAGCATGCCTCCTGGGACCACGGCTACCTCCTAGGCGCCAGGCACTCATCGTCCTTGCAGCTGTACGCACGACCGGTCCGCAGCGGTACCCGCAGGGGACGAGCATCACCGACCCCGTGCCCGTCACCCCATTTCGCACGACCCCAGGTTCTTGGTGTAGCCTTTTACCTCCCTGCGAGGGGTGGGCACTTTTATTGGGTTGTACTGGATAGTTTTGTACCAGGATCGTGTGACTTGGCCAGGCCTCTTCCCCATGCCCCGAGCGTGGAGGTATGCTCCCACTCCCCTCGGTTGTGCTTGCTCTTCTAGTATTTTCTCTTGATGCCGCTGCTTGAGTGCTTGGTAGGATCCTAGCCAGTACATATTTATATTCACTGCTGCGGTGAGTGAGTGTGACCGTCCCGTGACTCATCCGGGTCGCGAGTGTGGAGTCGACCACCCTAGACCCTGCCGGTTTCTCAACCGTGCGGATCGGCGCGCTTCCCTCTTTGGGGCGCTTGTGAGCTTGTAGTTGCTTGTTCTTTGGCATAATCCCTTCTTGGGAACTTGAGGCGTCGAGTCAACGCCGTTCTACTAATTGCCAAATTGCTGGTCTCAATTGTCCAATTGCTCGCGTCCTCATATAGAGTTCTAGCTTGCATAGTGTCCCACATCAACTTAGCCATTCCCTAAGCTCTGATACCAAAGTTGATGCGGGACATTATGTAGGCTAGGACTCTAAATGCGAATGTGACCAAACGGACAATTGAGACTAGCGACTTCCAATTAAAAGAATAGCGTCGACTCACACCCTAAGTTTCCCAAGGTGGGATTATGCCAAAGGAACAAGAAACTAAGACTCACGAGTGCCCCAAAAGAGGGAAGCACGCCGATCCGCACGGTCAAGACAACCGGCGTGGCCTATGGTAGTCGACTCCACACTCGTGACTCGGAGGAGCCACGGGACGGTCTCACTCACTCACCGCAGCAGTGTATAAATATAGCAAGCTAGGGTCCTAACAAACACTCAAGCAGCGGCATCAAGAGAAAATACTAAAAGAGCAAGCGCTATGAGGAAGGAGTGGGCGCGTACCTCCACGCTCGGGGCATGGGGAAGAAACCCGGCCAAGTCACACGATCACCGGTACAAGAACTATCAAGTACAACCCAAAATAAGGTGCCCACTCCTCGCAGGGAGGTAAAAGGCTACAAAGTATCTTCGGGATCGTGCGAGGTGGGGTGACGGGTACCGGGTCGGTGTAGCTAGTCGCCCACGTACGGCCGCGGACGGTGGTACTCACGAACCGATCTGAACTTCGCACCAAAGAGGGAGAGTCCCGGGCCCCAAGGAGGAAGCACGACCCCTGGAAGTGGGCAGCGAGGGTTGCTGAACGCTCTGGAAGACGCCGGACGCCGTCGGCACGGGAGGGAAGCTCCGGTGCGGCCGTCGAGTGGGCGGGCAGACTGCTGGCCAATCTGCCCGGAGCTGGGAAGCAGCAGGGGGAAGGGCTCGGTACGCCCCTTTCTGAGTAGCCGCCGGTCAAGAAACCCGGCGTGGATGCTGTTGGGAATGTCCCATGGACACCAGTGGATGGGCGGTGGCAGCGGAGCTCGGTGGTGGCCGTGGTGAATTTTAGAACCACCCTGGCGCGTTCTGGCCTGTATACCTGTTACAGCGATAGGAGCCGGAAGAATGACTGGTACGGAGGCTTCCGGGTAGCGTTTGAGGTGGGATTTTCTCTGGCGGAGAGGTGACTGTGGGGGCTAGGTTTTGGCCAAAGGGCGGTTGGGTGAGCAGTGGGAGTTCAGGGTGTGGAAGCAATGGGGGTTGGGGGCTCAGTTCTGCACTTCAGTGCAGTCAGAAGTGAGACCCGAGTTGGTAGATGTGGGCCACAAGGAAATTAGGCGTTTTGGGGCGCAAGATAATTCCAGGGGGTGGTTAGGGATGTGTAGAAACGACGCTCAAAATCCCGGGTCAAAGCAAAAAGGTTTGAGGGTCGCCTCTTTGTAGGGGTTTTGGCTCTGCCCCGCTAGGGTTGCACTGGAACAGTCTGCACAGCAAAAGTTGCTCCAAAAGGAATGTTCTACCCCGAGCGAATTTGTAGACAAGACTTGCGCTGCTGGTTCACGGACAGGGAGGGTAAGAACTTCTGTGAAGAGGGTTGGACGGCCCAAGGTCGGGAGAGGGGTGTGAACGGCTGTCCAAGGCGGCTCTGTTCCAGGGGCAGACAGTCCAGGCGCAGTCTGCGTAGGGCTCAAGGCCTATGAAGAGAACTTTCTCCCATGGTCTAATTTTGAGGCTGGGTTTTCTGTCACGGTTAGGGGACTCAAAGGGGAAGAAAAGCTAAGAAGACACCAACATGGTTTAAGGTCGGGAGGGGGGCGTACCAACCAGATGTTCCGGCCTCAAAACTGTAGGCTGACAGCCAGATATGGGCGTACGACATCATGGTTCATCTCCTCCACGATTGTGGCCAACCTTTGGGGCGCTTGATCTCTTGGCTGGGGAAGAAGATGGGCAGGTCGCCTCCCTACTGTTGGAGCAGCCAAGAACTCCTGCAATGGCCTAGGGCGTCGCACCCTAGAGAGGTGGGGGAAGAGGGAGATTGAAGGGGGGGAGAGGGAGTCGCACCCTCTTGAGAGAGAAGGGAGGCCACGGCCACACAAAAGATTTTCTCAAATTCTTGATTGATTGATTATCCTCCTCCAAAAAGATTACAAAGTATAAATATGGGGAGGGGAAAAACCCTAAACACTTGCCTAAATAAAAAACACAAAAAGGGGGAAAACAATTCAAATTCTAACCAAATGGGGGAGGGCGCCCAAGGTTTCCTAAAAGGGAGGAAGGATGGGGGCGGTGCCCATTCCAAGAGATGGAAGGGTGGGGCGCACCCTCCACCTCCTCTAACCCTAATGGACCCTGGGTAATGGGCCTGGGTAATGGATCAAGGAGGGAGAGGCCCAGTGTGGGCATTCTCCTAGGCGCCCAGCCCAAATGGGCTTGCAGAGTGAACCAAGGTGGCCCACTAACCCCTGAACAACCTACTGAATGCAATAAAACTACTGATAAAGTCCAACTGGCCATAGCTAGGCCTGCAAACAATCCAGAGGGATAATATGAAGAAGACTCCAACTCATGAATAGCTCTCCAAGTCCTCTCCTAGCCAAAGTGATGCCTGCATGTCCCGGGTGGTGCTGCGTGTCCGCTACAGTCGCTCTGCTGTGTCGTGCCGGTCTCGAGCTCGGGTGTCCTCACCAACTCTCCCCGGGTGGGAAGAACTCGACCGCGTCGAGTAAGGGTCTCCGTCGCTCCGGTACCGCTCGAGCAAGTCTGGATCGATCCTCTCAAGCTCTGCCGCAGTGATCCATGTGTCCTCAGATGCTGGCTGTCCTCTCCAACGAACCAAGTAGCGGTGATACGCTCCACTCCTAGTGGTAGTCACCTGCTCATCGAGTATAGACTCTATCCGCTCACGCTGCTGTGGTGACAAGGCTGGAAGTGGACTCTCAGGGGGTGGCTCGCTCACAAGGGGTGGAGAAGGCCCGAATAACTCACTGGGGATCACTGCTAGGTCCCTATATGCGACTAGATCCGAGACGTTGAATGTGGAGCTAATACCATAGTCCTCCGGCAAGTCTACAACATATGCATTGGACCCAACTCGCCTCACAACTCTAAAGGGGCCAGCACCATGAGCCTGAAGTTTCTTCACGGCTCTAAAAGGAAACCGTTCCGGTCTGACCCGGATCATGACATAATCTCCCTCCTGGAACTCGCGAGGATGTCTATGAGCATCGGCCAATTCTCTATATCGCGCGTTACTGGACTCGAGGTAGTGATGATGATGCAGACTCAAAACTAGCTGGGTGGACTCATACCTATGCGAATGAAGGGGTGGTCCTGGACATCCAAACATGGACCTAGCATGCCTATGACATCTACCGGACTTGACAACATGGGGAGGACCTGGACAACCAAAGTTGTACCTATCATGCACATGTGTCCTACTAAATGTGGTAGACTCAGGGGGACTAGTAAGTCCAAACTCACTCATGACATTACCCCTACATGATGGTGGACATGGTGAAACATGAGAGAGAGACTGGGGCTTCCTTCTTTCCAAGCTCTAGAGTGTGGATGCATGCATGGAAGGGGTGTGATAATAGACCTCCTCGACAAGGTGGGGGAAAGAATACGAGTCGAGAGGCTCGCTAGGGAGGGGATCGAAAGGGTCAAAGGAATGATGACCCCTCCCAATAGGTCCCTTCACTATACTTGCCCATGTTTGACATTCGCCCAGGTGCAGATGATCACCTTCAGGCGCTCTAATGGATGGGGCAAGGGGCTCATGAGGAAGGCAGGGAAGGCAAGGTTCCTCCCTCGGGACCATAATACCATAAGAGGGGACAAAGTCAACCTCATCGGGTATGGGAAAGAATAAAAGGACCTCGGAAGTGAGGTCCTATGGTGTATGCTGAGGTAATGGACCCCAAAGTAGGGAGCGTGAAGCTATGACTATAGGGTTGGTCAGACCCTAAGGCCAACATATATGTCAACTCCCATTGACAATCTAAACTCCTAAGAAAGTCCTTCACATTTTCAAGAGAGCAGAAGGACCAAAAAATCGTGTGAAAGGAGTTAAGGGGTACTACTGGGAGAGCTGGTTCCATGGGTGGGTAACAAGAAATTGAAGCATCAAGAATGGGACCCTTCCTTAACAAGCTAGCTAAAGACTCTCCAATGATAAGTTTGCCTTTGGAAGGTAAGGATGGCTCAAGATGAGGATTGAAGGGCAAAGGTCGTTGCAAGGTTGGGGTTGGGGTGACAAATAGACTGGTGTCATTGGATGGTGCCTCACCTTGGCCCACTAGGATCTCTATGGGATCGCTCTCTAACCCCTCAACCTCGACGTGGTACTTCTTGGTCAACTCTCGGTCAACCTCGTAACTCACCGGAATACGCTCAGGTGGGGCATCCTCTGAATGTGTGTCCTCTAATATAGGGGAACATGAAGGACACGGGTCGAAGAAATGGCCCATCCCACTACAGGGGGCCATATGGGTGGGCCCCGGGAGTGGTGGGGGACATGAGCCCGGAGGCGGAGTGGATCGCTGGGGGTGGGTGGCTAGCGAAACGGAGGTGGTTGGCGCAGCGCCGTCGTGGAAGACGAACTCGCCAGGAAGGTGAGATGGGTGTAAGGTGCAGGTCCTCCTGTCCAGGTCGATGGTCGCTCTTCTCTCCTCCAACCAAGTTCGCCCTAAAATGATGCATGGACTAGCAAGTGTGCCGATCTTGCACCATGCACCATCGTGATATAGAACGGGGCCGAACCACCGTTGAAACTCGATAAAAGCTAAGCCACCGTAGAGAATAATCTCCCCGATCTTAGAGAGAGACTCAACAATGTCCTGTGAGACACAATTAGATGGAACCCTACTGATGAAGTCGATCTCCGTATGCAACCCATTAGGTAGGACGGCCACGGACATGACAGGGCGCTGGAACGACTCGGTCATCGGTATAGGGATCGGGTCTCCCGATGACTGAGTGGTAGGGGCGACACCCGGGGGTCGTGCCATAAGAGCCTCGAATCGGGCCACCAGGGATGACCAATCTGACACGTGGGCTCGAGGAACCACCATGGGGCTGGCGGGGAGCTGGACATGCAAGACTCAACAAGACATGGATAAAACACTAACTAAACACAAACCTAAATTGACAATGCAATGGTAGGTTTCCTAGATGAACTAAGAGACTCAATGCACCCTAGACAACCTAAAGACTCAAATGACCTAAGACCCCAATTTGTTAGAACAAACTGGTTCCCTAAGCTCTGATACCAAAGTTGATGCGGGACACTATGCAGGCTAGGACTCTAGATGTGAATGTGACCAAACGGACAATTGAGACTAGCGATTTGCAATTAAAAGAATAGCGTCGACTCACACCCTAAGTTTCCCAAGGTGGGATTATGCCAAAGGAACAAGAAACTAAGACTCACGAGTGCCCCAAAAGAGGGAAGCACGCCGATCCGCACGGTCGAGACAACCGGCGTGGGCTATGGTAGTCGACTCCACACTCGTGACTCGGAGGAGCCACGGGACGGTCTCACTCACTCACCACAGCAGTGTATAAATATAGTATCAGAGTAATAAGGTTTGAGGGTTGCCCCTTTGTAGGGGTTTTGGCTTTGTCCCGCTAGGGTTGCACTGGAACAGTATGCGCAGAAAAAGTTGCTCCAAAGGGAATGTTCTACCCAGAGTGAATTTGTAGACGAGACTTGCGCTGCTGGTTCGGGGACAGGGAGGGTAAGAACTTCTGTTAAGAGGGTTGGATGGCCCAAGGTCGGGAGAGGGGTG
This sequence comes from Amorphophallus konjac, assembly GCA_022559845.1. Lineage (NCBI taxonomy): Eukaryota > Viridiplantae > Streptophyta > Magnoliopsida > Alismatales > Araceae > Amorphophallus > Amorphophallus konjac. The sequence goes on from CM040117.1 coordinate 155,724,066, forward strand.
TGAACGGCTGTCCAAGGCGACTCTATTCCAGGGGCAGACAGTCCAGGCGCAGTCTGCGTAGGGCTCAAGGTCTATGAAGAGAACTTTCTTCCATGGACGAATTTTGAGGCGGGGTTTTCCTTCAAGGTTAGGGGACTCAAAGGGGAAGAAAAGCTAAGAATAGACAAACATGGTTTAAGGTCGGGAGGGGGGCGTACCAACCAGATCTTCCGGCCTCAAAACTGCAGGCTGACAGCCAGGTATGGGCGCAGGACATCATGGTTCATCTCCGCCACGATTGTGGCCAACCTTTGGGGCGCTTGATCTCTTGGCTGGGGAAGAAGATGGGGAGGTCGCCTCCCTGCTGTTGGAGCAGCCAAGAGAACCTTAAATAGCCTAGGGCGTCGCACCAGGGTTAGTGGGCCACCTTGGTTCACTCTGGAAGCCCATTTGGGATGGGCGCCTAGGAGAATGCCCACACTGGGCCTCTCCCTCCATGATCCATTACCCAGGCCCATTACCCAGGGTCCATTAGGGTTAGAGGAGGTGGAGGCATCTCCTGTAACCCTAATGGACCCTGGGTAATGGGCCTGGGTAATGGATCATGGAGGGAGAGGCCCAGTGTGGGCATTCTCCTAGGCGCCCATCCCAAATGGGCTTGCAGAGTGAACCAAGGTGGCCCATTAACCCTGAATAACCTACAAAATGCAAATAAACTACTAGCAAGGTCCAACTGGCCATAGCTCGGCCTACAAACAATCCAGAGGGATAATATGAAGAAGACTCCAACTCATGAATAGCTCTCCATGTCCTCTCCTAGCCAAAGTGATGCCTGCGTGTCCCGGGTAGTGCTGCGCGTCCCGTAACGTCGCTCTGCTGCATCGCGCCGGTCTCGAGCTCGGGTATCCTCACCAACTCTCCCCGGGCGGGAAGAACTCGACCCCGTCGAGTAAGGGTCTCTGTCGCTCTGGTATCGCTCGAGCAAGTCCGGATCTAACCTCTCAAGCTCTGCCCCAGCCTGGGGCCTAGGAGGTAGCCGTGGTCCCGGGAGGCGTGCTGCAGTGGATGTTGCTCCTCCTGGAAGAAGCAGGACGCTGTCGGCGCTGCTGTGGGCTTCCGGTGCGAGCATGGACGGTGGGCAGACTGCTGGCCAGTCTGCACAGGTGCTGGTGGGCAGCGGGAAGGGGAGCCTGGAAGGCGACCTTCACCTCAACCAATTGCTGCGAAACTTGGCGTGGCCACTGGTGGGGATGTCCCTGAGACGCCAGTGGAAGGAGAGCTATAGTCGCATCCCGCGGCGGCCATGGCGAATTTTGGAGCCGCCTCTGCACAGTCTGGCCTGTCTGCCTGCCGCAGGATAGAGGGCGGAAGAACAGCCAGTACGGGGACTTCCGGGCAGCTTTTGAGGCGGGGATTTCCCTGGTGGATGGGTGACTGTGGGGGGTAGGCTAGGGCCAAGCAGTGGTGGAGTGATCAGTGGGAGTTCTGTGTGTGGGGAGCAGTGGGAACTGGGGCGCAGTTCTGCACTTTAGAGCAGTCAGAACTGAGACGCGGGATGACAGACGTGGTCGGCAAAGGAAACAGGCTTTTTGGGGTGCGGGAAAATTTCTGAAGATGGTTTGGGATGTGTAGGAAAGGTGCTCAAAATCCCAGGTCGATCCAACATGGTTTGAGGGTTGTCCCTTTGTAGGGGTTTTGGCTCTATCCCGCTAGGGCTGCAAACAGGCAGTCTGCGCAGAAAAAGTCACTCCAAAGGGAACGTTTTACCCCTAGCGAATTTTGAGATGAGGCTTGCGCGGCTGGTTCGGGGACTGAAAGGGGAGGGATTGTTTTGAAGAGACCTGGGCGGCTTGAGGTCAGGACGAGGGCGTGCCAGGTGGATCTTTGCGGCTCAGGGTTCTGGCGAGCCTGTTCCAGGGGCATCCAGCGCAGAGAAAAGACCTACAAAGGTAACTTTCGCCTCTGGACGAGTTTGGGTGGGGGATGTTTAGGATAGGTGGGGGACTTGTCGAGGGAGGTTTTTTGAGAAGAGATGAAGGGGATCTGAAGTCGGGACCGGGGTGTTCCAACCTGCTCTTTCCGGCTCAGTTCTGCTGGCAGACGACCAGATCTGGGCGCAGGGCTTCATGCTCCATCTACTCCATGCTCGAGGACAGCTTGTGCTCCATGGCTCCGGGCTTCAATGGTGGGTGGTGAGGGCGCCTCCCCTGCTATTGGAGCAGCCAAGAATACCTGCAAGTGAACTAGGGAGTCTCACCCTAGAGGGAGGGGAAGGAGAAGAAGGAAGAGAGGTGGGAGTCGCACCCACCTAGGAGGGAGAGGAAAGGGGGGCGTCGCACCCTCCAAGAGACAAGGAGATGGCTGCGGCCTTCTCAAACTGTTCTCATGAAAATTCTTACGATTTGCAATTAAAAGAATAGCGTCGACTCACACCCTAAGTTTCCCAAGGTGGGATTATGCCAAAGGAACAAGAAACTAAGACTCACGAGTGCCCCAAAAGAGGGAAGCATGCCGATCCGCATGGTCGAGACAACGCCGTTCTACTAATTGCCAAATTGCTAGTCTCAATTGTCCAATCGGTCGCGTCCTCATATAGAGTTCTAGCTTGCATAGTGTCCCGCATCATCGATGCTCGGTAATGGATAGTAGTCCTTTGGAGTAGCCTTGTTCAAGTCGGTGAAGTCCACACACATTCGCCACTTTCCCGAAGCTTTTGGCACCAGGACAACGTTAGCCAGCCACGTCGGGTACATGATCGGTCTAAAAAGACCAGTCTTTTGCCCCTTGGTGACTTGCTCTTTGATGATCGCCTGCTTCTCTGGCGCGTGCTTCCTTCTGCGTTGCTGTACGGGCTTCACGGTTGGGTCGAGGTTGAGCTTATGCATCACTGTCTCCTCCGGTATCCCGGGGAGTTGATCATTAGACCATGCAAAGACTCGGATGTATGCTGAAAGAAACTCTTTGTATTGCTGTTGGACTTCAGATGTTAGGTCGGCTCCAATCATTACTCCCAGGGTCGGGTCCTCGTTTTGGAAAACTGCTAGCAATTCGCCTCTAGGCTCGGCGGTTATGAATTTTTCCTCGACTTCTTGGGGGCCCTTGTTCTTCCCGTCCGGCCTTGTGGCTTCAACCGAGATATTGTAGCACCTTCTGGCCATGGCCTGGTTGCCTCGGACTTACCCTAACCCATTTTTGGTGGGGAACTTCATCTTTTGGTGATAGGTAGAAGGCACTGCTTTCGTTTGGCTGAGGATTCCTCGGCCGAAGATTGCATTGTATGCTATCATACCCTTGATCACTATGAAGTCTGCCATAACCGTAACGGTCTTGGGTGGGGTGCCAAGAGTAACCGACATGCTTAGGGCTCCCTCGGGATAAGTGGCCTGGCCATTGAACCCGCACAGGGGGGTTCGGATCGGGCGGAGTTTAGACGGATCCTCCCCCATCTTAAAGAAACATTCATAGGATAATACATCGGGGGCACTTATATTGTCAACTAGAATCCTGTCTACGTTACAATGGTTTATTGTAGCCGATATGACTAAGGCGTCGTCATGCGGGGTGGTCAACCCTTCCAGGTCTTGGTCGGAGAAGACTATGACCTGAGGCTCACTTGGCGAGACCTTGGGAGGCTCGATGGCTCGACTCGCCCGCTCAGCATGACGCTTCTTTCCTCGGCCATTGTCTCCTTCTGATGCAGCTCCTCCAGCGATGACGTTGATATGGACCCCGCGAGGGACATTATCGATTTCCTCTGGGGCGCCTCGGTCTTCCTTGTGCCCGGCCACGAACCGGGAGAGGTGCCCCTGACGAATGAGACGCTCGATCTCATCCTGGAGCTGATGGCAGTCGCCGGTGTGATGTTCGTGGTCGCTGTGGAATAGGCAATGCTTGCTACGACTGCGGTTCTTCGACTTCATTGGCTCGGGTTGGCGGAGGAGGCCCGAGCCTTTGATGTCCTCATATATATCGTAAACTGGAGTGGTTAAGGGAGTGTACCGCTCGTACTTTCGTGACGATTCCTTGCGCTCCCCGTCTTGGTTCCGCCTTTTCCCTTGACCCGAGTTTGGCTCTGGTGCCCGCTTCTTGTCCCCCTCTCGACCCGAGCTGGTTGCGTCTTGGCACGCGCTGAGCACTTCTTCACACTTAGCGTGGCGTAGAGCCAGAGTCACTAGCGCAGCAAGGGTCAAGGGAGGGTGGAGGATGAGTTCGCGGTGGAGGTTCTCATCGCGGGTGCCCCGGGTCAGCGCGGTTATAGACGAGGCGACGTCCAGGCGGGGGATCCTCAGGGCTTCCGATTTGAATCGGGTGATGTAAGCTCGAAGCTTCTCCCCTTGCGCCTGTTTGAGGGCCAAAAGCCCCGCCATCGACCTTGGGGGACCGCTCCCGGTAAAACTCTCTTTGAAGACTCGCCCAAACTACTTGAAGTCTCGGATGGATCTGGGGGCGAGGGCCTGGAACTAGGCTTGGGTGCCTTGGACCAGAGTGGTCACGAAGGCTCGACATTTGATGGCGTCGGATGTTCCATGAAGGGTCATCAGAGAATCGAAGCTATCAAAGTGATCGGCCAGGTCGCCCTGGCCATCATAAAGCTTGAAGGTCGGAATGGAGGTTCTAGGAGATACCTATGCCTTCAAGATATAGTCAGAGAATGGGGATTTCTCCTCGTCCTCCGCGGAGGAGTCTTTCTACAGGGCGCGTAGGGCGCGCTCCTATTTCGCGAAGTGTGTAATATCCTGGACCTTTCGGATCCTTTCTTCGTGGGTCCCGAATCTTGTTTTCAGAGTGTCCAACTCCGTTGTGTCTGAAATTTCGTTTCGGACATCTTTCGTGTTTGGATCGGCGTGATCCGGAGTTGTTTCGGAGGCCCGGAGGCGTTCCGCGGCTTCTCCGCGTGCGTTTTCCGATTCCCGGTGTGTGTTTCAGCTTTCTCTTCGGAAGCTCGCTGCGGGCGAACCGGGCGGTTCCCCCAGGCACGAGTGGTACCGTTGCGATCGGTGCGTTCCGAGGATTCCGGAAATGTAATTTTCTATTTTTTGGTATTTTTTTAAAAAATCAGATTTTCTATATAATCCCATTTCTTTTCTTTTTTCTTTTCTCCTTTCTCTTTCTTCTTCTTCTTCCTCCTTCCTTCCCCAACCGTGGCCGCCCTCCTCTCTCCCTCTCTCTCCCATTCGGACGCGGTGAGCCCCTCCCCAGCTGTTGACGGCGGCAGGGCGACGGCGCGGACGCGTGGGTGGCGGCGAGGCGAGCTCGTGGGCGTGCGGCAAGCGTGGGAAGCGTGGGGAGTTCGTAAAGCTTCAAGTGTTCTTCGCGATTCGCGTGTGATTCGGCGGAGCATTCGCTCCATTAAGGTAGGGTGATGTTCCTTAGCCTCTTGTCGATTCTTTCCGTGATTTATAGGCCGAGGGGAGGCCGAGAGGGGCTTGTTTGAGCATGCTTGGGGTTTTTCCATGTTTTGGGGAGAGTCGCCCGATCTATGGATTTGATGCATGGATTCACGTTTTGATGGCCTAGAATCATGCTAGGGGTCCCCGGGGGCCTTCCCCTTTGATTTCCCCCTCTCCGGTGGAGGTATGGGGGTGTGGATGGTGTTTTTGGCCGTTTCCCGCCGTTCTCAGTTTTTCGAGATGGTAGCGGTCTACCAGTAACCGCCTTCATTGGTAGCGGTCGGGTGGGGACCGCCTTCACCAGGATTTTTGACCGTTGGGGCTCGTTCTGTCGGCAGGCGGTCGCGGTCGTGCGACTGACCGCGACTGCTGGTGGCAGTCAGGGGGCGACCGCTTTCACCATGGGGTCCGACACGGTCTTCGACACGGTTTTTGACCGTTGGAGTCTGGTCGTGGTCTCCTAGAGACCGCTACCAGGTAAAAACCATCGTCAGGCGACCGTGTTCAGCTTTTCTTGCACCAGGGTGGTCGTGGTCCCAGGAGGACCGCGACTAGGTGGTAGCGGTCCTGGGTCGACCGCGACCACTGGAGGAGGTCCTCCGGTGACCGCGACTCCTTTTCCTTGCCAGCCTGAGTCCCGGACGAGCTAGTCTCGATCCCTGTGCCGACCCGTAGCCCGACTGATGCGGGGCATCATGTGGGGGCTACACGTGGGGGTGCTGTGGGGTCCCAGGAGGTGGTGGCTCCGGCTTGTGTCACAGTGCGTCGGTGTTGGTACAAGGAGCGTTCCCCGTATCTGTGATTGTGAAGTTGTTTTCCGTTGACTCGAGAGTCTACTCTTTGTGACCCTCCACTAGTCGTAGCCTGCTTACACGTGAGTGGTCCCACCTGGGAGTAGGTGGAGAGGCTTACCCTGAGGATGATTTTAGACTGGTTACCGTCGGGCCCCTCATCAAATCAGAGTCCAGTGCCAGGGGAAAACCAGTCAGAGGGCCAGACTTAGGATGCGTGGTTTGTGTGTGCACACGTTGTTGGGGACAGTGGACACACGTCGACAGGCGTGACCCCAGCTAGTCACTTGTTCGTGGTTACTTGTTCGGTGTCTGCGCCTCGGGTAGGACCTACCACGTCTGGCAGTTCACCTGGGGCGCGGTGTAAGACGTCAGGGGACGCTACCGGCTGTGCTTCTAGTGGGTGGTACTCCTGTCGAGTACGGAGTGACAGACTGTCAGTCGAGTGTTTCCGACCTTCGGGTTTTACCGGTTCGACCTTTGAGCTTTGATCTTCTTACCGTGGCACGTGTGTCGGTTTACGTGCCATAGGGTCTTGTCTTGTAGAGTACAGGGCTTTCCCTTCTGAGGTACTCTCCTACCGCTAGGGTAGTGGTTTCTCATTTTACGAGGTAGGGTCCGAGTGATCCCTACTAAGTCTTGTTCCGAGACTCATTCCCTGCGTGTTTTCACCGTGTTTCAGGTGAGGCGCCACCTTCGGGGAGCGCATCAGGAGTGCAGCGTGGTGCGGGTGCCCAGAGGTAGTGCCAGAGGTCAGAGTCGGGGCATGTCCCGTGTAGCTGTACTTTTCTTCCTTGTCACTGTACTAGTTGTGGACTATTGTTATTGTTGTTAATTTCTATTGTGGACCATGTAAAATATTAATTTATTCCCTGCTTAATATTATAACTATTTAATTTCTGCAATTATTTGTGATACTTGTGTAGTCTCCACACCATCCTTTTAACCCTTCCGAGTCTTCGGGCTCGTGGGTGGCGGTGCGAGTCTCGGGTTATCGGGCCTTCCCGGTAATCGGATTCTCGGGTCGTTACAGCTGCTATCAGAGCGCGGGTGTGGAATTACATGAGAATCATCGGTAATTGTAGTGGTCCACTAGTCCACAGCGATGATGTGCAGGTGACGCTGGCATTGGACATCGTGTGTTTTTCTTGACCTTACCGTTTTCGTGTTTTCTGTCTTTTGCTTCAGGAGCGAGTATGGCGCCGAGGAGGAGCTCTCGCTCTCAGCAGGGGCAGTCGGCTGGAGGTTAGGAGGTCCAGCAGGGGGTCCAGTGGGACCAGGAGGAGCATAGTAGAGCTCCACAGGGGACTACCGAGGCCGCGGATGCTGCAAGAGTTCCGGGGGCCGAGGATTTCTTCCGTGGCATGTACCAGCTTATGTCTCAGCAGTTCGGTGGAGAAGCTGGTGAGGGCTCGTCAGCTAGGGGTGGGCCAGGCCGAGCAGTGAGGGACTTCATGCAGTTCCATCCGACTTACTTTAGCGGCCAGGCAGACCCTGATGCGGCTCATGATTGGCTCGATGTGATGGAGCGGGTGTTCAGTTCTGCGAGGAGTGCTGCTGAGGACAGAGTTGTGTTGGCCTACAACCAGTTACAGGGTACGGCTCGGAGGTGGTGGTCTTCCGAGTGGAAGATGTCTTTTCAGCTTCGTCCACTTGAGTAGATCGAGTGGGATGACTTCGTCAATGCTTTCGAGCGTACGTACTGTCCAGATATTGTTGCTACGCAGTGGATGCAGGAGTTTCTGGAGCTGGTGCAGGGTGACATGTCCATGTTACAGTACAGGGCCCGATTTGTCGAGTTGGGTCGGTATGCACCTCACATCATGGAGCATGAGAGGGTGAGGACCACGCAGTTTGTGCAGGGCTTGAGATTGGAGCTGAGGCACCATCTGATTGCGAACGGGGCCACTGATCTAGAGACGGCGTCTCGTGTTACGATTTCTTTGGAGATGGATATGCAGAGGACTCAAGGACCGATCAGCCAGGGGCAGTCCTTGTCAGGTCGCAGCCAGCAGCCGGCTACTCAGCAGCAGGGTTTCTTCCAGCATGTGTCGGGTGGTTCAGGAGTACCGGCTTCGGCAGCTTCGACGACAGGATCTGCGTCCTTCGGTACGAAGGTCAAGAAGTTCTTCTCGAAGAATTTTCGAAAGAAGAAGTCCAAGGATCATAGGCAAGCTTCATCGGGCAGTGTACAGCAGCCGATTCCTTTGCAGCGTTAGGGATCAGTGGGTGGATCGCGAGGACCTTGTCCACGGTGTGGTGGGACCCACCCAGGCAGGCAGTGCACGGCGCTGATCGTCTATTTTCGGTGTGACCAGCCAGGGCATATGGCGCGTGACTGTCCTCAGAGACCGCTGTAGCAGCAGTTTCCTCAGCAGCAGCAGGGACAGTATCCGCCACTACCCTGGTCAGCTAGCGTGGGAGGCAGGCAGAGAGCTCGGGGCCAGATCACGCATATGACCAGGGCAGAGGCAGTGGCTTCGCAGCTCGTGGAAGGTACCATTCAGATTTTGGGTTGTGTGGCTCGGGTTTTATTTGATTCTGGCGCGTCTCATTCGTTTATTTCGGAGGATTTCGCGTCGAGCGTCGAGGAGCCGGTGACCCAGTTGTCCTGTGATTTGGCAGTGGAGTTGCCTTCGGGTGACTTTATGATCACTCCGTATTGTTTCGATCAGGTTTTGGTTTGGATCGATGGGCGGAGTATGCCAGGCAGGTTGTATGCGTTGCAGCTTTGGGATTATGATGTGATTCTAGGCATGGATTGGCTCGAGACCCATGGAGCGGTGGTGGATTGTGGAATGAAGAGGGTCTACTTCCAGCATCCGAGCAAGAGGACCTTCTATTTCTAAGGTATCCGTTCCGCCTCTTCTCGATTCCTTATCTCTGCTATTCGAGCCCGTCGGTTGCTTGATTCTGGTTGTCAGGGTTTTCTCGCGTCCGTGGTTGTGTCGGACCGGATGGAGCCGGATGTCGAGGACATTGCGGTGGTGTGCGAGTTTCCCGACGTTTTTCCCGAGGAGTTGCCTGGATTACCTCCCTGGCGGGAGATTAATTTCATGATCGAGGTTGTGCCTGGTATGGGACCTTTGGCAAAGGCTCCCTACCGTATGGCCCCTGCTGAGTTGAGGGAGTTGAGGGCACAGTTGCAGGAACTGTTGGCCAAGGGGTATATTCGTCCTAGTTTTTCCCCTTGGGGTGCGCCCGTGTTGTTCGTGAAGAAGAAGGACGGTAGTCTGCGGTTGTGCATTGACTATCGGCAGCTGAATGAAGTGACCATTAAGAACAAGTATCCGTTGCCACGGATTGATGATTTGTTCAACCAGCTGCAGTCTGCGCGAGTGTTCTCGCGGATTGATTTGCGGTCCAATTACTATCAGCTGAGAATTCACGAGTCCGATGTAGAGAAGACTGCATTCAGTATGAGGTACGGGCATTATGAGTTTCTGGTGATGCCGTTTGGACTCACCAATGCCCTTGCAGCCTTCATGGACTTGATGCAGAGGGTGTTTCATCCGTATTTGGACCAGTTCATGGTCATCTTTGTGGATGACATCCTTATTTATTCGCAGTCTGCTGAGGAGCATGCGTACCATTTTGGTGTGGTGCTGCAGACGTTGCGAGATCACCAATTGTATGCGAAGCTCAGCAAGTGCGAGTTTTGGCTCAGCAAGGTGCACTTTTTGGGATACGTGATTTCTGGTGATGGCATTTTCGTGGACCCCGCCAAGGTCGAGGCAGTAATGCAGTGGCCGAGGCCGAGGTCGGTGATGGAGATCCGGAGTTTCTTGGGGCTTGCGGGTTATTATCGCCGGTTTATCCAGGATTTTTCTCGCATTGCGACCCCCATGACTAGGCTCACGTGGAAGGATGTGCCTTTCGTCTGGTCTGAGGAGTGTGAGCAGAGCTTCAGGGAACTGAAGAGATTGCTCACCTCGGCTCCGGTGTTGGTTTTGCCTTCTGGATCGGGAGGTTTCGTGGTGTGTACAGATGCTTCCGGGGTCGGATTGGGTGCTGTTTTGATGCAGCATGGTAGAGTGGTGGCTTATGCATCTCGGCAGCTAAAGCCCCATAAGGAGAACTACCCCACCCATGACCTTGAGTTGGCGGCGGTGATCTTCGCGCTGAAGATCTGGAGGCATTATCTGTACGGCGAGAAGTTTGAGGTATTCACTGACCATCAGAGTTTGAGGTACGTGTTCTCGCAGAGAGATCTGAACCTCAGACAAAGGCGTTGGATGGAGTTCATGAAGGACTATGACTTCACCATGTCTAATCAGCCGGGCAGGATGAATGTCATCGCCGATGCCTTGAGTCGGAAGGTTGCAGTCAGTACCTTGATGTTGAGGAAGTGGAGTGATGGAGGCATCACCCACGATTCCCTTTGGCTCGGGTCCACTTCTTCACATTCGGGAGCTGGTTGAGTTTTGGCCTCACTCTATTAAGGCCCCTTATCCATTTTGTAGCTTTCCTTTGTGTCATTTTGATGTATTTTTATTTTATTTGAGTCTTTTCCCTAGGTCTAGCACTTATTTTCCTATGTTTTTATCATCATGCTGTCTAATGAGGCTATTGGGCCCAATTCGTTGGGCTAGGCCCATTGGCGCCCCCACCCCCCCTTGGTTATTTATAGTTGCTTATTTTGTCAGGGACTTATTGTAAAAAGTGGGTTGCCTATAAATAGGACCCCACTCCCCCTCATTTGACGTTAATGAATGAATGAATCCTTTTGAGTTAAGCCTACAATTTTGTTCAATTTGGAGAGATTCCACTAAGTTAGGGTGAGATACCCTAGGGAGTGAGTCCCATACCCCCCCTCCTTTCTCTCTTCTCTCTCCTCCCACTAAGGGGTTCGCCCCCTTCTCTCTCTCCTCCCTCCCCCTTCAACTCCCAACCACCACCCACCTCATTCATTACCCCCTCCACTTTCCCAAGCCACCATTACTCCACCCCATGTTCCAAGAGGGAATCTCCCCCACTCCCAACACAATCTCCTCCCTTCCAAGACAATCCCCCTAGTTCCCATACAATCCTACACATTCCAAGACCATTTCAAATTTTGAAACCCATTCCCTCCACTTGTTTTGGCCGCCCCCATCCATTACCCTCCCCTCTTGCCAAGTTCACCCCCTTCACTCCCCCATTCCCTCTCTCACACCCTCATCTTCCTCCTCCACCTGCTAGCACTTGCTTCCAGCCATTCTCCCCCCTCATTCCCCATCAACATTAGCTCTCTTCTCCACCCCACAAGAGCCCCCACTCACCCTTAGGTCGCCCCTACCACTTCCCTCCACCAAAGAAGCCACCTCTCCCACTCATTTCATTTTCAGGTTGGAGCTGTGCAGACCTGCAGAACAGCCCCTAGTTGCAGGGTTGACCACGGCTTCCTCCTGGTATTCCTGAAGGCGTGACCTACCTTGCTGGAAAGGCCTTCCAGTCTACTTCGCAAGCGAGGTGGAAGCAACACGATCCGAGGTCGGAGCTGCAAGATAGAGCCATTCTCCCACCATCGCGCATGAAGGCCTTCATCCAGAACCAGAACCTAGGAGCCTGCTGTCTCACGGTTTACTCAGGAGGAATCAGGCCCAGGTTCCTTCAACAAAGTTCTTCCCCATCCAGTCCTCTTTCAAGATCAGGAAGCGGAGCTGCATTCGGCCACCGGGGGGGAGAGTTATCATTTTTTTTCTCCCCGTCTGTCCAGCCCTACTTCTGCAGTCTGTTTCGACCAGTGAGCACCGTTCAGGGTGCCCCGCTCGCCATCGACATCGGAACGCTGCCCCGTCACTTTCTGCTGAAAGCCACCTCGACCACAAAGACGTCGCCGCTGGTTTCGTGCTGTTCGGAGATTGGGAGAGCGCCCAGTGACCTCTGAAAGTTGCTGTTCCAGTCTCGATCAGCCTGTGGGCTGACAGAGTGATCTCCTTCCTGCTTCTGGAGCTGTCACCACCGACCAACAGAGCATCCCCAAAAATTCTGCAGCCATCCCATTCAAGTCAGGAATCTGTAGGAGGTGGTTTCACTCAATTCGGAGTCCGGACGAGTCCGTGGCAACCTCAACCTCATCACCCTATCCTGCAGGCCAGAACAAGGCTGATATCGCACCGGTCGCCACCTAGTAATTGAGAGCTTTTCTCCCCTCCCCGCTTGGCCGGCTGAAGGCCCCACCCTGCGTGGTGGTAGTTTTGGTTGTAACACTTTAACCCCAACCCCAAGATCCCCCTCCTGCGTGAGGTGTAGTTTTGTACTTCCTTAGGCAGGTCAAGCGACACCGCCGCGGCGTGTGGGGAACCACCGCCTCCCCGCTCGCCCTCGTCTCCGACCGGGACCGGTTTCTTCAAACCGGTCGAGTAAGTGTCTCATCCTTGCTCAATAGTGTTGCTCTTTCAATATTTGCTTCATGCGCCGCTGAATTTGTGAGGGAGCGCCCGATCCTCAAGTCCATGACTTAGAGTGATCGCCGTGGGGTAGTGTGAACCGGTGCCTTTGCGCACTTCGTCGGCCCCAATTGAATTGGGCATCCAACCCTTGGGGAGTCAAACCTTGGCCTTGCTGGCCCTCTACCAGCAAGGGCCCATTCCCCTACTTCACACTTGGCATCGCCAAGTCACTCCGGGTATAGAGTGTGACGGGAGAGCAGTGGCCCATTAAGGCCCATTTAAATGCTATTTGTGATTGCTTGCTTAAGTCCGAGGTTGTGTCACATCAATTGGTATCAGTGCAAGTCCTTGACTTGTCTCTATCAAGTCTAAGTCCTAGGACCTTTGCGTAGTGTGTCCAACCACTTTGGCCCTTTGTCTTGCATGTCCACCCGTAGTGGTGCTAGCTATCAACCCGGTTCTTCGTCTTCGGCTCCACCAATGGATCCCAATCCTCACCAACTCAACCAAGATGTTCCTAGGGAGGGACCCCAAGGTCACATGGAAAGGGTAGATGCTACCCTCACAACCATCCTTGCCCAACTAGAGTCCCTTACCAACCAAATTGCTCGGTTAGAAGACCAAGAGTTCCGCCCAAGGAACAATGAGCCTAGAATTCCCCCTCCGCATGATGAGCCTCATAGGGAAGATCCTCACCCAAGGATCAATGAGCCAAGAGCCCCTCCACCACATGGTGAGTTCCATAGGAATGGTTTTCCCCAAAGGAACCAAGGCCCAAGAGTCCACCCTCCACATGTAGAGCCTCATAGGGATGAGTTCCACCCAAGGAACAATGGCCCAAGAGCCCATCACCCACATGCTGAATTTTATAGGGAGGATATGGACCATGACTATTATTATGACTATGAGAGGCCTCGCCCCCATCAAAACCATGACCGGCGTCCACGGGATGATCCGGATGACCCCCTTTTAAGGATGATCAAGGTAGAGGCCCCAAATTTTGATGGTTCACATGAACCTAGTGTTTACTTAGAATGGGAGACCACCATGGACCAATACTTTGAATGGTACCCCATGTCCGACCAAAGGAGAGTTAGATTGGGTAAGATGCATCTCACTAAGTTGGCCAAAACTTATTGGCTAAACCAAGAGGGACGGGTTAGGCGGGAAGAGCCTATTGACACTTGGGCGGGTATGAAAAACCAACTTAGGAACAAATACCTCCCCCGAACCTACCACCAAATACTCCTAGATGAATGGCAAAGCCTCACTCAAGAAGGGAAGACCGTGGTGGAGTACATTGAAAAATTTGACTCCTATCTTTTAGAGTGTGGAGTTCATGAGGATCCGGACGTCACCTTATCCCGCTTTAGGAATGGGCTTCAAAGCCACATCAAGAGGGAACTATTAATGAGAGACGTTGACAACCTTGAGCTAGCTTACCAAGTAGCTAGAGATGTGGAAAGATTTTCTAGGAGTTCCTGATTTACCACTCCCCGACCAACCGATCCCAAAAACTTGGGACCACGTCCCATTCCACCCACTCCCATGAGAGCTCCTAGCCCAAGTGGGAATGCCCCTTTAAGGTCCTACAATCCCCCCCCACCTATCACTCCAAACAAGCCCGCTCCTAGTCATCCTCTCCCACGGAAGGATGACAACCCCAAAGGACCAAGTGTAGGAGCCACCCCGGGGAAGTGGGTGCCAACAATGCTATAGGTGTCATGGGTTTGGTCATTTTGCGGGACAATGTCCATCTAAGGGGTTATCTAGTTTGCTTATTGAGGAAGAAGTTCAACCCCAAAAGGAGCAAGAAAATGACGTTGAGGAACATGAAGCCTTACTAGATTGGGAAGAGGAGTATGAAGCCCAATATCTAGAGTCGGGTCTAGATCACTCCACTCCTTCAAACAACTCCCATCTAGGAGTCATTAGGTGCACCCTCACCCAACCTCAAGAAGAGGATTGGCGTCAGACCTCAATCTTCCACACCTTTATCAAGATAGAGAACCATGTGAGGAAAGTGATCTTGGATAGTGGTAGTTGTGTTAATGCCGTGTCACCCGACACCGTCAAGCTCCTTGGGCTTACTCTCACTCCCCACCCAAGTCCATACCGGGTCTCATGGATCAACAACAACTCCATCCCGGTCAACACCCAATGCCTAGTGCCTCTCACTTTCTCTTCCTACCATGGCCAAATATGGTGTGACGTCATACCCATGGAAGTGGGTAGCATCCTTTTAGGAAGACCTTGGCTCTATGATGTGGATGCCACCATTTTAGGGAGAAGCAACATATGCACCTTTGAGCATGAGGGTAAGACTATCCGTCTTAACCCCTCCCCACCTCGACCCATGCCCAAGAAGGACCCTCTCCCTCAAGGATCACACCCCACCACTCCACAAGTCTCGGGGAACTCCACCCCTCCAACCCAAGCCCGTATCCAAACCCCAAAACAAAGTAGAACCACGGGGTTGACCAAAGGTCTTCATCTCATCACTAGGAAAGAGCTTGAAGAGGAAATTGCTCAAGGGGTGCCATTGTGTGCGGTAGTCATATGCTTAGGGGAACCTAACCCTTCTGACCCCCATCCCATAGAGATCCAACAACTTTTGGAAGAATTCCATGATGTGTTCCCGGAAGAGCTCCCAGACCAACTCCCTCCCATGCGTGATGTGCAACACGCAATCGATCTAGTACCGGGTGCCACCCTTCCAAACCTTCCTCATTATCGCCTCAATCCCACGGAACATGCCGAACTTAGGAGGTAAATAGAGGAACTCATTAGGAAGGGCTTCATCCGCATTAGTAAGAGTCCATGTGCCGTCCCGGCCCTCCTTACCCCCAAGAAAGATGGATCATGGCGAATGTGTGTGGATAGCCGGGCCATTAACAAGATTACTGTCAACTATAGGTTCTCCATCCCTAGGCTTGATGACATGTTGGATATGCTAGCCGGAGCCACCATCTTCTCTAAGATAGATCTCAAAAGTGGCTACCACCAAGTTAGGATAAGGCCCGGGGATGACTGGAAAACAGCCTTCAAGACCAAGGATGGTCTCTTTGAGTGGTTAGTCATGCCATTTGGGCTTTCTAATGCCCCAAGTACTTTCATGCGTCTTATGACGGAGGTACTTAGGCCTATCATTGGGAATTTTCTAGTGGTATACTTTGATGATATTCTCATCTATAGCCAAACCCATGAAGCTCACCTTGACCACCTTAGGAAAGTTTGCACCGTCCTCCGGCAAGAAAGCCTATTTGCCAACCTAGGAAAGTGTCATTTCATGACCACTTCCATCACCTTCCTAGGAATTGTGGTGTCAACCAAAGGAGTCTCCATGGACCCCGACAAGGTCCAAGCTATTCTTGATTGGCCGGAGCCCCACACCCTTCATGAGGTTAGGAGTTTCCATGGGTTGGCCACATTCTATAGGAGATTCATTCGAGGGTTTAGCATTATCACCGGCCCAATAACTGATTGTCTCAAGAAGGGAACCTTTGTTTGGACCAAAGCCGCCTCTAAAGCCTTCCTTAAGCTTAAGGAAAAGTTGACCCAAGCCCCGGTCCTATGCCTTCTCGATTTCTCCAAAGTTTTTGAGGTCACTTGTGATGCATCCGGGATAGGGATAGGAGGGATTCTTAGTCAAGAGAGACACTCGGTCGCCTACTTTAGTGAGAAGCTATGTGATGCTAGGACTAGATACTCCACCTATGACAAGGAGTTCTATGCCGTGGTCTAATCCCTCCGACACTGGAGACATTACTTGCTTCCCAAAGAGTTTGTCATCTTTTCCGACCATGAGGCCCTCAAATACCTCAATTCCCAACAAAAGTTGAATGCCCGACATGCCCGATGGGTTGAGTTCATCCAATCCTACACCTTTGTCATCAAACACAAGGCCGGGAGTGAGAATAAGGCCGCGGATGCCCTTAGTAGGAAGATGTCCTTGTTATCCACTATCCAAGTGGAAGTGATTGGTTTTGATAAGGTCAAGGACGAGTACCCTGGTTGCCCCGACTTTGGGCAAATCTATGCCAACTTGACCACTCATTCTAGCAAGGAGCATGAGGGATTTATTTTAGAGGATGGGTTCCTCTTCAAGGGGCCAAGGCTTTGCATTCCCCGGACCTCTCTTCGAGATTTCTTGGTTTGGGAATTACATGCCGGAGGGTTAGCCGGTCATTTTGGGGTCCACAAAATCATTGCATTAGTTGAGGGTCAATTTTATTGGCCGAGCCTCAAGAGAGATGTAGGCAAAATAGTGGGTCAATGTCGCACGTGTGCTTCGGCCAAGCAGGTGAAGCAAAACACCGGCCTATACACCCCACTTCCCATTCCCGACCGACCATGGCAAGATTTGAGCATGGACTTTGTGCTAGGCTTACCCAAGACCTCTAGGAAGCATGACTCCATCTATGTGGTGGTTGATAGATTTTCCAAAATGGCCCACTTTATCCCATGCTCCAAAACATCCGATGCCTCCCATGTAGCCCGATTATTCTTTGATGAGGTAGTCCGCCTCCATGGGCTGCCCAAGACCATAGTCTCCGATAGGGATGTCAAATTCACTAGCTATTTTTGGAAGACTCTTTGGCACATGATGGGTACCCTCCTCAAATTCTCCACTGCCTACCACCCCCAAACGGATGGCCAAACTGAAGTGGTCAACCGGAGTCTAGGGAACCTCCTTAGGAGTCTTGTTGAGGATCGGCCAGGAAATTGGGATCTCATCTTACCACAGGCTGAGTTTGCATACAAAAATTCCGTCAATAAGTCAATAGGGATGAGTCCATTTGAAGCCGTGCATGGGTACAAACTAAGAAAGCCATCCGACCTCATTCCCTTTCCCCAGCATGCTAGAGTGTCCATTTCTGCCGAGTCTTTTGCACAACATATTAGGGAATTGCATGAGGAAATTCGCAAGCACATTAGCATGAAAAATGAGACTTATAAAAAGTTGGCCGACTCTCACCGGCGTCACTTAGAGTTCCAAGTGGGTGACTTTGTGATGGTAAGGACGGAGAGGCTCTCCCCAGGAGCCAACTCCAAGTTGAGGCCATGTGGGACTGGGCCCTTCCAGGTCTTGAGGCGCATTGGTGCAAATGCTTATGAGTTAGATCTCCCTGAGGATTATGGGGTAAGTCCTACATTCAATGTCGCCGACTTAGTGCCATACAAGGGCCCCATGGTGGGACCTAGTGAGGAGATTGAGCCTACTTCTTCCTTTGAAAGAGTACCCACCCGTGAGGAGAGTCCACTAGCCAAGAGAGCTCAGCGCGATCGCATTGAACGAATATTGGATGAGCAGGTCACTACCACCCGGAGCAAGGTATATGAGCGTTATCTCGTCAGGTGGAAGGATCGGCCTCCGTCGGAAGACTCATGGGTAAGTCGGGAGGACCTCCAGCGATTGGATCCGGACCTCCTCGAGCGGTATCTTAGCCGGATGGATCCTTACTCGACGGAGTCGAGCTCTTCGCGGCCTAGGAGATTTGATGGAGGCATCACCCACGATTCCCTTTGGCTCGGGTCCACTTCTTCACATTCGGGAGCTGGTTGAGTTTTGGCCTCACTCTATTAAGGCCCCTTATCCATTTTGTAGCTTTCCTTTGTGTCATTTTGATGTATTTTCATTTTATTTGAGTCTTTTACCTAGGTCTAGCACATATTTGCCTATGTTTTTATCATCATGCTGTCTAATGAGGCTATTGGGCCCAATTCATTGGGCTAGGCCCATTGGCGCCCCCACCCCCCCTTGGTTATTTTTAGTTGCTTATTTTGTCAGGGACTTATTGTAAAGAGTGGGTTGCCTATAAATAGGACCCCACTCCCCCTCATTTGAAGTTAATGAATGAATGAATCCTTTTGAGTTAAGCCTACAATTTTGTTCAAGTTGGAGAGATTCCACTAAGTTAGGGTGAGATACCGTAGGGAGTGAGTCCCATACCCCCCCTCCTTTCTCTCTTCTCTCTCCTCCCACTAAGGGGTTCGCCCCCTTCTCTCTCTCCTCCCTCCCCCTTCACCTCCCAACCACCACCCACCTCATTCATTACCCCCTCCACTTTCCCAAGCCACCATTACTCCACCCCATGTTCCAAGAGGGAATCTCCCCCACTCCCAACACAATCTCCTCCCTTCCAAGACAACCCCCCTAGTTCCCATACAATCCTACACATTCTAAGACCATTTCAAATTTTAAAACCCATTCCCTCCACTTGTTTTGGCCGCCCCATCCATTACCCTCCCCTCTTGCCAAGTTCGCCCCCTTCACTCCCCCATTCCCTCTCTCACACCCTCATCTTCCTCCTCCACCTGCTAGCACTTGCTTCCAGCCATTCTCCCCCCTCATTACCCATCCCCATTAGCTCTCTTCTCCACCCCACAAGAGCCCCCACTCACCCTTAGGTCGCCCCTACCACTTCCCTCCACCAAAGAAGCCACCTCTCCCACTCATTTCATTTTCAGGTTGGAGCTGTGCAAACCTTCATAACAGCCCCTAGTTGCAGCGTCGACCACGGCTTCCTCCTGGTGTTTCTGAAGGCGTGGCCTAACTTTCTGGAAAGGCCTTCCAGTCTACTTCACAAGCGAGGTGGAAGCAACACGATCCGAGGTCGGAGCTGCCAGATAGAGCCATTCTTTCACCATCGCGCACGAAGGCCTTCATCCAGAACCAGAACCTAGGAGACTGCTGTCTCACGGTTTCCTCAGGCTGAATCAGGCCCAGATTCCTTCAACAAAGTTCTTCCCCATCCAGTCCTCTTTCAATATCAGGAAGCGGAGCTGCATTCGGCCACCGGGGGGGAGAGTTATCATTTTTTCTCTCCCTGTCTGTCCAGCCCTGCTTCTGCAGTCTATTTCGACCAGTGAGCACCGTTCAGGGCGCCCCGCTCGCAATCGACATTGGAACACTGCCCCGTCACTTTCGGCTGAAAGCCACCTCGACCACGAAGATGTCGCCACTGGTTTCGTACTGTTCGGAGATCGGGAGAGCGCCCAGTGACCTCTGCAAGTTGCTGTTCCAGTCTTGATCAGCCTGTGGCCTGACAGAGCGATCTCCTTCCTGCTTCTGGAGCTGTCACCACCGACCAACAGAGCGTCCCCAAAAATTCTGCAGCCATCCCCTTCAAGTCAGGAAGCTGTAGGAGGTGGTTTCACTCAATTCGGAGTCCGGACGAGTCCGTGGCAACCTCAACCTCATCACCCTGTCCTACAGGCCAGAACAAGGCTGATATCGCACCGGTCGCCACCTAGTAATTGAGAGCTTTTCTCCCCTCCCCGCTTGGCTGGCTGAAGGCCCCACCCTGCGTGGTGGTAGTTTTGGTTGTAACACTTTAACCCCCACCCCAAGATCCCCCTCCTGTGTGAGGTGTAGTTTTGTACTTCTTTGGGCAGGTCAAGCGACACCGCCGCGGCGTGTGGGGAACCACCGCCTCCCCGCTCGCCCTCGTCTCCGATCGGGACCGGTTTCTTCAAATCGGTCGAGTAAGTGTCTCATCCTTGCTCAATAGTGTTGCTCTTTCAATATTTGCTTCATGCGCCACTGAATTTGTGAGGGAGCGCCCGATCCTCAAGTCCATGACTTAGAGTGATCGCCGTGGGGTAGTGTGAACTGGTGCCTTTGCGCACTTCGTCGGCCCCAATTGAATTGGGCATCCAACCCTTGGGGAGTCAAACCTTGGCCTTGTTGGCCCTCTACCAGCAAGGGCCCATTCCCCTATTTCACACTTGACATCGCCAAGTCACTCCGGGTATAGAGTGCGACGGGAGAGCGGTGGCCCATTAAGGCCCATTTGAATGCTATTTGTGATTGCTTGCTTAGGTCCGAGGTTGTGTCACATCATGGAGGCTCTGGGAACAAGTGCCCGAGGTATCCTTCAGGCTCAAGATTCCCCAGGAGCCAGGGTTGGCAGTGCTTGCGAGTCTGACTGTCACTCCTGCTATCCGTCGTCAGGTGACAGAGGCTCAGCATGCGGACCCTGAGTTGCCCCGGATTCTGGCTATGGCTGACGTAGAGCTCGGCGAGGACGGTGCTGCAAGGTTTCGTGGCAGGCTGTACGTCCCAGCGGAGGAGCAGGTTCGTCATGCGGTGTTACGCGAGGCTCATGGGAGCAGGTACACTGTACACCCGGGTGCGACGAAGATGTATCAGAACTTGCGGAGGCAGTTCTGGTGGCCTGGCATGAAGAGAGATGTCGCAGAATTTGTGGCCAGGTTCCTGATCTGTCAGCAGGTGAAGGTGGAGCATCAGCGACCAGGAGGTACTCTCCAACCCTTGGATGTTCCTGCTTGGAAGTGGGACCATGTGACCACGGATTTCGTGGTGGGATTGCCGAGGACCCCGAGTGGGCAAGATAGTATTTGGTTGCTGGTGGATCCGCTGACGAAGGTGACGCGGTTGTTACTGGTCAAAGTCAGCTGGAGCATGTCTATGTTGGCTCGTTTGTATGTGGATCGGATTGTTCCGTTGCATGGGGTTCCCATTTCGATCGTGTCGGATCGGGATCCGCACTTCACTTCTGGATTCTGGAGGAGTTTCCAGCGAGCTCTTGGCATGGAGTTGGCATTTAGCTTGACGTATCATCCTCAGTCAGATGGTCAGTCTGAGAGGACCATTCAGACTTTGGAGGACATGCTGAGATCCTGCTGCCTGGAGTGGCAGGGGAGTTGGATTCATCACCTACCGTTGGTGGAGTTTGCCTATAACAACGGCTATCATTCGAGCATTGGCATGGCTCCTTATGAGGCATTGTATGGGCATCCTTGTCGGACTCCACTTGATTGGTTTGAGGTGGGTGAGCGTGTTTTGACGGGACCGGAATTGGTGCAGCAATGTATGGACGTTGTGCACCTGGTTCGTCAGAACATGTTGGCGGCCCAGAGTCGGCAGAAGAGCTATGCTGACCGTAGGAGGCAGCCCCTTGAGTTCGCCGTGGGTGATCATGTGTTCTTGAGAGTTTCTCCGATGAAGGGGGTGATGCGTTTTGGACGGCGTGGGAAGCTGAGTCCCCGCTATATTGGTCCTTTCACGATTGTGGAGCGCATTGGTGAGGTTGCTTACCGGTTGCAGTTATCTCCTGAGTTGCCGTCGGTGCATGACATGTTCCACGTCTCGATGTTGCGGAAGTATATGCCCGATGACTCTCATGTGCTCGAGTTTTCCGTTTGGCCTGAGGTGACTCCAGATCTTTCTCTCCCAGAGTTTCCGATCCGCGTGGAGGATAGGCGAGAGCAGCGCCTGCGGAACAAGGTTATTCCCTTGGTAAAGGTTGTGTGACAACGACACTCGAGTGGTGAGGCTTCGTGGGAACGTGAGGACAAGATGCGTCAGCAGTTCCCATACCTGTTTGAGTGAGTCTTCCTCTTCTTTCCCCTTGGGTTGTTCTCAGTTTCGAGGATGAAATTCCTTAAGGGGGGAGGGCTGTAATATCCCGGACCTTTCGAATCCTTTCTTCATGGGTCCCTGATCTGGTTTTTGGAGTGTCTGGCTCCGTTGTGTCCGAAATTTTGTTTCGGACATCTTTCATGTTCGGATCGGCGCGATCCGGAGTTGTTTCGGAGGCCCGGAGGCGTTCCGCGACTTCTCCACGTGCGTTTTCCGATTCCCGGTGTGTGTTTCGGCTTTCTCTTCCGAAGCTCGCTGTGGGCGAACCGGACGGTTCCCCCAGGCACGAGTGGTACCGTTGCGATCGGTGCGTTCCGAGGATTCCGGAAATGTATTTTTCTATTTTTTGATATTTTTTTGAAAAATTGGATTTTCTATATAATCCCATTTCTTTTCTTTTTTCTTTTCTCCTTTCTCTTTCTTCTTCTTCTTCCTCCTTCCTTCCCCAACCGTGGCCGCCCTCCTCTCTCCCTCTCTCTCCCATTCGGACGCGGTGAGCCCCTCCCCGACTGTTGACGGCGACAGGGCGACGGCGCGGACGCGTGGGTGGCGGCGAGGCGAGCTCGTGGGCGTGAGGCAAGCGTGGGAAGCATGGGGAGTTCGTGAAGCTTCAAGCGTTCTTTACGATTCGCGGGTGATTCGGCGGAGCATTCGCTCCATTAAGGTAGGGTGACGTTCCTTAGCCTCTTGCCGATTCTTTCCGTGATTTATAGGCCGAGGGGAGGCCGAGAGGGGCTTGTTTGAGCATGCTTGGGGTTTTTCCATGTTTTGGGGAGAGTCGCCCGATCTATGGATTTGATGCATGGATTCGCGTTTTGTGGCCTAGAATCATGCTAGGGGTCCCCGGTGGCCTTCCCCTTTGATTTCCCCCTCTCCGGTGGAGGTATGGGGGCGTGGATGGTGTTTTTGGCCGTTTCCCACCGTTCTCGATTTTTCGAGATGGTAGCGGTCTACCAGTAACCGCCTTCATTGGTAGCGGTCGAGTGGGGACTGCCTTCACCAGGATTTTTGACCGTTGGGGCTTGTTCTGTCGGCAGGCGGTCGCGGTCGTGCGACTGACCGCGACTGCTGGTGGCGGTCAGGGGGCGACCGCTTTCACCATGGGGTCCGACACGATCTTCGACACGGTTTTTGACCGTTGGAGTCTGGTCGCGGTCTCCTGGAGACCGCTACCAGGTAAAAATGGTCGTCAGGCGACCGCGTTCAGCTTTTCTTGCACCAGGGTGGTCGCGGTCCCAGGAGGACCGCGACTAGGTGGTAGCGGTCCTGGGTCGACCGCGACCACTGGAGGCGGTCCTCCGGTGACCCCGACTCCTTTTCCTTGCCAGCCTGAGTCCCGAACGAGCTAGTCTCGATCCCTGTGCCAACCCGTAGCCCGACTGATGCGGGGCATCATGTGGGGGCTACACGTGGGGGTGCCGTGGGGTCCCGGGAGGTGGTGGCTCCGGCTTGTGTCACAGTGCGTCGGTGTTGGCACAAGGAGCGTTCCCCGTATCTGCGATTGTGAAGTTGTTTTCCGTTGACTCGAGAGTCTACTCTTTGTGACCCTCCACTAGTCGTAGCCTGCTTACACGTGAGTGGTCCCACCTGGGAGTAGGTGGAGAGGCTTACCCTGAGGATGATTTTAGACTGGTTACCGTCGGGCCCCTCATCAAATCAGAGTCCAGTGCCAGGGGAAAACCAGTCAGAGGGCCAGACCTAGGACGCGTGGTCTGTGTGTGCACACGTGGTTGGGGACAGTGGACGCACGTCGACGGGCGTGACCCCAGCTAGTCACTTGTTCGTGGTTACTTGTTCGGTGTCTGCGCCTCGGGTAGGACCTACCACGTCAGGCGGTTCACCTGCGGCGCGGTGTAAGACGTCAGGGGACGCTACTGGCTGTGCTTCTAGTGGGTGGTACTCCTGTCGAGTACGGAGTGACAGACTGTCAGTCGAGTGTTTCCGACCTTCAGGTTTTACCGGTTCGACCTTTGAGCTTTGGTCTTCTTACCGTGGCACGTGTGTCAGTTTGCATGCCATAGGGTCTTGTCTTGTAGAGTACAGGGCTTTCCCTTCCGAGGTACTCTCCTACCGCTAGGGTAGTGGTTTCTCGTTTTATGAGGTAGGGTCCGAGTGATCCCTACTGAGTCTTGTTCCAAGACTCATTCCCTGCGTGTTTTCACCGTGTTTCAGGTGAGGCGCCACCTTCGGGGAGCGCGTCAGGAGTGCAGCGTGGTGCGGGTGCCCAGAGGTAGTGCCAGAGGTCAGAGCCTAGGTATGCCCCGTGTAGCTGTACTTTTCTTCCTTGTCACTGTACTAGTCGTGGACTATTGTTATTGTTGTTAATTTCTATTGTGGACCATGTAAAATATTAATTTATTCCCTGCTTAATATTATAACTGTTTAATTTCTACAATTATTTGTGATACTTGTGTAGTCTCCACACCATCCTTTTAACCCTTCCGAGTCTTCGGGCTCGTGGGTGGCGGTGCGAGTCTCGGGTTATCGGGCCTTCCCGGTAATCGGATTCTCGGGTCGTTACAAAGCGCCTCTCGAATTCTCACAGTCGGAGGGATAGCTCCGGGGGGGCTGTCTGGGCGTTCTCCAGGGACTTTGATCTCTGGGTTCAGACGGCGTGCCCCGGGTTTCCTCTTTTTCGGAGTGGATGAGGCCTCTTGCTCCTGAGGAGGGGCTTGTAGGGTCCTCCTAACCTGTTACGGATGATCTGCCGGCATCGGAGGGTAAAGCGGCCTCTTGCTACGGAGGAGGGGCTTGTGAGGGTCCTCCTGACCTGTTACGGATGATCTGTCGGCCTCGGAGGGTAAGGCGGGTTCCAGCGGTGTGCTGGGACACGTTCTAACGGGGGGGGCTCTCCGGAGGGGAGCGTGACCTTCCATCTTTGGCCGCCTGAGTCCTCATGAGTTCCACGAGGACATCCAGTTTTGTGTTGAGGGCCTGGAAAGTGTCAGCGCTGCCGTTAAGCGGTAGCCCTACCGCCACAGCGGGAGGGGGCGGTCCATCGACGGGAGTGCTGGCATTGGAGGGGGGATTTTGTGAGGCTTGAGAGTGGCCTTCTCCCGCTGCCACCATGGCCTTTCCCCTGTCGCCGGCGGACCTCCTCCCTGAACTTCTTCGCACCATACTGGCTCTTCGGTCGTTTCCCACAGACTGTGCTAGATGAAGGGGCATGATCTCACGCTTGTCCTGAGCGGGGTAGATGATCACCGAATAGTGAACTATAAAGAAAGGGAAATGGATCAGGGGGCCCAGGGATGGTTCCCTGGAGAAAACCCTCCGATGCTTAAGTCAGTAGAGGAATGGTGGAAGATATGGAGGGAGGTAAAAAGAGGCGCATGAGATCCCCCTACACCAAGGTGGTGAAGTGGTTCCTACTCAGGGAGTTTTAGGCGTGTATTGCCCTTACCTTTCGTTGGAGGTAGTTCTAAGTTTATATAGTGCACTGGCTTCATGAGTCCCGTAAGCTAAGGGGTTTCAGGCGGGCATTACGTACTCAACGTGGGATCTTTACGTCCTCATCGTGGGATCTTTATAGCCTTAAGGGATCATGGGCCCCTTATCCTCATAAACTTCTGCTCATAAAGGGTTCTCAATGGCTGCATGGATAAGCAATCGTCAGTCGTCCCGAGCATAAAAGGTTCCAACCCTATTCGGGTGATACGCATAGCTAGGATGAGGATAGGTCGGAGTGGGCGCTGAGCGCCTGCCCTTATCCTGGCGAGGGGATAGATCGGGCATGGGTCTTTCTCTTACATGGCCGACGCTCGGGCCTTCCGAGCCTAAGGGCCGCCGAGGAAGGGTGTGATCCCGAGTGAACTTATTTGGGCTTTCTAGCTTAAGTGGGCCATGTGGGGCTGTCACTTAGATGAGTTGGGCCTCATCTGGCCCTGATGGACCTAGTTTGGTCGCTTTCTAGATGGGCTACAGAAATCTCCCTCTCCACAGTCTTATATGCATTCTAGATTTTTCAAATTTGAACATGACAGTGCAAACTTTGTATGGAGATGCAAATTGAATGCAGCAAATTTTCAATGATTGTGCAAGATATGCAATTAACTCTCAATCTAATGTATGCTTGAGCAGACCAACATATGCATTGAGAGACTCATGAAAACACTGCAAATGATATATGCAGATATAAGGATATGTGTAGCTCAATTTATTTCAACTTCCCTTGTCTATATGCACACTAGTCATGAAAGAAATGCTTATGCAAGAATGCATGTGTGGCATGAAAGACATGATGTGCAGTCTAACAGAATGAAGTTATTGAGATTGCCAACAAATAAAACAGTGAATGCAGAACTTGGGATTTTACCAATTATGGGTGTCTTGATTTATTGAACCCCTTTTCATTTTCCTTCTTCAAGGCACACCTGTAAAACAGATTCTCATTTTGCATACAAAGGTACCCAGACTTCTTGGGTCCTTGAGGGTTAGCAACACCTCTTGTAGGTGTTCTTCATGACTTCAGGGCATTAAAATCATCAAATTGTAACAAACTATAGTCATGCATTGTATGCCCAAACTTGCCACAGTAATGACAGTAAACAGAAGGCTTGGTGTTTTTAATGTGCATGGCAAAATTTAACTTCTGTTTATTGATAGTAAAACGCTTATTTCCTTTAACATGCCAATAGTCTTTCATGACATGTCCAGCCTTGCCACATCGATGGCAATTTACAACCGATTTCACATTCTTGTTAAAGAAATGAACATGGAATTTCTTATTTTCAACTCTAGTATTTTTTCTACCAATGACCAGCCAACATTCAGAAGCTTTGTGACCTGGCTTCCCACAGTTGAAGCACACAAGTGGTTTACTTTTTGAAACAAATTTATTTTTATCAATAACATGCTGGTTTACAGGAAAATTTACATGTTGGGCATGGGAATGAAATTTTATTTTTCCTTTAGCAAACCAACATTGTGCAGCGGTGTGTCCCATTTTTCCATAGTGAAAACATTGAATTATTCTTTTTTGGACACCATGACTCTTCCTAGCATGCTCATGAACATTTTGGAGTGTACCTTTTCTATTTGAAAAGGTCTTGGAGTTTTTGAGCACGTTTATTTTCATACAAGCCTTTAGATCATCAGATTTCATGACACGACAGTCACGCATCAAGTGACCAAGTTGACCACAGTAATGGCAAAGGATTTTCTTTGGTTGAGCATGTGAATGTATAGGAGATTTCTGTTTAACATGCATAGCAGCAACATGGATGATTTTGGGCTTTTTCTGTAAGTTATTACTCTTTTTCTATTTTTCAATTCTTTTTACAATTTTCTGACTTGCCACTTGTTTTGAATCTTTCTGGGCAGTGAACTGAAAGAATGGAGAATTTGAAGTGTTGGTTGTTCCTAAACCACTCACAAAAGAGGTATACAACTTGTTTTCAAAAGCTTTCTTCTTTTCAGAGTTGTATCCTAACCATTCTCTTTAAACATTAACCTTACACCCCAAAATTTTATTCAAGTTATCTTTCCCTTCAACAAATTTAGACAAAGAATTTTTTAAATCTTGAATTTCATTTTCCAGGGAAGTGATAAGCAATTCAAAATTTATATTTTCTTCCTCAAATTTAGTTAGTCTTTCATTCATCATGTGATTAACAATTTTGTGGTTTTCAATTTCTTATTCAAGACTAGCCAACTTATCTGAATTATCCAGGTTCACACACTTACCCTTTTCAAATGCAATCAATCTATCAGATAGGGCAGTGTTCAGTTGTTTCAGTTTTTCAATTTCTTCCTTGAGTATGTCATTTTGCACTAATTGATTTTTTAGAACCTGATCATCACAAGATACTTTCTGTTTGATTTCAGATTTTTCTAGACCTTTCTGAAGTTCTAGGTTTACTATTCTAACAGCCTCAAATTTCTCAAAAATTAAGTTATTCTGTTCTTCAAGTTTCTTGAGTTTTTCTTCATCTTCTTCAATGTATTTTCTGAGAACTACATTTTTAGACTTCATTTTATCCAGTTCTGAACTAACAGTGTCATGGTTTTTTAATTATTTTCTAAGACAATCATTTTCAATTTTCAGAACTTTAACAACTTCAATTTCAGAACTAGTATTCATGACAACATTCAATTTCCTTTTCAGAGTTTTATTCTGATCTCTAAAATTTTCATTTAATTCAATCAATTCAGCATATGCATTCTCCCAATCTTCTATAGAGAAATTTTCAAATGGATTACTTACCTCCTCGTCATTTTCATTTTGATCACTGTTGTGATCACTTCCATCAGCCATCATGCATCTGTCCTCCTTTTTCCAATTTACATCCATCAAATTTTTCATTATGACTTTAGCCGAGTTGCATGTAGAAACACAAGGAAGTATGTTAATATCAATAGCAGCTTTCATCAAATCAAAAGCTCTAACATTATCCTTCTTCTTTGATCTATGATCATTAGTCCACTTAGATTTGTCCTTCGGTAATTTGTGTGGACCATGCGTAATTAAATTCCATAAATCAGGAGCAATTGAATTGACAAACTTGCACATGCTGCTTAGCCAGGAATGAAGGTTGGAACCATTGAATATAGGTGGATGAGCCATCGAAACAATTCAAAACAATAAGCTAAAAGCAATAATGCACCAAATAAGCAGGATATACTCTGCAGACGGTTAAATCTGATCAATCAAAAACCTAGCTCTGATACCAATTGTTAGGTGCAATGTGAGATCTAGAGGGGGGTGAATAGTGTTGCATCCCAATGGTTTTGATGATATCTCACACTATAAATCAATTTGTTTATATCGCATTATTGCAATAAAGGTCTGTGCATTCTTTTTTCTGTTCATTCGCGTTTCAATAGACCAGTGCATGCCTTACTCTAGACATGGTAAGTGCTTGCCTTGGTGCAAGTCCTTGTTCATACACAGGTACTGTCATTCATATTCTGTGTCAGTGCATTTTACTAGGTCGTGTTCACCAAAGTCCGTGCACATCATGTCTCTACATCTCACCTCTCGAGGTCGGTGTAATTTTTGGGTCAGTACAAACCTTGACTAGAATGCAATGTTTACTCTGCTCATCTCAGTGCAAATCCAACTCGGTGCAAGCTCTGTCTTGCATCTTTCTTTGTTCTGTGCAGTTCTCTCTGTCATCTCGGTGCAGCTTTGCTTGGACTGCATATCCCGACTCGGTGCATTCTTTCTCTTTCTGAATAACATAAAGTCAGTGCATCCTTGTGCTTTATGGTTTCTTGTTAGTGCATATCTGTTGCATGATTTCTGTCGTCATGCGTTTTTCACAAGTCAGTGCATCTCACGCTTTTGATCACTTCACTCGGTGCAACCTCTTGTTCACCTTGCAGTAAGTCAGTGCAATGGCCGACTTGGTAACTCCTATTCAGTGCAATTTATGCTTACTTACTCACTACGTCGGTAAGACTTGTACTAAGTATGTGACAAAGTGTTCATTCCTCATCTGACAGTTTGTCTGTGCATTCACCAGATAGATGGCACGTGATTCGAGGAAGATGGAGGTCCAGAACATTCCGACACGTGCCCCAACCTTTCAGGCGGGAAACGTGGCATCCACACGCCTAAGTTTCTGGAGCAGACATATATATATATGTGCTGAGGAAGAGGGTTCGATAGAAGGGGATGGAACAGTGAAAAAGAAGAGTAGCGTGAGAGTAGTGGATCAAGAGAGAAAACCAGAGACAACCCACTCCATCCTAAGCTAAGAGAAAATTCTGAGAGAGAGTTGATTGTGAATATGAAGATCTGCTTCTACGGAAGCTATATTGTTTTGGTTTAGAGAAAATTTTCTTTCATCAATCCTTTTATTTTTGAGTTTCTTCCATTTTTCATTCCATTCTGTTACCCTCTACTGTTCGGAGGAAGGGAGAAGTTCTCCGGTTTCCCTCCATTGTCCTTGGAGGAAGAGAGGTTTTTTCCTCTAGTTGTGTGAGTTGCTTGGGAGTAACTTCACATGGTTCCCTTTGTTGCGTGCAAAGGAAGGGAGATTTGTTCTCCAGTGGTTCTTCTGGTTGATCTGAAGGCTGAGGAGAGTGTTCCTCAGGGCAAGCTGTCTGGCAGCGGTTGTCGCAGACTGAGTCTGCTGTGTGCGATTGTTCATTGCTAGGAAACCTTGCTCTTCTGAGTAAGGGGTGGACGTAGATTGCAGGTAGCAATCGAACCACCTAAAAACTCCCCATCTTTTATGAGTTTGCCTGGTTACTTTGTGCTGCTCTCCATCTTCTTGATACATTGCTTCATCGTGAGTTGCTTTCTCGATCTCATTCCATAATCTAAACATTTCTACTACCTGTCTCCAAAGTTTTCTTCACTGCATTTTGAAGAATTGAGTAATCGCTACTGAGTTTATCAAATTTGGGAGTGATCTATTCATCCCTCCCTTCTATCTCACTTTCTGCTGTGCGTATCAATTGGTATCAGAGCAGGTTTTCACCATGTGGGCCAAAGGCTAGGGTAATCCTAATGGTCCTCGAAGCTTCATGGCTTAGGGACAATCTATCAGCCGCCCTCCTTTCTTCGATGGTAACAATTATCTTTCCTGGAAGAACATGATAGAAGTATTCATCAGGGCGTAGAGCCACAAGCTCTGGAGGGTGATCACCACAGGGCCATATGATCTGCCACCGAACGAAGATGCGTGGACAAATGATCATGTCAAGCTTTCGTCACTCAACTGGACAGCCCTGAACATCATCCAATGTGCAGTTCATCCAGACGAATACGCTCGCATCTCAGCATGCAAAATGGCCAAGAAAATGTGGGATGAGTTGGAGTTAATCTACGAAGGTACATCCCAAGTGAAAGCGACAAAGGTAAATCTCCTCACCTCTGAATATGAGCTGTTTAAGATGAAATCGGAGGAGACCATAACTGAGATGTATGCCAGACTGTCATTGGTTACAAACAGTCTTAAGGGGTTTGGGAAAGAGATATCTGAGGGAGATATAGTCAGGAAAATTCTTAGGTCTCTAACCCCTACATGACACACTAAGGCCACTGTGATAGAGGAATCTAGGGATCTGTCGAAAATGACAGTCACCGAACTTATAGGATCCCTAATGACGTATGAGATGAATTTCAAGAGGAATGGTGAAGGAAACGACAAGAAGGGCAAAAATATTGCCCTCAAGGTGTCCCGCAGCAAAGGGAGTAGCAGCAGCGGGAGTAGTAATTGAGAGTCTGACGGGCTGTTAGACCTCGACCAGGAGGAGCAAGCGATGCTCACTCGTCAATTCAAAAAATTCTTGAGGACTAAGGGAAAGACCTTTAGAAGAAAGAGGTCATATCCCTCTGGTAAGAACTTTGATTCCAGCAATGATAAGAATAGGAATACTAAGAAAATCACATGTTACCATTGCAGGAAACCTGGACACATGAAAGGGGATTGCCCTGATCTTCAGAAGAAGGGTCCCGACTTTCAGAAGAAGAGCTCCAAGGTGCAGAAGAAGAAACCACAAGCAATGATCTGCACGTGGAGCGATGAGGAAGAAGATCCAGAAGCCAACTCCTCAGAGGAGGACGAAGAAGGAATTTTCCTGATGGCAAATAGCGATGAAGAGGTAACTAACATTTTCAAAAAAAATTCTATCGATGATTGGGAGGACGCCTATGCTGAACTGTTAGATAAGTTCAATTCACTGAGTAAAGAGCATAGGGTTCTGAAAAGAAATTTCAATGCTAATATTGAAGAACAAACTCAAATCAGTAAGGAAAATCAAAAATCAAAGGAACAATTAGAAGAAATGACTTCTCTGAAGAAGGAAAATGAAAAGCACAAATCAGAGAATCGGGAAGTTCATACACAGCTCAACGAATTCAAAATAAAATTTGAAGAAAGACTGAATGAAAACAACGTGGTCACAGAGAAGTATGAAGCTGTTAAGAAAGTGAACACAGAACTTTTAAAAAATTGTGAGTCTATGCAGAGAGAGCTGGAAGACAAACAAAAAGTTTTAGAAAATTTTGTTCAAGGGAAAACGAATCTGGATTCTATACTAGGAACAAGGGTAAACTTCAACAAGGAGGGTTTAGGCTATGACCCGACTAACAAGAGACCCTTTCAGTTCAAGACTACTACCTTCTGCCCAGAAAAGGGAAAAGAAAAGCTGGACACACCATCCAGCTCAAATAGCAATCAAAACATTCAACGTCCAATGGAAAATTCAACAAACAATGCTGGACGACCATCTAAAACAGTAATGAACTTTGTGAAACAAACTACTAACCCCACTCATCAGAACAGAAATGGTAGCTGGACCAGGCAGATGTATCAGAATAGAAGCTGGAATGAATACAAAAGAATGGGCCCGAACAGAGGTTACTGGGGAAATAACGTACACCCTCAAAAATTTGTTAATCAACAAGCGTACAGAAGATATCCCAGGGATGAAAAGCCTAATAACTAGAATAAATTTCACTTCTCCAGACCAGCTGGACATAACTTTGGTCACAGTTTCAATAGACCTGGAAATAAGATGCAAGAGAAAAACAAGCTGAAACAATTGTGGATTCCCAAACACCTACTTAAAGATTTGAATGATGTCTTTGGACCCAACTTATCTTGGGTTCCAAACCACTCTGCTTGATTTCCTTTGTGTAGGTTTGCCTGGTAGCTGAGAACAATAAATGGTACCTTGACAGTGGCTGCTCCAGACACATGACAGGAGACCGATCCAAGTTCAGCAAGCTCGAAATGAAGGTAGGGGGTCTAGTCAAATTTGGAGGAAACAACAGAGGTAAGATCATTGGGGTTGGCACAGTTGGTAAGTCCTCCACTAACTCAATTGAGAAAGTTTTACTTGTGGAAGTTCTTCAACACAATCTGATTAGCATCAGTCAATTATGTGACAAGGGTCACATGGTTGTGTTTGATAACAACTCATGCAAAATCTATGAAATAGATTCTGATCTTGTTAAATTTGTAGCCAACAGGACCAATAATGTCTACATGGTAGACTTAGATGTTAAGTCTGAATCTAATCTTTGCTTGTCTGCTAATTCAGAAAATAATGCATTTGATTGGCATAGACATTTAGGACATGCTAGTTTTCCTACTTTGAATAAATTGATCAAGCATGATTTAGTTAGAGGCATGTCGAGAATCAAGTTTAATTCAATCTAAAAAATCTGTGATGCCTGTGCTCTAGGCAAGCAAACACGCAAGTCATTTAAGCTCAGATCTAAGCCTTTATCAACCAAACCAATGGAACTCTTGCATATGGACCTTTTTGGTCCAACCAGAACTCTGAGCTTGAATGGGAAAAGTTTTGGGTTCGTTATTCTAGATGATTTCACTAGATTTTCATGGCTATTTTTCTTAGCAAATAAAAATGATGCATTTCAGAAGTTTGAACACTTTTTCAATAAAATCAAACACGGAGGTTCTCACTGTATTTCAATAATTCAAACTGACCACAGAGGTGAGTTTGAGAATTCTTTATTTTCAGATTTCTGCAATAAGGAGGGACTGACTCACAAATTTTCTTCTCCCAAGACTCCAGAGTAGAATGGAATTGTTGAGAGAAGAAACCGGACAATCATCAAAATGGCCAGAACTATGCTGGTCGAAAGTCAGCTTCCCAGGAGATTTTCGGTAGAAGCAGCCAACACAGCCTGCTACATAATTAACCGAGCAATGGTAAGACCTGTCCATAAGAAAACTCCCTATGAACTCCTTAAAGGTAAAAAGCTAAATGTCTCCGATTTCAAAATTTTTGGCTGAAAATGTTTCATCCATAACAACAATAAGCGGGACCTAGATAAATTTGATGCTAGAAGTACTCCAAGAATCTTTCTGGGATACTCTGAAACAACTAGGGCCTATAGAGTTTTCAATGTAACAGACCAAACTATAGAGGAAACTCTGTTGGGACAGGTGCGATGGATTCAGAGGGGGGTGAATGAATCTGTCCTTCAATATTTTTGCCTAATTTAAAAAATTAGAACACTCAGAGATGTGAAGCTAAAGACAGATTCAGTTCTACCAAATCTTAAATACTGTGATGTGTTTAATCAAACAGTAGACGTGCAATTAATGAGCTCAATGGACATATGAAGACAGATCGAGCCTAAGCATTCATCTAGCGGAATCAGATATGACAGTCAAACCACAGTAGACGAAGGATTTTTAGGTGGTTCGGTCCGCAGACCTACGTCCACCCCACACTCCAACCAGAGTGTGGATTCCGCTGATACACAGCTTAATAGCTGGGCCTCACAGCTTGCCTACATCAACTGAGCATCACAGCTTGCTTTCGCTGGGCAATACAGCTTAGCCATCCGCTGGGCAATATAGCTTGGCCGTCCAGAGGATACCACACCTCTGCAACTGCTGGGGACTACAGCTTAACCCGTCCAGAGGAATCTTCCTCTGCCCGATGAGCTTCATAGCTTGTTGTCCGAGGTATCCACCTCACCCGTTGACAAATAGCTTGAAGAAAGGTTAAAAATGAAAGCAGGAAAAAAGAAATAACAACGACTGAAAGCTGTAATCAATGAAATGCAAATGTGGCTCCCATGGAGCTGACTAGATTGGATTTGATCCAGATTCCAGTGAAGACAGATTTTCTGATGGAGACTTCTCTCTTCTTCTTCACGTACTCTCTATCTCCCTTTTCACTCTCCTTCTATCTTTTTATCCCTTTCTCTTCTCTCCTGATCGTTTCTTTTCTTCTCTGCTACTCTCTCTCTTTCTGTTTCTCTTCTCTCTGGATCGTGCAAGCTCTCTATGCTTCTACTCCTCTGAAGTATATTAACGATCAATCTCTTCAGATGGAGAAGTCTTCTATTTATAGCATCAGAGAGGTGGGCGTGTGTCCTCTACAATTCCCGCCCAGAGCGCCTTGACCACGTGGCAGCATTTCAGCTCACTACATTACACGTGTCACGATCCTTAGCCATCTCTTTTCTTGGATCACGTGTCCATACTAAGCTTCTCGAACATGAGTCCTGTCAAATAAAACTTGATATCAGTTCGAATCAATCTGAAGGAAAACAAAAAGATGCATTGAGTAGGTTTGAGATTTTAAACTAAGCATGTATAGACTTGCTAGTGTGTAGTGCAATATGCATGTAACAAAGTATGCACAATGAAGGTGAATGCACATGCATGCCATCAAGGAGTGTATGGACTTTACGTGCATTCGACAATGATGTATAGACTTGCTGGTGTGATGATGCATGAACTTGAACACTCATACCAGCCGCGGTATGCACACATGCACAATGAACATGGATTGCACTGACTAAGCCATGAGCTGAGCTAACGGATGTATAGACTTTCTCAGTTATCAGCGAATGGATGTATAGACTTTCTGTGCCTACGACAAGACGATGTACAGACTTTGTGTATGCGTGAAGCACAACGATGCAAGAATGTATAGACTTTGAATGCCGGGTGAAGCATGTACAGACATTACATGCATGCGACAAGATGATGAATATACTTTCTGATGAAATGATGCACAGACATATCAGCAGAGAATGTACAGACTTTGTATAGACATGAAACAACCGAATGCACTGACTATGACTATGAATGTATAGACTTACTAAGTCATCAAAGCAAGCATGTGCAGACTTAGTGTATGTGCGAGACAAAACAATGCATTAACTATGTATGTTCATGAAGAGCACTGGCTATACTGACTAGTCCAGTGAAACAACGGAGGTTGTACAGACTAGCCACCAAGGAATGTATAGACTTGAGTTGATGCAGTCTAGGCAAAATTATGTACAGACTTTGTCCCTTGAACATGCATGAGTCTAGGCATTCACTAACTTATGGCCACCATGAAACATAGTTATGAAATGCACAAGCCTAGACAATTAACCCTGTACAGACTTAAGCAATGTACTGACTCTGTTGCATGCTTGCATCGACTTTATGTATGCATGTACAAGCTTAACGAAATGTGAGCAACCTTGCACGGACTCAAGGTTTATGCAGCAAACATATACACGTCTAGGCAAAACTCTGTACTGACGTAACTTGTTCATGGGCTTAATCAGAATAATGCATTCGAAACATCATTTTATCATCACACACACTATCATTATCATCATCATTCTTATGTGGTGACTCATTGAGTTGCTATCATCAAAACATTACAACAACACACACTATCATCAAAGCACAAGGGACACAACAATCTCCCCCTTTTTGATGATGTCAACACAATGAGTCACTCAGACTCAGCAAACGATTCTCCCCCTTTGACACAATAAAAAAGGAAATGGTTTGTGAGTGGAATGAAAAACATGTATGAAATCTGATACCAATACTCCCCCATAGAAACATGCAAAATGAGCACTGAAGAATAAAATATAAGAACTCCCCTTATCAACATGAATGTTTGACTACTCTCCCCTTAAATGCAGATGACCCAGAACTCCCCCTGAAGTGCAGAAACGAACTCGGGTTAACCAATAAAGGAATCTGAAATCTACCATTACAAGCAATCTGAACTCTGGTTGAGGCACCTCACATATGCATGGATAGAATGAAACAGGTGGAAAGTCCACAGAACCAGAACTGGTGACAAAGCAAGATGGAAGATTCCAACAGTGTGGAGAGTGAGACAATGCTGTAAATGAAGTAGATGTAGCCAAGGGTAGGAGTAAATAACATCAAGCAAGGCATAGGAGTTTCAACAGGTGAGTTGAATAAGTTGTCACAGGTGAACTTGATCAGAGGAAAATGTATGGCAGGTACCATAGTAATAAGTCTTCATAAGGAGAGACTCTCCTATCATAGGGGATTATGAATTAATCGACATGACCCAATTGATTTAATCATAATGTATACCAAATTTGTCAATTAA
Source organism: Amorphophallus konjac (assembly GCA_022559845.1). Taxonomy (NCBI): domain Eukaryota; kingdom Viridiplantae; phylum Streptophyta; class Magnoliopsida; order Alismatales; family Araceae; genus Amorphophallus; species Amorphophallus konjac. The sequence goes on from CM040117.1 coordinate 155,760,805, forward strand.
ATTCAATACTCATATCTGAAGGCTGGTTTTAATAAAGGTGAACCAATTAATCAAGCACTACTCAAGAACAACCACCTTCCATCTTACACAAATGAACTCAATGACCACTTTGAGAGCTACATAGTATAGTATCAAGATTAAACACACTTAGAAAGATGTGAGTTGATAGCTTTTGCAAGAAGTTTTCTTTCAATGAGCACAATATTCCCTGAGCAATTTAAGTTGATCAACACCTTTTTACATGAGGCACAACACGTCTTAGGTGAAGTGACCCAGTTACTTCAGTGTGATGACTGTCATTACCTCTCAACTTTGATAACAGAGTTAGCAATAGGAGTGTCTTTTTACATGAGGAGACACCTTGATCAGAGGCCAGACTCCGCAGTTAGTCAACATAAACATGCCATTTCTCTATCAGAATTTCAATACATTTTTACCAGATGTAACTGTGGAACTTCATGACATAGGTTTACTCTATTTCATTCATAGAGAACCCAGTTACTTAGTTACCAAGTCATTACTCTGAACATAATTTTTCTTTTTAGTCAACATTTTTCAAGTTAATGTTTAAAAGTAATGCTATCTCTATGTATCTCTACCAAAGTAGCCTTGATATCACATTTTCAGATTACAGATGGGTGAGACTAGGGTATTCATGACGCAGTTGATTAAAATTTATTAAAACTTAGTATTCATATATTTTCAAATCATTCAAGTGCAACTCTGAGAATACATTAAACTTATATCAGTCTGAATCAACGGTCATTCTTAAACCTATTTGATAGGAATTTCTTTTAAGAGTTCAGACTAAAACATGGTACACAACATAAGAATCTCATATCAGTCCAATCAATGCTACTGAACAACTTATCATTCTTGGAACAAAAACCAGATTAATCAGACCAGCTTGAAAAGATGTGAATGTTTGATAGGTGCAAGCTGGTAGAGCAAATGATAGCAGGAGAGAAGAGCATCAAATATATGCAGAGCAGAATCAATTTCAGTAGCTGAGTATTAAATACAGATAGATCAGCTATGCAAGATGAGAATAGCAAAACATTCAGGTTATCCACTAGAGAGCAGTAGAGTGATTCAAATAACCAAACAAGAGGGATTCAGGAAGTGAGAAACAAATGTATCTGACAAATCTCCCCCTGTATAGATGCAATGGAATATTTTTTTAGGTTTTTCAAATTTTATTACATGCACTACTCTTCAAATGTGCAGTATGCAGTAAATCTAATAAAGAGTAGCATGATCATTAAGCGACAACAGTCAAACTCTCCCTGATGCAATGCATGATCTGTAATGAAAGCACAGCTCATGATTTTAAAGTTTATGCTCGAAGAAAATTCATGCTGTTCAACCATATAGAGAACCTACCAAATACATCAAGTTCATTTCAAATTTTCAGAAAGCTTCAACTAAGCACAAATCAAGTCAACAAGATGCTTAACCATCTTAAACAAGCAATTTTCAGATGATGGAATTTAAATAGATTGTTCAGAACTAACCTGGAGAGTAGGATCATGGGGTCTTTCAATTTTTGAGTGCCTTGGTTTATTGACCCCTCTTTATTCATCCCAAGGCACACCTACAGCAAAGTAATCAGTTTGATCCTGCAGGAACCCAAGCCACCTTGGGTCCTGTATTAGACCTAACAGGAGTTATGAACAGTTTCTTAGCGACATTGTCATCAAAATCCATCTGATAACAATTTGCCATGAAGTGACCGAGTTTACCACAATATCTACATGAAACATCAGATTTTCTGGTCCTATGATGCATATCAAAAGCAGCATGAGACCTATGAGTGTGAGCATGAAGTTTCCTGCTGTTCACATAGACATTTTGTTTCTTATTGTCTGACAACCAACATTCCGCAGACTTGTGACCTGACTTGCCACAATTAATACATGAAAAATTCACAGGTCTTTTGGCAGAGAATTTGAAATTTTTGTCATTAACATGGCCTCCTTGGGCATGCCAACAGTCCTTGACTGTGTGGCCATACTTCCCACACTCGTAGCACCTTAGGTGCTTGCCTCTTGAGTCATTGTATCCCCATGAAGACCTAAACCAGCACTCGACAGCTTTATGACGACGTTTGTTACAATTATAACAAATGATGTGTTGGTTTGAGGCAGACGTGTTTCTTTTGGGGTGGTGATGATGATTTGAAATAAATTTATCATGCATCATATCATCACTTTTCATAACACTGCAGTCATCCATATAATGACCATCCCTACCACAGTAGTGACATGATGCCTGTGATTTCCTGGAGGCATGATTACTAATAGATTGACTTGATGCATATGAATGAGCAAAATGGGCATGAGCAGTGTGCATTGACCCATCAGATTCAACAGAGCTAGCAGATTTTAGGGCATGATCAGGAACAGTCTTCACCTTCTTCATTTGACCCTTCTTTTTTACTTTCTGATTATTCTTAACAACTTTTGTTTGTTTTTCATTTTTCAGGGCCTTGAATTGAAATACAGATGATGAAGGTGTTTTCATAGTTTTATTTTTCTTTGGGGATTGACTTGAGGTACCAGCTGCCTTAGAACTTTGCACAAACGTAGTGTATAGCTGGTTTCTCACACTTTCCTTATCATCAGATTTTACAGCTTATCCCCTTCTTTGAGTTCTTCTCCTCACTTTTTATTACAGCTTTCATTTTTATCTTGTTTTCAACAGACTCGGATGTTAATTTTTCCAGATCCTGAATTTTTGTTTCCAGAGAGGCAATGTGAAGTTCATAGCTGGCTATCTCCTGTTCACTGCAATTAACGCATTCACTCAGGACCTTGTTTGTAATTTTATATTTCTCAATTTCTTGTTCCAGACTGCTCAATATGTTAGTCTCTTCATTGTAAGCAGTTTTTCCTTTCTTTAACATGAGAAGTTGTTCGGACATACCAGTGTTTAACAGTTTTAACTTCTCAATTTCAACTTTCAATTCAGTGTTTTCCTCCTCAAGTTTTTGTGCCTGAGCTTCCTTAATAACAGATTTTTCCTTTTCGATAGTCAGAAGTCTCTGTGAGATAACAGTATTTAAGACCATCAGTTTCTTGTTTTGTTCTCTCAGTTCTGTGTTCTCTTTAGTCAGCTTCTCAATTTCTTCATCACATTTTTCATTTCCAAACATTAGCTCCAGTTTTTCAATTAGTTCCTCTTCTCTTTCCTCCACTTTAATTTTTTCAGTAAGCAGATTTCTGTGATCTTCCTTAAACAAGGCAATTTGTTTATTCAGCCATTCATTCTCACTATAAAGATCTTCATTGCGTTCTTTTAAAACCTCGCACTTACTGCAGCTTGTTTTAAGAGAGGAGTCATGCACACCTTCCTTGTTGACGTTCTTTATTTTAGCTTCAAGATTTTCATTCTTCCTCTGAATTTCTACATTCTCAGCTTTCAATTTCTTCAGATCAAACTTAATCCTTTCCAACTCTTCAAGGTTTATCAAATGTTCATTAGTTTTCAATTTCAGCTGACTTTCTAATTCAAAGATTTTATTGATACCTTCTTGGTTTTCCTTTTTCAACAGGCACATTTGTTTCATATTCACATGAGACTCAGATAGACATTCATCATATAATTCATTGATCTTCAAGCACTTTTCACATGATGAATTAGAATCATTTTGACAAGTTTTCTTTTTCATCTTCTCATATTGTTTTCTTAAGCAATCATAAGACTCTAGCAATTCATTGTATGCAGCAATCCAATCATCCAAGGAATAATCTTCAAATAATTTTACCTGATCATCGTCCTGTTCTTCATCTTGATTGCTACTTTGTTCACTCCCTTGAGCCATCATGCATTGATCATCATCTCTGCCGCAGGCAGTCTTTAATCTATCCAGGATCTCCTTTCCAGAGACACACCTATGAACAAAGGGGAATTTATCAGTATTGACCGCTCCTCTCAAAATGTTAAGAACTGTGATATTATCACGATTTTTTGATCTGTCCTCACTTGACCACTTGGTCTGATTGTGAGGTAACTCATATGGGCCTCTTGATACTAGAGTCCAGAGACTGGGATCAATGGAGTTCAGGTGTACCCAGAGGCCGCCTAACCAGTTACTAAAGTTAAACCCATCGTAGACGGTAGGATGATCCATTGATGCAGATCGATAATGAAATTCAAAACGAATGCACAGGGTAGTGAAGCACTGAACACAGGATAGTAGAAGCAATAATACACCGAATATAGCAGGATCCTCTGCAGATCGTTGGATCTGAATGCACAGAGACCTACTCTGATACCAATTGTTGGGATCAGTGCGATGGATTCAGAGGGGGGTGAATGAATCTGTCCTTCAATATTTTTGCCTAATTTAAAAAATTAGAACACTCAGAGATGCGAAGCTAAAGACAGATTCAGTTATATCGAATCTTAAATACTGTGATGTGTTCAATCAAACAGTAGACGTGCAATCAATGAGCTCAATGGACATATGAAGACAGATCGAGCCTAATAGGGTGTTTGGTTACTCTTTTTTATCTCTTTTTTCTCTCAATTTTTAAAAAAAGAGTAAGAGATCCTCTGGTACCGTTTGGTGTTACTTTACTAAATTTTAGGGAGAGAATCTTCCCACGTTATAACCTATTTCAAAATAAAAACAACTCACTACCATTTTTTTTTTGAAACCGTTCTCTCCTCTCTCTCGTTCTCACCCTCCCTCACGCGACCCCCCTCCCCCGCAGCCCCCTCCTCCGGCGGCTTCCCCCTCCCCCTGCGGCCCCCTCCAGTGGCTCCCCCCTCCCCTCCCCCGCAGCCCCCTCCTCCGGCGGCTCCCACAGCCCCCTCCTCCAACAAGTTGGTGGGTACATGGTTCGGTGTGGGGAAGAAGGCGATGAATCGCTACACGGCGAAACTGGCCATGTACGACTACCCGGGGGCCAACGGGAGGTGCTCCCACGAGGTGGTGCTGGAGATCGTGGTGGTCCACCGACTGAAGATGTGGGAGAGGTGGATGGAGGTGCTGAAGTTCTTCAACATGACCAAGGCGCTCAAGCCTTCTAAGCTTTACCATATTGAGTGATTAACCTGTAGAAGGGTCTTCTGGTTGCTGCTTCTTCTTGACCAGAAAGTCTCTGATTGAGACTCCCAGATCTGGACTTTGTTTTGCATCCATTCGTTCCACCACGGGTCCTTCCCCCTCCCTCCCACTATCTCTCAATTTTCTTGCTCTACTCAAACCACCGGTTATGATCAGAATCATGGGAAGGAAGCAGAGAAAACAGTGGACAAATTACCATGATGAAGACGTTGGACGCTGCAGTCAGGTTCAACGGGGAGGGTTTTGCCGCCGACGACTATGCAGTCGCAGGTGATCTACGGTGGAAGGGAAAGAAATTAACGGAAAGAAAATAACGGGGAGAGTTTTATCAAATAAGTTTATTTCTAATTTAAAAATTGAGATGTTTTTGCCAAACAACTAAAGACTCTTTTTATTAATTTTAAAAATGAAGTAGAAAATTGATGTGTCATAGTTTTTAAGATAGAAAGAGTTTTTTTTTAAAGTGTTCCCAAACACCCTATAAGCATTCATCTAGAGGAATCAGATATGACAATCAAACCACAATAGACGAAGGATTTTTAGGTGGTTCGGTCCGCAGACCTACGTCCACCCCACACTCCAACCAGAGTGTGGATTCCGCTGATACACAGCTTAACAGCTGGGCCTCACAGCTTGCCTACATCAGCTGAGCATCACAGCTTGCTTCCGCTGGGTAATACAGCTTAGCCATCCGATGGGCAATACAGCTTGGCCATCCAGAGGATACCACACCTCTGCAACTACTGGGGACTACAGCTTACCCCGTCCAGAGGAATCCTCCTCTGCCCGCTGAGCTTCACAGCTTGCTTTCCGAGGTATCCACCTAGCCCGTTGACAAATAGCTTGAAGAATGGTTAAAAATGAAAGCAGGAAACAAGAAATAACAGCGACTGAAAGCTGTAATCAATGAAATGCAAATGTGGCTCCCATGGAGTTGACTGGATTGGATTTGATCCAGATTCCAGTGAAGACAGATCTTCTGATGGAGACTTCTCTCTTCTTCTTCACGTACTCTCTATCTCTCTTTTCACTCTCCTTCTATCTTTTTCTCTCTTTCTCTTCTCTCCTGATCGTTTCTTTTCTTCTCTGCTACTCTCTCTCTTTCTGTTTCTCTTCTCTCTGGATCATGCAGGCTCTCTCTGCTTCTACTCCTCTGAAGTATATTCACGATCAATCTCAGATGGAGAAGTCTTCTATTTATAGCATCAGAGAGGTGGGCGTGTGTCCTCTACAATTCCCGCCCAGAGCGCCTTGATCACATGGCAGCATTTCAGCTCACTACATTACACGTGTCACGATCCTTAGCCATCTCTTTTCTTGGATCACGTGTCCATACTAAGCTTCTCGAACATGAGTCCTGTCAAATAAAACTTGATATCAGTTCGAATCAATCTGAAGGAAAATAAAAAGATGCATTGAGTAGGTTTGAGATTTTAAACTAAGCATGTATAGACTTGCTAGTGTGTAGTGCAATATGCATGTAACAAAGTATGCACAATGAAGGTGAATGCACATGCATGCCATCAAGGAGTGTATGGACTTTGCGTGCATTCGACAATGATGTATAGACTTGCTGGTGTGATGATGCATGAACTTGAACACTCATACCAGCCGCGGTATGCACACATGCACAATGAACATGGATTGCACTGACTAAGCCATGAGCTGAGCTAACGGATGTATAGACTTTCTCAGTTATCAGCGAATGGATGTATAGACTTTCTGTGCCTACGACAAGACGATGTACAGACTTTGTGTATGCGTGAAGCACAACGATGCAAGAATGTATAGACTTTGAATGCCGGGTGAAGCATGTACAGACATTACATGCATGCGACAAGATGATGAATATACTTTCTGATGAAATGATGCACAGACATATCAGCAGAGAATGTACAGACTTTGTATAGACATGAAACAACCGAATGCACTGACTATGACTATGAATGTATAGACTTACTAAGTCATCAAAGCAAGCATGTGCAGACTTAGTGTATGCGTGAGACAAAACAATGCATTAACTATGTATGTTCATGAAGAGCACTGGCTATACTGACTAGTCGAGTGAAACAACGGAGGTTGTACAGACTAGCCACCAAGGAATGTATAGACTTGAGTTGATGCAGTCTAGGCAAAATTATGTACAGACTTTGTCCCTTGAACATGCATGAGTCTAGGCATTCACTAACTTATGGCCACCATGAAACATAGTTATGAAATGCACAAGCCAAGAAAATTAACCCTGTACAGACTTAAGCAATTTACTGACTCTGTTTCATGCTTGCATCGACTTTATGTATGCATGTACAAGCTTAACAAAATGTGAGCAACCTTGCAGGGACTCAAGGTTTATGCAGCAAATATATACACGTCTAGGCAAAACTCTGTACTGACTTAACCTGTGCATGGGCTTAATAAGAATAATGCATTCAAAACATCATTTTATCATCACACACACTATCATTATCATCATCATTCTTATGTGGTGACTAATTGAGTTGCTATCATCAAAACATCACAACAACACACACTATCATCAAAGCACAAGGGGCACAACAAACTCCTCATGTGATAATTGGTGAATCATCAGATGCTAACAACCTTGATGATGATGAGAGGTCTTCAAAACATGATGGAGAATTTCTTGAGGAGAAATTGAAGGATGAAAATGAGCAACCCAAAGGACAAATCGATCAGAATCATGTAAGCTCAACCGAACCAGGTGTAAGCTCAACAGAACCAGCTGCAGGCTCAACCGATCCAGGTGAGTCCTCAACCAATGTTAGATTCTTGAAAGACCACCCTGAGAATAATATCATAGGAAATCTAAGGGATCCCCCTAAGACCAGGTCCCATTTCAAAAATGTTTAGAATCAAGATTTAATTGCTCTGGTCTCTCAAATTGAACCAAAATTAGTAGATGACGCCTTAAATGATGTATCTTGGGTCAATGCCATGTCTGAAGAGTTAGGTCAATTTGATAGAAATAATGTCTGGGAACTTGTTCCAAGACCCGAGAACACTAATGTGATAGGAACCAAATGGGTGTTCAAGAATAAAATGAATGAAGATGGAATTATTTCCAGAAATAAAGCCAAACTAGTAGCCAAAGGCTACTGTCAGGAGTTTGGAGTTGACTTCGATGAGTCCTACGCACCTGTTGCTAGGATGGAAGCTATAAGAATATTGTTAGCATTTGCATGCTCCAAAAATATAAAACTCCAACAAATGGATGTGAAGAGTGCATTCTTAAATGGAATTATCAAGAAGAAGTCTTTGTTGAACAACCCCCCAGTTTTCTATTCTCTACTAATCTTGACCAAGTTTTCAGATTGAAGAAAGCCCTGTATGGTTTAAAGCAGGCCCCTCGAGCCTGGTATGAGAGATTAACGTAATTTCTGATCAGCAAGGGCTACCAAAGAGGTAAGGTAGATCAAACCCTTTTCACAAAAGGCTTTAATGAAGATCTCATCATAGTCCAGGTATACATAGATGACATTGTCTTCGGCTCAACAAGTACTGATTTATGTAATGAATTTTCAAAATTGATGTCAGTAGAATTTGAAATGAGTTTGCTAGGCGAACTGAAGTACTTCCTTGGCCTGCAGATACAATAGTTGGAGGAAGGATGCTTCATCAACCAGAACAAGTATACATTAGACATTCTCAATAGGTTTGGCATGACCAACTTGAAGCACATTACAACACCAATGGGTACAAATACCTCATTGGATGCAGATGAGACAGGTAAAGAAATAGATGCCAAGCTCTACCGAGGTATGATTGGATCTCTACTCTATTTGACAGCTTCAAGGCCTGATATACAGTTCAGTGTAGGAATGTGTGCAAGGTATCAATCTAGACCCATTGAATTGCATCTAGCTGCAGTAAAAAAAAATTTCAGATATCTGTCTGCTACTCACACCCTTGGTTTATGGTTTCCTGCATCACATACTCTAGACTTAATTGCATACACAGATGCAGACTATGCTGGGTGTAAACTAGATAGAAAAAGCACTTGTGGTCATTATGAATTTCTAGGTGGGTGTTTAGTATCTTGGGGCTCCAAGAAACAACATTATGTGGCCCTCTTCACTGCAGAGGCTGAGTATGTGGCTGCGGGGAGTTGTGGTACACAAGTAATTTGGATTAAACACCAGCTTCAGGACTATCAAGTAGACCTAGGGTGTACACCCATTTACTGTGATAATACTAATGCCATCAATCTAGCCAAGAATCCTGTCTTGCATTCCCGCACCAAAGACATAGAAATAAAGCATCATTTCATAAGAGATGAGATTGCTAAGAACACCTTTGAACTAATTCATGTAGGCACTGCTAATCAAATTGCTGACATCTTCACCAAGCCTCTAGACAATGACAAATTCACCACTTTAAGGAGAGAATTAGGCTTATTTAAATTATCTTAATTTCTAATCTCCTAATATTGAATATTCCTATTGGCAAGAGGTTGTGAGAGAAGTTTGTCCTAACCGTGAGGGGGAGTTCTATGTGTCTGCTGATTAGTTTCCTCTGTGCATTGTTTGAGGGGGAGCTAGGCAGTTAGTGAAGCTTGACAGATTCAAAAGGTTGACCAGATGTGTGTCATTGCTGGTTCTCATGATTGAATGAGTGCAGTTCTCTCTTAGACTGTAGAATCTCATTCATCTTTTAAGTCTATAAGTTTGTGCAACTAAAGTCTAGCTAGAATCTTTTCTCTACTAAACTATCAGTGACTTGGATTGAGTGTCTGAAGTATATCTTCCAACATTGTTCATGATTCTGCTTCAGGCTAAATCTTGTATGTCTTGATATATGTCTAGAACAACTTGAAATTTAGACTCCAAGATTCATTTCAAAGAAACGGTTCCTCAGGTATTGTCTTCAAGCACCTCTTCTCAACGATGTAAGGGATCAACCAAATTAGCGAAGTTCTATGGTTTGATCACTGAGAAACTGGGAGCTTCATCAATGAAATGAAGTCTTTCCTATGTCATGAGGTGTCAAATTCCAAAATTATAGTATTCTTGCAAAATAAACTAAATATTTCTGACCATCACAGAGCAATGGTGACATGGTGGTGAGTAACTGGGGACTCTGGCCTCTGAACAAGGTATCTCCTCACGAAAAAAAGCCATAGTTACTAACTTTGTTCTCTAAAAAGGAGAGGTAATGAGGTTCTCACATTGAGTAACTAGGGATTCCAGCCTCTGTTCAAGGTGTCTCCATAATGTCAAAGATGTGATTTACCAATTTACTTACTAGTCAAAATCTTGAAAATATCTACAATATCCTTTGCATTTGTGCAATTTACTGGAATGCTTGTCCTCAATACTTTGAGCACACCTTCTTTGCTTTTGTCTCTTGTTATCTACTTCGTAGAGTTGTCAGTTCAGCTATGTCTTGTCATACTTGTTCATCCCTACTCTACATCATATACTCTGTATGTGGATAAACTTGTCTCTCATTCTAACTCTCAATTGCTTACCAGAGTTAAAGAATCTTCTATTGAGTTTAGCGCCTCACTTATTCTCTTAAGATATGCTAATGAGTCCTTCTACACTACGAAGACAGTGTATTTCTTCCTCATGTCTCCAGCAACTGCATATATCTTTTATTTCCTTTTGATGATGTCAAAGGGGGAGAGGGATCTGAGAGCGAGATAGGGGGAGAGAGGTCATGTGAGAGGTTTAGGGCATCTGAAGCATCTAAGGGCGAGTTGTAGGGGAGAGAGCAAGTTGTAGGGGAGTGGTTTTGGAGAAAGAGAAGAGGTTGGCTTTCGGGCTTGTCTGTATGCACTTCCTTTAGTTTGAGCTCTTTCTGGTTGGCTCTTGATTGTTTTTGTTTGTAATGACCTGACATTGTTTGATTCATAGTGTTGCCATCATCAAAAAGGGGGAGATTGTTGAATCCCTATGGTTTTGATGATATCTCACACTATAAATCAATTTGTTTATATCGCATTATTGCAATAAAGGTCTGTGCATTCTTTTTCATGTTCATTCGAGTTTCAATTGATCAGTGCATGCCTTACTCTAGACGTGGTAAGTGCTTGCCTCAGTGCAAGTCCTTGTTCATACACAGGTACTGTCGTTCATATTATGTGTCAGTGCATTTTACTGGGTCGTGTGCACCAAAGTCCGTGCACATCATGTCTCTGCATCTCACCTCTCGAGGTCGGTGCAATTTCTGGGTCAGTACAAACCTTGCCTAGAATGTAATGTTTACTCTACTCATCTTAGTGCAAATCCAACTCGGTGCAAGCTCTGTCTTGCATCTTTCTTTGCTCTGTGTATTTCTCTCTGTCATCTCGGTGCAGCTCTTGCTTGGACTGCATATCCCGACTCGGTGCATTCTTTCTCTTTCTGAATAATATAAAGTTAGTGCATCCTTGTGCTTTATGGTTTCTTGTCGGTGCATATCTGTTGCACGATTTCTATCATCATGCATTTTTCACAAGTTAGTGCATCTCACGCTTTTCCTCACTTCACTCGGTGCAACCTCTTGTTCACCTTGCAGTAAGTCAGTGCAATGGCTGACTTGGTAACTCCTATTCAGTGCAGTTTATGCTTACTTACTCACTACATTGGTAAGACTTGTACTAAGTATGTGACAAAGTGTTCATTCCTCGTCTGATAGTTTGTCTGTGCATTCACCAGATAGATGGCATGTGATCCGAGGAAGATGGAGGTCCAGAACATTCTGACACGTGCCCCAACCTTTCAGGCGAGAAACGTGGTATCCACACGCCTAAGTTTCTAGAGCAGACATATATATATATATATGTTCTGAGGAAGAGGGTTCGATAGAAGGGGATGGAACAGTGAAAAAGAAGAGCAGCGTGAGAGCAGTGGATCAAGAGAGAAACCTAGAGACAACCCACTCCATCCTAAGCTAAGAGAAAATTATGAGAGAGAGCTGATTTTGAATCTGAAGATCTGCTTCTACGGAAGCTATATTGTTTTGGTTTAGAGAAAATTATCTTTCATCGATCCTTTTATTTTTGAGTTTCTTCCATTTTTCATTCCATTCTGTTACCCTCCACTGTTCGGAGGAAGGGAGAAGTTCTCCGGTTTCCCTCCATTGTCCTTGGAGGAAGAGAGGTTTGTTCCTCTAGTTGTGTGAGTTGCTTGGGAGTAACTTCACAGGGTTCCCTTTGCTGCGTGCAAAGGAAGGGAGATTTGTTCTCCAATGGTTCTTCTGGTTGATCAGAAGGCTGAGGAGAGTGTTCCTCAGGGTAAGTTGTCTAGCAACGGTTGTCACAGACTGAGTCTGCTGTGTGCGATTGTTCATTGCAAGGAAACCTTGCTCTTCTGAGTAAGGGGTGGACGTAGATTGCAGGTAGCAATCGAACCACCTAAAAACTCCCTGTCTTTTGTGAGTTTGCCTGGTTACTTTATGCTGCTCTCCATCTTTTTGATACATTACTTCATCGTGAGTTGCTTTCTCGATCTCATTCCATAATCTGAACATCTCTACTGCCTGTCTCTGAAGTTTTCTTCACTACATTTTGAAGGATTGAGTAATCGTTACTGAGTTTATCAAATTTGGGAGTGATCTATTCATCCCCCCCTTCTATCTCACTTTCCGCTGTGCGTATCAAATAGATCCCTCTATAAAAATTTAGCTCAATTAAAATCACACCCAATTTTCAATCACAACGGAAGATAACACTATAGACTAAGTAATCTACTGATGGTTAAATCTATACACAATAGTAAACGAAGACATCTTACACCAGTAAGCTTCAAGTTAAATGCAACTTGCAATTCTATCTATAAACTGATTAACCAAGCAATGAGCTGAACGGATTTAGAATTTAGGTAAAACACATTAAGGCATCTAGCAGTTCACATTTAATAAGTATCAACCCACACAAGAGAGTTCTCGAACACTTAGCACACTATGAGCTCACAAGGCAGAACCAGCTCACACACCAACCTACGACGGGGGTAGAGGATAAGGAGTATGCGCACAAATCAAACCACGATAGACAAGGACTTTTACGGTGGATCGGTCTGTAACCTACATACCTACGTCGTAGCACCCCGAAAATTTAAATAGAGAATAAATATTAGCCATGGAATGAAAATGAGAATAATTCTGATAAATGTAAAATGGAAATAGCTAAAATAAATAAATGGACCTTAAATAAGATAGAAACGTTAAAGGTACGAACTTGCTAGGACCCTCTTGACTCTAAAAATGTGTGATTATGGGCATCAATAGAGGTATAAATAAATAATTGAGTAATGAAAATTGAGTATATCCTTTTATCTAATTGTGGCTCAAATTGGAAATACAATCCAAATATTTCGAAGGAATATTATTCTAGAAATATGTATACACATCCACACATATAAAGACTTTCATAGGATCGAACCCGACTCCGATACCCAAGACAATAATTAATAAGGTAAATAAAGTGAAGGAAATTATAAGAAATGAAGCCTATGTATGAAGTACTACTAAGACCCTAGTGTATGTTGTATATGAAAACACTAATGGTAAACTCAATAGCCACATGGGCCTTGCATATGAAGTTACCTTAAGGCTAATGGGCCTTATATATATATATATATATATATATATATATATATATATACATATATATAATGAAGCATATGTATGAAGTACTACTAAGACCCTAGTGTATGTTGTATATGAAAACACTAATGGTAAACCCAATAGCCACATGGGCCTTGCATATGAAGTTAGCTTAAGGCTAATGGGCCTTATATATATACATATATATATATATATGCAAACTATTAATAGCTATAAGTCACGTATATAAGGTTTAATAAATAAGTTTGGTTATGTATCAAGATATTTGAGATATTAAAATAAAACTCCTAAATACTTGTATAAGAAGGCCAAATAAAATATATAAATAACAAACGACTTAACCTATTACTAAAGCCATACATATTTTTTTTTATATAAAGCCGAGTCATCAAGTGGGAAAAAGGGAGAGTGCACCCCCATTCCAAAGGAAGAGAATGTTCTCACTCCACCAAATCACCACTTTGATGCTTTATTTTATTAATTTGTCAAGGGAATGCAATTATAAAGGAGGCCAAGCCTCTGTAGTACAATGAAGATGTATAATAGAAAAAAGAAACTATACAAGCCTCCTACGAAAATTGGGAATGCCATTGACATCCGCAATTGCATATCCTCTAGATATTATAGGCAGTTCTCTAATTGAAAAAAATTCCAAGTTGCATCTTACTAGCACTGCATGGTTAGCAAGCGCATCTGCTAGCTGATTGCCCTCTCTATATGTGTGGATAATGGGGCAATGAAATATGGAGAAAATATGTTGTAGTGATTCCCACTAAGGTAGAAGAGACCACGGGGGGTCTTTATTCTTTTGCAGCATCTCAACTAAAATCTGAGAATATGTGAAAATGGCAGAAATTGAAATGTTATGATATTGTGCTAAACGGAGACCATCGAGCAGCGCCCTTCCCTCGGCCACCATATTGGATCCAACACCATAATAATATGAGAATCCCAACTTTAAATGCCCTTGACTGTTTCTGATACAGCCACCTCCTCCAGAAATTCCAGGGTTCCCTTTGCTTGCTCCATCCACGTTTAAGGAGAAATTGGTAGCCGGAGCTTTCCGGAAAACAGTAATATATGTTGGATGATAATTGCTAATTGAAATACCAAAACCTTGCAGGCTGAACCGGAAGTCATTGCTAATTCCATGCTTAAATTTGATCTGTTTCACAATGTACTTTAGATCTGCAAGAATCTGCTCCGAGATTTTTTCAAAGTTGTTTCTATTTTCTTCATACTTGACTTGGCATCTGAATTTCCAGACCTCCCAGATAATCATGATTGAAACCAATAGGGATATAAAACCCTTCGGTTTACTCAGGACAACCTCATTTATTATTAATTTCAGCCTGTTACTGATAGAGAGAACATCCAGAGACGAATTGTTAAGCAAAGGAGCAAATTTGTTCCATAGAAATTTGGCCACAGCACTGTCTACAAATAAGTGATTTTCATCCTCTATTGCATGGGAGTTATGGCAGCAGACACAACTTGAAGCAATAGCAATTCTACATTTTTGTATCTGCTTATCAATAGGGACTGCATGTTTCAATAATTTCCAACAGAACAGGGAGGCCCGAGGGGGAAATCTTGGATGCCATATTTTACTGAAACTTACACTAGGATTTGAGGTCTGCTCTTTGATAAAATAGTAGGTGGATTTAGTACTAAATTTACCTGAATTGGTGAGAGACCTAATAGGTTTGTCCTCTCCATTTTGTATACTAAATATCTGAATTTCTCCCCTCATTGACTGATCTTCCAATAATTGCCAGACAGGATGTTGAAAATTTGCCATTGCTTCTTGGACAGTACAAAGAGGGGTGCTGAATATGGAAAGCTTATGTCAGAGTCTTGTTTTTATACCAGTTATCTTTCAAAAAGTTAGTGGAGGCACCATCAAAAATAATCATTCTAGAATTAGCCAAGAGAATAGACCGGGCTTTCTCAAAATCAGTTGCTTTAATGCCTGCAGGAAATGAAGCTTTGCAATCTGATATATGAAGGCCATGATAGTATTTGCTTCTTACAAACATGGCCCTCGGAGAGTTACTGTGAGCACATAGCCATAATTGTTTTACATATTGACACAGTTGAGTATCTGATTGACTGCGTATACCTAATCCACCTTCAGAGAGAGGACAACACATTTTGTCCCAGGATATCCAATGCTTTCTGTGGGCATTCTCATATCCCTACCAAAAAAAATAGAGCAAATATTCCTAATTTGTTTAAGTATAGTGTATGGAATGGAGGCTACACTGGCGCAGTACATAGGAATAGATGATAGGACCGAGCGAATGAGAACCAATCTCCCTGCCTGGGACAGCAACTTACTTTGTCAGCCAGCAAGCTTGGAATTGACTTTATCTAGCAAATATTTTAAGTGAGGACTTTTAACTCTTCCTTTGAAGAGAGGAATGCCCAGATATTTTATACTACCAATCTTATGCTGATAACCAGTTTGCTGACATATTCTATCAATGAAACTTCAGGGCATTTGCTTGGCTACCATGAAGCAACTTTTTTGGGCATTAATTTTCTAACTAGAGGACAACTCATAGCTCTTCAAAAATTTTAATAGATGGTTGAGTGAGGATCTGCTGCCATTCATAAAAATGATGGAATCATCAGCATAAAGTATGTGTGAAATATGTTGAACTCCTCGAGGTAGATGGTAAGGTCTACACTGTCCATTAGAGAACAATTGTCTAAGGCCTCTGCTCAGAACTTCTTCCGCAATAATGAATAAAGCTAGAGCTAAGGGATCCCCTTGTCGGACCCCTTTTGAAGACTTGAAATAGCCACGAGTTTGTCCATTGAGGGATATTGAAAACCAACAGTTAACCAACATTTGGGCAATCAAAGAGACAAACCTATTAGAGAAACCAAAACTTTTCAGCACCTTAATGAGGAAATCTCATTCTATCTGGTCGTAGGCTTTAGCCATATCAAGTTTGAGAAACATGTTGTGACCTCTAATTGGTCTATCTATCTCCATGAACATTTCCTTGGCCAGCAGGAAGTTATCAGTTATTTGTCTTCCAATGATGAAGCCACTTTGCTCTTCTGATATAATCAAAGGTAATATATGTCTAAGGCGGTCACAAATAACTTTGGATATAATTTTATATGTAAAATTGCATAAGCTGATTGGACGGAAGTCAGTAAATGAAGAAGGACTATTAACTTTTGGAATCAGACATAGAATTGTTGAAGTGACCCCTTTAGGTAAACCCCAACCTTGAAAAAAGCTCTGAACAGCCTTTATTACATCCTCTCCTACTATATCCCAGCAGTGAGTGAAAAAACCCCCAGTGAACCCATCAGGTCCATGGGAACTATTACCTGATAAAGAGAATACTGCAGTCTTTATTTCTTCTGCCTAAGGTATGATACATAACAAGTTGTTATGATCATTATTTATCAACCGAGGGATGATTGCAAATAAATTTTCATCTATACTGTGATCTTCAGTGGTTAATAAGTTTTTGAAATATTCAACAGCACCATTTAATAATGCTTTATGTTCTTCCACCCAAATATCATTTATTTTCAATTTGTGAACATAATTTCTCTGCCTTTTGAGCTTGGTATATTGATGAAAAAACTGTGTGTTTCTATCCCCACAGTCTATCCAATGAGCATTGGCCTTCTGTAGTTTTTGCGATTATCCACTATAGGATTAGCATCAAAGGAGAATTGAGCTCTCTCGGCCTGAACTTCTGCTTCTTCCTTGGCCTGGTCTATATTGCCAAAAGTATCTTTGTTCCAAGATTTTAATGCTGCCTTCAGATCTTTGAGCTTTCTCTGAAGAGCTTGGAATGTAACGCCCGGTAATTTTTGGAACAGGAATAAAAATATACATAATGATATATCTACTCTTATAAGTATATAATGTTAATTAAAAATTTATTCAAATAAATAAATGGTCAAGCGATATTCCTATATGGTTGCTCAGATCGAACCTGTCTCTGATACCTAGGACAAAGGCTAATAAAAGTTAAACAAATTATGAGGAAGAAAATCCCTATATACATACAAATTATTAATAGGTATATGAGGGTTAGAAAGTAACAAATATGTTTATGAATATATAATGCAATATAAATAAATATAATACAATGTAAATAATCAAGGTCAGACTCGGTACACGACCCCCTGACATCCTGAGAAATCTCACAAAAAGAACTCATGAACCCTACCATTGTATTATCATAACTTTAAGAATAACATGTTATTTTTAAGTAAGGCATTTAATGCATAATACCATTTTATTTGAATTGAGAATCATTAAATCTTGAAAAAAACATCAATTAGTATTTTATTAATAATTTAAAAAAAATTAATATTCACATTTATTACATTATACTTTTATTAGAAGGAAGAAATATAGCAACCCTGATAAAATATTAATAAAAATAAAGATTTTAAATAAATCAAATAAATAGATAAATAAAACAAAATGAAATAACGCCTCTGATAAAGGCGCTATTTAAATTAGACACGCCCTTAAACAAGGCGTGATTCAAGAAAGGACGCCCTCACCACATGGCGTCAAATTCCAAACACCAAATAGGGCAAGTAAGATAAACGCCTCTTTCCTGGGCGTGTTTTAAACAAGAAACGCCTTCCCACTGGGCGTGTCTTTAAGAAACGCCCTATGACAAGGCGTCAATTTCATTTTCACTTCCGTTCGACCCAGGAACTTATCCAGGGAAGGATTATGCTAATCTAGTAAGTGTCTACTAGGGTAAGGACTCTATATTGGAAGCATTACTTCCAATCAAACTCTAACCCTAATAGGACCCTCAAAAATCCTATAAATACCTTTGATCACCCAAGCCCTAAAACCATTTGATCGATCCCCTCTGCTATGGTATGATGAAGAATAGTAAGTTTTCCTTATAGTTCCCTTTCCCTAATACGGGAAGAATATTGATTATTCTTCCTCTTCCTCTATTACAGGTTGAAGAAACCTTGACGTCGTGAAGAACAACAGTGAGTTCTTCTTCCCCTGCCTTTCATTTTTCATCAAAGCTTTTGACCCTTCTTCTTCCTTTCTTCTGCAGGTTGCCTGCAACCGGAGGAAGCTTGGGTATAACGGGAAGAACGCTCGTTCTTCATCAAATCTTCTTCTTCTTCCAGAAATCAAGGCTCTATTGCAAACAGAGTTCATTTTCTGTCAGAACAGAATTAATCTTCTATTCAAAACCTTCGTCCGTTCATCAGATTATCATCATCAAGGTAGGTTTTCTCAAGGCACTGTAGCCCAAACAAGTTAATTCAATGAATATACATCATCACATGCATGAATATAAGTTTTAATATAGCTTCTACGCGTTTTCTGGAATATTTTTGAAAGAGACGCCCCTGTCAAGGGCGCTATTTTACAAGACACGACCCTGACCAGGTCGTCAATTCCTAAATTCGACGCCCTGTACAAAGGCGTTAATTCCATGAAATTACATGCAATTAATAATTGTTCACGTTTAAAATTTAATAGCTATGAAATCTTGAAACTAATGTAATGCATGAGTATACCGTGAAATCCTACTATTTTTCTTGTCATGACTATATATCTTGTCTCCCGAAATTTATTATCCTGAAATTTATAAAAATTCTTGAAAGGCATGAATTCACGACCTGAACCAAGTCGTTTCTTGTGAAACCCACGCCACGATCGAGGGCGTGAATTTGAAAATAACGCCCCCGTTCAGGGCGTGTCTTTGATAAATCCCAGAATATGTATATCCTGCAAAAAAATAGGATTAAAGAATGGACGACCATTGTGCATGTCGTCACATTGAAATAAAACGCCCCTGTAAAGGGCGTGTTTTTGATAAAACACAGAATTATGGAAATTTCTACAAAATTGGAAATGCATGTAAACGCCCTTATTTAAGGCGTTATTTACTTAAGTAGTGACTTAATCAAAGTCGTTATTTTCTGTAAAAATGTTTTTACCTGTTACTGCTAACCGAGGGTTTTCATTATATTTATATATATGTATATCGACACTATATCTCCACTCCGTGAGTATAGTCCCACGTTTTCATGTTGTTCTATCGATCACCCTCAACTCTCATTGACATACAAGCTCTCCATTGGACATTCCGTTCCTTTGGACTAGCGAGTTAGTCATAGAGACCTCCGTAAGACTCCTCGTACCTTGGATTCCCTCAAGGTCGACTGAGCTGGTTGTACCCTAAAAACCCATTACACAATCTTTACCATGTCACTCTAATGAAACATGGTATACCGGCCCTCATGTTATACTATATGTATGATATGAGAACTATCTTAAGGAATGGGGGAAAACATGCCATCAATGAGATGTTATTGTAGACCCCAATTCTATATCAACTTTGTTATGATGATTCTTGTGGACCTCATGTTATTAACATGCTGTTCTTGTAGATCACAATTCTATATAAAGGAGTGACCATCTACATATGGGCACTTATTTGTCATGGTACCCGGTTAGGGAACCAATTCCACCCAGTTTATCGACATGTCATGATTTATATGCTTTGCATGGATTTTATCGCCAGTATGTCCTTACTCAAGGGTCTTGCCCTTGAATTCCATGAAAATCTTATCTTATCATCCTAATTAAAGCTTGTTCTTGGAACTCCTTATTGGCTATAAACTATCGTGGATGTCTAGATCTATCATGAATGCTGTGCATATAGGGCCCGATCTGGTCCTGGGAGGAGCGCCCGAAAGTACTAGTGCCCATGGGAGTTTTAATGATAACGGTGTCTAGCATTGCACCGGAGTACTCTTTATCTTGATCTTTGGCATTCCACGATCTCTCTCTTTTCTTGCGTGCGTGACTCGACTTGCGTGAGTTGACTTGCGTGGCCCGACTCGGGCAAAGTACTTGCGTGAAATAGCCAATAATCTATAAAGTCTCTCATGAAAGTTTCTTGAATGTTTTGCACGATGTGTTATTCTCTTGATTAGTTACTTGTTCAGTTATTTCTACATGCATAGCCTTATTGCATTTACATGTGAGAAATTGTAATTACTTAAACTCATTGCTAGTTCTTGAGATATAATTTCCTACTGAGCGTTCGCTCACTCCGTTTTATTCTAACATTTTCAGGTAAGCAGGTAGCTAGCAAGACCGAGACCCACACGGGCGGGACAAGTGTGCAAGCGAGCTGTGGAAACTAGTGAACCCGAGTCTTTTATCTTTCTTGAGTCTAGATAGTGTTGTCTAGCTAAGTCAGCTTAGCGTCTCTTATTCAGTCATCTTGTCTAACGTCTGTTAGTATGTCGTTATCTTCCTTTCCATTGTGTTGAAGTCTCCAAGTTGGAAAACAAGTTCTTGTAAGAGATTTATAATAGAAATATAAATTTCTATTGTTGTTCGAAATTATCTTGGTCTTATGCGATTGCTCTTGATCATTCACGACTGTTTGACTGCCACGTTCCGAGCAAACGACACGTTCCGCTGCTATCGGTTCGGGGCGTGACAGAGGTGGTATCAGAGCTTCGGCTTTCATATCCTCCAGGTTAAGTATCCTTGTCTGTCATATCAGAGCTTCGGCTTTCATATCCTCCAGGTTAAGTATCCTTGTCTGTCATATCAGAGCTTCGGCTTTTATATCCTCCAGGTTAAGTATCCTTGTCTGTCATATCAGAACTTCAGCTTTCATATCCTCCAGTAATTTGGTCCTAAGGATAGGTTATCCTTGTGGGTCATATCATAGCTTCAACTTTCACAATCATTAAAGTTTCAATGATAGGTCAAGTATCCTTGTCAGTTATATTAGAGTTTCCGCTTTCAAAATCCTTAGATTGTTAAATCCAGGTTATAGG
Organism: Amorphophallus konjac; assembly: GCA_022559845.1. NCBI lineage: Eukaryota > Viridiplantae > Streptophyta > Magnoliopsida > Alismatales > Araceae > Amorphophallus > Amorphophallus konjac. The sequence goes on from CM040117.1 coordinate 155,782,280, forward strand.
TCGAGTATCCTTGTCAGTCATCCTATAGGAATTCCGTGAGAGATGGGCAGAACTTGGGGTTAAGGTTATAAAAGAAAAAATATATATATATATATATATATATATATATTTGCGTTAATTCTTGAGTCAATAAATTATCTCCCCACCCATCTTTGCAGGAACTTAGATAAAATGGAAGCCTCTCAGCCAAACTTTGATCATAAAATGATCTTAGTGGATGTCCAAGTTTACGCGAGCCTTGTCAGGAGAGTTCAAGAACTAGAGAAAGTAGTGGAAGAAAAAGAAAGAGTTGAAGGGAAAGATCAAACAAATAACTCCGAAAGTTTCGCCGTTACCAAGAAAAGAATAAATGAGGAAGATATTTCACAAAGGTGTAAGAAATGCCAGAAATGTAAGAAGTGTAATAAGTGTAATAAGAGGGAAACTTCGGCGGATCGCCCGCAAGATAAGTGTAAATCTTGTGGAAGATATGGTCACAAAATGAAGGAGTGTTGGTGGAGTTCGGGAGCATGTCTGCGTTGCGGGAAGTTAGATCACAAGATAGCGGAATGCCCCAAGAAGCCTCCAAAAGGAGTTCAAGATTTAACCAAACTTGCCAAAGGGAAAGATGCGGAAGGTATCCCTCAACCGTAATCCTAGACTAGCCCTTTTTCATTCTGAAGTTTTCTTCTGCTCGTAATAAGTTATAGCTAGTTCTCTATTAGGAATGGAAGTTGATGTGAATTTGGGGACCAAATTCTCTTAAGTGGGGGAGGGTGTAACGCCCGGTAATTTTTGGAACAGGAATAAAAATATACATAATGATATACCTACTCTTATAAGTATATAATGTTAATTAAAAATTTGTTCAAATAAATAAATGGTCAAGCGATATTCCTATATGGTTGCTCAGATCGAACCTGCCTCTAATACCTAGGACAAAGACTAATAAAAGTTAAACAAATTATGAGGAATAAAATCCCTATATACATACAAATTATTAATAGGTATATGAGGGTTAGAAAGTAACAAATATGTTTATGAATATATAATGCAATATAAATAAATATAATACAACGTAAATAATCAAGGCCAGACTCGGTACACGACCCCCTGACATCCTGAGAAATCTCACAAAAAGAACGCATGAACCCTACCATTGTATTATCATAACTTTAAGAATAACATGTTATTTTTAAGTAAGGCATTTAATGCATAATACCATTTTATTTGAATTGAGAATGATTAAATCTTGAAAAAAACATCAATTAGTATTTTATTAATAATTTAAAAAAAATTAATATTCACATTTATTACATTATACTTTTATTAGAAGGAAGAAATATAGCAACCCTGATAAAATATTAATAAAAATAAAGATTTTAAATAAATCAAATAAATAGATAAATAAAACAAAATAAAATAACGCCTCTGATAAAGGCGCTATTTAAATTAGACACGCCCTTAAACAAGGCGTGATTCAAGAAAGGACGCCCTCACCACATGGCGTCAAATTCCAAACACCAAATAGGGCAAGTAAGATAAACGCCCCTTTCCTGGGCGTGTTTTAAACAAGAAACGCCTTCCCACTGGGCGTGTCTTTAAGAAACGCCCTATGACAAGGCGTCAATTTCATTTCCACTTCCGTTCGACCCAGGAACTTATCCAGGGAAGGATTATGCTAATCTAGTAAGTGTCTACTAGGGTAAGGACTCTATATTGGAAGCATTACTTCCAATCAAACTCTAACCCTAATAGGACCCTCAAAAATCCTATAAATACCTTTGATCACCCAAGCCCTAAAACCATTTGATCGATCCTCTCTGCTACGGTATGATGAAGAACAATAAGTTTTCCTTATAGTTCCCTTTCCCTAATACGGGAAGAATATTGATTATTCTTCCTCTTCCTCTATTACAGGTTGAAGAAACCTTGACGTCGTGAAGAACAACAGTGAGTTCTTCTTCCCCTGCCTTTCGTTTTTCATCAAAGCTTTTGACCCTTCCTCTTCCTTTCTTCTGCAGGTTGCCTGCAACCGGAGGAAGCTTGGGTATAACGGGAAGAACGATTGTTCTTCATCAAATCTTCTTCTTCTTCCAGAAATCAAGGCTCTATTACAAATAGAGTTCATTTTCTGTCAGAACAGAATTAATCTTCTATTCAAAACCTTCGTCCGTTCATCAGATTATCATCATCAAGGTAGGTTTTCTCAAGGCACTATAGCCCAAACAAGTTAATTCAATAAATATACATCATCACATGCATGAATATAAGTTTTAATATAGCTTCTACGCGTTTTCTGGAATATTTTTGAAAGAGACGCCCCTGTCAAGGGCGCTATTTTACAAGACACGACCCTGACTAGGTCGTCAATTCCTAAATTCGACGCCCTGTACAAAGGCGTTAATTCCATGAAATTACATGCAATTAATAATTGTTCACGTTTAAAATTTAATAGCTATGAAATCTTGAAACTAATGTAATGCATGAGTATACCGTGAAATCCTACTATTTTTCTTGTCATGACTATATATCTTGTCTCCCGAAATTTATTATCCTGAAATTTATAAAAATTCTTGAAAAGCATGAATTCACGACCTGAACCAAGTCATTTCTTGAGAAACCCACGCCACGATCGAGGGCGTGAATTTGAAAATAATGCCCCCGTTCAGGGCGTGTCTTTGATAAATCCCAGAATATGTATATCCTGCAAAAAAAATAGGATTAAAGAATGGACGACCATTGTGCATGTCGTCACATTGAAATAAAACGCCCCTGTAAAGGGCGTGTTTTTGATAAAACACAGAATTATGGAAATTTCTGCAAAATTGGAAATGCATGTAAACGCCCTTATTTAAGGCGTTATTTACTTAAGTAGTGACTTAATCAAAGTCGTTATTTTCTGTAAAAATATTTTTACCTGTTACTGCTAACCGAGGGTTTTCATTATATTTATATATATGTATATCGGCACTATATCTCCACTCCGTGAGTAGAGTCCCACGTTTTCATGTTGTTCTATCGATCACCCTCAACTCTCATTGACATACAAGCTCTCCATTGGACATTCCGTTCCTTTGGACTAGTGAGTTAGTCATAGAGACCTCCGTAAGACTCCTCGTACCTTGGATTCCCTCAAGGTCGACTGAGCTGGTTGTACCATAAAAACCCATTACACAATCTTTACCATGTCACTCTAATGAAACATGGTATACCGGCCCTCATGTTATACTATATGTATGATATGAGAACTATCTTAAGGAATGGGGGAAAACATGCCATCAATGAGATGTTATTGTAGACCCCAATTCTATATCAACTTTGTTATGATGATTCTTGTGGACCTCATGTTATTAACATGCTGTTCTTGTAGATCACAATTCTATATAAAGGAGTGACCATCTACATATGGGCACTTATTTGTCATGGTACCCGGTTAGGGAACCAATTCCACCCAATTTATCGACATGTCATGATTTATATGCTTTGCGTGGATTTTATCGCCAGTATGTCCTTACTCAAGGGTCTTGCCCTTGAATTCCATGAAAATCTTATCTTATCATCCTAATTAAAGCTTGTTCTTGGAACTCCTTATTGGCTATAAACTATCGTGGAAGTCTAGATCTATCATGAATGCTGTGCATATAGGGCCCGATCTGGTCCTGGGAGGAGCGCCCGAAAGTATTAGTGCCCATGGGAGTTTTAATGATAACGGTGTCTAGCATTGCACCGGAGTACTCTTTATCTTGATCTTTGGCATTCCACGATCTCTCTCTTTTCTTGCGTGCGTGACTCGACTTGCGTGAGTTGACTTGCGTGGCCCGACTCGGGCAAAGTACTTGCGTGAAATAGCCAATAATCTATAAAGTCTCTCATGAAAGTTTCTTGAATGTTTTGCACGATGTGTTATTCTCTTGATTAGTTACTTGTTCAGTTATTTCTACATGCATAGCCTTATTGCATTTACATGTGAGAAATTGTAATTACTTAAACCCATTGCTAGTTCTTGAGATATAATTTCCTACAGAGCGTTCGCTCACTCCGTTTTATTCCAACATTTTCAGGTAAGCAGGTAGCTAGCAAGACCGAGACCCACACGGGCGGGACAAGTGTGCAAGCGATCTGTGGAAACTAGTGAACCCGAGTCTTTTATCTTTCTTGAGTCTAGATAGTGTTGTCTAGCTAAGTCAGCTTGGCGTCTCTTATTCAGTCATCTTGTCTAACGTCTGTTAGTATGTCGTTATCTTCCTTTCCATTGTGTTGAAGTCTCCAAGTTGGAAAACAAGTTCTTGTAAGAGATTTATAATAGAAATATAAATTTCTATTGTTGTTCGAAATTATCTTGGTCTTATGCGATTGCTCTTGATCATTCACGACTGTTTGACTGCCACGTTCCGAGCAAACGACACGTTCCGCTGCTATCGGTTCGGGGCGTGACATGGAATGGATGGCTTTCAGTATTAATGCATTTACACCATTGCATTTTAACAAATTCCAGAAATCCCTCATGTGAATGCCACATGTGCTGATATATGAATCTCCCAGGAGCTTTAGAGGATGAGGAACTAGTCTATAGAAGGAACGGTGCATGATCTAAAGGGCCTCTATTTAAGTGCCTAACTACCATATTTTGGTTAGTATGTAACCAATGTGGATTTAATAGGACCATGTCAAGTCTGGCTCTAATGTTAGAAGACCCTACTTGATTGTTGGTCCATGTGAATTTAGAGCCAATATAGCCAATGTCAGCTAAGCCCGTGGCAGATAGGAAACCTTGAAAATCTGACATTGCAGCCATTAAAGAAAAGGAACCTCCAATTTTCTCCTCAGGAGATACAATACAATTAAAATATCCTCTTACAATCCATGGAATATTGACACCTTGACTGAATTCCATGAGGGATTCAAATAGATCCCTTCGACAGCTTACAGTACAAGAAGCATAAACCACAGTGAGGTATAAAGTTTCTGTATTATTTTTCTTGAGAGCCACAGTCAGATATTGTGGATGCCTTTCTATTATATCAAAGCATATGGTTGGCTTGTAAAATAACCAGATTTTGGAGGAATCTCCATTATTACCAATGACTGAAAGTAATTTGATACTCTGGGCCACCTTGATAGCACGGCTAAAATTTATTCTAGGTTCTGAAATAGTAGCAAAGTAGGTTTCATGTTCTTTAATATCACTACAAGAAAAAGTGGCTATAGAGACCGAATTAGCGACCGATTTAATCGGTCGCTAGTCGGTCCCAAATAGAGACCAATTCGGAGACCGAAATAATCGGTCGCATAACCGAGACCGTTTCAGCGACCGCATGTATATCGGTCGCTAATCGGTCGCTATTATTGCGACCGAATTAACTTCGGTCTCCAGTCGGTCGCTGATGCCGTTATACTTCCTACTACGACCCCCGCCCGCCCGAGCCCTCCCGCCCGAGCCCCCCCCCTCCCGCCCGAGCCCCCCCTCCCGAGCCCCCTTCCCCTGCGGCCCCCTCTCCGCCCTAGCCCCCCTCCCCGCTCCCGCCCGAGCCCCCTCCGCCGGAGCCCCCCCTCCGCCCGAGCCCTCCCGCCCGAGCCCCCCTCCTCCGCCGGAGCCCCCCTCCCCGTGCTGCCTCCCGCCCGAGCCCCCCTCCGCCGGAGCCCGTCGCCGCGCCGCTCGCGTCGAGTCGCCGTCGCCGCTCGCCCTGCCGTCGTCGCCCTCCGCAGGTACCTCTCTCTCTCTCTCTCTCTCTCTCTCTCTCTCTCCCTTCCCCCTCCGTCACCGGCCTGCTCCCCTCCCCCGCCGGCCTACTCCCCTCCCCCCTGCGGCCCCGTCGCCGGCTTGCTCCCCTCCCCTCCCCCCTGCGGCCTGCGCCCCCGTCCCCCTCAGATCTCCTTCCCATCCCCATGCCCCTCCCCCTCCGGCCTGACCCCTCTGATCCCCCTCCCCTTCCCGTCCCACTCCGCCTCCCCCTCTGCCTCCGACGGTCTCCTCCCTTCCTCCCCTTCCCGTGTCCCCCTCTGCCTCCCCCTCCCCTTCCCGTCCCCCTCCACCTCTGGAAACCCCCCACCAACTCCCCTTTGTGCTGCACCACCGGAATCGTCTCACCCTCCCAATGCCATCGGAAGCCCCCTCCCCATCCCCCCAGTACTGCGGGCCAATGCAACCCCCCATCTCCTTGTCGAGTGAAAACCCCCCTCCCAATCCCCATGTGCTGCTGGGTGTTAGACCCCCCTCCCCCTTGTAGGTTGCAGGAATCCCCTCCCCCTCCCTCTGCAGTGCTGGAACCCCTCCCCCTGCAGACCATCGCAGCTCCTCCTCCAGTTACTATCGGTCGTCTGAGCCGAGGGAGAGTGCAATAATTTTGTCTAACATGATTATTTAAATTGATATGTTTTTAAGAATTCTAACTCCTGCAAGTTTATGCCTCTATTTAGTGACTTTGTATTTGCAAAACAGTCCAGTTTGTGAAGCAATGGCAATCAAGAGGCAAACACTTGCATATTTCTAATATTATAAAAGAGATTATTGTACTACCATTCTTCTAAAAAACACTTATTTATGTACTTTGATCACACGAGAATAACTACGGATTTACCTGTTAATTAAGTTAGACTAGTTCTAAGGCAGTCCTTAACCTAGAAACGACATTAAGGAGACAAAAAATAACGAGGAACCCAAATTTTCATTTAGAATAATAATTAAAATTAAGTTACTGGTGATTAAAAATTAGCAAGATGTTGCATTTATGATAAAGTCGGATTTAAAACTAGCGAGATTGGACATATACTGTCGGGTCACTCCACGAGCTCACCGTCCATCTCGTAGAGGATTGATTTGAGGGGGATCGTGCGGTCGAATTTACGTCGGAGCTCCTCTACCGGTCTCCACCCTCACCGCCGCGGCCTCCCACTCAGCCAACGTCCCCCCTCTATCGCCACCTCTGTCACAATCAGTCTCATATCGGAGGCCTGTTGACCCGAGTTTGTTGTTCTAGGTACGGTATATGATTCGCACCGGAACACTGTGAGTCGAAAGATCCCAGACTTCTAGGTTAAGGAGACATGCAAATTTGACAGAACTACAAAGAGTGGCTCGTCTTTCGGAGTGACGTGGGTTAAGAGATATGAAACATATCACGGCATCGAGTGACATTGGCATGTGATAACGACGCTTTGGCTTCTCATAACTTAATGGTTTGGTCTGAATTTGGCGGAATGGAGGTCATGTGGTTGACATCAGTGCAACATCCATATCCCCATGCGCTTCGAACCATAGGCATTGATATGCAAGGCGGTGGCGGAGATTCTCGAGGGATAAGTGAATGACAGGACTTCTGCTTTCAATGTGATAACTCATAACCTTCCAAAGGAGATTTGACTGTGCAGACTAGATTCCCCCATCTTGTGGCCTTCACCGTAACTGCCTTGCTAGTTCTGCATCATCTGGTATGGCGCCTGAGCTAATACCTCCATGTTGGGGTTGTGGCAGCCCGAGTTTGGAAACCATCTCTTAGACTATGCCGAGCTATGAGACCGGTGATCGAGCTAGGACTCTTCGATTACTTGCCGCGACCCTTTATATTTACCTGCTTAGAGTTTTTATTTTTACCTCATTTTCCTTGGAAAACACCATTTTTTGTTCATTTCCAATTATATTTCATCTCTTACTCTCTGCTAACTCATGTTATTAGTTTCCAGAATTCATTTTTTTTTTTATTTCCATTGTCCTCCATTTAAAGCCCTACCCAATTTCTAGTTTTTCTTGATCGTCTACCCAATTTCTATTAATTCTGTTTCTATTATAATGAATCAGAAACCCTATTCCATCCCTTTACATTCCCTTAGCAACCGAAGATTTCTATTCTTTTATGTGACTGAAGTCTGATAACCTCTCTCCCATTTACCATATGTCACGATCTTTGTTAACCAGCTCACATCAGACATAGTTGCTAGAGGTCAGGTATCTCGAAGTAATGAAGAGGAGTGCTTAGAAGAAAGTGGTTAGAAGAAAGAAGTGCGGTTATTGATTCAGAAAGAAAAACATGCACTTTGAGTTTAGTGTTATTTTCTTGTATTTTCGTAATTAAATTAAGGTTTATTTTTAGTTTAGTGTTATTTAGTCGGTTATGTGTTTTGTTAATTTTAATAGTTAGGTGTTTAAAATAATTCTTTATGTTTTTGTGTTATCTGATTCTTATTTTCACAGGACCCACGACCTCTGCACCGTTACCACCGAGGGATGCACCGCTACCACCGGTAGTAGGTATGTATACTTTCATGTATAATTCATTTGAGTATTTGTTTAAAATAATTCTTTATGTTTTTGTGTTATCTGATTCTTATCCTTACAGGACCCACGGCCTCTGCACCGTTACCACTGACAACGGGTACATTGACGGCCTATGCACCGCCATCACACATGGCGAGTGGATCTACACCTCCCCCAGCTGAGTCAGGTATGTTCATTTGCATATTTATGTTTTTTTGATAGTTTGTTTTATTTATACTATTTAATTCGTATAGTACGTGCTGATGACGAGGCGAGTCATCATGAGGGGGAGGGCTGTTGTAATGAGACGATGCGGGCAGTGTGGATAAATGAAGGGTACGTAATGCATTATTTTTGTTATTTATTCGTCATTGTGGTATTAATATTTTTAATTTCAGGAATAAAATAGAGCCAGCCCAAGCATCACAATTTATTACAAAGACAATTCAAGCACATTTTCCAGGCCCCATCCATCGCTTTGCTGATTTTCCGATGGGTGTTCAGGATTTATTGTTCTCTATGTTCTTGGTATTTATCTTATTTTATCATATTAAGTCATTTTCAATTATTATTTTAACCCACTTTGTTATGTAACATATAAATTTTTGTTGTTGTTAATATATAGAGGAATCATCGATTCACAGAACATTCAGATGAGTTACGTGCTAGATTTGCATGGACAGCTACTGCAAGAGATAATTTCAAACATCTTATGTACAATGCCCGAAGATATGCAAAAAAAGCATGTGCAAGTACTGATAAGAACATATGGAAGGAGCATGGGCCTGTGTGGATGAGAAAGGAGTATTGGACAGAGCTGTGCAACATTTGGGAAGCGGAGAAATGGAATGCCAATTCAAACAAAGCAAAGCAAAACAGAGCAGCGCATCCTGAAGCGAATTTACACACGGGTGGCTCTGTCTCCTTTGCAACACATAAAGCGAGATTAGTAAGTACACTTCTACATATATAAATTTTTTGTTTCTATTATGAAACTGTGATTTATTTGAATAACAGGAAGCACAGTTAAAGCGGCCAGCTCAATTTCATGAACTTTTTGATCGAACTCATAAGAAGAAAGGGACAAATGCTTACATTAGTGAGAAAGCTCGGGAGGTAGCGGTAAGTGTATACATTAATAGTTTTCATTTAAGATTAAATTGTAGAATAATTTGGTTTTGTTTTTTTTTGGTTTTTGCAGGACTCATATAGTAGACGAATGGATGAGAGGTACGGGGATGACAGTCAGCGTCCAGAGTTGGATCCTGCCATTTGGGTTGCAGCATCTGGGGCACCCAAGAAAGGACATGTTTATGGTTTTGGACATAGCTTGGGCACGACTAGGGTGTTATCATCATGCTCGAGTTCGGTCTCACATGCGACCTCTCCATTTACCACACCAGCAGCCCCAGATGGTTCTTCCAGTGCCGCCCCGACCATGACTCCAGATATGTTTAGGCAGATCGTCAACGAGACCGTCTCTCAGAATATCTCTCAGAATATCTCAACCATCGTCGCTCAGACCGTCTCCCAGATGCTCACATCCTTGGGAATTGATAGTAGTAGAGCACCTCCTGCACCTCCTGCACAGCAGCCTCCGGTAAGTATTTTATTTGATTGATTTTCTATTTGTTAACTCTAAATATCATCTTACAAAATATAAGAATTTAGATTGAGGAGGGGAAAATATCATTTTCTTAACTCTAAATATCATCTTACACCTATCCTCTGGATATTAGAATCAACAGGCAGACTGTTCTGCAGGATTTTCCATAGGTGTATAGAGATTTTGGTTAGAACTGAAAGTGAAAAGATATGTATAAATTCTATTCACTTGAGTGGGGGAGGATACAGATCTATAAATATTCATAAAGCTAGAATAATATAAGGAAAGTAACATGTAGACATGAATAAAATATGCCAATTTAGGTGAAAAGATCTCCCCAAAGTCTGGTAACTGTCATGGCAGGAAGCCAGGAACAGCACCTCTAAGCAAAGGAAGGGCAGTTCATACAAAGGAGCATAGGTCATAAGTTACAAGAAGTGAAGGATATTATATATAGTCGGCGGCGGCCGCCATTGGGGCGTATCCCTGCAAGGGAAAGGCGGAGAAGATACCATACAGAAATGGCTATGGAAGTTACCCAAGTTCTTTTGAATGCACAGTCAATAGATTCAGCGGTTCGCAAGCATGCTGAGGAAAGTTTAAAACAATTTCAGGATCAAAATGTTACTGGGTTCTTGCTATCTCTTTCGAGTGAATTAGCAAATAATGACAAGCCTGTTGTTAGCCGTAAATTGGCAGGCTTGATTCTCAAAAATGCCCTGGATGCAAAGGAGCAACACAGAAAATTTGAGCATGTGCAGAGATGGTTATCATTGGATGTAGCTGTTAGGGCCCAGGTCAAAGGATGTTTACTACAGACTCTCTCTTCACCGGTGATTGATGCAAGATCTACTGCATCTCAAGTTGTTGCAAAGATTGCTGGTATTGAGTTGCCTCAAAATCAATGGCCTGAACTTATCAGTTCTCTCTTGTCAAATATTCACCAACTTCAGCCAGATGTTAAGCAAGCAACTTTGGACACCCTAGGTTACATGTGTGAAGAAGTCTCCCCTGATGAAGTTGATCAAGAGCAAGTCAATAAGATATTGACAGCGGTTGTTCAAGGCATGAGTGCTTCTGAGGGAAACATTGATGTTAGGCTGGCTGCAACTCGAGCTCTGCATAATTCTTTGGGATTTGCTCAGGCAAACTTCGGGAATGATATGGAGAGGGATTATATCATGAGAGTCATTTGTGAAGCTACTCTGTCCCCTGAGGTGAAGATACGGCAGGCTGCATTCGAATGCTTGGTCTCCATATCCTCCATGTATTATGAGAAGCTTGCATCGTATATGCAGGACATATTTAACATCACTGCAAAAGCTGTGAGGGAAGATGAGGAACCTGTTGCTCTACAAGCTATTGAATTCTGGAGCTCAATATGCGATGAAGAGATTGACATCTTAGATGAATATGGAGGGGATTTTTCTGCTGATTCTGACACCCCTTGCTTTTATTTTATCAAGCAGGCACTACCTGCGCTTGTCCCTATGCTGTTGGAGACACTCCTTAAGCAAGAAGACGACCAAGATCAGGATGAAGGAGTTTGGAATCTTGCAATGGCTGGAGGAACATGCTTGGGTTTGGTTGCACGGACCGTGGGAGATGACATTGTGCCTCTTGTTATGCCATTCATAGAAGAAAACATTAACAAACCTGAATGGAGGCAGCGAGAAGCAGCAACTTATGCATTTGGTTCTAAAATCTGAAATACCGGTCGGATGGCCGTGCCGGTCATTCCAATACGACCGGGGAGATGAAAGTGACTTGTCAGAACTGACGGAATCCAAATCGGATGCCCGGTTTGAGCTCGGCGCTCAAACTTCATTTTTAAAATACACTTATTTCAAATGAACTGTTAGGACGGGTCCGGGGGTCTAAAATCTGAAATACCGGTCGGATGGCCGTGCCGGTCATTCCAATACGACCGGGGAGATGAAAGTGACTTGTCAGAACTGACGGAATCCAAATCGGATGCCCGGTTTGAGCTCGGCGCTCAAACTTCATTTTTAAAATACACTTAGTTCAAATGAACTGTTAGGACGGGTCCGGGGGTCTAAAATCTGAAATACCGGTCGGATGGCCGTGCCGATCATTCCAATACGACCGGGGAGATGAAAGTGACTTGTCAGAACTGACGGAATCCAAATCGGATGCCCGGTTTGAGCTCGGCGCTCAAACTTCATTTTTAAAATACACTTAGTTCAAATGAACTGTTAGGACGGGTCCGGGGGTCTAAAATTCGAAATACCGGTCGGATGGCCGTGCCGATCATTCCAATACGACCGGGGAGATGAAAGTGACTTGTCAGAACTGACGGAATCCAAATCGGATGCCCGGTTTGAGCTCGGCGCTCAAACTTCATTTTTAAAATACAAGATGAAATTTGAACTTATATTGTGTGTGTGTATTTATATATATGAAAATGAGCTGGCTTAAACTATTGGCATACTCTTGTTAATGCTTGATTTCTTTATTAAGTCTTGTTAATGCTTGATTTCTTTATTAAGGATTTGATTATAATTTTTTTAAATGATATACAGGATCATCCGTCGCGAGATGTTGGACGAGACGACGACCAGGATGATGTTGGACGAGACGACGACCAGGATGAGACATATGTGGAGGATTTGTGATTTTATTTTAGTTGTGTATGTTGTCATTTTATTATTATGGATGTATGATTAATTTGTGATTTTATTTTAATTGTGTGTAATTTGAGGTTCGTGGAGATTGTGATCCGTGTAGTTGATTTATTATTGTTTTATGAAATTGTTATTTATCAGGTGTTTGTATGTGATGAATTTGAGATTTGTCGATATTGTTGTCTGTGTAGTTGATTTTATATTTATGTTATGAATTTGTTATTTATCAGGTAATTTATTTATCAGTTTAAATAAATTTTTAATAAAAAAATAATGCAAAATTAGCGACCGCATGGAGACTGGATTGCGACCGAATAGCGACTATACGTTATATTTCTTTTATTAAATAATTATACTTGGCGACCGACTGGCGACCGACTAGCCACCGAATCAATCCGATAGGTTAATTTTATTTTTAAAAATACAACATAATTCGCGACCGAATAGCGACCGAATTGAGACCGACTTAATCCGATAGGTTAATTTTATTTTTTAAAATACAACAAATGTAGCGACCGAATGGAGACTGAATGGCGACCGAATTATTAGCGACCGGTCAGGCGACCGATTATAATCGGTCGCTGGTAACGACTGATACTGCGACCGAATTATGTCGGTCGCGATATAGCGACTATTATATAGCGACCGACATATTCGGTCGCTAGATAGTATCTGTTCGGTCGCAATGCATATTTGCGACCGATCTACGACTGAATAGCGACCGCTAGGTCGGTCGCTATCCGCGATTTTTCTTGTAGTGTATGTTGTGCCAGACTCCTAACTGTGGCTTTATTCCCTATGCCCCTTACATTCCATATCAAGGCAGAATTAATCATGATCAAAAGTAGAGTGAGAGTGGGCAGCCAGTACCTTTGCTTTTGCCCTGGTGAGACACGCATCACTGAATAGAACCCCTGGTAGAACTGAGATCTTAGTCGATTTTAATTCTTGAGGAGGGACTTTGCTTCCATTTTCTTGACTCAACATCCTGGAATTTTCTAATTCTGATATTTTTGATATAGCATTCGTGCTTGCATTTGTATTTACATGTGAGTCTTGGCTTGCTGAGTCTAAAGGTTGAATAAGAACCTTGTTCTTTTTAGTATCTTTACTTTGATGGAGTGGGAGAGACTCAAATGTAAATGGAGCCTTTTCTCTTCGAAGCAACTCTGTAGTGTTAGCCCCTACACTATCATTTCCACAAACAGTAAGCGGGGGACCATCGTTCCCTTACAGCTCCGATTGCATAGAAATATTAAAGTTTTGATGATACTTCTTTGAAATGTCAGCTAGCTTTTTTTCGTCATTGATCAGTTTGTCTTGTATACTTACTTCCTCATGGTCCCTGACTTCTGCTAACTGAATTAGTGCTGAAAATCTATTGGTGTCCGTAGCTGTTTGATTGACATCTATACAATTAGGCATCCGATGCCTATATTTCTGACGAAATTCTTTCTGAGGAGCAGTTAGAGCAGCATAATTCAGAGGTTGACTGTGCAACATTTTTTCCCAGTTTCTTCTTGCATTGACTTTCCATATGCCCAATCTTATGGCATTGTGTACACAGATGCGGAACTCTATGATACTTGATTTTCTGCCAGAATCCACCACCTTCAGATTCAATCCATATCCGGTCTTTCCTTTGTATAGCTAAATCTATTTCAACACATACCAAAGCCTCCGAAGTGTCTGTCATTGCAGAAGTTGCATCATGTATTCACAGAACATAGCCTACATTTCCAGCTATGGATTTGAGTATATCATCATGGTAAAAATTAACTGGAAGAGATGGGAACCCGATCCATATAGGGACAATCGACGGATCAGAATCAAATTGGAAATCATGCGACCATCTAAAGAACCAAAACAAGAATCCTTTTATGTACAAATTTTCTGAATCAAAAATTTTAACAGATCCGCTTCACATCCCAGACAAATCAAAATATGTCTGGCGTTCAGCCGGCTGATGATAAAATCAGAATTCAATTGTGGACGTTGTGAGATGCATGTTTTGATCTCCGGAATAGAGGGTCAGCCATAGGAGCACTTAGCTATGATTGCATTCTGCAGATGCTCGCAAGAAGCCTGGATTTCTTCTTTAGAGAAGAAGACGGCGGGTTCTCCTTGGTCCGTATAAGCTGGAGCTTTCACCTGAAATGAGGTTTGCGGCCGAGCCTTTGACTCCATTAAAATTTGGGCGAAGGTTTTCCTTGGAGCCTCCATGGCCGCAGCTGATTGGCCATTGTCTAGGTTTGCCGGAGAAGATGAGGTCTCCCCCACCGCATCGACCATGGCCGGCGGGGAGGAGACAAGGAAAGATGAAAGGTAGATGGCGGGAGAAAAAACCAGAGCTTCTCTCTCTAAAAGTAATAGAGAGGATTTGACTTGAGCCTCTGCCTTCATAAGCCATACATATTAAATGGGTCTTAACACTGTAAACTTTCAAGACCTATAACTATATGCACAAAGGAGGCCAACAGAGAATAATATTTTTTTTTCCAAAAAGCCCTGCCTAGGGACAGATGGGAGGAACCACCATCAGACCACTAGGAGGTGAATTTTATTGCTAAAAAAGATAGAATAGAGATTACATCAATCTGATGTTGGGTAAACCCAGCTTATCCAATCGAGCCTCTCCCTTTATAATTGAGGGTAACTCATTGTAAAAGAAAAAAGCATTACATTTTGATGAGCAAGCTATGGAGGCCAAAGAATCTGCTACTTTATTGCCTTCTCTGTAAATATGATCAATCTTGTCATATTGTGTAATAGATCTCCTTATTTCTCTGACATATGAAAGGATAGACCAAGGGCATTGATATTCCTGTTTAATAACTCGAACAAGAACTTGTGAGTCACATTCAATGTGTGCTGGGTGGTTTGATATTGTATGGAGGTATTTGATGCCATCAATTAAGGCCCTTGCTTCTGCTACAAGACTGTTGGTCTGGCCATAATAGTGTGAGTAGGCAAGAATAACATTTCCACTGTGATCTCTGATAACACCTCCTCCTCCAGATGTTCCATTGGGTTTACAAGCACCATCAGAGTTTAATTTAAGAAATGGCCAAGGGGGGCATATCCATTTGATGATTTTCAGCTGAGCACCATTTGAGAGGTGAGTAGGAATACCAAACTTTTCCAAAATCTTCCGTTTGCTGATGTCTGATTCCTTTAAATTGGCACTAACACAAACCTGTTTCACTTGATTGATGATTTGGTGGAGAACACTATTTTTTGAAATGGTTCTACCTTCATATCTCACAGCATTCCGAGCTCTCCAAATATCCCAGAAACCATATCCTATGACTGCTAGAATCAGGTGGCCAAGAGCAGATTTCAGTTTAATTTGGCTGGCAGCATTCAAAATAAATGATGTAACAGAGTTTCCTTCCAATTGTAGTCCCACTGATTTGAAATACGACCATATGTGAGAAGCTAGCTCACTGTGTAAGAACAGATGAGTCATGTTTTCCCCATGGTAAATCTGACAGCAGGAACAAATAGAGCACATTTGCACACCCAGACGCTGAACATTAGAGTCAACAGGGAGGCAGTTTTGAAGTATTTTACACAGGTGCACAGATATTTTCGTTGGGAGCCATTGTGACCAAAGCCTATCCCAATGTATGGCTATCTGATTGGAGGCCCTTTCGGACAGAACCTGATAGGTAGATGCCACTGAACATCTTCCTGAGGAGGACAAACTCCACACCTGGAAATCAGCATCTTGGGTGAGAGTAGTGTTAGTGATAGCTGCTTTGATTGGTGCTGGCAAGCAACTGTCCATTAATTCCATTTCCTCTCTTGAGGCATGCAGCAGAAAACCATTTACTGTGATGTTAGAGTTTGTAATGGTATTAGCAGGAACAAATTCAGCCAAGCATTGATTTCCAATCCAGTTATCATACCAGAAATTTGTGAGCTTTCCATCTCTGAGGGTGACCTTGTTAAATTGGAGAACAAGAGTTTTTGCCTTGATCCAGCTTCTTCTGGCAGGTCCACTCATACTTTTGAAATGCACATCTCTCAAATGTCCCTGACCAATATACTTGGCTCTGAAATATGTGGCCCACAAGGAGTTGGAATGCAAGGCCTGCCATAACATCTTAACTCTTAAGGCTATGTCCATTTGCCTAAGTGACATAATGCCAAGGCCACCCTAAGAATTAGGTCTACAAATCTGATCCCATGATCTCCAGTGCCTTTTGTTCCCATTCGGAGAAGAACCCCAAAAGAAATTAGCAAATGATTTCTCAAGCAAAAGATGTGTTCCTGAGTGAAGGGGTGAAGTGGAAAGGGAATATATTGGAATAGAAGTGAGCACATGCTTTATCAAAATCAACTTTGCACCTTGAGAGAGTAATTTAGATTTCCAACCAGAGATTCTCTTTTGAATGGTGTGTATTATACCAGCAAAATGCACTTTTTTACTTCGGCCTAAAACCAGAGGGAAGCCAAGATACTTATGAGGAAAGCTATGTCTGGTGAAGCCTGTAAGAGTGGAGATCCGAGTGGTAATGGAGTCATTTGTCTTTGGATGCAATAAAAAACCACTCTTACTAGCATTAATGAGCTGGCCTGACCCCAATTCATAAGTGTTGAGAATTTTCAATAAGTTCCTGACAGAGACAAGGCTGGCCTTACTAAAAATCATGGTGTCATCTGCAAATAACAGATGGGATATTGGGGGACACCTCCGAGGCCCTTGGAAACACTCAATCTGTCTATTTAAATGGGCTTCCTTTAAGGATCTGCTCAAGCTTTCCTCAGCAATGATAAATAAGGAGGGGGCAATTGGGTCACCTTGCCGAACACCCCTTGAAGATTTAAAAAAACCAGCTGCATCTCCATTCAATAAAATTGAAAACCAGCAGTTCTTGACCATCTTCCCAATCATTTGAATGAAGGACAGACTGAAACCAAACCTGTGAAGAATAGCAAACAAGAAATCCCACTCTAATCTATCATAAGCCTTGGCCATGTCTAATTTAAAAATGACAATCTTGCCTCTGGTTTTTCTACCCAATTCCTGAGTCAGTTCCTGTGCTAGAGCAATATTTTCTGTTATGTGCCTCCCCTTGACAAATGCAGTCTGTTCATTAGATATTATGCTTGGAAGAATAGAAGCCAGCCTTTTATTTACAATGGAAGAAATAATCTTGTAAAAAAAATTGCAAAAACTGATAGGTCTGTAGTCCGAGATGTCCACAGCATTAGGTTTTTTGGGTATAAGAGCAATTAAAGTGGATGTAACAGTTCTTGGGAGAGGTAGTGGAGTAGTAAAAGCCTCTTGTACAGCACTAACAACCACACCAGCTATGATTGTCCAAGCCTTTTGATAAAAAGCTCCTGTGAATCCATCAGGCCCTGGTGCACTATCAGCAGAGAGAGCAAATACAGCATCTTGAATTTCCTTTTCAGTGGGAATAGCACACAGCATAACATTATCTTGCTGGGTAACTAAATATGGAATATAGTTCAAGGAAGATTCCTCAATAATATGGTGCTGAGAAGAAAAAGCTATATGGAAATGGTTAGCTGCAATGCCCTTCATTTCCTCATGAGCTGAAGTTAGCATACCAGCTGAATTCCGGAGCTGAGTTATACACTGCTTATTTCTTTTAGCCTTGGTCGAAGTATGGAAAAATCTTGTGTTTCTGTCCCCCTCCTTTAACCATCTAATCCCAGACTTCTGCTTCCAAAAACATTCCTCCTGTAGTAGTCTTTCAGTTAGAAGGGATTTGGCATCCTCTAGCTTATTGTGATTTTCCATATTGGGGTGTAAATCATAAGATAATTCTGCTTGGAGTACTGCATCTTCTGCTGCCATCAAATTTAAGTGGATATGACCAAAAGTCTGCTTGTTCTAGATGCAAAGCATGCTCCTTAAATATTTAAGCTTCAAATATAGAGTTGTCATAGAGGAGGAGGCCAGTGGACTAGTACTCCAACAAGTTTTAACATCCATAAGAAATTTATCGTGCATAGTCCACATTTTTTGGAAACAAAATCTACTCTTGAATCTGTCCTTGAGTAACATTTTCACCAATAGGGGAGCATGGTCAGATGCTTCCCTTGACAAGTGCTCAACTGAAATGGGAAACAATTTTAACCACTCTGAATTAAACAGGACCCTGTCCAGCCTTGCCCAAATACAATTGCACCCAGATTGATTATTATGCCATGTATACTTAGAACCCATGTAGCCTGCATTAATTAGAGAACAGTCTGAAACACACTCATTGAAATCTGAGATAGCACCCAAATTTGGTGGGTTACCACCTAGTTTTTCATCTACATTCAGGATACAATTAAAGTCTCCAGCCACTAACCAAGACCCGGATATTTGTGAGTGTACCAAATATAGAGATGCCCACAAAGCCTGTCTCTCCAAAGCAGAACATTTAGCATATACAAAAGATAGAGAATAATACGTATAACTAAATACATTTCAAATAGCTATCTATATATATCTCAAGGCCTTAACCCAAACACGTGAAGGGAACCCACATGCATTAATGTGGGCCTCACACATCCACCAAAGCAAAGCCACGTAGAAGTAAATCCAAAACCCGTTTGCATGCCTCATGTACCCTTTCGAACACCACCAGCCAACCCATTAATGTGCATGCAACATGGTGACCCATATGCCCATTCGAACAAGCCAGTCTATGCGAATGGCTTTAGGGTTTCAGGAAGGCAAACATAGTAGGCGGCTGATAATATGGCAAGGCATTTTGGCAATGCACGGAAGGTCATAAAACCTTCCCGTTAGTAGCCTCTTAACCCGCTTGATCATCACCGTTATTAACCCCAAAACACATTATACGTTGTAGGGAGGGGTTAACGTTTAGGGTTTTCTAAATAAAATAGGGATAGCGATTGTTAATAGGGAAGGGACCAAGTAACGTCGAGAGAAGGTTTAAGAGCTTACTCCTTTATGACTTTAGAGCCTTCGGGAGACACCCTTCTTCTATAAAACGTGTCCCGCCAAAACGAGCAAGAGTTGTTTGTTGCTCGTGAGATCGATAGGTGGGCATCCTCCTGTGTTCGTCATCCCCTGTTCCTCTTGTCTACCAGATCGTGTTGGTCATACGTGGAGAAGGCGTGGTCGACTTCCATCCTTCACCCCGCTGTGACGTACCTCTGCTTCCTTTCTCCATCCTATGTGGAGCCTTGTACCTTGTTTTCCCACCCGAAAAGGTAGGTAATCTCAAGGAATGAAGCCCCAGATCGTAGTAATAGTCATGCATGCTAGGAATAATACATATAGTCTTCTGTTTTCTGCAGTTTTCTTATTTGTTCTGCTTGCATGGGAAAAGGTGACCAATGAGGAAGTCGCATATTTAATGAACGACTGTGTGGTTCGTCACCTATGTAAAATGGGCGACCGTTCACTAAGTCATCCATTATTGCACGACCACCAAAGCAGTCGCTATTTCTCGCAACATGATTAAATAAATCACCCATCTTCTAAAATAGTAAATCATGCAATTCTAATGTTAAAAATCATGTATAAGCATGCTAGTAGACTCCTATTAATTTTCTTTACATGACCATATACTCTGTTCCATGTGATTTTGTCAATCCACAAACTGAGTTACTGTTCCCTAAAACAACTAATTTGATCAACGAGAAGAATGCGCGACCAAGGTCCTAGGCACACATTCCCTGAAAATTTTAAACATGTGACTAGCCACACTGTCACTTCTTAAATGGTGATTGAGCTCTGGGTCGCCACCCCTATGCATTACTTCATGCAAAAATATATTTTCCTGTACCCTGTTAATAGAATACACGACATAATAATAAGTCATTTTTTTCGTGTATTATTCCCGTTTATGATGCTGGAAAAGAAAAAGAAAGAAAAATATATTTATTCTGGAATACGCGACCAACTAGGTGGGCACTAAATTCCTGGCCCTATAAAATGGGCTTTCCCAGTGTCTGGGCGCCAATTCCAGAAACCCGATTATTATTTTCGGTAAATTGTTGAATTGGAGAGATTCTAGATGGTCGTGAATTTATAATATGTGACATTTCAGCGAGTCGCCAATTCCTTGTATTCCTAATTTTCATAGCGTGTTTCCCGGCCCATACCGCGGGTCTTTTGGCATTATGTCTCAGTCCATAGATATAGCCCCATGTTTCTCGTCGTTTCACGCATAGCCCTTAACTCTCGGTGACGAACGAGCCCTCTAGGGGATATTCCTTCCTTCGGACTGACAATTTTGTCAATGGGAACTCCATAAGTCTCCACGTAGTCTTGGATTCTCTCAAGGCCGTCTAAGCTGGTTGTACCTTGAAAATCTTGGAACTCTGTTTGTCATGTGACTCACAAGGAGCATGACACCTGGCCCTCATAGAGCGCTATTTTGGCAAATCTGTGAGAAGTATGTCTCTGGCTGAATGTGCGACCAGGCCAGTGGGCGCTCATTGAATGAGCGACCATCCGAAAAGGCACTATTTCCTCATGTTGTACAAAGAATGGGCGACCATAATAGTGGGCGTTGATTCTGTATTTGGCGATGGCCTGTGTGGGCGCCATTTAACCCAGTGTTCCCGCTTGTCATGATTTTGTGTGGTTTATCACAGGTCCATCCTTACTCAAGGGTTCTACCCTTGAGCTCATAAAATTCCATGAATCTACCTTATTATTATTATCCTACAAAAGCTTGTTACTTGGAATTCTATTAGCTATAAACGAAAGTGGATGTCAAAAATATAACATGAACCAATGCCTATGCATTTAGGGCCCGGTCTGGTCCTAGGAGGAGCACCCGAAAGTACTTGTGCCCATGGGAGTTAAATTGACCACGGTGTGGCATTGCACCGAAGTACTTGTTGTTCTAGATAAATGGTATTCCACTCACTCTCTCTCTCTCTCGTGACATTACATCATATTACTTGCGTGCGTGACTCATCGTGGTACATACTAGAACTCTAAATAGCCAATATCTCGTGACATTATTCTATAAAACACATGCTTAATATTCTCCTTGACATTTTGCTTATCCCGTTTTGCTAGAAATTCCATCTCCTATTTTAATTGATATATCCTCATTTCGTTTTGCGATCATTCATATACAATATTCTTACATTCATGTAACATGTAACTACTTAAAGCATTGCTTGTTCTTGAGATATAAATCTTACTGAGCGTTCGCTCACCCAGTTTATTCCAACATTTTTCAGGTAAGCCGGTGGCTAGCGAGACCGAGACTCACATGGGAGGGACAAGTGTGCCAGAGAGCTCTGAAACTTAGTGGACCCGAGTCTTTTATCTTTCTTGAGTCTAGCATGGTGTCTCTTATTTAGTTTATCTTACTTAAGTTTGTTAGTGCGTCGTTTCCTTTTGTTTCATAGTAATATAGTTGAGTCTTTTAATTTGGAGTTTGAAATTTGTAAGAGACTTATATTTGAAAATAAAATTTTATTATTGCTCCAAATTATTTGGTATCGTGTTTCATGCTCTGATTGTTCACGACTGTTTAATTGTCACGTTCCTAGCAAATGACATGTTCTGCTGCTATCGGTTCGAGGCGTGACATACGTCCACCCTCACTCAACCGAGTGAGGCTTCCCTTGCAGATGCAAGACCGCAGACTCAATCTGCAACAGAGGCTGCCAAACAGCTCGAACCATGGAAACAAATCCTTTCTCCCTGATCTTACAACCCGCAAGACCAGACCCACTACCACCGGTAGTGACCAGAGGAACCAATCCTCCCGTCCTCTGATACCACAGAGGCACCCGTGCTCACTAACCTGATGAACACCCCCCCGATTCAACCCTAGTAGAACTAGTAACACTGCACTAAGGCAGCTGATAGAATAGACGGACGCTCTGATACCTACAGATGGAGTATCTATAGATGATCTAGAGGGGGTTGAATAGATCGGTCACCCACTAAAAACTTACTACAGCAGAAATAGTTATGGAATATAATCAAACTGCAATAGTATGTCCGGAAGCCACTCAATCACAATCAAAATGAAACAAATCGAACAGATCGGCTCTCACGCGATACTAAACAATCATCTACTGAGCGATGAACAGAGATAAAGGAAAAAAGTAAATCACAATATATCGCACAGTGGACAGTGGAATTTTAAGGTGGTTCAACCTTAAACCCGAGGTCTACGTCCACCCCACACTCAAACTAGAGTGTGGCTTAACTGCTAATACACAGCTTCCGCTGATCCACAGCTTCAGGCTAAAAACCCTACAGACCGCTGGGCCATACAACTTACGCCGACCAGAGGAGTCCTCCTCTGCAACCACTGGGGAATTATAGCTTCACTCGACCAGAGGATACCACACCTCTACAACCGCTAGGGAATTACAGCTTCACCCGACCAGAGGATACCACACCTCTGCAACCGCTGGGGAGTTACAGCTTCACCCGTCCAGAGGATACCACACGTCTGCCCGCTGAGCGTCACAGCTTGCTCCGCTGACAAACAGCTTGAAAAAGAGTTTCTAAAACTAAAAAGAAACAAGCGAAGAAACAAGAATCCACGAAGGAATATAGCTCAACACTGAGCAAATTCAGCTCCGATTCTGAACCTAGAGACTGAAGAACAACCTTTCTCTCTCAATTCTCTCAAAATACTTCTCTTAGAACTCTCCTTCTTGTCTACTCTCTCTGTCTTCTTTTTCTCTCTGGATCGTACATGCGCTAGCTCTATCTACTTCAGCTGTCAATAACGCAATCTGCTATTATGGCACGATCAGTCTTCTCTTGAAGGAGAAGCTTCATATATATAGTGATAGCAGAGAGTTAGGGCGTGTGCTCTCCACGATTCCCGCCCAAACACCTTGGTCACGTGGCATCATCCCAGCTTACTGCTTTACATGTGTCACGATCCTGGAACCTCCTCTGATCTTAGATCACGTGCCATTGTTAATCTTCATGAAAAGGCATCTGTCAAGGCATCAGACATAAAGTCACCTTCAGACAGTTATACGAGTAATAAAAAGATTGCACGGAGTAAATATTCTGATAGAGTTGAAGTGCACAGACTCAACATTTATGCACAAGCAGATGCACAGACTTGATTACGGATGCACTTACTATGTATATGTAATGTGCAAGTGTTGCACAGACCTACAATGCAGTACACAATGATTTGCACATACTAGCACCATGAACCGGCTTGGAAACTCATGTGCACAAGACCGAGCATGAGGCAAAATATGCACCGATGCAAGGGTTGCACCGACCGTGCTTGTGCTATACGAGAAGATTGCACCGACTATGTGTGCTTGTGCATGAAGTGAAAACATGCTCTGACCTAGCATATGCACGGACCTTAAGTGCTCGTAGCAAAAGCTGCACTGACCTAATGAAGACATTGCACCGAGGCAATACTTGCACCGAGACGCAAAGTAAGACGCAAACAGAGACGCTAGATATGCACTGAGTCTAAGCTATGAGAGACGCAAGTAAAAATATGTATGTGATGCAAACAGAGAGGCAAGAGTAGACGCAAATGTGTATTGACCGTGTGTGTGCATTAGACGCAGCATGAGACGCAGCATTCACCGACCTGAATAGTGAAGTGCACGGATTTTATAAATGCATGAAGTAAAATAATGCACTGACCTTATAGACACCAAACACCGATACAAGGACTTGCACCGATCGAGGCCTAATGAGATGCAAGATAAGATAGACACATAATGTGTATCGACTTGCGTCTGCCTAATGAAAAGATGCACAGACATGCAAGATATGAACTTCACCCATATGCACTGACCTATATCCTAGATGAAACATGAGACGCCAAGTTATGATGTATGCAAAAGTATGACTGCATAATTTGACAAACATTCAATCTTTCATGCAAACCCATGGTGACTTATAGAGTTTGCTATCATCAAAACCACATGGGCACAACAATCTCCCCCTTTTTGATGATGGCAACACCATGAGTCACACTGACTCATGTCAAATTATTCTCCCCCTTTGACTTCAGCAAAAAGAAAATAGTTTGAGAGAGAAAAATACAAACATGCATGATGCGATTGAATTAAAATGCTCCCCTTGAATATATGACTTAGAAACAATTCTCCCCCAAGAGACGTAATATCTTTCTATCCCCCTAAGTTCTCCCCCTTTGAAGCAGTATAAACAATTCTCCCCCTTTGACATCAATAAAACAGGGGGAAAGGAAGATAAGAGATATATGGAAATCAGGGAGGATGAAGGAGAGCAATGGTTCAGGAAATGAGCAAATTATAAAATAACCCTTAGGATATAAGAGTCAACAATGTGCATTCTTAATTAAATTTAGGTTTAACAGTTATAGAAAGTAGAGTAAGGCAACTGACTTCCTGAAATAGGGCTATAGACTCCGTTTATAGCAATCAACCAAAAACACATAGCAATAATAAACTAAGTCAGGACAATACCCTACTAATTTCAGAAATAGTGACTATCAAGGAAAGTCACTTGAATTTATATTGAAGTTAAACAGTTGACACTCAATGACTTTTGTTTTCCAAGGGTTACAATAGTTCATTTTCACTTCTGATTTCTGAATCTGAACTCATTGAACAGACAAGTGTCATTTATGCCGTTGACATTAGGTGTACACCTTGATCAGATGTCAGTACCCCCAATTACTAAGTATAAACTATTATATCTGTTTCTGATCAAAAGCTACAAAGATAGTTTGCACCTTTGACATTAAGGGTACACCTTGATCAGAGGCCAGTACCCCTAGTTACTCACTGAAACCACCCCTATAGGTTTGACCAAATGAATAGAGTTAACCTGAAGCACTTCATGACTTAAGGTATTCTCCATTTTTTTTGATGGCGGCCTCAGTTTCTCAGTGCAATTCAGTCATTGCTCTGCCACTTTGTTCATTTCTTTTCTTTTAATGATCTTATTTTTGCTGCCCTTATAAATTTTTAGAGTGACTATTTAAAGACAATACACACTCTAGTTTTCTCCATCTAGACTTCACTAAGTCTGTTATGTTCAGGTATAGTGAAGACCTTTTCTATTCTAACTATGAGAAAAAAGATTAAGAGCTATAAACAGTTTCTAACACCTTATTTTCTGATGAACAGTCTCTGAACTCTTCAGTCTATTAAGGTTAAACCTTCAATTCAGTCAAGAAGCAACAATGATTCTTATAACTGAAGAGTTGCGATAACTGCAGCTTACTATAATGAACCGATGGCAAGACTGGTATTCAATCCAGGTGAAAGAAATAAACCAGAAAGAACAGGAGCAGCTCAAGGAATTTTCAAGAATAGGTCTAATGAAGATGATGTCATGAGATAAGAATTTATGAGATTGAAGAGAGAGAGTGGAAAGAATTGAAATCTGATCAGACATCACTCAACTCCCCCGGATAACATGATGCATCGACCATAACGTGCAGAATGTAGACAATGCACCGACCTATGTATATGTGTGGTATGCAAGTGCACTGACCTACATGCGGCTTGAGTACAGTATGCACTGACCTATATACTGAATGCTCATGCAGTGCATCGACTATGTCTAAGACATACAATGACTTATGCTCGATGCAAACATGCAATGACTAGAATGCTCACACAATGCAACTTTGAAAATCAAATGCTTGAGCAATGCATCGACTAGGTGCAAGATGTGCATCAACTAAGACACTCTGCAACTCATGCACTAACATCAGAAATAGTCTGTGCAAGACAACCAATGTACTCAGTGCAAAACAATTATTCAAGCATCAAACATTCTTTATTCAAAATTTAAAGAGCAGACTGACACAAACATCTCAAAGCATTTTAACGAACAGTTCAAGAATGAAATTATTCAACATTTTCCTGCTGTAATTTACAAAGCCCCAATTCTCTTATTTGATATTTAAATCTCTCATTTCCAAGAGGTTTAGTAAAGATATCAACAATCTATTTTTCAGTTTCAACAAACACTAATTCAATTTCATTCTTGCTCACTAAATCTCTAAGAAAATGGTATTTAATTTCAATGTGCTTAGTCCTAGAGTGGTGAACATGATTTTTAGTAAGGCAGATGGCACTAGTGTTATCACATAGAAGTGGAATGCATCCCAGATTTATCTGATAATCTGAAAGCTGGTGTTTAATCCATAGTACCTGGGCAGCACAGTTCCCTGCGGCAACATACTCTACCTCTACAATGGAAAGTGCCACTGTGTGTTACTTTTTAGAATCCCAAGATACTAGGCAGCCACCTTGGAATTGGCAATAGCCACTAGTGCTCTCCCTATCTACCCGACACCCAGCATAGTATGCATCAGTGTAGGCTAGAAGCTCTAGCTCACACCTAGCAGGATACCAAAGTCCAAGTTCTTGGGTGCCTGATAAATACCAAAAAATCCTCTTCACTGCATTAAAGTGTGATTCCTTAGGAGTAGCCTGAAATATAGCACTTAAACACACTACGAATTGAATATCAGGTCTAGATGCAGTGAGATATAAAAGGGATCCGATCATACCTCTGTACAACTTTTGATCCACAGGGTTACCTTTGGTATCTTCATCAAGGCTTGTTGAAGTACCCATTGGAGCTTCAATGTCCTTGAGGTTATCGAATTTGTACTTTTTCAGGAGGTCTCTTATGTATTTGGACTGAGTGATGAAGGTTCCATCTTTGGTTTGTGTCACCTGCAGTCCAAGAAATAGTTTTAGCTCACCCATTGAGCTCATCTCAAATTCTTGTGTCATAAGTATAGAAAATTCCTTACTCAATTTAGGATTGGTTGAACCAAAAACTATATCATCCACATAAATCTGAATAATGAGAATGTCATGATGACTTACCTTGGTGAACAAAGTTTGGTCAACCTCACCTCCTGTGAATTTCTTCTCGGCAAAGAATCTGCTGAGCCTGTCATAGCAAGCTCTAGGAGCTTGCTGGATCTTCATTTACCTCCCCCTGAACAGCAGGCTCCTCTGCATTGTTCTCTTCAGCTTCTTCTTCATTATCTGATTGGTCTGCAGATTGTCCTTCCTTCAGAATTTCTCCATCATCTTCTTTACTGCATTGACCAACATCAGACTTATTTAAGGACTCATCAAAGATAATGTGTGGAGATTCCTCAACAGTTTTAGAATTAAGGTTGTACACTCTATATGCTCTAGTGTTTTTAGAATATCCAAGAAAAATTTCTGGATCACTTTTAGGTTCAAATTTATCAAGGTCTCTTTTATCATTAACATGAATGAAACACTTACAGCCAAAGACCTTGAAGTAAGCAATTGAAGGCTTCTTACCTTTTAGAATCTCATAAGGAGTTTTTTGAGTTAACGGCCTTACCATAGCTCTGTTGATTAAATGACATCCAGTGTTAACTTCCTCTGCCCAGAATTTTCTTGGTAAGCCACCTTCAACTAGGAGCGTACGAGCCATCTCCACGAGTGTCCGATTCCTCCTCTCCACTACTCCATTCTGCTCAGGTGTTCTTGGGGAGGAGAACCGATGAGTAATCCCATTGTCCCTGTAAAAATCAACAAATTGTGAGTTTTCAAACTCACCTCCATGATCAGATAGAATATTCTCAATTAAATTTTCATTTTTCTATTTTATTTTCAAGTAGAACTCCTGAAACTCTGTGAATGCATCATTTTTGTGAGTCAAGAAAAACACCCAAGTAAACCTAAAGAAGTCATCCACTAATACATACCCATACCTCCTACCTGATAAGCTGACAGATCTTGTGGGTCCAAAGAGGTCCATATGTATCAGCTCATAAGGTTTGGAAGACAGGTTTTCAATTCTAGATTTGAATGACTTTCTGGTTTGCTTGGACTGTGTACATGCATCACAGACTTTATTTTCCTTCTTACAAGATATTTAGGAGTCCTCTAACCATGCTATATTTGTTTAATTTGTGCAAAATAGTGTAGCCCGCATGGCCTAACCTACGATGCCACAAAAATGCAAGATCATCTTTATTAGTAGTGAGGCATAGGTTAGAGTGAGAGAGATCGTCTAAATCTACCATGTAAATGTTATTTATTCTCCTACCAGAAAATTTTACTACATCAGAATCAGGTTCATAAATCCTACAGCATTGAGAATCAAAAACTACTCTATGACCTTTGTCACATAGCTAGCTAATGTTGAGCAAGTTATAAGCGAGACCCTCAACCAACATGACCTCCTCAATGCAACAGGTAGTGCACTTAGCTACCTTACCTGATCTGATGATTTTACCCTTTGAGTTGCCACCGAAGGTGACAAGGCCTCCATTCTTCTCTATCAGCAAGCAAAACTTGGCCTTGTCTCCTATCATATGCCAGGTACCACATGTTGTTCCTAGCTGCCAGGCATACCTGCAAACACAATCAGGGAGAAAATTTTGGAACCCAAAAGTGTTTGGGCTCCGAAACGGATGCAGAACAATTCAAACAAGCTAGCAACATTTTTGGAATCCACATTTGTTTGTGAAAGGTTGGCTTAGTGGATTTCTCAACATCTTTCTTATTACTTCTCTTCTTCTCAGCACCAACAGAATGAGCTTTTGTTTTCTTATACTATGTACTGGCACTAGTGTTATTAGCAAATTTATCATTTTTGTGCCAGTGCCCAGGCCAATGAACATTTAGAGAATTGTGGCCATAGTTAGTCCTAGGCTGACTGAAGAAAGGTTGATGTCTAGGAGTCCAGGTCCTTGACTCTCAACCCAATTTCTGATATGAGGTCTATAAGACTGTGTAGGATATGACTGATACCTAGACCTCCCCTGAACTCTATTCCATCCAGACCTATTGAATTGTTGTGGCTGTGCATAATGATAGGTTTGGACACTGGGTCGGTGAAACTGACTTGTCTGACCCCTAACAGAACCCTATCTTCCATGCACCTTAGACCCACCTGACTTGTGCATAGGTGTATATTGGGTCTTTTTATGGACAGCTGGTGGTGGAGGAGACTTGGTGACCTTAGCTTGGGGTTTGGATGCGCATGTAGACTGACCCCTAACCTGAGACTTCCCTTTAGAACTAGGCCTAGGTGTGCCGGCTCTGTTGGGCTCACCAACTTTTTGCTTGCTTTTGTCCTCAGCACTGAGCATTTTCAAATTAAAGGTTTGAACAGTAGAATTTTCAGTATTCATCTTAATGAGGGGTCTTTTCTCCTTCTCAGCTACAAAAGAAATTATTTTCACTGCAAGGCTCTTTTTAGTAGTAGGATTAAAACCTAGACCCTCTCGTCTGAAATTAACTTTTGACCCCAACAAAGCATTCAGATTATCAGATCCTTGGGTCATGTTTTCAATGATTTTCTCTTTCTTAGCATTTTCTTTCTCTAGTTGTTCGATTGAATTTTTTAGTTCATTATTGACATTTAGGATGACTTCATACTTTTCATCAACAATCTTCATCCCTTTTTCAAATTTTTGCAATTTTAGTTTCAAATCATCAATAACATTTTTCAGCATTTCATTTTCTTTTCTCCAGTCTATCAAAGCATGCTTTAACTCATCAAATTCAGAGCAAGAATTTTTTAACCTATCATTCTCAGACTGTAAACAGGCAAGTTTATCAGACATTGTCTTATTATTCAAAAGAGAGTTAACCTTCTTCTTCAAGTGCCTATTCTCTTTTCTAATATCATCTACTTTGTCCAACAAATCTCCGTAGGCATCTTTCCAATTAGAAATGGTATAATGCTCAAAGATAGATGATACCTCATCGGAGTCTTCTCCTTTCTCTTCATCATCTTTTTCCATCAAAAGATGGGCTTTTCTTTGTCCTCGCTCTCAGATGTGCAGCTTAATGTGCCCTCGTCCTCGTCACTCCATGTGCTCACCATCGCCTTTCCTTTGGGAGCTTTCTTCTTTGACTTGTTTTTCAGCTTCTGGAGCTCGGGACAATCTACCTTCATATGGCCGGCCTTCCACAGTGGTAGCAAACATTAGTGTCAACTTTCTTGGAAAGGTTAGATCTATACCTTGTTTGCCTCCGGCCGCCACCTAACTGCCTTCGGTCGAAGTTTCTTCCATCCTTTCTCAGAAATCGCCCAAACTCTCTGGTCAGCATGGCCAATTGGTCTCCATCGATCTCTGACTCAGAGATGCTCTACTCACTTGATGATCCATTGTGGCCGGATCTACTCGATCTACTGAGGCTGGCCTTCAGAGCAATAGGCTTCGTCCTCTTCTCGAGCTCCTAGGTCTTGGGAAGGTTCATCTCATAGGTCATTAGTGAACTAATGAGCTCGTCGACCTTCATGTTCTGCAGATCTCTTGACTCCTCAACAACTGTAACTTTTGTATGCCATACTGGAGTCAAGGATCGAAGAATATTCCTCACAATTTCATAATCCGAATAATTCTTTCCCAGACTCCTGAGACCATTGGTAATGATCGTGAGGCGTGCATACATTTCTGTGATGGTATCACTGGGCTTCATTCGAAAGGCTTCATACTCTGAGACCAGAAAATTTGCCTTGGTCTCCCTTACTTGAGAGGTTCTCTCGTAGATGAACTCCAACTTATCCCACATCTCCTTTGCAGTGGTGCATGACGAAACCTAGGAGAACTCGGTGGGATGAAGTGCGCACTGAATAGCATTAATTGCGTTCCAATTGAGGGTAGATTTCATGATCTCCTCTCTTCTCCAAACTTTCTCGTTCTCATGAAGCTCGAATGGACCTTTGCATACTACTTTCAAGATATCATAATCTTTTACCCTCAGACATACTTGCATATGATTCTTCCAGTATGCATAGTTGGATCCATCGAAGTATGGGGGCTTGGCAGTGGAGTGTCCCTCAGCCGTCATCCCTTTAGCGTCCATGGCCATTGACTCTTCAGGGTGTTGATCCCTTCAAAAGAGTTAGGCTCTGATACCAAGTGATAGAATAGATGGACGCTCTGATACCTACAGATGGAGTATCTATAGACGATCTAGAGGGGGGTGAATAGATCGGTCACCCACTAAAAACTTACTACAGCAGAAACAGTTGTGGAATATAATCAAACTGTTGTAGTATGTCCGAAAGCCACTCAATCATAATCAGAATGAAACAAATCGAACAGATCGGCTCTCACGCGATACTAAATAATCATCTACTAAGCGATGAACAGAGATAAAGGACAAAAGCAAATCACAATCAATCGCACACTGGAAAGTGGAATTTTAAGGTTGTTTGACCTCAAACCCGAGGTCTACGTCCACCCCACACTCAAACTAGAGTGTGGCTTAACTGCTGATACACAGCTTTCACTGATCCATAGCTTCTGGGTAAAAACCCTACAGACTGCTGGGCCTTACAGCTTACGTCGACCAGAGGAGTCCTCCTCTGTAACCGCTGGGGAATTACATCTTCACCCGACCAGAGGATACCACACCTTTACAACCGCTGGGGAATTACAGCTTCACCCGACCATAGGATACCACACCTCTGCAACCGCTGGGGAGTTACAACTTCACCCGTCCAGAGGATACCACACCTCTGCTCACTAAGCATCACAGCTTGCTCCGCTGACAAACAGCTTGAAAAAGTGTTTCTAAAACTAAAAAGAAACAAGCGAAGAAACAAGAATCCACAAAGGAATATAGCTCAACACTGAGCAAATTCAGCTCCAGTTCTGAACCTGGAGACTGAAGAACAACCTTTCTCTCTAAATTCTCTCAAAATACTTCTCTCATAACTCTCCTTCTTTTCTGCTCTCTCTGTCTTCTTTTTCTCTTGGATCGTACAGGCGCTAGCTCTCTCTACTTCAGCTCTCAATAACACAATCTGCTCTTCTGGCACGATCAGTCTTCTCTTAAAGGAGAAGCTTCATATATATAGTGATAGCGAAGAGTTAGGGCGTGTGCTCTCCACGATTCCCGCCCAAACACCTGGGTCACATGGCATCATCCCATCTTACTGCTTTACAGGTGTCACGATCCTGGCACCTCCTCCGATCTTGGATCACGTGCCATTCTTAATCTTTACGAAAAGGCATCTATCAAGGCATCAGACATAAAGTCACCTTCAGACAGTTATACGAGTTATAAAAAGATTGCACAGAGTAAATATTCTGACAGAGCTGAAGTGCACAGACTCAACATTTATGCACAAGCAGATGCACAGACTTGATTATGGATGCACTGACTATGTATATGCAATGTGCAAGTGTTGCACAGACCTACAATGCAGTACACAGTGATTTACGCAGTACATAGTGATTTGCACGGACTAGCACCATGCACCGACTTGGAAACTCATGTGCACAAGATCGAGCATGAGGCAAAAGATGCACCGATGCAAGGGTTGCACTGACCGTGCTTGTGCTATACGAGAAGATTGCACCGACTATGTGTGCTTGTGCATGAAGTGAAAACGTGCACTGACCTAGCATATGCACGGACCTTAAGCGCTCGCAGCAAAAGTTGCACTGACCTAATGAAGACATTGCACCGAGGCAATACTTGCATCGAGATGCAAAGTGAGATGCAAACAGAGATGCTAGATATGCACCGAGTCTAAGCTATGAGAGACGAAAGTGAAAATATGTATGTGATGCAAACAGAGACGCAATAGTAGATGCAAATGTGTATTGACCATGTGTGTGCATTAGATGAAGCATGAGACGTAGACTTCACCGACCTAAATAGTGAAGTGCACGGATTTCATAAATGCATGAAGTAAAATAATGCACTGACCTTATAGACACCAAACACCGATACAAGGACTTGCACCGACCGAGGCCTAATGAGACGCAAGATAAGACGGACACATAATGTGCACCGACTTGCGTCTGCCTAATGAAAAGATGCACGGACATGCAAGATATGAACTTCACCATATGCACTGACCTATAAGCTAGATGAAACATGAGATGCCAAGTTATGATGTATACAAATGTGTGCTTGCATAATTTGACAAACATTCAATCTTTCATGCAAACCCATGGTGACTTATAGAGTTTGATATCATCAAAACCACAGGGGCACAACAGCAGCACACGAGGAACGCCCTCGCACCCCTAACTCTACCCAGTAGAATTAGAACCACTGCACTATGGCAGCACATGAGGAACACCCTCGCACCCTTGTCTACAAACCAGAACGTGACCAGCCAAAACTGATCACGCCTTCGAATAGTATTGCAAAGTACCACCGGAGAAATGCAATGTAGAAAATGAAAAGAAAACAAATGAAAAATACAAATGAAAAAATAAACAGAATGTAGCTCCACAGGAGCAAGGCAGCTCTGGATTTGATCCACGGACTGATGTATTCTTCAGATCTTCAAGGCACTCTGGCTGCACACTATCTCTCACGAACTGAACTCTCTATTTCTTTCTCTTTTCTTCTTCTTCTTCTCACAAGCTCTCTCTCTTCTTCTTCTCACTAACACTCTCTCAGATTCCCTTCGAACTTATTTGCTCCCTCTCTTTTTCTTCAACTCTCTCCCTTTTTCTATTCTCTTAATTCTCACAGCAGCAGCTCTTCTTTTTCGCAGCATTCTCTTTACGAAGATGCCATCTATATATATAGCAAACAAATTAATTTTGAAATGAACTTTATCAAAAAAATATCTTCCCACCATTTGTCCATCTGTCAGTGAGAATAATCTGTTCAGAAGCCATGTCAGATGTCTAGGATCACATGTCCAATCATTTGAGATCGAAACCGCGTGCTTCTCTTGAGTCGTTCATGAGCTTAGCTATTTTTCAGCCATACCGAGCTATTTTTCACCCTTAAGGAACTATTTGTCGGCCTTATAGAGTTATTTGTCACCCTTGTTCTGCTTGAGCCATCGCTTCTTCTCTTTTTGTCTCTCGCTTAAGAGCCGTCGCATTGCGACTTATTTGTTACCACTAGCTTCTATTATTTAGCCTTGCGACCCATTTGTTACTGCTAGCTGGCCATTTGTCACACTTGCTCGCCTGTTGGTTGCTGTGACCCAATTTCACCTCCAAGAGCTATTTTTCATCTTTGTACCCATATTTTTCACCCTTGAGACATATTTGTCACCCTTATGTTCTTTTGTCTGCCTTCGAAGCCATTTCTTCTCTATTGGCCATTTGTCATCGTTAACTCCATTTATTTGTCACAGTTGCTTGATTGTGTTGACTTTGATTCAGTCAATGTTGATTAGTCAACTTGACTGGAATTGACTTGAGTCCACATGAAGTTTTGAACGTGGCTGGGTTACCTTGACCGACGTTGACTTGACTAAGTTAACTTTGACTATTATGATTTGACTAGAGTCAACTCCCTTTGCAATAGAGTCGACCCTCTTTCTTCTTCTTCTTCATGCTTTACAGCCTTGCCATCTATTTACCAGCTATAGGATCTATTTTTCCCCCTTAGCTCAGTATTTGTCTCCTTTGTAGCTCTTTTGTTCCCCTTAAAATCCAGTTGCCGTCGTTAGCTTCAACTTCATTGAAGATGACCCTTGATTGTGTCGACGCTGTAGGAGTGCTGCGTCGACGTTACCACGTTGTTTCTTCATGTCAGCTTTTTTGAAGTTGCCCTTTGACTGTGTCAGCTCTAGCAAGCATTGCATGGACGCATCTTCTTCAGTTTCCACGGGTTCAGCTCAGCTACTCAATTTTCACCCTTATAGACCTATTTTTCCCTCTTATCTTTCATTTGTCACCATTACTTAGCTATTTGTCACCGTTATTTGACTTTAGCCATCGCCTTTGTAGCTTTGGCTAGCGGGTGACCTTGGCATTGACTCCATGAGCTTCTTGCGTCAACGTTGTCTT
The DNA here is from genome assembly GCA_022559845.1 of Amorphophallus konjac. NCBI lineage: Eukaryota > Viridiplantae > Streptophyta > Magnoliopsida > Alismatales > Araceae > Amorphophallus > Amorphophallus konjac. Next base: position 155,817,467 of record CM040117.1, read on the forward strand.
TAACTTTTCTTCTTCTCACCTTTCTTCGCCATGCTTAGCTATTTGTCACCTCTACTTAGCCATTTGTCACCCTTAATCCATATGTGTCAACGGTAGAGAATATTTTTCACCCTTATCTGTGTCTGCTATCAGGTGGCCTCTAGCTGTCTTTAAGTCGGCTTGAAGAACTTCTGAAGTCGACTTCATCTACATGAAAGCTTCTTCTTTGTTGATCCAGCATAAATCCTCATCAAATCATCAACTCTGTGAACCATCTTCACTTGTATCCACTGCCATTGCTGCATTGCAATCATGAACTCTACTGAATTGGCTTAACCTTTGAGATCCTTTGAGACCTGTTCTTATTAGAATTCAAACACTAGCTTTGACTTGTGATGAGATCATGATAGAATCAAAATCATAGCATCAAAAAGGTATAAAATCCATGCACCAAAACCCATGCACTAATGCACCAAAGCACACTGACTCATAGATGAGTCATAGTGGTTGACATCATCAAAATCACAGGAACACAACACAAATAAATCATGATGCGGCAATTCTAAGGGCCGTGAGGTAGAAACAATGTTTTTATTTTTGAAATAAATGCGTGTTTGCTTGCTTTTTGTGCAAGTCTCACATATTTTATCACTTTCAAACTTTCATTTTGGTACCCCATTCACCAAGTCATGTCTAGACAATTTGGAGATTACTCCAAAACTAGAATGACCTAGTCTTCGGTGCCATAACCACGCACTTTCATGGTTGTTAGCTACCAAGCACATATCATCCCCTAAAACATCATCAAGATCAATAGTATATACATTATTGTTTCTTTTTCTGATGAACTTGATTTCACTTGTGCTTTTATTCATGATGAGACAATGGGTTTCCTCAAAAATAATTTTAAAACCATTGTCCCCAAGTTGGCTTATGCTTAAGAGATTGTGATTTAAGCCCTTCACTAGCAGTATATTTTGAGAATTCTTACCTACATTATCGATCCCAATGATTTTACCTTTGTCTTTTCCTCCAAAGGTAACTGAGCCTCCGTCCTTGTCTTGCAGCGTAGAGAACACCTTCCTGTCCCTTGTCATATACCTTGAACAACCGCTGTCTAGGTACCATTTGCTCCCCCTTGCTTCAAGGCATATCTGCAAGATGCAACATTCTCATCCAATTATTTTTGGTATCCAAACTAATTTTGTTCCATGAGAGTTAGTCAAATTCTGCACATAGTTTTTCTTGATCCAAACAACATAATTTCTTTGTGTATTGTGTTTGAACAAACAATTTACAATAACATGACCAAATCTACCACAATGGAAGTAGTTTACAATTGAAAACCTTCTTTGGAATTTGTGTGGTTTAGGTTAGACATGTTTTGGCTTTGTGTGTGAGCAAGATACACATTTATTTTGTTTTTCGTGAACAAAAAAAGTTATTATTTTGCGCTCAAAAGATTTTTTATTTTGGAGAATGTACGCCAAACCTTCTTTATGGAAGTTGACTTTAACTCCCAGTAGGTTGTCTAGGTTTTGTTTGCTTTTAACAAACCTAGATAAAGTGGACTGCAAGTCAGCCACTTCCTTATTCAAACTCAAGTTTTTCGTTTCAAGTTCTGAACTGTGGATATCAGAACTTCTTTTTCATTTTTCAATTTTTTAGAAATTTTTTCTATTTCAGACACTTTACATAATAACTCCTCTTTGATTTGTTCAATATCTGAAATTATTTGTAACAAACTTTCTTTTTCTTCTATTAGTTCAAACTATTATTGTTCAAGTTTTTCAAACTTAACATAAGAACCCTCATGTGCTAAATATTCAATTTTTTCCTTGAGAGTTTTATTTTCTGACCTTATTTTTTTGTATTTTTTGTACAACTTTTCATACTCCGAATCCCATTGTTCATTTGAAATGAAGTCGGGGTCAGAGTTTACCTCATTCTAATCATCTTCATGTACCATGAGGCACAGGCTTTCCATGAGCTCCCCCAACTCCTCTTCGAACTGTTCGTCCTCTTCGTCGCTCCATGTGACGACCATGGCTTTGGGCTTCCGAAACATCTCCATCTTGATTTTTTTTTTAAGTCTGGGCACTCTCCTCTCATGTGCCCGGGCTTCTTGCATTCATAGCAAATGAGATTGTTGGGCTTGCTCGGCTCTCCCTTGGTTTGAGCTGATTTCCTTGGCCCTTTTCTGAAATTTCCTTGAATTTTTTTTCTTTCTTAAGAATTTCTTCACTTCGCGGGTCAGCATGGCCAAGTCTTCTTCTTCGTTACTTCCTTCGCTGGACTCCTCTTCTTGGGAGTCATCATTAGGCTGGTTGGCTTTCAAAGCCACCGATTTCTTCTTCTTCGACTCCTCCTATGCACTTCGCTTGATGTTAATCTCATAGGTCATGATTGAGCCTATGAGCTCGTCCAAAGAAAGTATGGACAGGTTCTTAGAATCCTCAATGATTGTGGCCTTTGTGTGCCACGCGGGTGGAAGAGATCTCAACACCTTTATTACTAGCTCGGAGTTGGTGTATTCTTTTCCTAGACTCTTGAGACCATTAGTGATCTCTGTCAGTCTTGCAAACATTTCAGAGATTATTTCTTCATGTTTCATCTTGAAGAGCTCATAATCTCTGACGAGTAGGTTTACCTTGGTCTCTTTCACCTCGGAGGTTCCTTCGTAGATCAGCCGAAGTTTGTCCCACATCTCCTTTGCGGAAATGCACATGGATACACGAGAAAACTCATTAGGATGAATAGCACATTGCATAATATTCATGGCATTAAAATTCATTATGGATTTTTTAATATCCTCATGAGTCCATTTGTCCTCATCACGGGGAAGATCGTATCGACCCTTGTCCACAACCCTCCAGATCTCATATTCTTGGGCTCTAAGGAAAACATGCATATTATTTTTCCAGTATGAATAATTTGAGCCATCGAAGTATGGAGGACGGTGGATGGAGTGACTCTCAGGCATCATCCCCTTGTTGGCCATTGATCTGGATCTCTTTAGATCGTTATATCTATGAAAAATAGAGCCTTAGCTCTGATACCAATTAAAGTCCCGCGATCAATGACACTCAAGAGGGAGGGGTTAATTGGGTGATTACCTTTTTTAGAAAACTTTTACCCGATTTAAATAAGTATGTTGAAAGTGCAACTTAGAAGCTCAGATCTGATATATTACAGGTCAGATCTTTCACACATAATTACACATAATAGTCCTTCGGTACTAGGCGGAGGTATGAATCTAAAGATCCTACTCACACACGGTTATATCATCCTGACAGGACTAGCCTTGTCAGTTCAAACCCACTTTTCGATATACTAAAGATCTATTACAGAAACAATCGATTAAGCTAGATCTGAAAGATAAAACACAGAGGAAGTAATATGCACGTATGAATCCAAAGATCCTACTCACACAAGGTTATATCGTCTTGACATGACTAGCCTTGTCAGTTCAAACCCACTTTTCGATATACTAAAGATCTATTACAGAAACAATCGATTAAGCTAGATCTGAAAGATAAAACGCAGAGGAAGTAATATGCACGTACGATTACACAGAATATGGGTAGAAGAAATGGACCAAACCACACAAGAGACAGTGATTTTTAGGTGGTTCGGATGCAACATCGGCAACTAACGTCCACCCCTCACGATCCGTGAGGATTCACACACTATCTTGTAGGAATTACAAGATCAAATCACACACACACACTCGTATGGAGTTTAGAACTCCTACGATGGTTCAAAGGCACCGACACACACACACGCAGAGATCTAAATAGATCCACATACACACACGGATCTGAATAGATCCACATACACACTTGATGTTTACAGATTAAAGAAAATTACACACTTGAAGCTCAAAACAATTTAGATGAAGAGAAGAAATGAAAAGCTGAGATCTAGGTTCCCCCTGATTGAATGATGAAGATCCAAGAGTTGATTCTTGATTCTCTAGTTGAACACCACTTCTTTGGCTTCAAAAATATCTTGAAATGCTTGAGTTTTGATGAAGAATAGCTGGACGGATACCTTTTCAGGCAGGTTCTTGGAGCAACTTTCTACCTCTCTTGATAGCCTCCCTTTGATCACTTGGATGATTAGGGCTTCTTGACCCATCACATGTTTTTATATAGCGTAGGGTAGTCAAGAGAGATGCCAAGACAACCTCCCACGTTTTCGGGAAAATTTGGAGGCTCATGGACTCAAAAGTCCAAAAGAAAGGCTTGCCCACGTTGTAGAGAACCAAAAGTCAACATTGGTGGCTTAGCAGGGATCGATCGACCGAAATCTGTCGGTCGATCGACTGATATCTGAGAAAATTTGGACTTTTCAGCTCTGAGAATATCGGTCGACCGAACTGGCCCGTCGGTCGACCGAACTCTGTAACTTTTTAGAGTTCGAGCTTCTGGCAGATTTGGTCACTCGAACCAAACCCATTGGTCGACCGAAACTAGTTTATTCTGCAAAAATAATCTCATTAGTCCAAATAACATATCCACATGAAAAGGCATTGCATTGCTCATTATGTACCATTCATTTAAAGTTGATTTGACTTATTTTGTGCATTTTGGAAGTTTTATCATTGGTGCATTGAAACATCACGTAAAAGGAGTTTAGTCGCCTTCTTGTGTTTGCTCTTAAGCAAGCATACACAGCATGAGACCGAAAACAAGTCCGGGGTTTTGTTGTCATCAAAATCACATGGAGAAACTCAACATCTTTCGCCGGGGGGCATCCATCAGACCTTGGGATCGCTCGGTGTGATCCGCAGGCTTTCCCCGATTAGGAGGGGGGCCGACTGACCGGACATCGAGTCGAGGCCCACTAGACGAAATAGGCCTTGGGGGAATAAAGCCTCAAGATAAGTGGGCCCGATAGGGGCTATCTCTTAACGGGCCAGACAGGCCTCGATGGTCCATTTGGGCCGTATGTGTAGTGGGCCGCGAATCTCCCCGTCTCCACTTGCCCCCCTACTCCCAAGCCAAGGATGGGCTCGGAGGGTAGAGACGGTTTTTGGCAATGGGGGGAATTTTGGCCAACTTGAGCTATCCCTGTCTTGCTTCTCGGGTCCATAAATGTGGTTGCCCTAATGCATGTGGGCTCGGGAGGAATGATTATAACTTTTACCACTGGTTTGAATGCGCCGCCTCGGGGTATGTTAGGAGGCAAAAAATCATGGTGGTTCATTCCTTAGGGTTGCCCGGGGCAATAAAGAGCTCTCCAAGCATTCACCCTCTCCACCTTTCCATTAAGGTTTTCATGTCTCCCCTGCTTTTGTGTGTCCTCATAGAAACGCATGCTCCTAGAGAGGAACCAGAGTGAGCGAGAAATCGCTAGGGCATTCGAGGAGCTTGCAGAGATCACTGCCGAGGTGATTCGGCGGCTTCCACCCCCTGCGGTCTCCTCAGACTCAGGCATTTCTTCGCCCTCTCCTACTATAACACCCTTAAATATAGCTAAGTTGTACTCTTTATCACCGATGCGCCTTTTGAAGTATCGGCTCAGTTCTTGAAAAGAACTCCAAAGTTAAGCGTGCTTAATAGGGAGTAGTACTGGGATGGGTGACCTCTCGAGAAGTCCCCCATTCTCGAGCCGATCACTGTTAGAAAGGGACAAAACCGTGAGGCCGGTAGGCCAAAGCGGACAATACCTCGACGGTATAGAGTACATGGTGTGACAGAATGGCATCAAAGTCATACCCCAGCCGAAAGTGTGAGAACTAAGTGCCATGCAGGGCAAAGTGCTACGCTATGGGAGCCACCTCTTGAACCCGCAATGGGACAAAGTGCTATATAGTGGGAGCCACCTCTAGAGTCATATCTACTTTGGAGTTAGATTGCGTGCTATATGTGCCCAGTGACGACGATGTCGCCTATATAAAAGGGGTAGATTGTAACACCCTCAAATATAGTTAAGTTGCACTCTATATCACCGAGGCACCTTTTGAAGTATCGGCTCAGTTCCTTAAAAGAACTCTGAAGTTAAGCGTGCTTAATGGGGAGTAGTACTGAGATGGGTGACTTGTCCTGAAAGTCCCCCACTCTGGAGCTGATCACTGTTAAAAAGGGACAAAACCATGAGGCCAGTAGGCCAAAGCGGACAATACCTCGACGGTATAGAGTACGGGGCATGCCAGAATGGTATCAGAGCTAGACTCCAGCCGGAAGTGTGGGAACTAAGTGCCATGTAAGGCAAAGTGCTACGCTATAGGAGCCACCTCTTGAACCCGTAATGGGACAAAGTGCTACATAGTGGGAGCCACCTCTTGAGCCTGTAGGGGCCACCTCTAGAGTCCTACCTGCCTGGGAGTTTGATTGTGTACTATATGTGCCCAACGATGAGGACGTCACCTATATAAGAGGGGTAGATTGTAACACCCTCAAATATAGCTAAGTTGTACTCTATTATCACCGAGACGCCTTTTGAAGTATCGACTTAGTTCTTGAAAAGAACTTCGAAGTTAAGCATGCTTAATAGGGAGTAGTACTGGGATGGGTGACCTCCCAAGAAGTCTCCCATTCTGGTGCCGATCACTGTTAGAAAGGAAATAAAATCGTGAGGCTGACAGGCCAAAGCGTATAATACCTCGATGGTATAGAGTACGGGGCATGACACTAACTTAACTAGGACTGCCCTACATCGGCCTGTTCCTGGGTCCTCAGCCATTTCTCCTTCACACCTGCCACGGCTTGATAGGCTGATTCCATGTCCGCAACACGGGTCACAATCACTATGGGCGCCTTTGACCTCCTATTACGGTTAGCGTACTCGACCTCGGGGGTTCGAGCACGCTAACTACCCCCGGTTAAGGAGGTTGTGTGTGAGGGAGAGGAGGGGCCCACCGCTCTCTCTCTCATCCGCTCCCCTACCCTAATCGGATGTCAAAGCGGCTCTATGTGTCTAAGCTCTGGCCTCAGACCTCTGATAAACTGCCAAGTCTTCAACCTCTCATCTGCCAAGATATAGGAAGCATAGCGACCCAACTCTACAAATCTAGATCGATATTGCATTACTGACATCTCCCCCAACTCTACAAATCTAGATCGATATTACATTACTGACATATCCCTCTGGGTTAGCTCCATAAACTGATAGATCCTTCTTATCCTGACATGCTCTAGGCTGGAAAGCTCGCTCAAAAGCTGCAAGAAACTCCTTCCACATGATTTGCCACAGAGGAGGAGATTGGAATGCTGATTCCCACTCTGTAGTCCACCACGACAAAGCTGATCCTTGCAACTGATAACTTGCCAACAAGACTGTCTCCTCATCCCCACACTCCATTGATAAGAACACACATTCCATAGCGTCAATCCATGATCTCCCTGGATCAGGATTTGGCTGGCCTTTAAATGATGGTGGATGAAACTGCAGAAACTCTCACAAAACACATCCACGGCCACCATGCGAGGAACTACCCTCACCAGCCTCTTGACCATAATGTTGCTCCAAAAATCGATACATGCCGGCATAAAACTCGGTCTGACTCGGAACACCTTGGGCTGCTATGACTAGGGGAGATGACTCACCACCCGGTTCCTCTCTACTCAGCTCCTCTCGGGCCCCCGCCGGCACCTCAAGCAACGATTGAATCTGCCTCCTTAGCACCATCTGACCTTTAACACAACACGGAAAATAAGGGGGGTGACTAAACAAAACACCCTATGCCAACTGCCGACTGTACTAGACTCTCTATAATCTTAGACACTGCAATCATTTTGAATTCCCATGCATTTTCACAACCAGGCTCTGATACCATTTGTAACGACCCAAGATTCGGATACCGAGTCAAACTCGATACCATTCGGATCCTACGACGCCACCCACAAGCTGGAAAGCTCGGAAGGGTTATTTGGAGTGTTGTGGTTATGCATTGAAATTCTAAACAATAGCAAGAATGTAAATTACAAGATTAATATATAATTGGTAGAAATAAAATTGGCATTTTATAACAATTAATATAATTACTGAGTCCAGTCCACAAGTATAGTCAACTAAAAGACAAATGTACTCTGCTACGGGGCACACCACGCCACTAGCAAGCTGGCATACTACAACTCCTCCAACCTTAAAGCTCCACCTCCAGGAGAAGCGCAATACCTGAAAAAGTAGGGTGTGAGTCTCATCTCATTGGCTCAGTAAGGATCCCACAGATCCCCACCATAACAAAATGATAAGCAGTAACAAAAATAATAACAACAATAATAACAACAATAACAACAATAATAAAATAACGACAGCGATCGGGACAACAAGGACGATAAACGGAGGAACCACAAAGCCTCTATGCTACCCTAAATCTCGCGGTTGTAACAACCTATCTTTGCTGATAGAACCTTTAACAAGGCCGCGCTACCAAACCTGTAAGCTCCACCCTCGGGAGGATATCTAAACACTTGTAAACCTCAGCCTCGAGATAGAACAAGTGAGAGAACCATGCCCTACACACAAGGTGACACTAGCCCGTCACCCGGAAGGGCCACGACAATGCTGTTGGTAACTCAACCTTAACTGGCATTGGGTCTGCTACTTAAGTATTCACAATAAGGCTAGATGCGTCCACTGACATTTTATACTGCGCCAAGGTCTCATATGCGCGCACACTACACACACCCGATCTCAGGAGGAGCAGAGGAGAAATACACGGACACCACACCCTATGACTGGCTAGGATTCATACCTTTGCGCCCATCAGTACGGCCGTGTCTAGCTACCTGACATGGGGGACGCACCACTGCATCCGTTAGCAACGTACTCTTGTCCCAACCAAGCTACATATGCTTAGGCGATCTCGCTTTCTAAACAAGGAGCATCATACACACTAGGCGGTCTCGCCCGATCCAACCACGATCGACCACTAGGATCTTCCACGGTGTCGCAGAATCCCGCCAAAACTCTATCATCCGTGATGTTGCAAAAATCTCGAGAAAGGCGTACCTATACATGCAAACAACCATAAATTACGGCATAACACTATGAGTGCTAAGAAAACTACCCACAGCTGGACGATAGAAACTAGTGGGTACCGGCCCACTAGACTCACATAAGAACTACTTACCGTGATCACAGAACTCACACGGATATGACCCTCTGCTGTCGCAGGACTTACGCAGTATATAACCCATCACGGGCACGTGAGCCACATGGAAACTAGGTTAAGTGAATACGGCCAAACCCGTCGTAGGAAATCTATAAACCTCGTATTACAAAAATCCTTTCTCAGGCGACCACAACCCTCACAAGGCCGAAATGGCCCAAATTTCATCGGTTTATGTGAATAAAATACTAATTCCTATGTTTCCGGGGTGAAAACCAACTTAAGAGACTCAAACAGGCTGAAAAGCCTTCATCTCGGTCGACCTGGGCCATAGGTCGGTCGACCTGGGCCGCAGGTCAGTCAACCTGCCCAGCAAAGGTCAGTTGACTGGCCAAGAATGGGCCTATCGACTGGATGGGAATGCGATTAGGGACCTGGTCGAGTTAAGGTGATCGCGGTCTCCCGGAGCACCGTGATCAGCCAAGTCATGGTTGGTCATGCGACCGTGTCCATGACCGCCTCATCACGGGCTTCAAAGATTAACATAGTGTTTTTTTACACCACATCCTTTTCTAGAGGCTTAACGCAGTCGAAAAGTTGATCATGACCTCGTTCCGATCGAACCCTCGCGAACCCAATGTGAAGTCGTCCATTCTATTCCCCATTCATCTCAAACGAAGGGGAAAACATACAATAACTCTTCATAAGCCTTTCACATGCCGGAAGGACTCCAAAAACACAAAGGAAAGACCAAGAAAGAGTGCGATTCCATCAATTTCCCAAACACGCACCCATGCAACTCACAAAATGCATTCAACCTCATCCCGGCCTCAAATCGTGAGATAACATGACCGAGATAACATGACAAAAGTGGGGGGAAAAACTCCCCGACATGCCATTAATTAGCTCAAAATCAAGTATTTAAATTAAAAATCGCCACCCAAATCGACAAATGCGTCTCACACCTCGAAACATGCAATTTACCCCAATATAAAAGGAAGACCTGCTCAAACTCACCCCATTCGGCACATGATCGTGGGAAAACAAAGTACAAGGGTTAGGGATCCAAACCCCTATCTCTTCCGAACAAACCACTTGAATCCGACACTGATTCGTGCCGAAAATACCTCATTCCATGGCCAGTTCTTCACGAAACCTCGAAAAACTCCTCGTCACGATGCCACCTCTCGATCCACACCCCGGTCCTTGCCGCTCGTCGCCTGCGCTGTTCTCCACCTCGCCCACCAGTCCTCTCCATCGCTCACCAGAGAAGAAGAGGGAGAGACGTGAGAGTGAGAGAGGGGAGAACATGAGTGAGAGGGGGAGAGTGACGAGAGTGAGAGGGGGGAAATGAGAGGGGAGGGGGTTTTAAAAGAAAATTTTTTATTTCTTTTCTCTTTTTTCTCATTTCACTTAAAAAATTCAAATAAGCCCTAAATTTTTTTGAAAATACATTTTGACTTTGAAAAATTCCAGGAAAAACCTAGGCCGCTCCACGTGCCGCTACGTACCTAAAATAATTCACACAAATACCATCTAAGGTCTGAAGATCTGATATTAAAGTTTAAAAGCAATATGGATACGTTCCGCAACTCGCGGAAACACGATCCAAAAATCTAGAGACATTACATAGTTGATGCATACACAGCTTCAGCGTAGTTTGGGTGTTTGATTAATAGCATATGTGCTTGATCCACCTGATATTTGTGATATTCAGTTTGTTTCAACAAACATCAGATCTTAATCACTTTCCACTGTGTGTGCTATCTTAGTTCTAGTGTCCTAGGGTTTAAAAAAGTGGGCAATCAATTCAACCCCCCCTTCTTGATTGTCGTTGCACTTAGAGAACCAACAATTGGTATCAGAGCTTGGGCTCTATTTTATTAGATCTAACGATATAAGAGTAGATCCTAGTGCAACTCTAGCCATGTGTCTGTCTGCCAAACAATTTTCAATAACTTCTTCACTAGTTTATAATTGTTGTAATTATACTCTTTGGTTAGGTAGAATGTGTAGGTTTATTAATTCTATTGATTCAAAACGCTGGAGACTAATTTATCATGGTCCTAATCAATTGCCTCTAGATGAGGCTAAATGGTCTAATGAGGATAGGCTGAAGAATAATGATAATATGATATTTTTGAATATTCTAAAGGCCGTAGTTTATGCTAATACATTTCTTTTTGTTTTCACCTGCAGCACAACACAGGAGATATGTGATGGTCTGATAAGACTTCATGAAGGGAAGATTGAGGATACATGTTTGATGGTAAACAATATTGATAAGCTCAATGAGGAAAATATAGAGGTGAATTCTGATCATGTCAGACTTTCTTTTGAAGATTTAATGGATGCTTATGATGAATTGTTAAGAAAGTACAAGAAAATAAAATCTGAGAATAACAAATTGAAAAAGAAACTTGAAAACAATCTTCATGATAACTCCTCTTGTGAAAAATGTTCAGAACTTGAAAACTTAAATGAATGTCTCTTGATTGATATTGACTTGCATAAGGAACAAATTGTTTCTTTAAGAAAATAAAATGACACCCTACTTGACAAGATCAATCAATTTGAAGAAATTGAAGATGAGCTCAAAGATAAATTGGAATCAATGTCAAATCATCAAAAATTGCTTGATGAATTGAGTGAGACTAAGGCACTCATTAATGAGAATGAAAGATTGAAAGAATAAAATACAATGTGGATTGCTAAACTATGTGTATATGAAAAAGAAAAATGCATTGTTGATAATGACTTAGAAAAATTGCATGTGTTAGAGCAAGGAATTGAGTGTTACAAAACTGTGAATGGTATGTTGAGTGATAGACTTGTTACTCATGAGGAAGAAATTCTTAGTTCCGAATTACATATTTCATCCTTGGAAAATACAATTAGAGATTTGAATAATTCTTTGTCAAAGTTTGTTAAAGGAAAAGAAAACTTCGATAAACTCTTGGGGACAAAAGTTAATTTTCAAAGAGAAGGGCTAGGCTACACCCCTGAAAATAAGAAATCCTTTAAGCATAAATTGTTCACTTCTTTTGTTCAAAGTTCAGATGCATCCAGCACCTCAAATACACCCCCAAAACAAACTGTTGATCAAAAAAATCAAAAACAAAACAAGAACCAGAAAAAGAAAATCAAGTTGCAGCAAAAATAGAAAAATAATTCTACTCGGTTGTGTATGCATGCTGAACACTCTAAGAATAGACACACTTTTGCCCCAAAAAGAAGAAATGTTTTATGTTTTTACTGTGGTATGCATGGACATGTGATGAGTGATTGCAATGCCATGGGAAAAGATGATTTAAATGAATATAGAAATAAAACTATTTTTAATAAAGAAAGAAAGTTTTCAAATGGGAAAAACATGACTAGAAAAGATAATTCAAAGAGTAAAAATCCAGTAAATAGAAATCACCCCCATTGTTGCTATCATTGTGGAAAGCCAAGACACATAGTGTCAAATTGTTGGTTAATGAAAAGGGGAAATAATTTATATGCAGAAAATGTTAAAATTCTCTGTTCACAAATAAAATTTTCTAATCGCATGCATAAGAAGATCATCAAACTTCCTATATGCTGTCATTATTGTGGAATATTTGGACATGAGATGTGTGATTGTTTTTAGATGAAAAATTATGAAATGAATGCAATGAAAAGATGGAGAATGCTTATTAGAGGTTCTACTAACCCTCAAGGACCAAAGGAAGCTTGGGTACCTAAACATTTCAAATGAGACCTTTTGTGCAGGAATGACTTGAGGATGAATAAAAAGGATGATAAATAATGACTGCTTAAGATACACTTATAGTAATAAATTCTTTAGTTCATGAATTGCAATAATTGATGGCTGCTTCTGTTAATCCTTTATGTTTAGTTATTTTATAGTTTTTGAATTGTCTTAGTCAACTCCCTTGCTTATAATCAATTCTGTTTTACAATGTCTATCGATCGGATTACTACTGTTGTCGATCGAATACATAGATGGCTTGAAACCATTTTGGTTCTCATGTTGATACGACTATGCCTGTCGACCTAACCCATCTTCCATAAAATTTTTGGTTATCTGAGTTGCTCTGTCAATTATATTTTCTGATCAAGAAGTTTTTGACTTAAATAAATGAAGATCAAATTTGTTGATAAGAAGGGTACATGCTGATTTGTGTTCTGCATATTCATTCCCCTTATTTACCTTCATGGAGATATTTTTAATTAACCTGTCTTTGATCATTCTATGACTATCTCAATTGTAAAAATGAATGCAATGATATTGAAAATGGATGTGCATAGACCCATTTCTACTTTTAAGGATATCATGGTGGTTGTTTGCTTGATTCAACTTCATTATCTTATTTCACTTGAAAGGGGGAGTGAACATAGATGAAATGATTGTTTGATGGCTGCTTTAGACACTTTGACAATAAGGAGGTCTAACTAAAATCAGTGCATATGCATATTTGTGTGTTTGAGATTGTCTATGTGCTTGCATGCTGACATCTTATGTTCATTTGGAAATTGCTCCAGTCTATTCAGGTCCCACTCTTGTGTCCTTGCATCTCACTCTCAATCCAATAACAATTTATGTTAATCATACATTCTTTGATGATCTCTTTGAGGGGGAGTGAGTCTACTATCTATTATGTCGAAGGGGAGTTGAGCTTTTTAGATATAGTCATCATTATCAGCTCTGTTCAGTTCAAAATCTATCTTGATGTCTATTTGCCAAACTCATTTATGATCTCTAATTGGATGGGCTTCATCTTGAGACTATCTAGCTATCTGGTATATCAAATAGTGATTTATGGAAGGACATATTAGGTCTGTCTGAAAATTGTCACTATATGTGAGATTATACTCTGCCAAGTACCAGGAATCAATGAAATCAGATGAATGATTCTTGTGAAGAGCCTTAGTGTTAGATGGTGCTGTTTCGATGACTGTCGACTTGACTTTTCCTTTTGTCGATAGAACCTTTGCTCTTAAATCTGCTTCATTCTAGTTTACTTCTATTCAGGTCAGTAGTTATTTATTGGCATCTGTCAAGCATTTCAAGCACATGCCGATCTTTGGTTCAACCTCATGCCTCACATCCCACTTAGATCAAAAAATTGACAGTTCCTTTAAGGGGGGAGATTACAATAAATTTCCTTAAGTCTTAGTTCAAATATAACTGTTAGATAGCTTTTCATTTGCATCAATCACATGTCATTCATGCATATTGTTCGTTTTAGGCATAGATTGGAGTTTGCATTTTGCACTCATATTACTTGAGTTACACTATTTTTGTATGCAAGCATGTCCTACATATTGCATTTTCCCACAGTGCTTATGTTATACTATCATCCTTGGAATTTCTATGACCATTTACTCCCTTGAGAAATAATGTTGCATTTGAGTCATAACTGGTGTGTCTCATGTCACACACTCAAGGGGAGGAATCATTTGATAAGTTCATTTGTTTAGGGGGAGTTGCACAGTTATGTTTTCAATTAAATTATTAGCATACATTTTAAATGAAATCCACACAATATCTTACACTTAAATGTGAAAATGGGTGTTAAACATAAAGATATAGGAGTTTCCTATTAACACTCTAGAGAAACTAAATTAATACATGGATTTTGAAGATGAAAGTTGAGAAAAAAGCTGCCTATCTCATAAAAGAAAAAAGAGTCAGAAATGAAAAATGAAAAAGAAACGAAAAAGAAAACTAAAGGCAGAGCAATGTTCAGTCTCACTAAGTAAATTAGTTGCATGTCACTTGAGACATGATATAGTTCATATTAAAAAGTCCTATACTGAAGCATCTTTGTTCAGAATGAAGTGGAATGGTTAACACTCTGAGTAACTAGAGAGTCTGGCATGTGACCCATATTGTCACGCCCCGTACTCTATACCGTCGAGATATTGTCCGCTTTAGCATAGCGGCCTTACGGTTTTATCCATTTTGATAGTGATCGACTCCAGAATGGGGGACTTCCCGGGTAGGTCACCCATCCCAATATTGCTCCCCATTAAGCACGCTTAACTTCGGAGTTCTTTACAAGAATTGAGCCGATACTTCAAAAGACACCTCAATGATATAGAGTACAACTTAGCTATATTTGAGGGTGTTACAATCTACCCCTCTTATATAGGCGACGTCCTCGTCGCTGGGCACATATAGCACGCAATCACGCCATCAAGCCCCCAGGCAGGTAGGACTCTAGAGGTGGCCCCTACAGGCTCAAGAGGTGGCTCCCACTATGTAGCACTTTGCCCTGCATGGCACTTAGTTCCCACACTTCCGGCTGGGGTATAGCTCTGATACCATTCTGTCACGCCCCGTACTCTATACCATCGAGATATTGTCCGCTTTAGCATAGCGGCCTCACGGTTTTATCCATTTCTGATAGTGATCGGCTCCAGAATGGGGGACTTCCGGGGTAGGTCACCCATCCCAATATTGCTCCCCATTAAGCACGCTTAACTTTGGAGTTCTTTACAAGAACTGAGCCGATACTTCAAAAGGCGCCTCAATGATATAGAGTACAACTTAGCTATATTTGAGGGTGTTACACATATGCCTCCTCGCGTAAAAAGGAATGCATTAAACCTAATCACTTTTGTTAATAAAATATCATATTCATGGTAAGAAAAAGTCAGAAAATCAAAATTGTAGGAAGAATGTAAAATGAGGTAGAGTAAAGTCTCCAATACACTGAAATCTAAAAATGATGTGCAGTATGGATAGTGTCTCTTTCTGTCATTTTGAAATTCCATATATCCATATGCTTAAAATTCATCTTTCATGTTTATTCACTTACACAAATGAGAATTTGGTTTGATATGTATTTTAAAAATTTGATTGTTTGCATAGACTGTTGCATGAATTTTTTCTAAATAATTGCACACTCACCTTGGTGTTAAATATGAAGGGATATGCATTCTTTGCACAATGATGGTTGTTGAGGGCTTCTCAAATGAAATTGTGAGGGAAGAGGACTAGGACGCTAATGAGTCGGCTAGGATATTTTGGGCTCTAGGGGTGTGCACTAGAGTGAGCTTCCTAAACAGTCGAACTACCTTGCTGACTAGATCCTGGTATGGCTTCAGCTTCAGATCCTGGGTTTGATACTTGCTTAGAGATTGTCGGAGTATGAGTTGTGAATCACCGATTATCCTTAGCTCTTTGACTCCAAGGGCTAGTGCCATCTTTAAGCCTATGAGGAGCGCCTCGTACTATGTCATGTTCTTTGTGACTGGGAATGATAATTGGCAAGCACGCGGAACGGTTACCCCTTCCGGGGAATGGAGTACGACTCCAATACCACATCCTTTGGAATTGAATGCACCATCAAAGTAGAGGTCCCATGAATGTTCACCATCATTAATGGCTCCTAACTCTTTGTCTAGGAAATCCTCATTGATGGGAGAGTGTGTAGGAAGTGGGTGATGAGCGAGATGCTTGGCCATGGCATGTCCTTTGATTGCCTTTTGATTGACATAGGTGATATCAAACTGATTAAGGAAACTTTGCCACCTCACCAAGCAGTCAGTCAAAAAAGGCTTCTCGAGCAAGTATTTGATAGAGTCCATGCGCGCCAAAAGTTTCACTTCATGAGCTAGGAAGTAGTGTTTCAACTTTTGGGATACCCAGACGAAGGCCGCACAAGTTCTTTCCATAGTAGTGTACTTCTTTTCAACCTCATTGAATAACTTCAATAGGTAGTAGACTGCTCGTTCTTTCTTCTCATCCTCATATTGAGCCAAAATTGCTCTGACGGATTCCTCCGTGGTGGACACATAGAGCAATAAAGGCCAACCTGGGACCGGGGGTGCCAGAATTGGAGGATTAAGGAGATAGCTCTTCAGGTCATCGAAGGTCTTTTGGCATTTGTCATTCCAATAGAACTTAGCCACTCTCTTGAGCATGTCATAACTGGGCTTGCATCTTTGAGAATGATGAGATACAAATCTCCAAATAAACTACAGATGCCTGATTAATCCTTGAACTTCTTTAATATTCTTCGGAGGAGGCATCTCAGTGATTTTTTTTTAAAAAAAACCATACTTAGTATTTGTTGGGAGAGTGCACCCTTTACTAGAGTTAAAGAGAATACCCACTCCACCATCAAAAGCTAGGAGGTAAATTTATTAGATAGAAACATATAATCAATTACATCAGTCGAATGCTGGGCATATCCAACTTGTCTAAATGAGCTGCACCTTTTATAATTGAAGGAAGGTCATTGTAAGAAAAAAACATTACATTTCGAGGTGCAAGCTAAAGATGCTAAAGAGTCTGCAACTTTGTTTCCTTCTCTGTAAATGTGGTCAATAATGTAAGCCTGTGAGATTAAGCTCCAGATGTCCCTAACATAGGAAAGAATAGACCATGCCTTGGCCTTGTTGGGATCTATTTCAATCCCTCTCTTGCTGACTATGAACCCTAAGAGTTTTCCTGAAGATACCCCAAACACACACTTCTTGGGGTTCATCTTGAGCTGATGCTCCCGAGACTGCTGGAGAACCACGTGGAGAACTTCTGCATGACCACTCCTAGTTTTGGATTTCACCAGGATATCATCCACGTATACTTCCATATAAACATGCATCATGTCATGGAAGATTGCCATCATATCCCTTTGATATATAGCTCCTACATTCTTCTATCCGAAAGGCATGACGACATAGTAGTAGGCCCCCCACAGAGTGGTGAAGGATGTTTTCTCTTGGTCTTCCTCCGCTAGACAAATCTGGTTGTACCCCGAAAAGCCATCCATAAATGACAACATTTAGTAGCCGGCGATGTTGTCTACTAGGACATTAATGTGTGGAAGAGGGAAATCGTCTTTAGGGTAAGCTCGATTAAGATTGTGGAAATCTATGCAAATCTAGACCCTACCATCCCTCTTCATGACATGGACGATGTTAGCTACCCATTGTGGATATAAAACTACCCTGATGAACTTGGCCTTATGTAGCTTGTCAACTTCTTCTTTAACTTTGAGGGCAAGCTTTGGGTGCAGCCGCCTCAGCTTTTGTTTGACAGTTTTTATATCAGGCTTCAATACGAGACGATGCTCTACTAACGAGGGATTTAAGCCAGGCATATCCTCATAGGACCAAGCGAACGTATCAGAGAATTCTTTGAGCACTGTCACAATGGTAGCCTCTTCCTCTTTCCTCAAATTGTCACTTATCAAAATGATCTTTGGGTTAACATTGGTGCCAAGATTGACATCCTTAGTTGATTCATCAATTGCTGTGCTAGGTTCATCAAAGCTTTTTGTCCCATCAACAAAGGGAGCTATGTGATCAATGCTATCCTCTAGTCGACTTTCTTCGACTCCTTCTTCACCATCTTCTTCCAGAATGTAGACCGCTAAACCGTCTTCTAGTGGAGACCCTTCTACATCGTCTGCCCCTAGAGGAATGGGAGTTGACATGAAATCAAAGACCTGATATAGCTGGGCACACCTCTCCACCAGCTCACTGACGTAGCGGGCGAGAATGTGTATGCCCCTAGTTTTCTTAGACACAGAGGAACTAGACTCTTCTAAACTTTGACTCGATCCTACATTGCGATGTACAAGAGGAATATAAGAGACAGAGTTCAACTTGGCCGAGGGATCTTGACTCCAGGGAGGAGGTTTCTTCAATAGTGAGCTCACAAACCCACCTTTCCATGTTGGCATTTTTTTTTTGTTGGTCATGGCTAAGAGTGAGGACAGTGCATGCCGGTTGTTCCACAACCGAGTAGGTGAGAAGTGGGGGAAAAGGGGGATGAAAAAGAAATGGGATAAAGAAGATAGGCATCAGCCTGTCTAAAGCAAAGAACACACCCACAGGAGGAGTGTCGTCCGTAGGTTCATCTAAATGGACTAGAGAAATGAGCCCAAAGTCATCCTCGAGTGACGTGAGACGGTAAGCATCCGGGTCTGAAATTTTCTTTTCCCTTCATTTTCTCCTTTTCTTTTTTTCATTTTCAAACCTATCATTTTTTTTCTAGAAAAATTCATCACTTCATTGTATTGTTTTTAACCTACTCTGCCACCTTTTCTACCATTTTTTCTTTATTTCTTTTTTCCCCTTAAAATTTCATCGCACTTTTCTCTCTCTCTCTCACTCTCTCTATTTTTCATATTTTTCGCTACAGCACTAAACAGAATGAGAGAGAAATAATAAAAAAAAAGAAGAGAGATAAGAGATAATACATGGGGTGTTAAGGTTATGTGGGCATGCATGAGAGAAACCACTTCTAAGAACGTGGTGTCTGTCATCACTATAGATAGGGAAGCTTGGTGTGTTACCAACAGACCATGCTAAATGCCTTGCACCAACCGTCCTCATAGGATTACTACTCACGTCAAGTCCCTTCAATGCTAAGTGACTCTCCACCAATGCTTTGCCAACCTTATTGCACCCTCATCTGTTAACTCATTCTCGGATAGATTTAGCTTTCCCAAGACAAGGGGAGGGACGTGTAGTAGAAGAGGGGACGGTACAGCCCGGACGACGTGCTCACCGTGCTCAGAGGGGACGGTGTAGCTACGGGCAGCCAATTCTCACAGGACGATGACGATGGTCGGGTGAGGGACGCCGCTAAGGAGGACTGGCTGGGTGGGGCTCCTAGAGACGATGGCAGCATGCTGGCCGCGGCGGACTGCTCGCTCGGAGTCGGTGGGGGTTCGCTTGTGCAGCTACGATCCTGGGCAGAAGGGTCCCGAAGGTGTTGGCCGGCGGCCCTGTTCTGGGTTTTAAGAGGCGGAGGGGAGGTGGATATGCACGCCTGGGGGGGGTCTGTTGCATGGAATGTGAGGAGTGATTGAAGGTGGAAGGGTGGGAAGGTGTTGACGTAGGAATCTTGTGGACAATAGTGACGGGACAGGAGGAAGAAACGGGGCTCTATTTTCTTCTTCCCGCCATGGCTCATTGCGGTGTGGTCTGGCCTGGAAGCTTTGGCCATGGGGTAGGTGGGGAAGAGGGTTGGGACATGGGGAATGGGAGGGGTATAGACCTGAAGTTGCTATCGCAACTGGAGAAGGGTTGGATGAGGGAATGGGATGGTGGTAAGAGTGCTATGTTTTCTGAGCTCTATGGGCTGTGGCGACCGTGGTGGAGGCTTGGGAGTGGCAGTGGAAGGGGGGATAGGGACTTGACATGGGAGATTCGTGTGTAGGTGGGCTGTGCCTTTTCTGGAGAGGATACTTGTAGGGGATGTGGTGGTAGCAAGGTGTGGGAGGAGACGGTGAAGGTAGTGGGAGAGAGAGGCAAGGTGGTGATCGGCGGTAGTGGAGTAGCCAGAGACGAAGGAGGAAGTACGGTTGGGGCTTCTCACTTGACCCCATCTCAGGGTCGATGCAGCCGAACTCTTCCTTTGACTTGGTGCAATAGATGACGGTGGTGGAGGGAGGATGGAGGGAAGGAGGTGGATGGTGGGTAGGAAGGGGCTTCTCACCCCATGGCATCTCACCCGGCCCCATCTCCTTCTCGGAGAAGAGAACAAGATACAAGGCTTCACACCTCACGATGGTTTCCAAAAATTTGATTCAACTTCATTGTATTCTTTCAACGTGGGTTACAAGTAGCTTAAATAGAAAAGAGTGGGAAGGGGAGAGGTCACATTTAAATGGGAGGGGGAGGGACACGTAGAAAACCCAAAGGACTTGGGTTCCTATGAGGGTTCTCATGAGTGCACACTAGTGCCTAGTTATAGCTATATACCTATTCCTAATAAAAGAAAACTCTCACTAGGCCCACTTATATCATTTCATGTGGCCCATTAATATAAAACACTTAAACATAGCTAATATAGTTTGATAGTTATTGGTGACATTTTGACAATCGTCCGTTGCCGCTTGTCGATCCCATGACGATCCCGTCAAACTCCTCCGCTTGGAGGAGGTTCGACATCGAACCTCGAAGCGACGATCCCATCAAACCCCTCTGCTTGGAGGGGGTTCGACCTTGTCTGATGGAGCAGCCCGGTTCCCTAAGCTCTGATACTGTTTGACGTGAGACAGTAAGCATCTGGGTCTGAAATTTTCTTTTCCCTTCATTTTCTCCTCTTCTTTTTTTTCTTTTTCAAACCTATCATTTTTTTCCTAGAAAAATTCATCACTTCATTGTATTATTTTTAACCATCTCTGTCACCTTTTTCTACCATTTTTTCTTTATATCTTTTTTCCATTGAAAATTTCATCACACTTTTCTCTCTCTCTGTCTCTCTCTCTTTTCATATTTTTCGCTACAGCACTAAATAGAATGAGAGAGAAATAATAAAAAAAGAAGAGAGATAAGAGATAATACATGGGGTGTTAAGGTTACGTGGGCATGCATGAGAGCCACCACTGCTAAGAACGTGGTGTCTATCATCACTGTAGACAGGGAAGCTTGGTGTGTTACCAACAGACCATACTAAATGCCTTGCACCAACCGTCCTCATAGGATTACTACTCACGTCAAGTCCCTTCAATGCTAAGTGACTCTCCACCCATGCTTTGCCAACCTTATTGCACCCTCATTTGTTAACTCATTCTCGGATAGATTTAGCTTTCCCAAGATAAGGCTTCGCAGCTACATGAGCAGACCATGCAAGAGCAGCATCCGCTCCGTGCTGTGCTCGCCAAGGGGAGGGACGTGTAGTAGCAGAGGGGACGGTATAGCCCGGATGATGTGCTCACTGTGCTCGGAGGGGACGGTGCAGTTACGGGCAGCCAATTCTCACAGGAGGACGACGATGGTTGGGTGAGGGACGCCGCTGGCGAGGACTAGCTGGGTGGGGCTCCTGGAGACGATGGCAGCGTGCTGGACACGGCAGACTGCTCGCTCGGAGTCGGTGGGGGTTTGCTTGTGCGGCTGCGATCCTTGGCAGAGGGGTCCCGAAGGTGGTGGCCGGCTGCCATGTTCTGGGTTTTAAGAGGAGGAGGGGAGGTGGAGATGCACGCCTGGGGGGGTCAGTTGCATGGAATGTGAGGAGTGATTAAAGGTGGTAGGGTAGGAAGGTGTTGATGTGGGAATCTTGTGGACAACAGTGACGGGACAGGAGGAAGAAACGGGGCTCTATTTTCTTCTTCCCGTGTGGTCTGGCCTAGAAGCTTTGGCCATGGGGCAGGTGGGGAAGAGGGTTTGGGACGTGGGGAATGGGAGGGGTATGGACTTGAAGTTGCTACCGCAATTGGAGAAGGGTTGGACGAGGGAATGGGGCGTTGGTAAGAGTGCTCCATTTTCTGAGCTCTATGGGCTGTGGCGACCATGGTGGAGGCTTAGGAGTGGCAGTGGAAGGGGGGAGAGGGACTTGACGTGGGAGATTCATGTGTAGGTGGGCTGTGCCTTTTTTGGAGAGGGTACTTGTAGGGGAAGTGGTGGTAGCAAGGGGTGGGAGGAGACAATGAAGGCAGTGGGAGAGAGAGGCAAGGTGGTGATCGGCGGCAGTGGAGTAGCCAGAGACGAAGGAGGAAGTACGGTTGGGGCTTCTCACTCGACCCCATCTCAGGGCCGATGTAGCTGAACTCTTCCTTTGACTTGGTGCAATAGATGACGGTGGTGGAGGGAGGATGGAGGGAAGGAGGTGGATGGTGGGTAGGAAGGGGCTTCTCACCCCATGGCATCTCACCCGGCCCCATCTCCTTCTCGGAGAAGAGAACAAGATACAAGGCTTCACACCTCACGATGGTTTCCAAAAAATTGATTCAACTTCATTGTATTCTTTCAACGTGGGTGACAAGTAGCTTAAATAGAAAAGAGTGGGAAGGGGAGAGGTCACATTTAAATGGGAGGGGGAGGGACACATAGAAAACCCAAAGGGCTTGGGCTCCTACGAGGGTTCTCATGAGTGTGCACTGGTGCCTAATTATAGCTATATACCTATTCCTAATAAAAGAAAACTCTCACTAGGCCCACTTATATCATTTCATGTGGCCCATTAACATAAAACACTTAAACATAGCTAATATAGTTTGATAGTTGTTTGCGCCGTTTTGACGATCGTCTGTTGCCACTTATCGATCCCGTGGCGATCCCGTCATCGAGTGACTGATTTGGTTGGATTTCTTTTTCTTTAAACTTACGACCTTCACCGAGCTCGTCCAGAGTCCCTGGTTGCATTGGACCTTTTACAAAGTGATCATAGAGCTTGCCCCTACCTTGGGCTGTTTTAGACACTTGTTCAACTGAGAACCCCAAACCTGTCCGGCCTTCGGAGACTTTGAGCCTATGTCTCTGAGTTGGACCTTTCTCTCTTTGGCCTAAGTCTCTACCCATCACGAAACCCATTTTAGCCATTATCTCCCATCCCTTTCCTAATGGAATATTAACGTGACTGATTGGCCTAGGAAGGACGGAGTGGCTTGGTTGGCAAAGGGCTGCCAGACCACGGCACCCATTATATAGAGAATAGGTTTATTCCTTTTGTCCGGGATGATCATGAACGGGATTCGCTATGAGGTGATGGCGTTGAGAGTTTCCACTAGAGGGATGCCCTTGATCTTTATCACCCTCCCATTATAGGGAATTTAAAGCATTGATGGGCAGTGGATGGATTCCCTAAAGTTTGTTCAATCTAGGGTCGACCTAGGATGGCCATGTATGCTGGGTCAGCATAGAAGATGAAGAAGTCCGGGGACATGACCACGAGACTGAGACCAATCTGCAGGGGGTTACCTTTACTTTCGCGCACCTTCTAGAATTGTCATATGCGGAGATCGTGGTGCACACCTCCTCTAAGTTCTCTTCTTGCAACCCAATCTTTTCAATAGTCTTCATGGGACACACGTTGATTAATGCTCTTGTGTCAATTAGGGTGGAGTCGACCCTAACCCCATTGAGGGTGACTGTGAGGCACAACGGGAGTGACTTGCTCTCGGTAGAGCTAGGTCTTTTTCAGAGAAAGAGATGGAAGGACCTTGAGTCATGACCAAGATAGCGTCGAACACACCACTAGTTGGGAGGTCCACATTGATAGTTATCCTTTGTGGAAACTGGAGGAGGGTGGACTGATGAGATGGGGAAATTTTAATGAGCTCGAGAATGGAGACCTTAGTTGGGGTCCGATCTAGGTGCTAAAGAATATCGTACTCCGCCAGAGGAGCTTGGGAATTTTCCCCCTCATCGGGCTGAGGTTGCCTTTGAGATGGGGGATAATGCGATTCTGGAGAGTAATGTTGAGAGAGGCTTCTTTTGGGACCTCCATTTCTTGGGGTTTTGGTTGGATGATTTGCTGAGGAGGGGACCCGAATATGAATGAGAGAGAAGCCGACTCTTCACTTGGAGTAGTAGGAATAGGGGGAGAATCCACTTTAGGTTGTGGAGGTTTCAGCAAAACTAAGGGGCGCTCTTGTTCAACCGCTACACTCTTAGGGAATGTTGGCTCTTGAATTGAAGAGTGTGGGGGTGTTATCAGGGTAAGAGGACACTGA
This sequence comes from Amorphophallus konjac, assembly GCA_022559845.1. Taxonomy (NCBI): domain Eukaryota; kingdom Viridiplantae; phylum Streptophyta; class Magnoliopsida; order Alismatales; family Araceae; genus Amorphophallus; species Amorphophallus konjac. Next base: position 155,841,914 of record CM040117.1, read on the forward strand.
TTAGCCCTTGGTTGAGGTATCGATGAGTGACACGGACGTGTGATCAACTTCCAAGGCTGGGATGCCTATGAGAAGGTGTTGACATCGGACCAAGGCTTCTCAACCTCTACTTCAAAGCGCCTATGCCATTCGGGCAACCCTTCTATGCCCCACATCTGGGCTCTTTTGAGAACGTGTGGTTCCAAGCCTATGACAATATTGACCCTCTCATGTTGTTTGGAACTTGATGCATCTTTTTTGGGTTGATAAGTGGGTAATAGATTTTGAATGATGCCTAGATCTCAGTTAGGCTTTTTGAGGTTAGCTATGGAAAGCTTGACGTCAACCCAATTGATCTTGCCCTTGTCATTCATATCGTACACCTAGTCCCAGAATTGGAAGCAGTTATATATGTCATGCCCGGGAGTGTAGTAATACGGGCAGTACTTGGAAGTATTGGCATTGGGATGAACCCAATCCTTCTGAGGAGGGAGCTAAATTGCTTGGGAGGACATAAGGGTGAAGAAGATATCACCTAGTGATTCTGGAAATGGAGGGTATGAGGCTCATCTAGGACCAGCCAGTGCATAGCTTTACGACAGAGGAACGTTGGAATATGACTGAGGACAAGCATGAGCCTGATTGGATTATGGAACACGGTGATTGTTAGGCCTAAACGGAGGGCCAAGGGCATTCAATTGCTTACTTATGTTGACTCCCTTTGTGGTGGGAGCGGCTGGACCCGTAGCGCGGGTCTCGAAGAAAGGCGGAAGGGTGGCATCCTTCATCTAAGCTTGGATGATCTGAGCTCGATTGTACAGCTGTGGGAAGGTGTGGAGCTCACCGAGCATGAGGATTGCCTTAAGTTGCAGAGTAGTGTTGCTCACCAACATGGTGACCGCTTGAGACTCGGGGATGACCACCTCCATCCGGGAGGCCATAATTCTCCAACGGTTTACGAACTGAATAAAGTCCTCATTGGGCTTCATCTTTTCCATGACCAGGTCAAAGAGAGTAGGAGCTATGCTATACATGTGTCCTAAGTGAGCAAGGAACCGCTCAGAGATGAAGTCAAAGTTAATGAGGTCGACAGCCGACATGAAAACCAGTGCAAGGCCTCACCCTCAAGGGACTTTTGGAACAAGTGGACTAGCAGGACCCCGTCATACAACCATTGGTGGGAATTCATGAGGAAACTCGAGAGATGATGGTGTGGAGCAATAGTGCTATCGTACTTCCGATATTTTGGAGCTTTAAACCCAGGTGGGAACTACGCATTGGGAAGTTTGTAGTATTGTGCTAATGAGTGGGGATGAGCAGCTGGCATGCTCTCGGCAATCAGTTGCCAAACATAGTTTTGAATCTCCTATTTGGAGATTGGATCAATCCCTCTCGAGGGAGCGGTTGTGACTGATGGGATTGGGGGTTGTGCAACCCCTTACGGAGCAACATGGTAGCTAAACTGAGGTGGAACATCATGAACGGGCCGACTAGAGGACCCTTGAAATGGGGTTTAGACCTTTTGTGGTTTGAAATGAGGGGCGAACTCAGAGGTAGCCAGAACTTTCCCTTGGGAAGCCATGGTGACCAACTCTTCGAGAGCGTAGTAGGACAGGACGTTGATTAATTCTTGGTCCTCGCGAGGCGACAGTGTGGGAGACTTAAGACTAGCCTGATCTTGGTCACTATGAGATGAGGCCGGGTCCACATGGGCGGCCTCGTTAGCGGAAGCCGAAAACATGCCTATGAAGGCACTTGGGTGACTATCCTCTATCTCAAATAAAGGGTTAGTTCAAAGTTCGAAGTCACTTTGGGGAAGAAATTCTTCCTCATAGCAGGTGTCACACCCCGATGCGGAATATCGGAATGTGGCAGTTATATACATTCATGATAAACAGAGCAATAACGGAATTAAATGGAACATAAATGCAATAAAAAGGGATTAACCTAGAAGAAACCAACTTATTAAAAAAAACATGAGAATTAACAATGTTTCCACATCTACACCTTCTTAAGCCACGACTCAATAAATAGAAAATTACAACTCGATTCGATTGACAACAGAGCTATACGACCCCATAGACTAACACTACTAGGTCCATGCCTGCCAGGTTTCACTCTGGTCTTTACTCTTGCCCATCCCCATCCGGTTGTGTTTCATCACCTGAGCTGTCTGAAAATGGGAAAAACTGGGTGAGCGAACGCTCATTAGGCAATAGCGGGCAAGTTTAAGTAGTTAACCAAGTTAAATAACTGTCATGCATGTGAACTAAAACAAGTTAACATAAAAATTGATGGAAACAAAATTAATACAATGAATTGAACCGGGGTATATCAATTTCCAGGAATTTGGCCGATCAAGCACGCAAGCAAGTCATATCAAGATAAATTCCATTTAGGAATCTAATAAAATGTATAGAGAAAAAGCATGAATGTCATAGACACACGCTAGCCATGCACTCGGTGCAATGCCTCACCATGTCATTACAACTCCCCGGGACACTAGTACTTTTCGGGCGCTCTTCCCAGGACCAGACCGGGCCCTTATGATGCGTTGGCATTGATTTGGTGGATCCAAGATCCCAAATAATATCTAGACATTCATTGGAATCAGCCAAGAATTCCAAGATCAAGCTGTGTAACTTAATCTCTAAGATCAAGAGAGATTTCAGTAATAAAATGGGAATCCATAAGATTTGGGCCTTGTCGGGGATAAAAACCAAATCAGGATTTATTATAACTTAAGCCCATCTTGGCTCAGCTTACCAGAACACCCAAGAAACACGTAAAACAAGCTTCAGGCTGAGTTGTGGTCGTACCAGGGCCGCAACAGGACAAAAATGGTCTAACATGGACCGCTACAGGCAATACTGGGCCATAAAAACAAAGCCTAGAGTTAAGAATAAAACGCTCCTAGATGGGCTGTTTACCAATTGAAAACGGTCCACATGGGGCCGCCAAGCACGAGAAGGTCCCTGGGCCATAACAAAGGGAAACAGTCACTCACTGGGCCGCCCCATCCTGAAACAGTCCTTGGACGGCCGCTTGGAGGATGAAATGGTCCAATGATAACTGCAAACAATCTGGGCCCAGCAAGATTGAATCAGTCAACCTAAAGGGCTCCCAGCCCGCCCAAGACATGATGGAATTGAACCAGGGTCCAACCCACACCTTTCATGTCGAGCCAGAGGCGATTTGGTCAATTTAGACATTGCTAGGTCGATGAAAATACGGAAGACGCCCAGCAGAACCTAGCCCAAGGCCAGTAAGAAAATGGTCATCACTAGACCGCTTAAAGCACCACACGGTCTAGCCCAGGGCCGCCTTTAAGCTAAGACAGACCCGAATTCTGGGCTGTAAAATGGATGATTCGATCGAGTAATTGGTGCAGGTCTTGAAGGTACAACCTACCCAGCATCCTGGTGGGAATCCCAGGCTCGCGGGGTGTTACGGAGGTCTCATAATGGAGGTCCTAGTCCGACAGAAGGAATATCCTGTGGAGAGTCCCAACCATTACAAGATTAAAGGTTTAATGAAACATCCGCAGTGGAGTGACTATCAAACAATCTTAGATAATTTTCAAATTTATTTCACCATAAATATTGTGACATGCTGACACAATTTTCAATTTTTCACCAAGATCACGTTGGAAGTGGAACGGAAGAGAGATATTAATCATGCACATTAAATTGGTTCATATATTCCATAATTACCAATTCTTGTCTGGGTTTCTGACCTAAACATGCAATCAAACCGGGGTAATTAATACATATTATAAGGAAAATCAGCATTATGAGACGGTCTAGTTAGGATCGCTAATAAAGGCTAGCGGTCTATCGGGTGACCGCTTAGGGTAATGATTCACAGAAACTGGCATATGGGGAAAAATGGTCCATCAATTGACCGCTGGATGCCTTAAATGGTCATTTGATAGGCCGCAAAGTCCAGAACAGTAACAGGGGAAATGGTCTATCGTTCGACTGCTAGGGACCCAAGCGGTTCTTGTTACGACTGCAAACAGGTCGACAGCTTGCTCTCCGGCGATCTTTGATAGACACCACTTACGACGCCAAATCCGAACAATACACTAAATGATAATTGGGCAAAATGGAAGCAATAGAAAGAGCATAAAAATCCACACAAGTAGGCATGATTAATTTGTCTTTAGCTTGCTATACAACCTAAATTTAAACAATGAATGGAACCTACCGGGGACGGAACCCTAATTCGACATGCTTCTACTAAAATCAGGAATATGACCTCTACGCAGAATGAAATTTAGGGCTTTTAGTATAGATCGAAAGAGGATTTGTAGATGCTTCCAATAGTATATTTTATTTTGGGTTTGGACTACGATTGCCTACCTTAATCGAAGGAAGAAGACGATGCAAGCACCTGAACCGCACGGAGAGAACCTCACCCTCGCCGCCAAATACTCCTACGTCCTTGCTCCTCGCCGGCAGCTGCAGCAAACATCAACACTAGGTTAGGCTAGGGTCAATTTTATAGGATTGATTGAACCCTAGAGGCGTCGATAAGGCCGAAAGAGTCCACGAACTCCGGTCGTGCGATATTCGCTCATTGACCCGGTCACGCCGCCATCCTCCTCAAAATTCAAATTCTAGGGTTAGGGTTTCGGTGAGAAAAGAGAGGGCTATAGGGCTATCAATCAAGACGGATCTAATGGGCTTGATTTGGGCTCAAATGATCGCGATTTGGGGTCTAAGTTGGCAATCTAAGGTTTAGATACTCAAAGGTCCAATTTTTAGCCTTAAATCCTTAATTCGGCTTGGTTAAAAATTAAATTAGTGTTTTCCTTAGAAGACAAAAGTCTTAATGTTTCATCCACTACTTTATTACCATTTTTCCAGATTTTTATGAATTAGTTGAATTTTAACCCAAAGGGATTTCTAATTTAATAAATCAAAAATTATCGAAATGAATAGAATTTTATTTAAATAAATTCTCGGGGTGCTACAGCAGGGGTTTGAAAACACGTGTTCCATTAATCAAACAATCCTACCCAATTTTAAGGTCCACCTTTTGAATTAAGCCAATTATTGAGAGGATTATGATTTCTAAGACAATCACGGTTTTCATAGCAATGCCCCAAAGTTTTTACTTTATTTGGCCTCTTTTTTGATTTTTTTCCCTTTTCTCTACTTTTTTTTAATTTTTTTGTTTTTGAAGGTTCTCTCGGGAGAAGGACAGAGATTTCTAAGGCTAAGGCTTGCTCCAGGGAACCTAAGCAAGATCCTCACTCAACCCACAGGGATTCAATCGGGACTTCCGTTGGTACAATCTACTTGGCGACCGTATGGGAACCCACGGTTCATGAGGACTTACAAAGGTTCTCGAATGAAAAGGACCACTTACACCTGAGTGGAAATCCCCAAGTGAAGGGCATGTCTCCAATAAGATGGTGTTCCTAACAGTGTGATGGTGGCTCTTCCTAAGCCCAACCCCGTATTTGAACCTGTAACAGTAGCTCAAACAATCAAGCAAATAACAAAATAGATAGAACAAAATGAAAGCAGAACCGACTAAGAAAACTGGGCAGGAGGCGGCTAGAAGGCCAGCTGTCCAGGGCCTAGGTGGCTAGGATGATGGTTGTCCTTAGTGGCTAGGCGGCCACTGTATGGGCCGTTTACAGCAAACAAGACGGCTAGGGAATTGGGCCATCCAGAAGCTTAGGGGAAGAAGGTGGCCACTGGTTGGGCCGCCTACAGGTTTAAACGGCCAGAAGTATGGTCGTATCCTACCTATAGATGCAGTTATACTAAAAATAGAGCATGAACAGACTAATTAAACTAAATCAAGCTCCTGCAGTTTTGGACCTTCGGTATGGTGGACTCACAGTGAGTAGTAGCGGGTCCCACCGTAATCGCTAGAGGGTTGTAGGTGCCGGAAAGTGGTGCTCACCCGATTCCGAACACATCTACCCACTTCTACAAAACAATAGTGTGCGGAGTATCTAGAATGAAATGGAATAGAGTGATCGCCATGGAATTTTACATGATTCCCATAGGAAGGATGATCACGTAGGGAAGCCTCAAGGAGGGAGCTTGTGGGGACCCCTCTTCTCCATTCTCGGCTGGACAAAGATGGAGAGCTCTGTGAAGGCCGCTGTACCGAAAGTCCTGCAAGTAGAAGCAAACATGAGGAAACACAAAAGAAACACCGATTAGAACTAAGTAGTACGGTAAGTGCTAAAAATGAACTATGTAGTAGAAGAATGAGGTGGTGTTGTTTACATGGAGGGGTGTTGGGAAGGGGGGATGGCCGAGGCTTTCGACAACCCGCCTTCCCTTTCGTTTAGATGGAAAATCTCTATGGGAAGTGTTCTATGGGGTTTCTAGTATGTAATGATATAGCAAATGCAACGCAGATATACTCAACAAAAACAAGAGGTGAGCAAACAAATCAAACCAGAAGGCAGCCAAGAGGATGGCCGCCCGACGAAGTAGACGGCCAGAAATATGGTCAACCATCCTCCTGGAACAGCAGATGCAGCGGGACTCTCTCCTAAGTAACGACGAAGATCCTCTCTCACATCGGGGAACTCTCTTGTACCCTAAGAAATCTGTACTCCGAGTGCTCTCGATGTCCCTCCGTTCGACCTCTTCCATTTCCCTCTTATCCCTCCTCTGAATGTCCGCCCTCTCTCCCTTCGAATTTCCCCGTCTGGGGTCTTCCAAGTTTGAGCTTCCAGTAGCTTCCAGCTTCGTGCCTTCAGGATGTGGGCGATGAGGTGCGAAGCTAGGTTTGAACGAGGGAGCTTTCAAAGTGGGCAAGAGAACGTGGGACGTGGGGTGTTGACTGACAATTGCTAGGAGGCAGCTAGGGTGCTGGTCATTCTCAAAGATAAGGTAGCCAGAGTGTCACACCCCGAGATTATGTTGCGGAAATAATCGGGAACATGAACAGTCAGATAGTACGTCTCAAGCGAGCAATATAATCAGAGCGCTGACACATTCACACACAAGAAATGAATGCACAATATTTGAACAAAATCTTTACTTTATTAAATAATGATCAAAAGTACATAAGGTTGACTTGTGACTCTTTGACTAACTAGACTCAATAAAACGGAAAATTACATAGCGACTTTTGACTATCAACTAATGACAATCTAAGGCTTTGCTCCTTCTTTAATTACTCTTGGATCCATCACTAGAATAGTCTGAACCCGACCCGCTAGAATTTCCTAAAAAAGATTGGAAAAAGGTACGGAATGAACACACATGCCCAGTAGGTATCTTCGTATCAACATGAAGGCAATGTTTAAGTGATTAACATTTTTACTCTAGAGTGCAAGATAAGTAAATGAAAATACGATGAAACACGGAAATAAATCAAAGTAACATAAGTAACCAGATATGATCAAGGTGAGATATAAGAATTCATGTAGACTAGAAATATGATCAAGCAAGAATATAACATAAGTGTAATTTGGCCTTTCATGAACAAGAATGTACTTTTTCATAACTATAAAGGCTATGCACTAGAAAGTCATGTAACAAGAATGCACTAGCAAGCATGTAATTTCACAAGATTGCCTCGTGGATCTTCACTCGTTTATAAAAAAAGTACTCCCGGCGCATTGCGATACCAGTGTTCATCATACCCCATGGTTTATAATATGTTTCTGGCTATCTGCGAAGGGGACTAGAGTGGAGCCCTTGGACACTATTCGTGCCCACTCTTGCATCTTCAAGTTATAAATCAAGCTACTTCCATGATAAATATAAATATGGCCAATAATGTAACAAGTTCAAACTATAGTTTCATGATAGTAAATATCAAGGAAAGAATGCTTCAATTAAGAACATGAGAGTTCAAAAACTGATTTAGAGCAAGGTTATGCCATGAAGAAAAATCGGTAACATAACGGCACATTCTTTGATTTCCATAATTCATTAGGTAGCTTTGGAAACAAGGTGTGAGGTTGTAGATAATCATAGACCATCTAGGATCATAGAAAAATCAACCCTTGGGTCAAACCTTGGGTTAATCAATACTTAGACAACAAACGGTCATATCGGGGCCGTTTATGGAAATAGCGGCCGTTTACTGGACCGTATGTGGATCTATGCGGTCATGACTGGACCGTTTAACAACAAAGTCGATGAAACGAATGAACTGGAACTATGCAGCTAGGCAGGGCCGCTAGGTATCCTTGGCGGTCAGGTAAATGGCCGCTAGGTACCTCTGGCGGTCTCCAGAGGGCCGCTAAGGTCCAGAACATAAAACTTGGGTAAAATGCTTTCTAGACAGTTGGGTTTTGAGGGTACAACCAGCTCAGCATCCTAGTGGGAATCCCAGGCTCGCAGAGTCTTACGGAGGCCTTAAAATAAGATCACCTAGTCCAATAGAAGGAATATCCAACGGAGAGGATCATAAGTCCGAGATTGTGTGCTTAATGTGCAAAGTGTATCTAATGATATCGTACCAGAATATGTGCCATGTACTTAAGAAAAGACTCAAGGTGAGAGTGAGATCGTGAAAGACATCAATCAAAACAACACTACAAAGTCCATGAATCTTACAAAAGTATGATCATTAATACAAGAGTATATGGTTTTGGCATGAAATTAACATAAGTTTAAAATAAGCCCAAAGTGCATAAAGAACATGAAATCTACTAGGATGAACAATTAACATAACCAAGTTTATGAATATAGTACTTAAAATAGGGGTAAGACCTAATTAGCTAGGCTTAACATATGATAAATAGGGTTGTTCTACATTATGTTTCGGGTTAACAAATAATACAGAACTCAGAAAACTAAATGGTCATGGGAGGACCATTTTATGGGCTCTAGCGGTCTATCGTAGGACTGCTAAGGGACTCAGGCGGTCTCAGGAAGACCGTTTCCTTCCTGTCTACTGTAAACATCAATAAAACCGAAATACATGATAATCTAGGGCAGATAGATGTATGGTAAAACATGCCAACAGGTAAATATGGCCTGACAAAACCATATTAAAACATGGAGATGCATAGGTTGTCATGAATTAAACAAGAATTATCATTTTCATTATTAAGGGTAGGAACTATGCATGCAGAATAGCCTAGATGTGCAGTGGTAGTAAAACATTAAATACTCCGTGTAGAAAGCATTGAATTCCATGAAATCAAAGCGCTTGTACTCCTGACATGTTATTCTAGCCTTTTCATGAGATAACCTACCTTTGATTTGTTCCCTAGACTTTGGATTTTTGACTGGAAGTAGACCCTAGTTCCTGCATGTCCTGTGCCAAACCAGTAACTTCCCGTCCCTCTATCTCACGATCCTCTTGACCTAAATCCATAAAAATTGGAGAGTAGATAGAAGATATGAAGGGGAACAAAAAGTTCTAAAGAATCAACTCCTAAATACCTCGATTAGGGCTTCTATTTTCCTGGTCTTCACTGGGCCATCGCATTGGTTCCTATGCAGTCCGTTGCGATCCAACGACTTGTAGATGCTCTAACTCTCCAACTGTTCGGGCTTCTAGCACGAAAATTGGAGGTGTGTTAGATAAAACTAAGAAGAACAATTTCTTCTAAAGAACCAACCTGAGAAGACGTCACCTTACCTTCGAAATATGCGAGCCAACATTAGGGTTCGCATGAGTCGAAGTTAGGATCTATTTATACAATTCACCTAGGTTTAAGAGATTAGATCGAACCTAGAGTCCTAAATTGGAGTAAAGTTAATTTCTAGAGAGTTCTAGAGAGTCTCCCATGCCAGGTATCTTCGATCTAAGGTGATTTAATCGCCAAAGATTGAAGCTTTTCACGTTTTCTCCCATTCACTGAATCAGGAGGCTTAGCGATCATGGGAGGACCGCTATGGTGGGTCTGGCGGTCGTGCGATAGATAGCCAGGCTTCATTAAATCTAAATTTTTTGGATTTTTGTATTATCCCCCATTTATCCTCTAATTGATGTATATATCCCATTTTAAATTCATAAATTACCTAATTTATGTTTCTATTAATGGGCTTGGGTCTAAAAGTCTTGGAATTGGGTCTTTGGGCCTATTTGAGTTGGGCTTAGCCCTTTGGTAAATATAGGGCAATTAAATGGAATTAATAAGTCCTTAATTCTTCTTAATCATCTATTAAACCTTTTAAAATGCCTAATAATTATATTTTAATCCCAAAAAATTCTTAGAAAATTCTTGGGCGTTACACTCTCCCCCACTTAAAAAGAATTTGATCCCCAAATTCATCGTAATAAGATTTTCTAAGGAGAGTGTACTTACATTCAAATATCTCCGGAATTGTTTTGCGCATGGCCTCTTCGGTTTACCATGTCACTTCGTGTGGCCAAGATTTGCTCCATTGGACTTTGACAATGGGAATAGTTTTATTCCGAAGTTGACGTACTTCTCGTTCAATTATTTTGATTACCTTTTGCTCATACGTCAAATCCTTTTCAATCTCCAAATTGTCATAAGTTATGACATGGAATGGATCGGGGATGTACCTTTTGAGCATTAAAACGTGAAACACATCATGGACTCCAGCTAATTGAGGGGGCAAAGCTATTCGATATGCGACTTCACCAAGCCTTTCGAGAATTTCAAAGGGGCCAATGAATCTCGGAGTGAGCTTGCCTTTGATGCCGAATCTTCGAATACCTCAACCTAGAGAAACCTTAAGAAATACGTGGTCTACTACTTGGAATTCTAGGTCGCGTCTTCTGTTATCAGCATAAGATTTTTGCTTGTCTTCAGCCATCTGGAGTCTCTCCCGAATAAGCTTTTTCTTCTTGATAGTATCCCTGATGATGTCGGGGCCGAGAAATTACCTTTCTCCTACTTCATTCCAACATATAGGTGAGCGACAGCTTCTTCCATACAGTGCCTCGAACGATGCCATTTATATACTAGCTTGATAGCTATTGTTGTAGGTGAATTCCACTAGAGACAAGTGGTCGTGCCAACTCTCTCCAAAATCAATAGCACATGTCCTGAGCATATCTTCTATTACTTGATTTGTCCTTTCTGTTTGACCATCAGTTTATGGATGGAACGCAGTGCTAAAGTTGAGTTGGGTCCCTAATGAATGTTGTAGACCCTTCCAGAATTGTGATGTGAATCGAGGGTCTCGGTCAGATATAATAGTGACAGGGACACCATGTAGTTTGTCAATTTCCTTCATGTATAGTGCTGCTAATACATCCACAGACCATCAACTTTTGATTGGTAGAAAATGTGCAGATTTAGTCAATCGATCTATAATCACCCATATACTATCGTGTCCACCTGTTATCTTAGGTAAACTCATGATGAAATCCATCCCTATACTTTTCCATTTCCACTCGAGAATATCCAAGGGATGTAGTTTCCCAGTGGGCTTTAAATGCTCCACCTTTACTTGCTGACAAGTGAGGCAGCGAGATACAAAGTCCGCTACTTCTCTTTTCATATTGGTCCACCAGAAATTTCTTTTCAAGTCTTGGTACATCTTGGTAGCATCAGGGTGAATGGCATACCTTGATTTATGAGCTTCTTCCATGATCAATTTCTTAGAGTCGGCATGATCCGGCACACAGATTCGATCGTTGAACAATAGTCTTCCATCAGTTGAAATGGAGAATTCTGACCTTTGATCAATATTAGCCTTGATCTCCATCAATGTGGGGTCATTTTCTTGTAATTTGACTAGATCTTTAATCAATGTAGGTTGGGACCTTATATTAGCAATCATATATCCTTCCTCTTCTTTATCAACATCAAGATTTAAACGAGCAAAATCCTTGATAAGATAAGCCGTACCTTTCCTGAGACTTGCTAGAGTTGCCATTCGTCTTCTACTGAGAGCGTCACCTATAGCATTTGCTTTGCCTGGATGATATTGCATAGTAAAGTCGAAGTCTTTAAAATACTCCAACCATCTGCGTTGCCTCATGTTCAATTCCTTTTGGGTGAAAAGGTATTTCAGACTTTTGTCATCTGAAAATATAGTGAACTTCTCCCTATAGAGGTAATGTCATCAAATTTTTAAGGTGAATATAACAACAGCTTGTTCCAGATCATGCATAGGGTAGTTTTCTTCATGACACTTTAACTACCTTGATGAATAGCGTATCACCTTTCCATTTTACATAAGAACGCATCCTAGGTCAATGCCAGATGCATCAGAATAGACTTCAAAGCCACCACCCTCAACAGGTAGTGCCAAGATAGGGGCAGTAGTGAGATGATCTTTAAGAGTTAGGAAACTTTCTTCACAATCCTTCGACCATATAAAAGGGTTCTCCTTTCTTGTAAGTCTAGCCAAAGGGACGGTGATTTTAGAGAAATCCTTAATGAATTATCTATAATAACCAACTAGACCCAGAAAACTTCTAACTTCGGACATAGTCGTCGGTGGCTCCAATCTTTAACAGCTTCTACCTTAGAAGGATCGACAGCGATACCTTCCTTTGAAATAATATGGCCAAGGAAAGAGACCTCCTTTAGCCAAAACTCGCACTTGCTAAGCTTTGCATAGAGTTAATGCTCTCTTAGGATTTGCAAGGCTATTCATAAGTGCTCTTCGTGCTCCTCCTTAGTCTTGGAGTATATAAGAATATCATCGATGAAAATGACCACAAATCGGTCGAGATAAGGCATGAAGACATTATTCATAAGTTGCATAAATGTTACCGGGGCATTGGTTAACCTGAACGGCATTACTACGAATTCATAGTGCCCATATCTGCTCCAGAAAGCAGTCTTGTATATGTCTTCATCTTTTATCTTGAGCTGGTGATAACGCAACTTGAGGTCTATTTTCGAGAAATATTCCGCTCCCAAAATTTGATCAAAGAGCTCATCGATACGCGGCAACGGATATTTGTTCTTGATAGTGAGTTGATTTAGTCGCCGGTAATCAATATATAGCATGAGAGATCCATCCTTCCTCTTGACAAATAAAACTAGCGCACCCCCAAGGGGATGTGCTAAGTCGAATCAAGCCCTTATCTAATAAGTCATGAAGTTGTTTCTTCAATTCTTTGAGTTCTATAGGGGACAGCCTATAGGGAGCTATTGAAATAGGTGCTACTACAGGAACGAGTTCAATGGAGAAGTTTACTTCCCTTTCGGGTGGTAAACTAGGTAAATCTGATAGGAACACATTGGGAAACTCATTCACAATAGGAATATCCTCTAAGATGATTTCCTTGGATTCAGTGATGATTACGGAGGCAAGAAAAGCTTCACATCCTTGCAAAATGAGTTTGCAAGTATGAAGAGTTGAAATAATGGTAGGATGTTTCCTATACTTGATGCCAAGGAAAGAAAATTGCGGGAGACCTAGTTTCCGAAAAGAGATTCTCCTATTGCGACAATTTATATAGGTTTCATGGTCAACAAGCCAATCTACACCTAGGATAGCATCGTAGCCTTCCATGTCAAGACATATGAGGTTTGCATGAAGATTATGACCTTCTACCATTATCTCACTATCAGGGTAGTGGGCTGTAATTTTATTTCCGGGACCTAAGGGTGTAGTGATAGCTAGGTCTGAGGGTAGAGGAACTGATGAAACTGATAAGGTTTTTACAAAAGCAATAGATATAAAGGAATGAGAAGCACCAGTATCAAATAACACAAATGCAGAATGAGATTAGATTTGAATGGTATCTTCCATTAGCCCATCATCCTTAGACGCTTCATCATCATCCTGAACAGTGTTAAGACGAGTCTGTCGCTTGCGTCCACTGCTGGAAGATTAATCCCTCATGAGGGGGCAATCCAGCATGCAGTGTTCCTGGCTGCCACATCGCAAACACACCCCTAGGTGTTTCCAGAATTCTTCGGCTGAGTGGCCGAACTTCTCGCAAAATGTTCAAGCCGCCATGACTTGCTTGTCTTCCTCTTTGGCCTTCGTGTTCCTACGATCATCCTTGTTATTCCCAGTCTGGGATCTCTTCTTGTTGTCCCGAGAGTTGTAAGTGATGCTAAATTTTTCCTCTCTTCTTCCTCGCCGATCAGACTTTCGGCTTGGCTCCTCCCCTTTGCCTTTGAGTTTATCGACCTTGTCCAAGGTCCGTTCACACAAGTGTGCTCGTTGGACCATCTCTGCATAGGTCCGAATATTTTGTGGGCCAAGTTGCTGGATGAAGATGGGCTTTAGACCGTCCATGAAATGATTTACTTTTAGAAGATCCGTGCTCACTAAATGCTGAGCATAAGGTGCTAGGCGCGAGAATTGTAACTCATACTCCGCCACCGTCATCATGCCTTAACGCAAAGAATCAAACTCCGCCGCATTCCTCTCCTTAACATGTTCGGAGAAGTATTTTGCTCGGAAGAGTGTAAGAAATCCCTCCCAAGTGTGTGGTGCATTTTGAGGCAGTTCTGGAATAGACTTCCACCAAGTACGGCATCCTTGTTGAGTTGGAACGTGGCGAGATGAACTTTCTCTTGGTCGGCACATTGCATGACCTCGAATATACAGTTCATTTCATCTATCCAGTTTTCAGCTTCGCTGGGTTGGAAGAACCAGAAAATCGCGAAGGGTTTAGACTCTGGAAGTTGTGGGGCAGATCACCAGCACCAGCCCTCGCGCCGACTTGGGCCATATTTTAAAAGGCCTGGTTGAGACCCGCAATAGTTTGTTGCATTCCACCCCAATCAACACAGTGAGCGCCATTGTAAGAATAAGGTATATGAGAAAAAGGAATGATTCGTTAATTCCTACGGAATTAAAGGGAGTTAACTTAGAGATAAGTTCTAATTAACTATCTCGTCCCGGCTCTACCCAAATCTCACGTAGGTGGGAAATTCTTTCCTTAGTTCATAGGTGTGGGTCCTTAAGCCTTGGACTTAGCCTATGACATGATATTTTCCTAGGAATAAGTAAGTCCTAAGACCTAGGCTCTGATACCACTTTAACTATCATGTCCCGAGATTATGTAGCAGAAATAATCGGGAACGTGAACAGTCGGCTAGTACGTCTCAAGCGAGCAATATAATCAGAGCATTGACACATTCACACATAAGAAATGAATGCACAATGCTTGGACAAAATCTTTCCTTTGTTAAATAATGATCAAAAGTATATAAGGTTGACTCGTGACTCTTTGACTAACTAGACTCAACAAAATGAAAAATTACATAGCGACTCTTGACTAACAACTAATGACAATCTAAGGCTTCGCTCCTTCTTTAATCACTCTAGGATCCATCACTTGAATAGTCTGAATCCGACCCGCTAGAATTTACTGAAAAAGATTGGAAAAAAGGTAGGGAATGATTATACATGCCCAGTAGGTATCTTCATATCAACATGAAGGCAATGTTTAAGTGACTAACATTTTTGCTCTAGAGTGCAAGATAACTAAATGAAAATACGATGAAACACGGAAATAAATCAAATTAACATAAGTAACCAGATATGATCAAGGTGAGATATGAGAATTCATGTAGACTAGAAATATGATCAAGCAAGAATATAACATGAATGTAATTTGGCCTTTCATGCATAAGAATATATTTTTTCATAACCATAAAGGCTATGTACTAGAAAGTCATGTAACGAGATTGTAATAGCAAGCATTTAATTTCACAAGATTGCCTCGTGGATCTTCACTCGTTTATAAAAAAAGTACTCCCAGTGCAATGCAACACCAGTGTTCATCATGTCCCATGGTTTATATTATGTTTCCAGCTATCTGTTGAGGGGACTAGAGTGGAGCCCTTGGACACTGTCCGTGCCCGCTCTTACATCTTCAAGTTATAAATCAAGCTTCTTCCACGAGAAATATAAATATGGCCAATAATGTAATAAGTTCAAACTATAGTTTCATGATAGCAAATATCAACGTAAGAATGCTTCAATTAAGAACATGAGAGTTCAAAAATTGATTTAGAGCAAGGTTATGCCATGAAGAAAAATTCACAACATAACGGCACATTCTTTGATTTCCATAATTCATTAGGTAGCTTTGGAAACAAGGTGTGAGGTTCTAGATACTCATAGACCATCTAGGATCATAGGAAAATCAACCCTTCGGTCAAACCTTGGGTTAATCAATATGTAGACATCAAACGGTCATGTCGGGGCCGTTTATGGAAATAGCGATCGTTTACTGGACCGTATGTGGATCTATGCAGTCATGACTAGACCGTTTAACAACAGAGTCGATGAAACAAATGAACTGGAACCATGCGGTCTAGGTAGGGCCGCTAGGCGTCCTTGGCGGTCAGGTAAATGGCCGCTAGGTACCTCTGGCGGTCTCCAGAGGGCCGCTAAGGTCCAAAACACAAAACACCGGTAAAATGCTTTCTAGACAGTTGGGTTTTGAGGGTACAACTAGCTCGGCGTCCTAGTGGGAATCCCAATCTTGCAGAGTCTTACGGATGCCTTAAAACAAGATCACCTAGTTCGGTGGAATGATCCAACGGAGAGGATCACAAGTCCAAGATTGTGTGCTTAATGTGCAAAGTGTATCTAATGACATCGTACCGGAATACATGCCATGTACTTCAGAAAAGACTCAAGGTGAGAGTGAGATCGTGAAAGACATCGATCAAAACAACACTCCAATGTCAATGAATCTTATGAAATTATGATCCTTAATACAAGAGTATATGGTTTTGGCATGAAATTAACATATGTTTAAAATAAGTCCAAAGTGCATAAAGAACATGAAATCTACTAGGATGAACAATTAACATAGCCAAGTTTATGAATATAGTACTTAAAATAGGGGTAAGACCTAATTAGCTAGGCTTAACATATGATAAATAGGGTTGTTCTGCATCATGTTTCGGGTTAACAAATAATACAGAACTCAGAAAACTAAATGGTCGTGGGAGGACCATTTTATGGGCTCTAGCGGTCTATCGTAGGACTGCTAAGGGACTCAGGCGGTCTCAGGAAGACCGTTTCCTTCCTGTCTACTGTAAACAACAATAAAACCGAAATACATGATAATATAGTGCAGATAGATGTATGGTAAAACATGCCAATAGGTAAATATGGCCTGATAAAATCATATTAAAACATGGAGATGCATATGTTGTCATGAATTAAACTAGAATTATCATTTTTGTTATTAAGGGTAGGAACTATGCATGCAGAATAGCCTAGATGCGCAGTGGTAGTGAAACATTAAATACTCTGTGTAGAAAGCATGGAATTCCATGTAATCAAAGAACTTTTACTCTTGACATGTTATTCTAGCCTTTTCATGAGATAACCTACCTTTGATTCGTTCCCTAGACTTTAGATTTTTGACTGGAAGCAGACCCTAGTTCCTGCATCTCCTGTGCCAAACCAGTAACTTCCCGTCCCTCCATCTCAAGATTCTCTTAACCTAAATCCATGAAAATTGGAGGGTAGATAGAAGATACGAAGGGGAACAGAAAATTCTAAAGAATCAACTCCTAAATACCTCGATTAGGGCTTCTATTTTCCTGATCTTCACTGGGCCGTCGCACTGGTTCTTGTGTAGTCCGTTGCGATCCAGCGACTTGCAGAGGCTCTAACTCTCCAACTGCTGGGGCTTCTAGCATGAAAATTGGAGGTGTGTTAGAAAAAACTAAGAAGAACTATTTCTTCTAAAGAACCAACCTGACTAGACGTCACCTTACCTTTGAAATATGCGAGCCAACATTAGGGTTCGCATGAGTCAAAGTTAGGATCTATTTATAGGACTCACCTAGGTTTAAGAGATTAGATCGAACCTAGAGTCCTAAATTGGAGTAAAGTTAATCCCTAGAGAGTTCTAGGGAGTCTCCCATGCCAGGTATCTTCGATCTAAGGTGATTTGATCGCCAAAGATCGAAGCTTTTCACATTTTCTCCCATCATGGAATCAGGAGGCTTAGCGGCCATGGGAGGACCGCTAAGGTGGGTCTGACGGTCGCGCGATATACCGCCAGGCTTCATTAAATCTGAAAATTTTAGATTTTCGTATTATCCCCCATTTATCCGCTAATTGATGTATATATCCCATTTTAAATCCGTAAATTACCTAATTTATGTTTATATTGATGGGCATGGATCTAAAAGTCTTGGAATTGGGTCTTTGGGCCTATTTGAGTTGGGCTTAGCCCTTTGGTAAATACAGGGCCTTTAAATGGATTTAATAGATCTTTAATTCTTCTTAATCATCTGTTAAACCTTTAAAAATGCCTAATAATTATAATTTAATCATAAAAAATTCTTAGAAAATTCTCGGATGTTACACAGAGACCTGGCCATCCGCCAACCCTGGGTGGCCAAGGCCTTGGCTGCCCAACCAATGGGCCTTCAACCCTTGTTCACTTTGATTTAGGCCCAATAAGTCAAGTGGGCTGGATTATAAGTGCATAAAATCAATCAATTCGGGGAAATGATAGCGTTACTTATATGACGGTCTAACTGGAGGTCTGCGAGATGCCCAAAATTAGGCATCTACAAAGATCATGCATGGAAGTGTGATCATTTACCGGTCAAAAATGTTACTTTATAATGTAAGACTTAGATCATACAATTTTCCCCTGATTTATTTGTTTAGACGAAGAGAACATTGTCTTTGTGCATGGCATTGTAGCATTTTACTGTTGGTTATGAATTTTTTACTGTGTAGTTATCATTTTGTGATTTTAAATGAAGCACAGTTAATGTGAATACATATGTATTTGACTAAGTCAAAAGTGTAATATATCCATATATATTTATCACCCATTGGACTTTTAGTGAGAGTAGATGAAATATGGCCAACTCATTCATCTAAGGATTCTATCTTGCTCTTTGTATTAGATGAAGTATTTTCTATTTTTGATTTTGTCATTTTCTTAGATAGATGGAATATCATTTTTTTATGGAATATCATTTATCGCTTCAACTATGAAGGATTAGATGAAGTATCATCTATCGTGGCTCTTCTCATTTTCCTCTTAAATGAATTATCTTCTATCATCTATTGCCTTAGACCACTACAAGAAAAAGTGGTAATAGGGATGAAAAATTTTGACGGAAAAATTTGTATCTGAAATCCATCCCTAATTATAATATTTCCGATAGAAAACACTACTGTCCCAAATCTGCCAAAATTAGGGACAGATTTTCGACGGATCATAGTTTTGTCTCAAATCCGTCACTAATTTGGGACGTATTTGGGACGGAGTGTTTTCCATTGGCAAAATAAGAATATTTTCGACTGAAAATACTTTGGTCCCAAATCCATCCCAAATTAGGGACGAATTTGTGACGGAACTATGATCCGTCAAAAATAATAAGAATCATATTTAATATATATATATATATCTTCCAATTATTTCTGACGGATCACAATTTTGCCACAAATTCATCCCTAATTTGAGACGGCTTAGAGATGGAAGCAATTTTCGTCTGAAATATTCTTTATGTTTTCGACGAAAAATTCTTCCGTCTCAACTCCGTCCCAAATTATGGATGAATTTGAGACGGATAAAATGCACCCCAAATCTGTCCCTAATTTGGGAAGGAGTTGGAACGGAAGTACTTTCCATCAGAAAAAATTTCCAACCGAAAACACTTCTATCCCAAATCCGTCATAAATTAGGGACGAATTTGCGACGGAACTATGAGCCGTCGGAAATAACAAGAATCATATTTAATATATATATATATATGTTCTTGTTATTTTCAACGGATCATATATTTGTCCCAAATCCGTCCCTAATTTAAGACAGATTTGGGACGAAATTATTTTCGGTTGAAAATATTCTTCTTTTTTTTGATGAAAAATCATTCCATTCCAAATCTGTCCCAAATTATGGACAGATTTAGGACAGAATTATCTCCGTCGAAAATCCGTCCCAAATTTGTGTGACCTTCTTCATGTCCTCGAAGGGCATAGGACGTGGTCGAGGGAGGGGCAATGAGGAGGTGGGGGAGTCTTCGTCAAGTGGTGATGAGGGAGGTAGCTAGAAAGTCAAAAATGAAGAGGAGGAAAGTTCAGTCGAGGACTCCAAGTGAGGTTAGTTTGTTGTTGGAGTTGGTCTCTGTTTTCCTTTTCAGGCTCACCATCATCCGATGTTCCCTGTTCCTCCCACATCGCCAACCCCCCCCCCCCCCCCACACACACACATTTTATTTTTATAGAAATGGGGCGAAAAAAGAGTGGTAAAAATGGGAAATAGCCACACCCCCACCCAACCCCCACTACGTGAAGAACCCTAGTAGGTTCCCAGCAAACGGCCTAGATAGAGCGAGGTAGAGAGGGGTTAGCAGGGCACTGTAGAAGTATTCATCATCGTAAGAGAGAGAGAGAGAGAGAGAGAGAGAGAGAGGTGGGGGGCTGTAGAAGTCGTCGTCATCTGCTATGGGAGTTGTTAGTACAATCGGGCGCATGCAGAGGGGCAGTGGCAGGGGTGGGTGCAGGGAAGGCTCGAAGGAGATGGGCAGGGATCAGGAGGGAGGGGAGGGGGACGGGATAGCAGGGAAGGGTGCGGGAGGAGAGGTGGAGAAGGTGAGGGGAGTGCCGGGGGTATGGTTCCAAAAGTGGGAGCGGAGGTGGGGAGAGGGGAGGAAGGGAAGGGAGATTTGGGACGGAATTACATCCGTCTGAAATCCGTCCCTAATTTAGAACGAATTTGAAATGGAAGGATTTTCTATCAGAAACAACAAGAATATTTCTGACTGTTATTTCCAACGGAAACTACTTCTGTCCCAAATCCATCCCAAATTAGGGACGAATTTGTCACGAAACTATGAGCCGTCGTAAATAACAAAAATCATATTTAAAATATATATACTCCTATTATTTTTGACGGATCATAGTTCTGTCCCAAATCCATCCCTAATTTAGGACGGATTTGGGATGGAAGTATTTTTGGTCAGAAATATTCTTATTTTTTTAGACGAAAAATTCTCCCGTTCCAAATCTATCCCAAATTATGGACGAATTTGAGACGAAATTATCTCCGTCAAAAATTCGTCCCAAATTTGCGTGACGAACCTGAACTTCTTCATGTCCTCGAAGGACATAAGACATGGTCGAGGGAGGGGCAACGAGGAGGTGGGGGAGTCTTTGTCAAGTCGTGATGGGGGAGGTAGCTAGGAAGCCGAAAACGAAGAGGAGGAAAGCTCAGTCGAGGACTCCAAGTGAGGTTAGTTTGTTGTCGGAGTTGGTCTCTGTTTTCCTTCTTGAGCTCACCAACTTTTGCCGTTCCCCATTCCTCCCCCATTGCTAACGCCCCCCCCCCCCCGACGCGCATTTTATTTTTATAGAAATGGGGCGAAAAAGGAGGGGTAAAAAAGGGAAATAGTCACACCCCTCCCAACCCCCACTACGCGAAGAACCCTTGCAGGTTCCCAGCAAAGGGCCAAGATAGAGCGAGGTAGAGAGGGGTTGGGAGGGCACTGTAGAAGTATTCGTCGTCATGAGAGAGAGAGAGAGAGAGAGGTTGGGGGGCTGTAGAAGTCATCATCGTCTGTTATGGGAGTTGCTAGTACAGTCGAAGGCATGCAGAGGGGCGATGGCGGGGGTGGGTACAGGGAAGGCCCAGAGGGGATGGGTAGGGATAAAGAGGGAGGGGAGGGGGAGGGGATAGCAGGTGAGGGCGTGAGAGGGGAGGCGGAGAAGGTGAGGGGAGTGCTAGGGGGTATGGTTCCAAAAGTGGGAGCGGAGGTGGGGAGAGGGGAGGAACGGGAGGGAGCAGGAGGGGAGGCGGGGATAGAGGATGAAGGGGAGAAAGGGGGATTGATGCCCATGCAACAGACCCCTCCGCCGTCTAAGGCTTCCTTGCCTTTTCCCAGGCATGGGACTTTTAAATAATTTTTTGGACGAAATTCTGTCTGTAAAAAAAATTAGAAAAGTATATATTTTTGAAATATAAGATGTTTTCGATGGAATTTCTTTCCATCAGAAATTCCGTCACTTATATTAGGGATGGAGTTTACGATAGAAATACCCCCCGCACCTGAAACTGGGTCACAGGACTCATGGCCCTGATCATACTTATAGCCTACGCAGAAACCATTTTTCGAGGAAACCAATGGAAATTCCATCGCTATTACAGACAGAATTTCTAACGGAAACGTTTGTCCATCAGTAATTAATGTGATTTCTGACAGAATTTCCAATAGAAATGTGTTCCGTCGGAATCCAATATTCAAAACTACCGCCAATTTTTCTTATGTCGACCGCCTCAAATGCCGATGGAATTTTTGATGGATATTATTTTTGTTAGAAATTTCTGACGTCTTTGTGACGAAATTATGATCTGTCAAAAAAAATAAGAATCATATTTAAAATATATATATATGTATATTCTTATTTTTCAATTAGTGCCTTTCCATGTTGACGCGTATTAATTTGCGACCACTTTGGTGGACACAAATTCTTTTTAAGAAAACTGACCCTTCCCTTCCTCGTTTTCATCACCTTTTTGACTTGGGAAAGGGTTCCTATGACTTTCTAAGGTAGTGAGGACAGTTGAAGGAAGTATTTCAAATCTCCAAATTCCATTGGAAACGCATTTTCTATTTTTGAGGGAATTAAACCTCCAAATTTGTAAGTCTATAAATAGGACTCTTCTCCCATGTGTGTTTAAGGGTGAATTTATTGATCATGGGGAGACTCTGCTAGAAGAAGGCCTCAAGGAGGAACCCCCCATGTGATGAGTGGTGTGAGTGGATCTAGAGGGGGGTGAATAGATCCCCACCAATAAAACTTGACCACTTAAAAATTCAGAAAATATGTAGAACAAATTAAATTTGATTAAACAAATGAAACTCGATTGCAGATCAGAAATCGAATTGACCGTGAGTAGAATCCTGGATAACGCACAAACTACACAATCACACAAACCACTACTTAGAGATTTTTAGGTGGTTCGGCTACTATCTAGTAGACCTACGTCCACCCCCACCAACCCGGTGAGGATTTCACTCTTGGCCAAAGTGAAAACACACACACACACGGAGCTAGTCCACTACAAACGCTAACAAACAGCTTGACTCGAGGAACATGGTCCTCAACCATACACACGACTGCTTAGCAGCCACACACACTCCGATCCCTAAATAGGGTACCAAAAGTCGCTGAAGTCTCAACAACTACACACGGAAAACCAGAAGAAATGTTTCAGAAAGAAAACACAGATTGAAACAAAGAAATGCAAATGTAGCTTCTGATGGAAATCTAGAAGCTGAAAAAAAATAGATCTGGACTCAGATTTGAAAGACCTTCCAACTAAACCTTGTTCGATGCTCCGGCTATATGATGGGGAGGAGAACTTTCTCATTGTGCTCACAACTACTCAAATCGAAATCAGAGGGTCTCTCTAGCTATCCTATTATGTATCTTGCTCTTCGAAAGCTTAGGGATGCTGGAATGACTAAGGGCTTCAGCATCTTCTTGCCCAGATGATATATCCATATTTATAGAAGAGAACTATAGATAATTCCATTTTTAGAGCTATTTTCTGATTGGTCCATGTCCAAAATAGAATATTCTAACCTAAGACCTTTCCAGAAACTGAGCCACATGTCTTCGATGCGTGTGCCAATGATTGGGAGTAAGTGACCACGTGATCACGGGGCCCGCGTGGAATCTGCACGTGTTACAGTCTCAGATAATATCAGTCGACCTAATTGATTGGTAAGTCGACTAAGTTGTTCCTCGCACTGATATCCATTTAGTTGGGCTAAGTAACTCTGAAGATGTCTTTCGACTTGATGGAGACCAAGTCGATCTCTAACCTCTACTGACTATTCCTTTCTTTGAGGTCGACATAGTGATGAATTTGGTGTTCTCTCTTTGTTGCTTCTGTCGACTCTTCTGCACATCTCTCGACTCTTCTTCACATCTGTCGACTGAGTTGGAGCTTAGTCGACTGATATTTCCTTTCTCTGTCGACTCTTTTGTTACAGGTAAACCACTGTCTTCCACCCTCTGCCAATCTTCATCCAGTGTTTGTTGTCACACGATATGACATCTTTAGCTCCTCTTTCTATGTCCTTGCGTCTTGCCATAACCCTCAAGTTATTCAGCATGCTCTTGCCTTTCTGCTAATGTCTGTCGACTTTGGTTTGTAGTTGGGTCTTCTATTGGCTGGAGTTGCTTTGTTTGTAGGTTGAAGTCTATCGACTTGTTGACATATCTGTCGACTTGAGACTTATGTCTGTCGACTTGTACTCATATCTGTCGACGGAATTTCCTAAAAATCAGACCCTTAGTACATTTTCAGAACACTTCATACATTCTGACCTTGACATATTTAGCTAAGTTGCATGCACAAGATCAGACTAATACTTTGTAAATCATAGTTAGACATAATCAAAACATAGAATATAACATTCTCCCCCTTTTTGATGATGGTAACTATGAGTCATTATGTATTTTATTTAGTGTGAGATAATGTCAAAATTTGACAGACATATACTCAAAAAAAATTGAACAGAACAAAAACAGACACAGACCTATGACTGAGAGTGACTTATCATGATAAAGAGAGATGACTCAACACACTTCTTCCCCTTTGACTTGATCAAAAGATGATGTGAGTGGACATCAATCGGAACATAGGGTAGAAACTGAGTTCCGCTAGAAAAAGGTTTTCAGAGGAAGAGAGAGAATAGGTAAGACACAAATGAGGAAACTGGTTCAGCCGGTTCGGAGCAGAGAGAGAAACAACAACTGATATGTCAACTAAGATGCATTTTCTGCCAGAACAAAATGTCTGAGCTTAAACTTATAAGGTAAATTTTATCTGACCCATGCCCATAAAATTAGAACACAGATTTTTAGAGTCTTCTGCTATAAAGCTTCTCATGAAAAAATCCCTCATTTTTGTCTAAACTGGTTTAAGGCTAATAAACCCAGAGTTTATCTAATAAAGACTTAAAAAGGAGCACTTTACACAGACTTAATAAACATAAACTAGTCTATTCAAATTATTGCCTTATCCTTCTTCACTTTCCTTTATATTTTTAGTGGCATATTTAAGATTTACTTCAACTAGTAAGGAGATTAAACATTTTATGAAAATTCTAATTTTATCCTTGCGGGGTTCAGCATTTATTTTTCTGTTTTCCCTTTCTACTACATTTTTATGATTTTTATTTTTTATTTCATTTTAAAGAGCATTTAAGTCTGGCACACACCTTTTATCATGAGGATACACGTTGTTTAGATGCCAGTATCCCCAGTTACTCAATGTGACTGACTATCCTGCTTCATTTTGAATAGAGGTAGCATGTCACTTCATGACATAGTTCATCTCACTTCTTTGATGAGTGAACAATATTTCTCAGTGAGTTTATGCCATTGCTCTGCCTTTGTATTTTTCAAATTTTCAAACAGAGTTGACTTTGGCACTTCATGACACAGTCCTCTTAACTTCAGAGGTAAAGAGACATGGTTTCTTAGTGGACCACTATCATTACTCTGTCATGTGCTGCCCTTGGGGATTTTCAGACTGTTCCAATGTTTAAGAACAATACTTAGTTTAAAGTACACCCCCAAAGTTGCCTCTGTACTTACATTTTTAGGTTTAGAGAAAGTTTTAGGACAAAAACTTTTCAAGACTGGTTTAGGTTCATTAAAGCTGTATATAGTCATTTCCAAGCCTTTTAACACTGTACTCATAAAATTATTAACCCTAAACCTTCAGATTATCTTGGGCATTCATAGAGCTTTATAAAAGAATATTCCTATTTTAATTTTCTCTGAGTTATACAGCTTGTGAACAGATAAAGATCTCCCCCTGAATCTAAGCTCATTATTCAAGGAATTTTTGAAAAAGATAGAGCAAAATTTTGATAGATTAAGAGCAGAACTTAGAGAAGATAGCAGATGTTCACAGATGGATATCAAAAGATCAGATAATATCAAAGCAGATGAGTCATCAAGTCGACAAATATTTGGAGGTTTGCAGGGATATCAAGCAAAGACAGCCAACTTAGAACCATGTCTGTCGACTTAGCCACCACTTCTCTAGTAGACATAAACCTGATAACTTCTGACCAGATGTAGAGGACACTCAGCATAAGTTTTTATCAAATATACATCGAACATGTCTTAACAGCAAACATACTCTACTGACTCCCCCTGTACCACCCCTGACAATTTGAGGAATAAAACATCCTAAATACATTAAATGTTTACAAAGAAATAATTAGTTATACACTTACGAGGTCTCAACACATATTAACAGCCAAAATAAATGACCCAATTGAATTAGCGCCCATGGTAATGAAAGCTATTCAAATATAGCGCCCGACGAAATGGACAGTATTTATTCATTAATCTGAATATTTAAGAGACAGATTGTGCCCTTTATGATGGACGCTAATTATTAACGACGCCCTATATGCTGGACGCAAAAACCCGACAATATTTAACTCCACAACAAACCGACCACCCAATGCCCAAACCATACGTAAAAGCTACCAGAACCCAACCCATGTGCATGGTCGACCTTGCATGGTGCTAAACTTTTAGGGTTTTTCTCCCAGAAATGGCAGGCAGTTGTATTAACGGTAAGGGAATCGTCAAGAATAGGGAAGATTTAAACCTTGCCAATTACGGTCGGAAACCTTCCGTTAGTAGCTTTCGAACCTATGAAAACCCCATACTCCTATATATAAGCATGCCACTCGAACGTGCCAAAGCTAATTGTTGCGTTCGAAGGGTGGGCTTCTTCCTCTTACTACGTCTGCATCCTTCTTCCTCCTATCTTCCCTGCTGCTGCCGCGTTGAACGTGTGAAGGCGTGGCCTCCTTCATCTTCTTCCAGCTCCTTCCTCCTGCGACTGCAACCGAGAGGGAGGTGTGGAGGTTTCCTCTATCTTCATCCTGCTGAGTGCCTGCATAAGAAGGAGCGCATTTTCCTTCTTCCCCTTCATCCTCTATTCGTAGAAGCAGAAACAAAGCACTGTTTCAACCAAGTCTTCATCTTGTTCATCACCGTTTGATCTTCAAAAGGTAGGTTTTCTCTACCCCATGACCCAACCAGGATTAAAAACAAGTAAAACTGACAAATGCATTCATGTTCATCATATCGTTAGCCTCTGTAATCGTCACTTTGCAGTTATTGTATTAAAGTGATTAGCGTCTACAGTCGTGGCCACTATTTGAATCAGCGCTGAACACTACGGATGTTGTTCATTCCTGAATATTGTAGGCTATTTCCTGATATTCATATTTTTAAGAATCTGCACCCAGTAAGAGGGACGCCTATTCTTTTATACGCTTAGTAAACAAGACGGTAAAAGTCCTGTAGTTTTACGTGAATTGACCATTGGTTAATGTTTTAAATCATTGTGCATATAAATGAAACTGTGCCTGTTCTAATAGCCGCTATTTAGTATGAGCGCCATGTTGACAGGACGCTAAAATGTGAATTTTGAGAATGACATGATTTATAAGTTCTTGTAAATAATTAATCTGCGCCTGCAAACGTGAACGTTAATTAATAATAACGCCTGACCATGTGGACGTTAATCTGTTTACATTTTTTAAAAAAAAATACATTATCCATGCCTTGAAATTTATTTTCTATAAACCATAAACAGAAATGCAGAAATTGAAGATCTGCACCTTCCTGGAAGGGTGCTGATTATATTAAACATAAAAAATGTAACTGTATGGATGAATGAGCGGTTGTCCTGACAGACGCTATGTGATATAGCGCCCGCCAGGCAGGACGTCGTTTTCTCTGCTCATTGTCATGAGTTTTCCAACGCCACCGTGGGGCACCGCTTGGCACTCTCATCCCATTCCGTGGATGAGGTCCCTGTTTTGATTCTATCAATTACCCTCAACTCTCCGAGGTGATTGAGCCCTCCGTTGGACATTCCATTCCTTCGGACTAGCGATTTCATCTTAGAGACCTCCGTCAGTCTCCTCTAGCATTGGATTCCCTCAAGGCAGTCGAGTAGGTTGTACCCTTAAAACCCTATACATAGTGTCATAGTCATGTCCCTCTGAAGAAACATGACGCCCAGCCCTCATGAAATGCCGTTTCTGGCTTTTATGGGAAATTGTCACTTTCTGGTAATCTGTGCCCAATGTAGCAGATGCCATTTACAAATAATGCCCTATTTGGAGGACGTTATTTACTTTCGTGCCTATTTATCTATTTCCAGAATGAGCGCCCATTGCTATGGACACCAATTCTATTCAGCGGCTTCCCTAACGGACGCCATTTACCCAGTTTTATGAAATGTCTCGGATTTTTAGCTAAGTCATCTCTACATGCGATATATTCCTTGAATTCCAAATTCCGTGAATCCACAATATTATCCTACAATGATCTATTCATTTGAAGTTCTTGGCTAATATAAACTATAGTGGATGTCAAATCATACAACCAATGCCTGCGCATATAGGGCCCAATCTGGTCCTGGGAGGAGCACCCGAAAGTACTTGTGCCCATGGGAGTGAAATGATTACGGTGTGGCATTGCACCGGAGTGCATGACTATCTTGATTATGACATTCCACAATCTCTCTCTCGTGCTTGACTTGACTTGCATGGCCCGGAATAGGCAAGTACTTGAATAAATAAGTAGCCACTATCTCGTGACATGACTCGATACTACATGTTTGGTCTCCTTGAAAATTTTACTTGATACACATGCTATCTCGCTAGCGTTCTTGATATTTCACTCTCGTTATTTACTTGCATTTTTTCTCATGCATGAACATGCTACAATTGCATAATGTGTTAATCACTTAAAGCTAGTCTCGGTCTAAAGATATAATTCCTACTGAGCGTTCGCTCATCAAGTGTTTTTCAATATTTTTCAGGTAACTAAGACTCTGACTCGCAACCAGATGGGAATGACCAAGAGTGTTGAGTGTAGAGCTCCAAGTGTCAGTCCAAGTCACATCATGTCTGGAGCTCCAAGTGTCAGTCCAAGTCCCTTGAGTCATTGTCGTGTCTTTTCCCTTGGAGTCGTTGTCGTATCTTTATTTAATTTGAATCTTGGTGTATGAGGCTTTTGTCCTCAAGATGATGGATATTATTCTTAGTAGTCTTCTGCTGTTAAATGACGTTATGGTCTAAGATTTAATTTGAGATGGTATCAGTTTATTATTGTTTTATTATTTGCGCACTCTATCATTTTTTTGAGATTCTTATCGCTATGATTGACATGAATGATATAAACTCGCCGCGCCCTCCGGGTTCCTTCCGCACTCGCGGCGTGACCGTTTTTATGGTATCAGAGCCTAGGATTTCAAATTCCTAGGTAACCTCAAGTCCAAGGATATGTCAACTCTTAAACCTGTGAGAATGGGTAGAACCCAGGGATTTAGTCATAATAGGATATCCTATCTGAAATACGAATATGACCAACCTTATAAATATCGATATGAACTAATTAAGATTTAAATACCTTGTAGGATTATGGCTACGGAATGTGCACAATGGCGTGAGATGCAACAAACCGTCCAGAACTTTACCCAAGTGCTACAATAGATGGCGCAGGGCGGAGCACACTGTGGAGCAGGAGATCTCCACAGAAGTTTTAGGAACCTAAACCCTCCAAAGTTTATGGGGTCTTCCAACCCCGACGATGCTGAAAATTGGCTGAAAGAGATCGAAATGATATTCCATGTCATGCAGTGCACGGATAACGAGAAGGTTTTATTAGCTACGTTCCAACTGGAACAAGATGCGAGGTGCTGGTGGGAGTCCATTGAAGCAACATTCATGGACGATAATGTGGCCTGGGCCGACTTCATTGGCCATTTCAATAACAAATACTTCTCCGACTGCGTCCAAGAGAAGAAGGCCGAGGAGTTCGCCGCTCTGAAACAAAGGAGCCTAACTGTGGCCGACTATGAGGCCCAATTCTCCAGACTGTCAAGGTACGCACCTCATTTGGTGTGTATGGAGAAAATGAAAGCCCTACGCTTCTTGAATGGGCTTAGGCCCAAGTTCATCACTCAGCTGGCACCAATGGATATCCAAGTATATCCAGAAATAGTCCGACGTGCACAACTGCTTTAGGATGCCACGAAACTGTCTGATAAAATCCGTGGTAAAGACAAGAAGGAGACTGTCACTACCCCCAACCATTTCAAGTCTTCTTTCAACAAGAAGAGACCTTCTAATGGAGGAGAGTCCTCCAAGGATAAGAAGCCCAAGCAGAAAAACAAGCCATTCTCCATCACCGTACCTAAAGAAAATTGCAAGTACTGCGACAAGCCTGGCCACAAGGCCAATCAATGCTAGAGAAAGCTGGGAGCATGCCTCTGTTGTGGGAGTCGGGAACACCGGATCCCTGATTGTCCACTGCTGAATGAACAGACTGAAGCGACTAAGGAAGAAAAGCACCTGGCAAAGAAGCAAGGACATCTCCAAGCTCTACAGGAGACGAAACCAACTGAAGGTGGACTGGTGGAAGGTATTTTAACTATTTGTTCCAAGTCTGCTCAAGTTCTATTTGATACCAGCGCAACCCATTCTTTTGTTTCAAAGAAATTTACTGCTTCATTCTCTATGAAACCTGAATGGATAGACTTAGTGATTTCTACGTCGTTAGGGAATGAGTCTGATATCACTTTCCATAACCCAAGATGTAAGGTCATGGTTAACGGCCACAATCTACCTACCGACCTGATATGTTTAGACCTACAAGGGTATGATGTCATTCTAGGTGCCGATTGGCTATCCACCCATCGGGCAACTGTAGACTACCGAAATGGGAAAGTAACCTTTGTGGATTACCCGGAGTGAACCTACATTACTCCCCGGAAGAGATCACTAGTTATCTCAGCTCTCCGAGCCAGCAAGCTCATCAATAAGGGATGCAAGGCATTCCTAGCATTTGTGATCACCAAGGAAGCTAAGGTGGCCATATTAGAAGACATTCAAGTAGCTCGAGAGTTTTCCGATGTGTTCCTGTTGACAGCTAAAATATGAACAAAGATAAAGATGGGACCAGACCAGCAACGAAGACTGGAAGATGCCTGCAAAGTCAGGATTGAGGGAGGATCCTCACCACCAACCAATTGCCCGGCTAGGACCATCTCAGGCCTGGCTAATGTCCGGTGTTATCGTCATCATTCAGATGGCAATACTGATAAAGCCCCAGTTTGTTCACTGATGGAACCTCGAGATGATCTCGATACAAGCTGTGTCACCAATGGAAGACCCTTTTGGGTGATGATGCCCTTGAAAGACCCAAATGGGCCTGTGAAAGTGGCTAAAATCCTTTAATTGGGCCTGCAAGAGTTGGCGCCGAGAGTCAATTGCTGAAGCCCAAAAGTTGGCGCCAAGAGTCACTGGCCGAAGCCCAAAAGGGGGGCGCCAAGAGGCTGAAGGCAAGCGGTCGGGAAACCTCGAATGAGCGCGCCGGGAACTAATGTTGCAGGCACGCCGAGTACCATTGCCGTGAAGAGGGTTCTATATAAACCCCTTTCTCTCGAACAGCAGAAAGGGGGGACGAAAAGAAAAAACCAGATAGAAAGATAGAAAAGAAGCCAAAAAGAAAAAAGAGATAGAAAAGGAGAGAGAGAGAACCTCCCCCCTTCGGCTGAGAGAGAAGAAGAAGCAGAAGAAAGGAAGAAGGAAAGGCCTCCAGGTGGGCTGATAGGGGGAGGGAGAGGAGTCAATGCTCCACCCTCCCCCCCATGTTTGCTTTCTTGATTTGCTTCCGTATGTAATAGTCTATGTTTTCGAGTTCGATTATTCATATGATGTAGAGGATGTTCCCCTCGCTCCCCCATGTTTCCCTCTTCTTCTGTTCTTCGGCTTCTTGCCTTGCAGATGATGTAAACAATGCTTATGAGATGAAATGAAGCGAGCAATCGAAGCTCTTCCCTCTTTCCTCTGTGCATATATCTAGATATCTCTTCGCCGCAACATCCGATAGTTTTATACGCTCCCGGTTTCAGAGTCTCCCTGCAAACCCATTCTTCAGAGGGGTAGAGATAGGATCCCTATCCCCAGCCCATGGGCTACTGGGTCCTGTCATCTTCTCCCCTCCTGCCTCAATGGCGAATTCATCGCATACGTATGAGTTTCTCT
Source organism: Amorphophallus konjac (assembly GCA_022559845.1). Lineage (NCBI taxonomy): Eukaryota > Viridiplantae > Streptophyta > Magnoliopsida > Alismatales > Araceae > Amorphophallus > Amorphophallus konjac. Next base: position 155,873,835 of record CM040117.1, read on the forward strand.
CAAGGCCCTCAATGCCCCTTGTGCTGTTCAGGAACTAGAGACATCAATCTCTTGGTTCCCCTGAACTGCTGTCTACACGAGGATATGTCTACTCTGCAGACGAATGCTGTCCCGCGAGGTTCTAGCCAGTGACGACCTCGATCTCCCGACCCTCCATTCTAAACCTTGAATGATTAGGGTCTGGAGTTTCGGTGTTGAGAGTTACTCCGTCGCCGGTTTTTGATGCCATCGGGCTCGTCTGGGGGATCAGAGACAGTCATCTCTTGATTCCCCCGGACGGCCTGCAATAAACAGATAAAACCCTCACATGATCTGGACGATGATCTCAATTCCCCCTACTGATCCTGCCTTACAATTCCTTTGGCATCCCTCTAACAGAAGTACCCATGAAACCCCCCTTTCTGCACTCCTAATTCGGCATCAATCCAAGCCAGAAACCTCCCAGGAACAGAGTATCATTTTTGAGCTCTGGAAACCCTGAAACCTCGTAGCAATTCAGCCTTCACGGCGTGCCATTTGCCCGCCGAAAACCCCTCAGCCGAGAGGCCTCCCTCTCCTGCTAAACGACAAAAAACCCATTTCAAACCCTTCCACATGAGCCTCCCGGCACCAAGCTCCCGGCGCCAGGCTCCCGGTGCGCCCGGGAGCATGCCGGGAAGCCACCGCCGAGAAGCCCCCCCTTCTTGCCGTTTAAACCCACGCCGAGAAGGCCATGAAGCCCCATGCCGAGACTCTGGCCCCCAGCGCGCCGGGAAGCTGGCGCCGAGAGCCCAGGCCATTTCCCTTGCGCGTCGGGAAGCCTGTGCCGAGAGTACCCCCCTTTTTCCTCTACGCCGAGAAGCCCGCGCCGGGAACCCCTTTGCCTCTTTGCCTTCGTGCAGGGAGCCTCCCTTCCCACTTTGCTGCGCCGAGAGCCTGCTCCGCTGCCCAACTGGCCTCCCCTATATTATGCGGTCCCTAACTGGATTCACATGCAACCCTGCGGGTTCGGCGGACCTTGTCTTTACAAGGGTCTCGTCGACCTCCGAGACGGGGAATAGTGATTGATGATAGAGACATGTACAGCCTCCTTGAGCCTCAGTGCTCCCCCACTTTTCGGCTTTCATCCTGGCATTCCGTCGATGTCAGCCTATATCATCCCTTGGCAGATGCTAAGTCTAGGGGAGGTGCTGCCAAAATTCCCCCAGGATGATGAAAGCCAATATTAAGCTGCCCCCGGGAACCTTTGCGCACTTGCACTGCATTGATAACCTACTCAAATGTTGTTACTGAATCTTAAATCCGAATTTTGTTCCGGGGGCTCCGCCCCCGGAAACCCCCGTAAGGGGCACTGCCCCCTTGACCCCCGCGACCTTACTGGGCAGGTCGATCCCCGCGACCTGACCGCACAGGTCGATCCGCGTGCGAGGGCGCAACATTGAGCGTTCGCTCACTTTCCGTCGTCCCGCATCGGGTTCATGAATAACCCCTTTAGCTTGGGAGGGCTCTGCCACTGCATGAGTTCCACCGGCTTCTACAGGGAATACCAAACATTGCCCCATGGCAAATATGCGATTCGGGAAGTTCAACACTTCTCTCTCTCTTGGCTTTCATCCCGGCACTCCGTGGGTGATAGCCTATTTCCCCCTGGGCATAACCCAGATAAAGGGAAGATGCTGTCGAAATACTGATCGATGTTTTAAACCTCATCACGGTCGCGGCTCGGGCTACCTGTGATTGAGATCCTCCTTCCCCCCTTAACCCCGGGCTTTGAACCGCTGACTTAACGATATCATCTGTTTCTACGGTTGGTGTCATTATCTTGCCCGCCTTTCTGGCTTCGGTATGAAGTTTCATTTCCGCACATGAATATACATTTGCCTCTCGAGGCCTCCTACTTTTAGCGTTTAATCAAGGGTTGTCCTTCCTTGGAAGGACGTAATTAACGTCATAGCGTTCATGGTATGACGGACTTCGGGTCCTGACTCGGACTTCACAATCGACTGACCATGTCAGATCGAGAGCACAATGAAATCGTCACTCCGGTGACTGGCACGCCAATAAATAAATAATAAAATAAAATAAATAAATAAATAAATAATAAAATAAACTAAATAAAATAAATGTGTCAAACAAGTCTGGCACGCCCGGTGGGACCGAGTCTCCCTTCATCTTTACGCTAAAATAGGAGGCCCCGCGGGCCCCCCCCTCAAAATTCTGATTCCGTGTGCTTCCTTATTTCCAGGAAACTGCGATGACGACTGAAAACACGTCTGTGTGCTTTGACAAACAACCCCTGGACATGCATGTCCAGGAGGGATACCTGGCGGTACCATTGGCGTTCGGCTCGTTTCCCCCAGCTGTCGGGCTGCCCAACTGCTTAGGCGTCGTCTACACTGACCTTCTGAAGGTCGATAACAATGAGCAAGGCACTGCCGCGAGTGCCCTAATGAAGACCACTGTCCAGAAGGACAGCTTGCCAGAGAAGACGGCCCCCACGGCCGTCGCCTGCTATGTCCACCACGTCCAGAAAAGGGACATGGTCCCCGCTGCTACTCAAAAGAGGAAGAGAACTAACCGGAGGAGCCGGTATGTTGCTGTTGAATGCCGTCTTTCCAACTCCGGAAAGACAATGATGATTGGGGGTGTCCGGGCGAACCTGAACGGTTGCCCAAGGGCGGTCAAGCCGGATGTGATCATCCCGCAAGTGCCCACTGCCAACAGATTCCAAACTCTGGCCGCCAGGCATGCCAACTGGGAGGCCGATGAGAGGAAGCCGCTGGCGCCCAAGCCAGCAAACTACAAGCAGGTCTGGCGACCGAAGAAGATGCAGAGCTAGGCTCCAGTTCAAGATGAGGAGAAGGCTACCAATGATGCTGTTGCCCGCTTCAGGGCGGGAAGCCGAAGAAGAAAGGGAAAAGAAACAGGAAATGCTATTGCTGCTCACCCCAGAGCCTGGGGTAGGAGAGATGAAAGAAATGATGGAGAAAGAAAACTGACTGCTGCTCGCCCCATGATGAGGGGTAGAAGACTTGAGAAGAAAGAAGACCTTGCTGTCGCCCACCCCAGGGCCGGGGGCAGAAGATGGCAGAGAAAGAACCATGATGTTGCTGCCAACTGCTGCCGGAATGGCGATGCGGGAATGTGTGAACCAGCCATGGTTGCCGTCCCAAGAAGATCGAGGGCCTGTGCCAGACAGGCCGACATCTTCAGATATTCCGAGGCCGAGCATTGGAATGCTCAGATAACAAGACTGGCCTATCAGCAAAGAAGCCAGGAAAGACTGATGTTCCAACCTGAGCCGCAAAGGCACAACTCTGAAGAGATGAAGCAAGTGGTCCAGGACTACTTCCACTACCTTGGGAACTCCGCCCTCGGTCAACAAAGATTATCCCGTGCCTTGGGTACCGTGGATGAGGAAGAAGAAGAAATCCCTCAAGAAGTGATGCACGGAGTCTCTTCCTCCGATTCAAATGATTATGAAGAAGGCCTCAGGGCCGAATATGATGAAGAAGACCTGCACGGGGAAGAAGCCAAAGAAAGAATATCGGTCTTTGACCGGCTCGAATATCCTGACCGGGTGAAAAGAAAGGTCTACAGGCAGAAGGGAAAAATGTAAATCTTCACCTGCAACATGGCTGGACTTGCCAGGGGGCAAGATATACTACCAACTCAGCCAGATGAATTGCTCAGGTTGGCTACTAGACCTGGTCCTGTCACAAGAAGAGGACAGGCCGCAAAAGATAAAATGAAGAAATATGATGAAGCCCGCAAGATCACCACCATGACAGTCAATGTGGTGACGGCACAGGATGAAGACAATCCCCTTATTGATGATGCTGAAGGGACTTCTGAAGATATGCAAATCCCGTCAGCCTTGGATCCCATGATCCAGATGATGTTCAGAAGATACCAACAAGAGATCAGTGCTCTCCAAAGGCAGCTCAATGAGAGACATGAAGCTACATCAGTCTCAAAGCAAACTGAACCTGCGGGGCAAACATCCAGCTCAGCAGAGACGGCTATCCCAGCTAACCCTCTCTCAGCTGATAAGGGCAAGACACCGAGCCAACCTGTTCCACAGCAAACAGCAGCTCAGCCCTCTGTGTCTCAGACACAGCCTACCGCGCCCATCTTGCGCGCCACTGTGATTACAACTCCTCACAGCCAGCAACAAGCTCACTTCTTCCCAGAAGAGATAGATCCGGCTATAGCCCACAAGCAGATGATTGAAAGAATTGTGGAAATGAAATTATCAGAAAAGACTGGTGGTGATGCTGGTACCTATGATGTGTACAAGGTACCATATCCTCCCTAGTATGCTGCTAAGAGACTACCCGCAGGCGTCAGTAAGCCGCCGAAGTTCGTGAAATTTAATGGCCAAGGCTCCCCTAGGGAGCATATAGCCTACTACACTACAATCATGGGCGACCTAGCAGTCGATGAAGCTTATCTGCTCAAGTTCTTTGGCTCATCCCTCACTGGGTTGGCCTTTGAATGGTACTCAAGCTTGCCAGCCGGGTTAGTGGTTGATTGGCCTGATATGCAAAGAAAGTTCCGCGACAGATTTCTTGTCACGGAGAGAGAAATCACAATAGCTGAGCTATATGCAACAAGGCAGAAGCAGGATGAGACCGCTCTGGATTATATAAAAAGATGGAGAAACCTCGCCATGAGATGCAGGCGGCCTCCACATCACGAGGACGTCGTCCAGATTTGCAAGCAGAATCTTCGGCGGGAGACTCTCGAAAAGATGATCGGGATGGAGATAGGGTCATTTGACCGACTAAACAATTCCGCGGCGGAGGTCGAGGCCTTCCTCTCCAGTAGTCCTTCAGTTGCTACTGCTGTGTACCAGAAAACTAGATCGGCTGATAAACGGCCCATGCCTGCAGAAGTCAGTACAATAGACTTCAAGATGTTCGAGCAACAAAAAGATAAAGAAAAAGGCGTTGTCCGCCCTCCTCCCACTAGGCCGGCTGATCAGAAGGATGGCCCCGCTCTGCGAGCCAGGATGAGCAAGCCTTATTCCTTTCCTAAGGAAAAGACTCGGCTCCTGTTTGAATGGGCGGCCCAATTTGACAAGATTGTCCTTCCGGATCCAAAGAGACCTGATGATGCCAAAAGAAAAGATAATCCCCGCTTCTGCCCATATCATCAAGCATTGGGTCACCCCATTGAAGATTGCTATGTATTTAAAGATATTATTGAAAGAATGATTAAAAAAGGGGAACTCGAACTGGGTGAGTATAGAGTGGACCCTCCATGCCTGCATGAGTTGCCTGAGTTAAAAAGAGCAGTCAATATGATATCTCTATACCAGCAATCGCCCAAAGAAATGATGAAAGGAACAGACACCGATGAGCCCATCCTGTGGGAGCATGTCAAGTCCCCAGGCCTTATGAATAAAATGAAAAATAAATCAAAAATGCCAGATGTGCTAGATGACCCGTTATGGGTGCGGATGTCGACTGCTGAAAGAAAGGGAGAGCAGATGCAAACAAACACAAGGAAGGACAAAGTCTTCTCCTGTAACATGCTGTCAGTTTTACCCGGCGATGGCCAGACTTCCGAAGGGGACGATGAAGAGATATGCTTCATGCCGATAAGGTCAGAGCAAGCCAAAGCTTCAGCTTCCTGTCCTGATGATAAAGCCAACAAGAAGGCTGGGCACCTCCCGCTACCAGAAGAAGAAGCATGCTACCACACTCCTCCTCCATATGCGGGGACGAGGGCCAAGATGTTAATTTCTGAAAGCCTGGACGCGTCCGGCGCCTGTAATAGGGTACTGTCAGTCCCTCCTAAGACTAGAGCCGGGGGCAACGTTCTTGGCCTTGCCATGATGACAGAGCTATCTAAAAAGCTACAAGAAGTCAAAGTGTTACAGAGCAAGCTGAATGAAATGGGTTTGCATCCGCCTGGTTTGCACTTAAACTCACCAGCTCCGGTAGTGATGGGTAAACCCGATATGAAACAAACAATGAAAACCAACTCTGCCAAGGGAGAAGTTACTAAGGCAGAATTGTATGAGGCCAAACAAAGGGCCGATGAATCTGCTCTGGATTATATCTACCGATGGAAGGACCTTTATGCCAGATGTCAACACCCACCAAACCAGGAGGAGGCTATCCAGATATGCAAGCGCAACCTGAAGACAGAAGTCTTAACAAGGTTGGTTGGCATCGAAGTCAAGTCCTTCGATCTCTTGAATGAGATTGTGGCTGATATTGAGGCCTTTTTGGCGAAATATTGCCCGGCCGCTACCGCCCTAAGACAAAAGAGCAAGCCTGCTAGTGAACAGCCAATGCATAAAGATATTTACATTGCCGACTTCCAAGCTTTTGAGAAGAAAAAGGCGAAGGAGGCAGCTAGCTCTTCGCTACAAAGACTGGCGAGCTAGGCCATTCCCTAAGAAGCAAAATGACTAAACCCTACTCCTTTCCAAAGGAAAAGACTCGGGTCCTATTCGAATGGGTCACCCACCATGGCAAGATCATACTCCCGGCCCCAAAGAAGCCCGGTGATGCCGCAAGGAAAGATGAGCCTCGCTTCTGTCCGTACCATCAGATGCTCGGACACCCTATTGAGGACTGCTACGTCTTCAAAGATGTTATAGAAAGCTTGATACAGAAAGGTGAGCTGCAGATAGGGGAATATAAAGTGGACCCACCGCGTCCCCATCGAATGCTCAATTTCAAGAAGGCAGCCGATATGGCCGCACCACACCCGCCAAAGAGCGATTTGCTCTAAAGGGCATTTTCAATAAGAATGATACCCCGTTCTGGGGCAGATGTATACCAAAAAAAAAAAAAGAAGAAGAAAAAAAAAGAGAGAGAAAATGATGATGATGTAGGATGCCAATGATACCCCTTTCTAGAGGCAGATGTATTAACAAAACAAAATGATGAAAGGTATGGATGATACCCCGTCCTGGGGGCACATGGGGATAAAAAAAAGAGAGAGAAAAAAAAGAAGAAAAGAGAGAAGAGATGATGAAATAATATATATATATAAATGGTACCCCCATTTGGGAGGCGATGCACATCAAAAAAAAAATGGGAAAAATGATGGAATGATGGAAGATACAGATGACACCCCAGTTTAAGGAGGGGGATGCATTTCAAAAAGAAAAAGAAAAGAAAGAAGAAAAAAAATAGGAAAAAAAATGATGATTATGAGATGATGGAAGTTCCAAATGGTACCCCATTCTGGGGGCAGATGTATGCCAAACAATGAGAAATATTGATGGTACCCCATTCCGGGGGCAGATGTATGCCAAACAATGAGAAGTATTGATGGTATCCCATTCTTGGGATAAATGTATGCCAAGAGAATGATGGAAGACATACATGGGTCCCCCTTCTAGGGGTAAATGTATGAAATGCCAATGGCGGCATGCATGGCCGTTGCTGGGCATGCTCACTCCTTTAAAGGGGCAATGATCACTTAGGGTGATGAGAAATAAAACTAGAGCATTGACCCTTCAAGGGCCATCCTACCACAGACTCTTACACTGCACGTCTGCTGCTGATGTCAGGAACCGTCCAAATGATGGGAGTCCAGATGGCAATGAGCAATGAATGATGGATCAATGAAGAACGATGGAAGCTCGCCCAACCATCAGCGTTCAGGCCAATAGATGCTCGATGAGATCCCAAAAGAAATATATATATCAAACATCAAGGTGTCGGCATATAAGCCGATGGAGGAATAATGGCACTCGGATGAGTGAATGATAGATACATCGGTAATCAGACCGATAGATGTTTCACGATGGTCAAGGATATATAAGATGAATACATCGGTATTCAACCTGATATATAATAAATGAAGCTCCAAGGCAAAGATGATGAATACATCAGAGCCCAAGATGATAGAGGTTCAACAATGTCCACAAGATGTTCAAACAAGATCAACAATGCCCCAAGATGTCAACTATCGGTGTTCACGTCAACCGATGCTCAACCACTTTCCACGGTTGCCAAATGTATGCCCATCGGCGTCCAAGCCGACGGATGTCGGGGTTCGATCATTGACTTTCAAGCCAACAACCATCGGCGTCTTAGCCAACATATGTCAATCATTCAGCCATCGGTACCCTGGCCGATAGATGCCCGATGATCCTCTAGACTGCCAGAGATGTTTAACCGTCAGCATTCGAGATGACAGATGCTCACAAATATGGATTGCCAGTATGGCCAGCTAAGAGAAATCAAAATTCTAGCAATCAGTGCCCAGGCCGACAGATATTCTTCCATCGGCACTCAAGCCGACCAATGGTCAAAGATTGCCAAAGAAAAGTCAACAGAATCAGTGAATATGCAAAGATGTAGATACCCAGCGGGTCAGAACCACATCAGCAATGAAGCATACCCTTCCAGCGAACGGCTTCGTGCCCGAGCTGCCATACACATTTTTGAATCAATTCATACCTTTCGTCTGGGTTGATTATGAAGCCCTATTCCTTTGCGTTAATGTCAAACCCCACATTAACGATGAAACATACCCTTCCAGCGAACGGCTCCGTGCCCGAGCTGCCATACACATTTTTGAATCAATTTAGACCTTTCGTCTAGGTTGATTATGAAACCTTATCCCTTTGCGTTAATGTTAAACCGCAACATTGATGATAAAACGTACATTCCCAGGAAACAGCTTCATACCCAAGCCCGCCATCCACAAACTTCAGTTCAGACCTTCCGTCTGAATTGCATGATAAACCCCCACTCTCCTTTGCATTGGTATAAACCCAATACCGATGATGAAACCTACTGTTGATCGATCGGCACATTGCCCGATCAATGATAAGACCTATCCAGTTTAGACCCTACATCTATCCTAATGAAACACATGAAATCTTTGCATTGGTATAAACCCAATACCGATGATGAAACTTGCTATGGATCGATTGGCACATTGCCCGATCAATGATGAAACCTACCCAGTTTAGACATTATGTCTATTCTGATGAAACCTATAAAATCCTTGCGTTGGTATAGACCCAATACCAATGATAAAAGCAGCTGCTAATGGGGTGGCCCGCCGCCTGAGTAATGTTAAAACCCGTCCGGGGTAGACTTTCCATCTGCTCTGATGAAAATGCTACACCCATTCTCAAATCAACCCGGACCTTCCGTCCGGATAGATGATAAAACCTCATCCCTTTGCGTTAATATTAAACCCCACATTAACGATGAAACCTACATTTCCAGCGAATGGTTTTGTGCTTAAGCTGCTACACACATCCTCGAGCCAATCCGGACCTTCTGTCTAGGTGGATGATGAAATCCCATCCCCTTGCGTTGATGGCAATCCCCACATCAACGATACAGCCATGCTCGCGGCGAACGGCTTCACACCTAAGCCACAAAACACACTCAAGTCGACCCAGGCCTTCCGCCTAGGCAGACGATGAAGACCTTATACCCCTTGCATTGGTGTCAACACCCACATCAATGATGATACATACACAAGTTGAGCACATGGCTTAACAATTTACAAAGCTAACGTCCCAATAAAAAAAAAGAGAAAAGAGAAGAGATAAAATGGGGTTAAAAATAGAGATACCCCGCCAGTCTTGTTCAGGCTTTCTGAGCAAGAGCAAAAATGGCTAAAACCCAGCTGTGGTGAAAACCCGAAAGGGCACTGCAGGTAAAATCGGGTACCCCACCACGTGAAAACCCGAAAGGGCGCGTGGGCAAAAGCAAGAGGGGGCTGGCTCCGGTGAAAACCCGAAAGGGCGCTTGGGTCAGTAATATGGTGATCCTAAAGAAACCTCACCTCTCGCCTTAAACTTCTCGTCGATCGACCGGCACCTTGCCCGATCAACGATCAAACCCACCCAGTACAGACCCTACGTCTGTCCTGATAAAACCCTCATACCTTGCCAAAGTCTCACCATGGTGAAGTCCACTATTGATCGACTGGCGCCTTGCCCGATCAATAATGAAACCTATCAGGCTTAGACCTTACGTCTATCCCGATGAAACCTATGAAATCTTTGCATTGGTATAAACCCAATACCGATGATGAAACCTGCTTTGATCGATTGGCGCACTGCCCGGTCAATAATGAAACCTATCCGGCTTAGACCTTACGTCTATCCCGATGAAACCTATGAAATCTTTGCATTGGTATAGACCCAATACCGATGATGAAACCTGCTTTGATCGATTGGCACACTGCCCGATCAACGATAAAACCAGCCCAGTGTAGACCTTACGTCTATTCTGATGAGATTCATGAGATCCTTGCATTGGTATAAACCCAATACCAATGATGAAACCCCCCTGTGATCGATGGGCACCCTGCCCGATCGACGAAGAAACCCGTCCTTTTAAACTTGCATCTCTTCCTGTCCCACCGTGATGAAGCCTGCTGCTGATTAGCGGGCACACGGTCCGAGCAGCAATGAAACCCATCCAGTTTAGACCTTATGTCTATCCTGATGAAACCTATGAAATCCTTGCGTCGGTATATACCCAATACCGATGATAAGAGCAGCCGCCAATAAAGCAGCACATCGCCTGACCCGTGCTGAAGTCCCAATTCAAGCGATATATATATGTATATATAAATAAATAAATAAATAATGGGGTTAAAAATAGAGATACCCCACCAGTCTTGTTCGGATATCCCGGACAAGGGCAAAAATGGCCAAAACCCAGCTGTGGTGAAAACCCGAAAGGGCACTGCAGGCAAAATCGGGTACCCCGCCACGTGAAAACCCGAAAGGGCGCGTGGGCAAAAGCAAGAGGGGGCTGGCTCCGGTGAAAACCCGAAAGGGCGCCTGGGTCAGTAATGTGGTAATTTAAAAGTTCCATGCCAACCGGCACGCTACCCTTACCTCCCTTCTATTGATGAAGCCTTCCGTCGGTCAACTGGTTCCGCGCCCCGCCGACGATAGAACCCTTCCGGGGTAAACCTTACGTTTACCCTGATAAAACCTACATACCCCCTTTCAAAACGTCCCACCGACAATGAAACCCAGCACCATTCTGCTAAAGCCTGTCCAGCTCAGACCTCACGTCTGTCCTGATGAAACCTACGCATTTCTTGGCAAAGTCCCACCCCTGCGATAAAACCTGCTGGAATAGACCTTACGTCTATCCTGACGAGACCTACGCCTCTACCGACGTCCCACTGTTGATCGACTGGCACCTCGCCTGATCAATGATGAAACCCTACCAGTGTAGACCTTTCGTCTATTCTGATGAAACTCATGAAACTCTTCTTGCATCGATATAAACCCAATATCGATGATGAAACCAACTATTGATCGACTGGCACCTCGCCTGATCAATGATGAAACCCTGCCAGTGTAGACCTTTCGTCTATTCTGATGAAATTTATAACACTTTCTTTGCATCGATATAAACCCAATATCGATGATGAAACAAACTATTGATCGATTGGCACCTCGCCCGATCAACGATGAAACCCTACCGGGATAGACCATCCGTCTGTCCTGATGAAAACTACATATCATTTCATGCCCCACCTGTAATGAACCTACCCAGTTTAGACCTTTCGTCTATTCTGATGAAGCTTAAACTCCTTTGCATCGACATGAGCCCAATGTCGACGATGGAACCACGCACTGGACGATCGGCGAATCGCCACAGTCAGCTTTGAGGAACAGACATCTCGTCTGTTCCAGATGCATGTCTTCCGCTAGCCAACAGGCCCAGCAAAGGCAATCCCATCAGATACCGATACGTGGTGGAGCGAGCCCCCATTCTTTCCCTGAGAGGATGGACGCTCTCCTGCTGCACACAGGTCGTCAGTATAAAGGCTGCTGAGACCATTACTCTTCATACGAAGGAAATAACAACACATGAAGAAGATGTTCAGCCACCCGGAGCTTCAATCCGGCAGATGGTCAGCCACCCGGAGCTTCAATCCGGCAGATGTTCAGCCACCCGGAGCTTCAATTCGACAGATGTTCAGCCACCCGGAGCTTCAATCCGGCAGATGTTCAGCCACCCGGAGCTTCAATCCGGCAGATGTTCAGCCACCCGGAGCTTCAATCCGGTAGATGTTCAGCCACCCGGAGCTTCAATCCGGCAGATGTTCAGCCACCCGGAGCTTCAATCCGGCAGATGTTCAGCCACCCGGAGCTTCAATCCGGCAGATGCTCAGCCACCCGGAGGTACAATCCGCGAGATGGACAGCCAATCAGGGCTTAAAACTGACAGATGCAAGATGTACAGCCGATCGGGGCTCAAAACCGATAGATGCAAGATGTACAGCCAATCAGGGCTTAGATGTACAGCCCTCAAAACCGATAGATGCAAGATGTACAACCAATCAGGGCTTAAAACTGACAGATGCAAGATGTACAGCCGATCGGGGCTCAAAACCGATAGATGCAAGATGTACAGCCAATCAGGGCTTAAAACTGACAGATGCAAGATGTACAGCCGATCGGGGCTCAAAACCGATAGATGCAAGATGTACAGCCAATCAGGGCTTAAAACTGACAGATGCAAGATGTACAGCCGATCGGGGCTTAAAACCGATAGATGCAAGATGTACAGCCAATCAGGGCTTAAAACTGACAGATGCAAGATGTACAGCCGATCGGGGCTCAAAACCGATAGATGCAAGATGTACAGCCAATCAGGGCTTAAAAATGACAGATGCAAGATGTACAGCCGATCGGGGCTCAAAACCGATAGATGCAAGATGTACAGCCAATCAGGGCTTAAAACTGACAGATGCAAGATGTACAGCCGATCGGGGCTCAAAACCGATAGATGCAAGATGTACAGCCAATCAGGGCTTAAAACTGACAGATGCAAGATGTACAGCCGATCGGGGCTGAAAACCGATAGATGCAAGTTGTACAGCCAATCAGGGCTTAAAATTGACAGATGCAAGATGTACAGCCGATCGGGGCTCAAAACCGACAGATGCCAGATGTACAGCCAATCAGGGCTTAAAACTGACAGATGCAAGATGTACAGCCGATCGGGGCTCAAAATCGATAGATGCCAGATGGTCAGCCAATCAGGGCTTAAAACTGACAGATGCAAGATGTACAGCCGATCGGGGCTCAAAATCGATAGATGCCAGATGTTCAGCCAATCAGGGCTTAAAACTGACAGATGCAAGATATACAGCCGATCGGGGCTCAAAACCGATAGATGCCAGATGTTCAGCCAATCAGGGCTTAAAACTGACAGATGCAAGATGTACAGCCGATCGGGGCTCAAAACCGACAGATGCCAGATGGTCAGCCAATCATGGCTTAAAACTAACAGATGCAAGATGTACAGCCGATCGGGGCTCAAAATCGATAGATGCAAGATGTACAGCCGATCGGGGCTCAAAACTGATAGATGCAAGATGTACAGCCGATCGGGGCCTAAAACCGACAGATGTCAGATATGCCAGTTGATCAGGGCTCAAGCCGATAGTTGTTCAGCGGATCGAGGCTCAAGCCAAGAAGATCATGCCAGGAGGAACTCCCAGTATGGGGATACTGCCAAGCTATAACTGAAAGAATAAGTCGATAGCATTGAGCCAATGATACACCTGCAGACACCGTGCCGCACATTCTGCGCTTACGCCATCCGCATGTGGGGGGCATTTGTTGACGCCTGGAAAATGAGCAATGGCGAAGACAAGAAATTGAAAAGAAGATCAGACCAACAGTGAAAGATCAATGATGAAGCTCATCAACCACCCATCCGGCCAGGCTAATGTCCAGTGTCGTCGTCTAGCAGACGACGGCACCAATGAAATAGCAGTCACCTGACTGATGAGACCTCCTACCATATCTTAACAGGAGCTGTATTGCTGCCCTATCCAAGAATCTACAGATGACATGTCAGAATGGGTCAGCTGTTGACTTATTGACAGATGAAGCGGGAACAAAGACAAAGATGAGCCAAAGCCAGCAAATGAAGACTGTGAAGACTTCTACAAAGTCAGAATAAAAGAAGAACCATCTCCATGTACTGCGTGCCCTGCTGAAGCCTTCCCGGGTTAAAGATGACATCCGGTCTTGACATCATTCAGATGGCAATACTGATGAAATCCCAGCCTGCTGACTGATGAAATCTTAAGATGATCGCAACAAGGTTATGTCACCAATACAGGGCCTTCTCTGGTTCTGATGAATATCAATTTAAAGGATTAAGAGAGGCCAAGGCACGTACGAAGCTTAAAAGCCCTAAACGGGCCGGCCAAATGGGCTTCCGAGTGTGACGCCGAGAACCTCAACAGGAGGCCACTTGGCGCGCCGGGAGCTATTGCGAATGAATGAAGCACGCCGATTACCATCTGCCGAGATGCAAGAAGAGAAGGAGTCTATATAAACCCATTCCTTCGAAGACATCAAGGGGCCGAACAGAAGAGGAGAGAAATCAGAAGAAAAAAAGAAAGAAAAGGGAAATATCCAGAGGATAGCCAGAAACCCAAAAAAGAGAAAGAGAGAGCCCGAGGAAAAGGCAATTGAAGAAGCAAAGAGAAGATCTGAAGAGAAAGAAGAAGGAAAGGCTCCAGGTGGGCTGCTCCGGGGAGGGAGAGGAGTCAATGCTCCGCCCTCCCCATGTTTTCTTTCCTTTTCTTTGATGTAATATATTCTCGATTTATCAGATGTAGCCAGATAATCCCGGTTCTACTTTGTATCTCTCTGCTTCTTATATTCCCTTTCATGGTTGATGTAAGTGTGAGACGATGCAATGAAATGGAATGCTGCAATTGCAGTGATGAATACTGGGCAATCGAAGTTCTTCCCCTTCGCATCCTGTGGATATATATCTTCTATTTGAAATGCATAATAGTTTATACAGTACTAGTTTCAGAATTCTCGTTGGTTCTCTGAAGAGGGATGAGGATAGGACCCCCACCCCCATCTAATGGGTGATTGGGCTCCATTCCCTTCTCATTTCCTGTCTCAATGACAGATTCTCTGCATATGTTCCGAGTGTTTCCCTCGAGCCCTTCATGTTGTTCAGGAACCCGAGATACCAATCTCTTGGTTCCCTGAACTGCCAGGCTTTGGTGAATGATGATTTCGATCACTGGGTCCTCCATTCTAAGCCTTGAATGCTTAGGGCCTGGAGTTTCGGTGCTAGAAGCCCATCCATCGCCAATTTTCGACGCCATTAGGTTCGTCCAGGGGATCAGAGACAGTCATCTCTTGATCCCCCAGACGGCTGACGGCGAACGGAGAAGGATTCTCAGGGTTCAGATGATGATCTCTCTTTTCCCCCTACTGATTTGGCCTCTCGGCTCCCTTGGCATCCCCCTAGCAGAAGCATCCATGAAACCTCCTTCCGTGCTCCAGATCCGGTCTGAATTCAAGCCAGAAACCCCGAAAACCCCCAAACAGAGCATCGTTTTGAGCTCTGAAACCCTCACCTGTTCACCGTCTCGGCGTGCTAATTTCCACGCCGAGAGCCGAGCTGCCGAGAGGCCTTCCTCTCCTGCTAAACGACAAAAAACCCATTTCAGACCCTTCCACGTGAGCCTCCCGGCACCAAGCTCCCGGCGCTAGGCTCCCGGTGCGCCCCGGAGCGCGCCGGGAAGCCTCGCGCCGAGAGCCCCCCTCCTTCTGCCACTTAGGCCCAGGCCGAGAGCCTCTCCCGGCCACTTCATTGGCACGCCGAGAAGCCCCCTATTACAGCCCACGCCGAGAAGCTCCCTTCGGCCAGGGAATAACGCGCCGAGAAGCCCCTCGCGCCGGGAGCTTTCTGCCGTCTTCCCTCTGCGCCGAGAACCTCGCGCCTGGAACCCCTTTGCCACTTTACCTTCGTGCAGGGAGCCTCCTTTCCCACTTTGCTGTGCCGAGAGCCTGCTCCGCTGCCCAATTGACCTCCCCTACAGGTCCCTAACTGGATTCACATGCAACCCCGCAGGTTCGGCGGACCTTGTCTTTACAAGGGTTTCGTCGACCTCCAAGACGGGGAATAGTGATCGATGATAGAGACATGTACAGTCTCCTTGAGCCTTAGTGCTCCCCCGCTTTTCGGCTTTCATCCCGGCATTCCGTCGATGTCAGCCTATATCATCCCTTGGCAGATGCTAAGTCTAGGGGAGGTGCTGCCAAAATTCCCCCAGGATGATGAAAGCCAATATTAAGCTGCCCCCGGGAACCTTTGCGCACTTGCACTGCATTGATAACCTACTCAAATGTTGTTACTGAATCTTAAATCCGATCCGCGTGCGAGGGCGCAACATTGAGCGTTCGCTCACTTTCCGTCGTCCCGCATCGGGTTCATGAATAACCCCTTTAGCTCGGGAGGGCTCTGCCACTGCATGAGTTCCACCGGCTTCTACAAGGAATACCAAACATTACCCCATGGCAAATATGCGATTCGGGAAGTTCAACACTTCTCTCTCTCTTGGCTTTCATCCCGGCACTCCGTGGGTGATAGCCTATTTCCCCCTGGGCATAACCCAGATAAAGGGAAGATGCTGTCGAAATACTGATCAATGTTTTAAACCTCATCACGGTCGCGGCTCAGGCTACCTGTGATTGAGATCCTCCTTCCCCCCTTAACCCCGGGCTTTGAACCGCTGACTTAACGATATCATCTGTTTCTACGGTTGGTGTCATTATCTTGCCCGCCTTTCTGGCTTTGGTATGAAGTTTCATTTCCGCACATGAATATACGTTTGCCTCTCGAGGCCTCCTACTTTTAGCATTTAATCAAGGGTTGTCCTTCCTTGGAAGGACGTAATTAACGTCATAGCGTTCATAGTATGACGGACTTCGGGTCCTGACTCGGACTTCACAATCGACTGACCATGTCAGATCGAGCGCACAATAAAATCGTCACCACGGTGACTGGCACGCCAATAAATAATAAAATAAATAAATAAATAAATAAAATAACTAAATAAAATAAATGTGTCAAATAGTTCCCTGAAGACTTACCTGGTTTGCCACCAGAAAGGGAAGTCTCTTTCACCATAGACCTTGTTCCTGGTGCCGGACCTATATCCAAGGCACCCTATAGAATGTCCCCCGCAGAATTGAAGGATCAGCTTATGGAGCTATTGAAGAGAGGATTCATCAGACCAAGTACTTCCCCATGGGGAGCACCAGTGCTATTCATCAAGAAGAAGGATGGATCGATGAGGCTGTGCATCGATTATCGACAGCTGAACCACCTCACCATCAAGAATAAATACCCACTGTCGAGGATTGATGAACTCTTCGATCAGATTTCTGGAGCAAAGTATTTCTCAAAAATTGATCTTCGATCGGGTTATCACCAATTGAGGATCAAGAACAAGGATATTCACAAAACTGCATTCCAAAGCAGGTACGGGCATTATGAATTTACTGTTATGCCATTTGGATTAACGAATGGCCCTGCAGCTTTTATGCAACTTATGAATATCATTTTTAGACCACATCTGGACAAATTTATTGTGGTATTTATTGATGACATACTGATATATTCAAAGTCTGAAGAAGAACATGAAGTACATTTGAGGATAGCATTACAGATATTGAGGGATAATCAATTGTATGCTAAATTTAGCAAGTGCGAGTTCTGGCTAGAAGAAGTGGCTTTCTTAGGCCACATAGTTTCAAAGGATGGAATTTCTGTGGATCCTGCAAAGGTCGAAGCTGTGAAGAGCTGGGAACGACCTACCAATGGAATAGAAATACGGAGTTTCTTGGGTCTTGCTAGTTATTATCGTCGATTTATCAAGGACTTCTCAAAGATTACAGTTCCACTCACAAGGTTGACGCGCAAGGAAATACCATATGAATGGAATGAAGATTGTGAAAGAAGTTTTCAAGCCTTAAAGGACCACTTGACCACTGCTCCGGTCTTGGCCTTACCTATTGAGGGAGATAAGTACGAGGTTTAAACCAATGCTTCTGGTATTGGTCTCGGATGTGTTTTGATGACAAGGAAGAGTTATTGCATACTCTTCTGGCCAATTGAGAAAACACAAAGAAAACTACCCAGTGCATGACCTGGAACTCACTGCGGTAGTGTTTGCCTTAAAGATTTGGAGACACTATCTCTACGGAGAACCATTTATTGTGTACTCTGATCACAAAAGCCTCAAGTACCTATTTTCTCAGAAGGAACTTAATATGAGGCAGAGGCGTTGACTTGAATACCTCAAGGATTTCGACTTTACTATACAATACCACCCTGGTAAAGGTAATCCCATGGCTGATGCCTTAAGTTGGAAACCAAGAGCCATGCTAGCCAATTTGATGGTTCAGGAGTGGAAGATATTAGAGAAATTTTCAGAACTTGATATAAGCATGAACAAGGAGGGAAGGAGCATTACTCTAGCCCACATGAGTTTGCATCCGGACCTACGTTCTGAGATCAAGAGACTACAAGATGAAGATCCTACGCTTGTGGATATAAAGGATAAGCTAGGCGAGAGACCTGATTTTAAGTTAGCAGATGATGAGAGACTATTGTTCCATGAGAGGACATGTGTTCCAGACTGTCCTGAGTTAAAGAAGAAGATTCTAGAAGAAGCTCACCGCTCTAAGTACACTATTCATCTTGGAGCGACCAAGATGTACAATGACTTAAAAAGGACATTTTGGTGGCCTATCATGAAAAGGGAGGTAGCGGATTTGGTATCTCGCTGTCTCACGTGCCAGCAAGTAAAGGCTGAACACCAGAAACCTGCAGGGAAGTTACATCCTCTCGACATTCCCATGTGGAAATGGGAAGATATCAGTATGGATTTCATCATGGGTTTGCCTAAGTCTCGAGGTGGACATGATGGTATCTGGGTTATAATCGACCCTCTCACCAAATCGGCTCACTTTCTTCCTATCATAAGCCGTTGGTCGATTGATGTCCTTGCTGGACTCTACATCAAGGAGATTGTCAGGTTACATGGTGTACCTATAACCATTGTGTCTAACCGTGACCCGCGATTCACCTCACACTTCTGTAAGGGTCTACAACACTCTTTGGGGACTAAACTCAGCTTCAGTACTGCCTTCCATCCCCAAATAGATGGTCAGATAGAAAGGACAAACCAAATTGTTGAAGATATGTTGAGAGCTTGTGTTATTGACTTCGGTGGAAGTTGGCATGACCATTTTCCCTTGACCGAGTTTGCTTACAACAACAGCTACCAGGCCAGTATTCAAATGGCTCCATTCAAAGCACTGTATGGCAGAAGTTGTCGATCTCCAATCTGCTGGGATGAAGTTGGTGAAAAACAAATACTTGGCCCAGATATGGTTAGAGATACAAATGAGAAGGTCCAACTCATCAGAGATAGACTCAAGATAGCTCAGTCTAGGCAGAAGTCATATGCTGACAACAGAAGAAGAGACATGGAGTTCCCAATTGGGGACCATGTCTTCCTCAAGGTTTCTCCTGGTGGTGACATTAGAAGATTCGGTGTTAAGGGCAAGCTTACACCGAGATTCATTGGACCGTTCAAAATATTGGAAAGAGTTGGCAAGGGAGCTTATCAACTTGCTTTGCCTCCTCAACTATCGGAAGTGCACAACGTGTTCCATATTTATATGCTAAAAAGGTATGTGCACGATCCTTTCCATGTCATTGACCATGATAATTTGGTGATTCAAAAGGACCTCACATATGAGCAGAAGTCAATGAAGATTCTTGATCGAGAGATTCAAGTATTAAGAAACAAGACCATTCCCATGGTGAAGGTACAATGGAACAAATACTTAGAGCAAGAAGCTACATGGGAAACTGAAGAATCTAAGCGAAGGAGATATCCAGAATTATTCTAAAACTGTAAGTACCCAATATACCCTCCATGTCTCCACTCATGTAAGTGGGGGAGGGTGTAGCACCGCTGACAATTTGATGAATAAAACTTCCTAAATAAATTAAATTTTTATAAAGAAACAATTAGTTATACACTTACGAGGTCTCAACACATATTAACAGCCAAAATAAATGACCTAATTGAATTAGCGCCCATGGTAATGAAAGCTATTCAAATATAGCGCCCGACGAAATGGACAGTATTTATTCATTAATCCGAATATTTAAGAGACAAATTGTGCCCTTTGTGATGGATGCTAATTATTAACGGCGCCCTATATGCTGGACGCCAAAAACCCGACAATATTTAACTCCACAACAAACCGACCACCCAAAGCCCAAACCATACGTAAAACCTACCCGAACCCAACCCATGTGCATGGTCGACCTTGCAGGGTGCTAAACTTTTAGGGTTTTTCTCCCAGAAATGGCAGGCGGCTGTATTAATGGTACGGGAATTGTCAATAATAGGGAAGATTTAAACCTTGCCAGTCACGGTCAGAAACCTTCCGTTAATAGCTTTCGAATCTATGGAAACCCCATACTCCTATATATAAGTGGTGCGGACACCAGGGTGATCAGTGACACGTTGGTGAACCGACGGTGCCATACGCGGAGCACCAAGTGGACTACTTCGGCTTCCCTTCAAATTAGGGACAATTTGGCTTCAATTTGGACTCTTTTTGCATTGAAATTGGGCTTGTAATGAACATTCTACTTGGGTTTGCATAATGGGCTGGTTGTAAGGCTCTTAAAATGCCAATTGGTTAAGGCCCTTAAGCATTCCTTAAGAAATGAGTGGCCTTGGTCCATTGTGATGGATCCATAAGCCATGCATGGCCCCATAGGGCTTCCTTTCTACATGGGCTATCTAGGTTGGAGAGGCCTTAAACAAGAATGGGCTCCCTTCACTCATGGGCTCTCAAGGTTGGAAAGGCCTTAAACAAGAATGGTGGAGTGGGCTTAAGCCATGGCCAAAATGGCCCAATTGGAGGCCCAAGTAGGGGGCACTCCATGTTTTGTTGTATTAGGCTAGGGAAATTTGATTTTTCTTCTTCCCCTCCCCATTTACCACATGGGAGCATTAAAAGGCTGCTGGTCAATGACAAAAATGGCTGCAACCTACCACCTTTTACTTGAAATTTCAAAGGTAGGTGAGCAACCATGTCCCCTTGTCCCCCTTCTTGGTCTCCCCCTCCCATCCTTGTCAAAGGGGCGCAGCCCCCTTCCCCTCCCCCTTGTTCCATCGACCTCCCCTCCCCCTACCCCTTGCATTTGCCTATTTAAAGCCATGTATAGTGTTTGTAAGAAGCTAATGAAAGTTTGTTGAGAGAAAATTACATTGGAGAGAGATTCTCTTGTGTTTCCTTGGGTGTGACTCCCTTGGTTCTGTCCTGTGACAGGACAGAATTGGGTTGTGTGACTCGACCTTGTATCCCCCTCTTCCTCTTACCTTCTTCCTCCACAAAAAATCCCAGTGATACCTCTGAGAGTTAGGAAGATTTCAGCGCTGGTTTCACGTTGATCGGAGTTTGTCAGCGACGGAAAGACTTCTTTTCGTGGAGGCGCGCAGATCGGTCCCTGATTGCTGCCCAGATCTGAAGATGACTGTATTTTAATTTCTCCAGCCCAACCCTGACGCCATCTGAATCTGGTTCCTGAAGAGAGATCGTAGGATTTCAAGTCCTCTTTGCGTTGCCGCCAATCTTGCCTTGATCGGATCATTGGGCTTTTTGTGGAGGCGATTCTCGTGAGATCGTGCAAGAGATTTGAGCAGATCTGGCTCAGAACCAGCACCAACTTCCCGAGCCTGCCTCGCCTCATCCGGATGAGATCTGTGCGAGATATTCGGAGAGCTTCTTCCTCCGGACGTCGCCGACGATATCCCACAAGCGGCACCGTGATCGGGCCTCGGAAACCATTTTTCCCCTAATTCTTTCTGTTCCTGTGCAGTTCTGTGTGAGCAGAACCAGAGGCTTGGTGCAGCCACTGCTGCGCTCAGATCTGAAAAGATATGATCGCGCCCTTCGGAGCAGAGAAACGGCGTCCAGTCACCGTCGTTCTCCAACAAAAGACACTCCGATCGGATCTTGTATCTAGCTGTACCGGCCTTCGCAAGTTCGCTTCGTAGGGAGACCAGCGTGGACAGAACCGGGTCGGTTCACCCTCGGCATACCCGATCGGCCCCGACTCGCCTCCCTCGGCTCCGAAGAGTGCTGCTCGTCAACCCGGGTTCCAGCAACCCCAAAGTTATTGATTATAGCCCGATACCTCCCTGTATGGAGTGGGCCAAGCTTCTGAATTTGTAAAATTTAATTCAATTGTGTACTGGGGTTGTTCATAAATCCGCTGGGGTGTCTTCCCCACGCCTTGTCGTGGAGGTACGCGATTCATTCCCCACTCACATTGCTGTTTAGTATGCTTTCTATATTACTGCGTTTGTGAGAATAGGGCCAATAGCTAGTTTCAAATTCACCATGATTGTGAGTTGTGAGCGCCCGTTCCGTGTCTCCAATCGAGCACCGAGCGCGAATTAGCACCCTAGGCGACGGTGGTTTCTTAATCGCCGCGAACCCCACGTTTCCCTCACAAGGGACGATCGTCGGGCTCAAGAGAGTCCCTGTTGAGAGACGTCTCCACCCAGAGAATACCACGGTGGTCAGCCGCCTGGCTTTCCTTAGTGTGCTAGTGCTGGCCGCACAACGAGTCAGTCATCTGTCCCGCATCAAATTGGTATCAGAGCGTCCGTGGTCGAGTCTAGGGTATTCATGATAGTTTGGTATAAGTCGATTTAAGTCGAGTCTAAGATCATCATATTTCTAAAATAAAAAAAACTATTTTAAAATTGCATCCCAATAAACGGTATATCAAAAGGTGTTGCCCGGACGTTAGGTTACGCCTATCGGGAAGGCCGCACTTTGCGTCGACGGATCTTTGGATTCTGTAAGTCCGCCAAGTACCGAATATTGGTTTAGGTCTAGACGCATCATCGTAGTGTGTGTTTGCATTAGTCGGTGTTTCCTAGTCCGTGTGTCTGCATGTCCACTACCCGCCACTACCATGGCCGTCACCCGAGACCATGGGTCCGATTGGTCACCCTGGGTGGCCGAATTCAATGCTTTCATGGCCCGATGCCCGGACCCTATGTCAACAACCGAGTCGTTCCAGCGACCTATCATGTCCATTACCATCTTACCTAATGGGTTGCATACGGAGATCGACTTCATCAATAGGGTGTCGTCTAACTATGTCTCACACGACATAGTTGAATCGCTCTCTAAGACCGGAGAGATTGTTCTCAATGGTGGTTTAGCATTTGTAGAGTTCCAATGGAGGTTCGGCACCACTCTTTATTTCGATGGAGCATGGTGCAAGGTCGGAACACTTGTTGGCCCATGCATCATTTTAGGGCAAGATTGGTTGGAAGAGAGGAGAGCAACCTTCGACCGGGATAGGAGGACTTGCACTTTATACCCACCTCACCTACCCGGCGAGTTCATCTTCCACGATGGCATACACCCGACTACCTCTGTGTCTCCAACCACCCAACTCCACTGGTCCGTTCCACCTCCGGACTCACATCCACCACCACTCCCGGAGCCCACCCATGTAGTCCCCTATACTGGGGTTAGCCATTTCTCCGACCCGTGTCCTTCACATTCTCCTACCTTAGAGGACAACCAGTTGGAGGATGCCTCACCCGGGCCTATTATAGTGAGTTACGAGGCTGATCAAGAATTAGCCGAGGAGTATCTCACTGATGTTTTGGGGTTAGAGAATGACCCAATAGAGGACCCCACCATTCCACTCCTACCCGTCTCTCCTACGGTAGCGCAACCGCTAGTGACTACCGTACCATTGTCGGCACTCTATGTTGACGTGGTATGGTTTGACTTCTACCATGCATACGAGAGACAATATCCGGACTTACCCTTTTGTGAGTGCTACACCCGACGTCCGGATTACTTTCCCGTCACCCGCCTCTTGATCCTCTTACACTTCCATATCCGAGGACGAGTCTTCTCGAATCGGAGACGGTTGACGAGGGAGGAAACTCGTGACATCTGGTTGTGGGCTAGTCCTTCTTTACACTTAGTGTATGTAGACGATGACCGTCATCCTTAGCAGGTCTTCTTCCATATGTCCCTTGTGTTTGTGTCTTTGTCTATGTATGTCTAAGGTCATATGTGTGTGTTTGTTTGTCTCTCTAGTTGTTTTCTTTCATACATATGGTTTGCATTAAGTCGTGTCAATAAAAGGCTAGTCAAGCACGTATAAGGAGGTAGCCGATGCATGCTACATATCCGTGGATTCAAAAGGAGAGTACGTCTAGATCAGGGTCATACCTGATTGGTTTCCTCCTGCAGACCAAAAGCAACTCTAGGTCCACGATACACACCCTTTTCGGGTCAAGAAACAAGTGGGTCCGAATGCGTACGATATTGAACTACCGGATGACTATGGTGTTAGTTCAACGTTCCATGTTTCAGATCTGGTAGCATATTGGAACCCGTGGTGATCCTAGAGAGTTTTGGGCTTTCTCCTCCCATTGTGAGTGATACACCACCCGAGAGTCCACTCTTCCAGTCTCAACGCACGCATATAGATTGTATACTGGATGAGCAGGTGATCACCAGGAACGGAGCCTACCAACACGTTCTAGTGCATTGGCAAGGATGCCCCACGATGAACAACGCCCTAATCACATGTGGAGAGCTCAAGTTTCACAACCCTTACTCGACGGCGTCGAGTTCCTCCCACCCGGGGAGAATTGGTGTGGACACCAGGGCGATCAGTGACACGTCGGTGAACCGACAGTGCCATACGCGGAGCACAAAGTGGACTACTTCGGCTTCCCTTCAAATTAGGGACAATTTGGCTTCAATTTGGACTCTTTTTGCATTGAAATTGGGCTTGTAATGAACATTCTACTCGGGTTTGCATAATGGGCTAGTTGTAAGGCTCTTAAAATGCCAATTGGTTAAGGCCCTTAAGCATTCCTTAAGAAAGGAGTGGCCTTGGTCCATTGTGATGGATCCATAAGCCATGCATGGCCCAATTGGGCTTCCTTCCTACATGGGCTATCTAGGTTGGAGAGGCCTTAAACAAGAATGGGCTCCCTTCACTCATAGGCTCTCAAGGTTGGAAAGGCCTTAAACCAGAATGGTGGAGTGGGCTTAAGCCATGGCCAAAATGGCCCAATTGGAGGCCCAAGTAGGGGGCGCCCCATGTTTTGTTGTATTAGGCTAGGGAAATTTGATTTTTCTTCTTCCCCTCCACATTTAACACATGGGAGCATTAAAAGGCTGCTGGTCAATGACAAAAATGGCTGCAACCTACCACCTTTTACTTGAACTTTTAAAGGTAGGTGAGCAACCATGTCCCCTTGTCCCCCTTCTTGGTCTCCCCCTCCCATCCTTGTCAAAGGGGCGCAGCCCCCTTCCCCTCCCCCTTGTTCCATCGACCTCCCCTCCCCCTACCCCTTGCATTTGCCTATTTAAAGCCATGTATAGTGTTTGTAAGAAAATAATGAAAGTTTGTTGAGAGAAAATTGCATTGGAGAGAGATTCTCTTGTGTTTCCTTGGGTGTGACTCCCTTGGTTCTGCCCTGTGATGGGACAGAATTGGGTCATGTGACTTGACCTTGTATCCCCCTCTTCCTCTTACCTTCTTCTTCTACAAAAAATCCCAGGGATACCTCTGAGAGTTAGAAAGATTTCAGCGCTGGTTTCGCGTTGATCGGAGTTTGTGAACGACGGCAAGACATCTTTTCGTGGAGGCACGCAGATCGGTCCCTGATTACTGCCCAGATCTGAAGATGGCTGTGTTTTAATTTCTCCAACCCAACTCCAACACCATCTGAATCTGGTTCCTGAAGAGAGATCGTAGGATTTCGAGTCCTCTTCGCGTTTTCGCCAATCTCGCCTTGATCTGATCACTGGGATGTCCGTGGAGGCGATTCTCGTGAGATCACGCAAGTGATCTGAGCAGATCCGGCTCAGAACCAGCACCGACTTCCCGAGCCTGCCCCGCCTGATCCGGCTGAGATCTGTGCGAGATCTTCGGAGAGCTTCTTCCTCCGGACGTCACCAACAATCTCCCACAAGTGGCGCCTTGATCGGGCCTCGGCAACCATTTTTCCCCTAATTCTTTCTGTTCCTGTGCAGTTCTGTGCGAGCAGAACCAGAGGCTTGGTGCAGCCACTGCTGTGCTCAGATCTGGAAAGATCTGATCGCACCTTTCGGAGCAGAGAAACGGCGTCTAGTCACCGTCGTTCTCCAATAAAAGCCACTCCGATCGGATCTTGGATCTAGCTGTACCAGCCTTTGCAAGTTCGCTTCGCAGGGAGACCAGCGTGGACAGAACTGGGTCGGTTCACCCTCGGCATACCCGATCGGCCCCGACTCGCCTCCCTCGGCTCCGAAGAGAGCTGCCCGTCAACCCGGGTTCCAGCAACCCCAAAGTTATTGATTGTAGCCCGATACCTCCCTGTGTGGAGTGGGCCAAGCTTCTGAATTTGTAAAATTTAATTCAATTGTGTATTAGGGTTGTTCAGAGATCGGCCAGGCTGTCTTCCCCACGCCTTGTCGTGGAGGTACGCGATTCGTTCCCCACTCACATTGCTGTTTAGTATGCTTTCTATATTGCTGTGTTTGTGAGAATAGGGCTGATAGCTAGTTTCAAATTCACCGCGATTGTGAGTTGTGAGCGCCCGTTCCGTGTCTCCAATCGAGCACCGAGCGCGAATTAGCACTCTAGGCGACGGTGGTTTCTTAATCGCCACGATCCCCACGTTTCCCTCGCAAAGGACGATCATCGGGCTCAAGAGAGTCGCTGTTGAGAGATGTCTCCACCCGGAGAATACCACGGTGGTCAGCCGCTCGGCTTGCCTTAGTGTGCTAGTGCTGACCGCACAACGAGTCGGTCGTACGTCTTAGCCCGAGTCGGTCATCTGTCCCGCATCAATAAGCATGCCCCTCGAACGTGCCAAAGCTAATTATTGCGTTCGAAGGGTGGGCTTATTCCTCTTATTGCGTCTGCATCAAACGTGTGAAGACATGGCCTCCTTCCTCTTCTTCCAGCTCCTTCCTCCTGCAACTACAACCGAGAGGGAGGTGTGGAGGTTTCCTCCATCTTCATCCTGCTGAGTGCCTGCACAAGAAGGAGTGCCTTTTCCTTCTTCCCCTTCATCCTCTGTTCGCAGAAGCAGAAATAGAGCAACGTTTCAACCAAGTCTTCGTCTTGTTCATCACCGTTTGATCTTCAAAAGGTAGGTTTTCTCTACCCCATGACCCAACCAGGATTAAAAACAAGTAAAACTGACAAATGCTGAAGAAAGCTCTTATGAAGAGGAAGAGGAAATACTATGTCTGATGGCCGACATAGACACTGAGGTAAGCAATCCTTTTGAAAATTACACTTTAGATGATTGGGAGGATGCTTATGCTGATTTACTAGATAAGTTTAACTATCAAACAAAGGATTACAAAATGCTGAAGAAAAAATTAAATAACATGATTGAGGAACAAAATTGTTTGAGAAAAGAAAATGAAGAGTTGAAAAATCAATTTGAAGAAGTAAGCTCCCTGAAAGATGACAATAAAAATCTTCAAAATCAATCTGAACAAGCTAAAACAAGTCTAGATGAGTTCAAAGTAAAATTTCAAGAACTGAAAAAAGAAAATGCTCTCATTCTTGAGAAGTATGAAGATGTAAAAATGGCTAACCAGGAAATTCAAAAACATTGTGAGAAAATTCAAAAGGAGTTTGAAGATAAACAATCAACATTAGAGAAATTTGTGCAAGGCAAATCCAACCTAGATACCATGCTAGGTATGAGGGTGAACTTCAACAGGGAAGGATTGGGATATGATACCACCAATAAAAGGCCCTTTGAGTTTAAAACTGTAACCTTCTGCTTAGAAAGGGGAAAGGAAAAGCTGGACACCCCATCCAGCTCAGATAGCAAATTCCAAAAATCTATAAAAATAAATTTCATTCCATCAAAAATCATCAATAAAAATTTTCATGCTAAACGCACAATGCATCAACGTAGCAAGACTACTGCTTCAAGGAACCCCGACATCTATATAGCAAATAAAGCTCACTTTAATGGGATGCATCGAGGTTACAATTTTAAAAATTTAAAGCAGTTGAATCAACACATATGGCCCAATAAAAATAGAAACTGGAATCATTATAGATCAAATTGGGAACACTTTAATAATTCACAGAAGCAATTCAATCATAGAAGATTCTGGAAAAATTCACAAAGAAATACTTACAATTGGAACAACTCATTCTACAATAAGAACAAAACTCATCAAAATCCAATGACTGGAGCCAATAAAACTCTCCATGCTGAAAAAAAAAATTAGTTCACAGGAAGGGAACCAGACAAATCTGGATTCCTAAGACTATTCTAGAAGGAATGAGCAACTTGTTTGGACCCAAACTTTCTTGGGTTCCAAATTCTCTTTGTCTAAATTGATTGTAGGTTGGTCTGACATCCGAGCATAACAGATGGTACCTAGATAGCGGCTGCTCCAGGCACATGATAGGTGATAAGACCAAATTCAGTGAATTGGAAATGAAGGTAGGAGGCTTGGTCAAATTTGGAGGGAAGAATAAAGGTAAGATCATTGGTGTAGGTACAATTGGTAAGTTCCCTTCAAACACAATTGAAAGAGTTCTACTTGTAGAAGGTCTTCAACACAACCTGCTTAGCATAAGTCAGTTATGTGGCAAGGGTCATAGAGTAATTTTTGATAATAAAGTATGCAAAACTTTTGAAGTTAATTTTGACAAAATCATGTTCATAGGACATAGAGTGAATAATGTCTACATTGTAGATCTTAAAGAAAATTCAGAATCAAACCTTTTCTTATCTGCTGATTTAGATAATAATGCTTACAACTGGCATAGACAGTTAGGCCATGCTAGTTATAGTACCTTAAATAAATTAGTGAAACATGATCTGGTTAGAGGGTTACCTAAAATAAAATTCAACACAAATTCAAAAATCTATGATGCATGTGCTCTGGGTAAACAAACTCGAAAGTCCTTTAACCTACGATCTGAGCCATCGTCCTCAAGGCCAATGGAATTGTTACATATGGATCCTTTTGGTCCTACTAGAACTCAGAGTCTGAATGGTAAAAGGTTTGGTTTTGTGATTATTGATGATCATTCTAGGTTTTCATGGATATTTTTCCTAACTAATAAAAATGATGCTTTTAAGAAATTTAAACAATTTTTCAATAAGGTCAAACAAGAAGGAAAATATAAAATCTGTTCAATTCAGTCTGACCATGGAGGTGAATTTGAAAACTCCATGTTTTCTGATTTTTGTTAAAATGAGGGACTAACTCATAAATTTTCTTCTGCCAGGACACCCGAGCAAAATGGAATTATGGAGAGGAGAAACCAAACTATCGTGGAGATGCCCCGAACTATGCTGATTAAGAGTCAACTACCAAGGAAGTTCTGGGCAGAGGCGGCCAACACAGCACGTTACACAATCAACAGGGCCATGGTAAGACCAGTACATAAGAAAACCTCTTATGAGCTCCTGAAAGGTAAGAAACCTAACTCAGCTCACTTCAGAATTTTTGGCTCCAAGTGCTTCATACATAATAATGACAAAAAGGACTTAGATAAGTTTAAAGCCAAAAGTAGTCCTGGAATACTCTTAGGTTACTCTGAAGTATCTAGAGCATACAGGGTTTTCAATATTTCTGAACAAAAAGTTGAAGAGTCTCCACATGTTATTTTTGATGAAACAAAAATTGCCACTAATCTTGAAAATGATGATAGGGACTCCAAGCATGATGGAGAGTTCCTAGAGGACAAGTTGAAGGAAGAAAATTCAGCACCTACTACATCAAGAGGTCCTGATCAGGGTGAGTCAGCCGAACCAGGTGAGTCCTCAATAAATTTAAAATTTCTGAAAGATCATCCTGTACAGAATATTATAGGAAACTTACATGATCCCTCTAGGACTAGGTCATATTATAGAGATGTAAATAACCAAGGCTTAGTTGCATTAATGTCTCAAATTGAACCCAAAACTATAGAAAATGCATTGAATGATGAATCTCAGGTTAATGCAATGAAAGCGGAACTAGGACAATTTGAATGAAATGATGTTTGGAAATTAGTCCCCAGACCTGAAAATGCAATTGTCATTGGAACAAAATGGATTTTTAGGAATAAAAAAAATGAAGAAGGAATAATTTCAAGAAATAAAACTAGATTGGTAGCTAAAGGCTATTGCCAGGTGTTTGGAGTAGATTTTGATGAATCATATGCTCCTGTTGCTAGATTAGAAGCAATAAGAATTTTACTAGCTTTTGCTTGTTCCAAAAATATTAAACTTCACCAAATGGATGTTAAGAGTGGTTTCTCGAATGGATTCATTAAGGAAGAGGTTTTTGTAGAACAACCCCCTGGATTTTAGATGTCTGCACACCCTAACCATATTTACATGTTGAATAAAGCCTTATATGGACTGAAACAGGCCCCTTGGGCCTGGTATGAAAGGCTGACAGAATTTCTGCTCAGCAAGGGCTACAAAAGAGGTAAGGTGGATTAGACTTTATTTACAAAGGTTCTAAATAAAAATCTCATCATAGTTCAGGTATACGTAGATGACATTATTTTCGGCTCAACATGCACCGAACTATGCAATGAATTCGCTGATTTAATGTCTAATGAATTTGAAATGAGCTTGGTAGGTGAACTGAAATATTTTCTTGGATTGCAAGTACAGCAATTAGATGATGGGTGCTTCATTAGCCAGACCAAGTACGCAATGGAAATTCTCAAGAGATTTGGTATGGACAAGTTAAAGCACATCTCAACTCCAATGGGTACCAATACATCTTTGGATACAAATGAGTCAGGTAAAGAAATTGATGCAAAATTATACCGAGGTATGATTGGATCCCTACTCTATTTGACTACCTCGAGACCTGATATACAATTTAGTGTAGGTATGTATGCTAGGTATCAATCTAGGCCTACTGAACTGCATCTAGCTGCTGTAAAAAGAATCTTCAGATACATATCTGCTACACTTACTTTAGGATTATGGTACCCTGCATCAAATTCTTTAGGTCTCATATTATACACTGATGCTAATTACGCTGGCTGCAAACTAGATAGGAAAAACACAAGTGGGCACTGTTAATTTTTAGGTGGGTGTCTGGTTTCTTGGGCTTCCAAGAAATAGCACTCTGTGACCCTCTCCACTGCAGAAGCTGAGTATGTAGCTGTAGGGAGCTGTGGTACACAAGTAATCTGGATTAAACACAAGCTTCAGGACTACCAAGTAAACCTGGGCTGCACACCCATATATTGTGATAATACTAGTGCCATTAATCTTGCAAAAAATCTTATCTGGCACTCACGCACCAAACACATTGAAATCAGACATCATTTCATCACAGATGAGGTTTCTAAAGGCACTTTTGAATTGATCCATATTGGCACTACACATCAGATAGCTGATATCTTCACTAAGCCACTGGACAATGAAAAATTCACCACCTTGAGGAGAGAATTGGGCATCTTTAAATAACCTTGAATTTTGAATTCTTTGAATAAAATGCATCCATGTTTCAGTGTCAACATTGAGCTGCATACCGTTCTCATCTGCATGCATCTACACTTAGCATTTGTCATACTTTAGTGAATTGCATTGGCATGCAGAACCTGTTGGTATATGAAATGGAATGCTGGGAGAAGGTCAGATCCCTTCTGACAGGAAAACCACATCATGTGTGAGGTGGTCATATGACCTACGTTCTCCGCCTGGTACCACAGGTTCATTTACATGTAGACCAGGTTTAATGTCCATCAATATTTTTTTTTGCATAGTAGTATATTTTGCATTCGAAGTGTCTGCATTTCTGATTCATAGTGTAAGGGGGAGCTTGGTCAATTTGTCAGTTAGTAAATTTAGGGGGCTGATTCAAAAGATGTTGAGAGGTCTAGCTGCTGCACAAAGCTCATTGAAAATCTTATACAGTCTGTTCACAACAGATAGAAACTCATGACTCTCTTAAACTTTTCAGTTTGAATAACTGAAATATAGCTAAGAAGGTTCTACCTAATAATCCTGCAAAGACCTCGACAAAGAATCTGAAGAATGTCTTCCTACATAATTAATGAGCATGGATCAAACTTAAAATTCGTATGTCATGAAATCTTCTAAAAGCTTGAAACTTAGATCTATGGAAGCAAATTCTCTGAGGATCAGTACATACGGTATTGTTTTCAAACATCACATACCAAAATAAAATAAAAACTTTTAGGGGTATCAAAATCTCAGAGCAATGATCTGGTTACCGAGAAACTAGAAGATTCATCAAAGAAATGAAAAATATGCTATGTCATGAAGTGCCTGAATATCTCTATTTAAAAAGTTTTTGGAAAATTAAAATTCATGGCAGAGTAATGGCATTAAAGTGTTGAGTAACTGGGGATTCTGGCCTCTGACCAAGGTGTCTTCTCAAGTAAAAAGACACTTCAAATGCTAACTCTGTTCTCTAAAGAGAAGTAATACAGTTATAAAACTGAGTAACTAGGGATTCCAGCCTCTAATCAAGGTGTCTCCTCATGTAACAATGTGTGATTTACCAAAATTACTCAATGGCAATTACGCTGCTCATGAAAGTAAAATCGGTCAACCCCCCTATTTTTGAAATAAATTGTAGACTGTTTGTCCCCAATACCTTTGGAATAACCATCAGTACATGAGTTTCTTGTCATCTGATCAGTACAGCATCTAGAAAGATCACTCTTGGCATAACTGTTAAACCTTGATTTTCCTTATTACTTATGTACGATGGTAATCTTCCTCTTACTCCATGTCTATCCTGATTATTAGATCTGAAGAACCTGAGCTTAATTCAATTCTCTTACTTACTCCTTTAAGAGATGGATTTGAAGTTTTCTATATTATGAATTTACTGTATTTCATTCAGTTCTCTCTCCACTCCTTTTGATGATGTCAAAGGGGTAGTGATTTTGGCTGGCATGAGTCATTGAGTGGCATGAGTCTTTGTGTTTTAAATCATTGTGTGGCATGAGTCTTTTTATTTTTGTTGATTTGATGGAAAATAAAAGGTTGTCATTGTCAGGGGGGAGTTAGTGTGAAGGAGTCAGTCTGCATGCATGTCAGGAACATTGTGCATTCTTCAGTGTGCATTCTTTAGTTTATCATCTCATCTTTGAATCTACCTATTTTGATTGCCCAAACTTCACCAATAAAATCTGAATAAAATCTTCATCGAAAACTCATACGATTGACATCATCAAAAAGGGGGAGTGTGTTGCATTCTACATTTTGATGATGTTAATGTTTTTATGATGTCAACGATTATGACTATATTTGACTGAAAATCAAAAAAGGGTGAAGTATGTTGAATTACTTGAATTGAATGATGATGATGATGTTATCAGTATTGAGCTGTACTTATTTTCATGTGCATGATGTCATAATTGTTGAATGATTCCTTTGATAGATAAGTCGCTGCACATACAATCATTGTGTTATATAAGGTCGATGCATATCACATAAAGTCTGTGCACATCACACTAAGGTCGATGCTAATGTAGAACTCATGCATACTAAGGTTGATGCTAATGTAGAACACATGCCACTAAGGTCGATGCTTGTATGATAGGGGTAGCAACTTAAGGTCGGTGCACATGCACATTGTTGCTGATGCGGGATGAACAGTGAACCCGGGACTCTAGCTCGCGGACATCCCTAAGCGCGGGAAAAGCGGGATCTGCGCAGTTGAGAAACCGGCAATGAGTCTGGTAGTCAACTCCCTTTCGTGCCCGGATCGGGTCACGGGATGGGTATCACTCTCTATCGCAGTGGTGATAAAAAATATCGGGCTAGATTAACCTATCACTCATGCAATGGAAATAGAAAACATACGAAATAAGTAAAATGTGAAGAGAGGAGCGGACATGATACCTCCACGCTACCGGGCGTGGGGAAGATGACCCCGACCGAACTTCATACTCCTGGAACAGTAAATAATTAAATTACAGCAATGAATATGACTATCCACTCCACGCTGGGAGGTAAAGGGCTACAATGGCGACCCAAGAGTAACGGGTTTGGATTGACGGCCAGCGATTTGGGCAACTCCGGTGGTGACGCGCACTGGCAATTGTAGGGCCTATGTCCTGGTCGGAGGGCCGAACGGGATGGGAGTGGTACCGCTGCGGTGGGGACTCCTAGAGGGACGATCCCTAGGAGGGGATCGTGCTGGTTCGTCACTTGGGAAGCGAGGCGGCCCGACGGTAGACGTTGTAGCTTCCTGCCCACAGATTTGTTACTCTATTTCAGGGTGCGCGATCCAGCGAAAACGACTGCTGCGATCAGCTCCAATCTCAGAACGTCACCAAACTGGTGCCATTGTGAAGCTAACTCGGAGATTTTCAACCCTCTATTGTTACAATAAATTTCCTATCTCTGTATTTGCCGTGGTTGAATTTATAACAGGCTGGCTCACAGAACCAGATCAAATAGGGCAGAAAGTGGATCTGCCTGAGAACTCGGTTTGACCGAAGATCAAACGATGGATTTTGGATCTAAAATTTTTATGGATGGTAGATGGCAAGGTAAGGAACACGGGGGTAATTTTTGTGTAATTTTTGGAGGTAGTTTGATATGGGAAATGGATTTTCTAACAGGGGTGGGTCGGATCTGGACTGCACAGGACATAATAAATTTAGAAAAATGTAGTGGTTTTTTGGATAGGAAATAAAATTCTTAAAATCACAAAAAAATTTGAGGACGAAGGGTTTGGTGCACAGAACTCCCAGTTCAAAGTTCAGCTCAATCTAAAATCGGAATGGGAGTGAAAGTGGCAAAGAGGTAGCTTGCTGGAACACAGATCTGCACAGAGACAGAATCTGTAGACCGCGGGGAATAAATGGTAAATGAAGGTAAACAAGGGAGGAAAAATGTTAATTTTTTTGTGGAGGCTGGGGGGAACATGGGGAACTCACCCTCAAAATATCAGATCGATCTAATCTGGGGATTGGGAGGAAGAATTCTGACACCATGCTGCTATCCAGGGGTGGACATAACTCCGGCGGGTTGGCGGTGGCGATGCAACGGCGGCTCGAACGTAGGCGGCGGCGGAGTTTCACACTTAGAGATGATATATCACTTGGAATCCACCAAGTTTTCTAGGGAATCCACCCTAAGAACATAGAAATCCAGCTACAGGGGAGAGGAGAGAGAGGGGGCGCCCAGGGCTTGCTCTTAGCAAAAATGCAATAAGCTTTTCGTTACTTCTTCATTAAATCTCTAATGACACTATACATAGGGTTATATAGAGAATGGCAAGGGGTGGGGGGCAGGGAATTTCGTGGGAGAGAGGGGGAGGGAGAGGGGGTGCGCCCCCTTGACTTAGGTGGAGGAGGGAGACCAAGGGGAGGAGGAAGGAAGCTTCCTTCCTTTGAAAATTAGAGGGAGGGAGTCAAAGTATGGTAGGTGGCAGCCTACCTCTTGGACCAAGAAGGGGGGGCGCCCCCTTCCACTAGCCTCCTAGCCCTCTTTAATTCAGCCACTTTCATACCTAGCACACCTAACCCTTGGACTTGTTCACATTGAACCTCTTTTGGCCCATTTAAGGCCCAAAACCCATTAACGCTAGCCCATTACCTATCCTAGCCCATTTGCCATATAGTAATACAATTGTCCAACATGGACTACAATAGGGCGCAACGAGGCCTAAAAATGTGAAATAGAGATGATGGCTTGGTCAATGCATCCACGTCCTCTGCGAGCTAATCGGGCCCCGGCATGTCCTCGTCCACCGGCGTGTATTGTAGTGTGTGTCTACACCAATTCTCCTCGGGTGGGAAGAACTCGACCATATCAAGTAAGGAGTACAGAAGCTCGTGTAGCTTCTACGGATCTATCCCATGGCTCTATCCATCTCATTGTAAGGTCGAAAGTCATTGTAGAACTTAACCCATGGCTCTATCCATCTCACCGGGTAAGGTATATCTATCCTTGAACTTGGGTTTTAACTATCCTTGGACTCAAGTTTTTAATTAGATTTCAATTTCTAACTATTTATTTTTTCTAATTCCCTAGGTTTGAAAACCTAGGCTCTGATATCACGAAGACTGTCACGCCCCGAGCGCAGAAGATTACCCGGAGGCGTGACGCGTCTATATAGATCGTGTCAATCATGTAATATCAAAGTGCGCGAATAACTAAGCTTTAACTCAAAATTAATACAAATATTACGAGCTGACAATTGTCACAACTAATCAAAGGATAAATACATATGTTCCCAGAGTCCAACGACTAGGCTTCAAATCTTAAGCAGTTCTAATCAAGTTGACTAATACAAATGACATAGATGAATTGATACAACTGACATAAGTGAACTAATACAATAACACAAAGGACATCACAATTAACATGACAATTGATGACTCCATTCTACACTCATCACTCAGACTCATCCCCTTCCGTGTTCTGGCCAATATCCAAATTACCTGAAAAGGTTAGAAAAATAACTAGATGAGCGAATCGCTCAGTTGGAATTACATCTCAAGATTTAACATGCTTTAAGTGGTTTACAAGTTCGATTAATGTTAGTAAAGTTATGCATGTAGATGAGTAGATATCAAGGATTGTAAAATCGACAAGAGCAGTGAAGGAATAACAAGTGAGAGTATAAGGATTCCAACTTCAATGCAGCAATAGCAAGAGATTCAAGCAAGTAATAACTGGAATTAACGAAAATCTTTCCAAGAGAGTAAGAACTCATGTCAAGCAAGTAATAGAAAGTAATATAAATTCAAGCATGTAAAATTGGAATTGGCTATTTATCAATTTCATTCAAGCAAAACTTTACCCTTCTGCGGGTCTCAAGTCAAATCAATCAAGTAATATCACGAGAATGAGTGGAATGTCTAAAGCCTAGCAAGCAAGTACTCCGGTGCAATGCCAAACACCGTGGTCAATAAACTCCCATGGGCACAAGTACCTTCGGGTGCTCCTCCCAGGACCAGACCGGGCCCTATATGCACAGCATTAATCATGTTTGTTGACATCCACTCTCATTTATAGCCAATATGGAATTTCAAGGTTTGACCAGTATGATATATAAGGTAGAATTATGGAATGGAATCCAAGGGCGCATTAATGTGTAGGGATGAACTAGGAGTGGAAACCAGTAACGTTTGATACACGGAAAAAAACTAGATAAGAGAGGTGCCTTATGGGCCACCTGACAATTTTAGAAACGACACCCTCACTGTGGGATGCCCTTCCTGGGAATTATACAGGGTTTAGAGGACCCTGTCAGGAGTTAAATATCACCTCTCAGGCTGCCATCTATCAGTGGAGATGGCAAAAATGAAAGCCTGACGATCAGGTTAACGCAATGAGCCAGCTGTAGTTCATCGCGTCAACCCTGCAGTTCATCGTGTCAACCCTACGAACAGGCTGGGTCGACTCATCAGTTCATCGCGTCAACCATGCGAACAGGCAGGGTCGACTCATCAGTTCATCGCGTCAACCCTGTGAACAGGCAGGGTCGACTCATCAGTTCATTGTGTTAACCCTGTGAACAGGCAGGGTCGACTCATCAGTTCATCGCGTCAACCTTGCGAACAAGCTGGGTCGACTCATCAGTTCATCATGTCAACCCTGTGAACTAGCAGGGTCGACTCATCAATTCATCGCGTCAACCCTGTGAACTGGCAGGGTCGACCTTGTGAGCAGGTAGGGTCGACTCATCAGTTCATCGCGTCAACCCTGTGAACTGGCAGGGTCGACTCATTAGTTCATCGCGTCAACCCAATGAACTGGCAGGGTCGACTCATCAGTTCATCGTGTCAACCCTGTGAACAGGCAGGGTCGACTCATCAGTTCATCGCGTCAACCCTGTGAACTGGCAGGGTCAACTCATCAGTTCAAATCTGTTGGCAGGGTCGACTCTGCCGTTCATCGCGTCAACGCGGTGAACTGGCTGGGTCAACTCTGCAGTTCAAAATCTGTTGGCAGAGTCGACTCAGCCGTTCATCGCGTCAACGTGGTGAATTGCCAGGGTCGACTCTGTAGTTCAAATCTGTTGGCAGGGTCGACTCTGCCGTTCATCGCGTCAACGCGGCGAACTGGCAGGGTGAACTAGAAGGGTCGACTCTGCAGTTCAAAATCTGTTGGCAGGGTCGACTCTGCTGTTCATCGCGTCAACGCGGTGAACTGGTAGGGTCGACTCTGCAGTTCAAATCTGTTGGCAGGGTTGACTCTGCCGTTCATCGCGTCAACGCGGTGAACTGGCAGGGTCGACTCTGCAGTTCAAAAAGGCTTAAGGTATTAATCTTTGATTAAGCTAGGGTATTAACCTTTGATTTAAGTTTATTTAGGTAAAACTGATGACATGGATAGATAGAGAAAACTGTAAGGATTATAGATCTTTATTCATGCACTCGTTTCATGCTTTAGTTGCTTAAATATCAGATTTTTAACATGACGTATCATACTAGTTTTCATTTTTAAAGGAACTAAATGGAGACAAGGTTTCTGGATAGGCTACCTACCAGATTAATTAGGTATGCTAATTAGTTAGTAAATCAACTAACATGTTAATTTGGTATGTTAACAGGTTAGTTAATAGCTAAACTAATAGGTTACGTAAAAACACGATAAAACTTGCGTTACACGGAAATATCGTATGGATATGAAGCTAATACATGCCAACTACCCTAGATTGAAGT
Source organism: Amorphophallus konjac (assembly GCA_022559845.1). Classification (NCBI taxonomy): domain Eukaryota; kingdom Viridiplantae; phylum Streptophyta; class Magnoliopsida; order Alismatales; family Araceae; genus Amorphophallus; species Amorphophallus konjac. The sequence goes on from CM040117.1 coordinate 155,912,348, forward strand.
TAATACATGCTAATCAATGCTAATCATCTTGGGTATAAGGCTAGTACATGCTAATTATCTTAGGTACGACGCTAATACATGCTAACACATGCTAATTATTCCAGGCATGAGACTAATACTTGCTAATACTTGCGAATTATTCTGGGTATAAGGCTAATACATGCTAATTATCTTAGGTATGAGGTTAATACATGCTAATCATCCTAGATTTAAGCTAACACATGCTAATTATTCTAGGTGTGAGACTAATACTTGCTTATACTTGCTAATACTTGCTTAATTATTCTGGGTATAAGACTAATGCATGCTAATTATCTTAGGTATGGGGCTAATACATGCTAATCATCTTAAGTATGAAGCTAATACATGCTTTATGAACACTAAATATCGCATGGAAATGAGCCTAAGACTAAATGCCTAGACTAATCATCCTAGATTAGCTACTAGTTTAGTTAAAAGTTGAGAACACCTACTTGTTGGAAGATCGTAGCAGCAGAACCCTTCTTTGTAATCCCTGCAGAGCTTTGCCCCAACCTTAGCTAGCCTAGAATGGGGGTAGCAAAGGGGTATGTTTATAGGGTCTGTCATGACCGAATGGGAGGCAAGATCTGAAATAATGGGGCTTTACAATTTGTACAGGCTGGAGAGATAAGGGATAATGTTTGGACAGCCAATCCATGACCCAGATCGTAAAGTCTGTCTCCCACATTCATACACGATCCCTCTTCAATGTGCACACTTTCAAAGTCTATACATCCTCAAAGTCTATACATTGGCTTCACAAAGTCTGCACATCACAAAGTCTGTACATTGCTATTGCTAGCCTATTCACTAAGTCTATACATCACAAGTCTGTACATCCTCTCCCTCTCAAAGTCTATACGTTGGCTTCCTCTCAAAGTCTGTACATCACAAAGTCTATACATTGGCTATTGCTAGCCTATTCACAAAGTCTGTACATTGGCATCTTTTCCTACGTTGCACTTCCAAGTCTGTACGTTGTTAGCTTATAATGTATAATTAATTGGCACAAAAAGTAAATGGTGGATGCTAAAGATTTGAACCCAGGTCATTGGGTTGAAAGGTAAGTTACTTAACCAACTACACTAGAAAGCCACTTGTTAAGTGAATACTCTTTACGTATGATAACTATGTGTTCCAACTTCTTACATAAACTAGAGTTTATCTAATTTTTTTTTTTGGGAAATATTATTAATATATATATATATATATTTATACGGGATGCTACACCCTCCCCCACTTAAAAGAATTTGGTCCCTAAATTCAATTACATTATACGGAGACAAGGAGGGTGAGAATTACTTACGGACTAGAATAATTCTGGAAATCTCCTTTTCATAGACTCCTCGGTTTCCCATGTAGCTTCTTGTTCTAAGCATCGATTCCATTGAATTTTTACCATAGAGATCATCTTGTTCCTTAGAACTCGGATTTCTTGGTCGAGGATCTTTACTGGCCTTTGCTCATAGGTGAGGTCCTTCTGTATCACCAAGTCAGTGTGATCGATGACGTGTGAGAAATCGTGCACGTATTTCTTTAGCATAGAAACATGAAATACGTTGTGCACTTCTGACAGTTGTGGAGGTAGGGCGATACGATAAGCCACTTCGCCTACCCTTTCCAGTACTTCGAATGGACCGATAAACCTTGGTGTTAATTTGCCTTTAACACCGAATCTTCTAATGCCTCGGCCGGGAGATACCTTGAGGAAAACATGATCTCCGACTTGAAATTCCAGGTCTCGCCTTCTGTTATCGGCATAAGATTTCTGCCTGGACTGTGCTATCATTAACCTTTCTCTAATGAGTTGTATCTTCTCGGTAGAATCTCGCACCATGTCAGGACCTAGAATTTGTTTTTCACCGACTTCATCCCAGCATATGGGAGATCGGCAACTCCTGCCATATAATGCCTCAAAAGGTGCCATTTGTATGCTGGCTTGATAGCTGTTGTTATATGCAAATTCGGCTAGTGGTAAGTGGTCATTCCAACTACCGCCGAAGTCTATAATGCATGCCCTTAACATATCTTCCACAACTTGATTAGTCCTCTCGGTCTGTCCATCTGTCTAGGGATGAAAAGCAGTGATGTAGTTGAGTCTCGTCCCCAAGGAGTGTTGCAGGCTCTTCCAGAAATAAGAGGTGAAGCGCGGGTCTCGGTCAGATACGATCGAGACGGGAACTCCATGCAATCTAACTATTTCCTTCATATACAGGGCAGCAAGTACGTCGACTGACCATCGACTTTTGATGGGTAAGAAATGGGTCGATTTAGTTAACCGGTCGATAATTATGCAAATTCCATCATATCCGCCCCTAGACTTGGGCAAACCCATGATAAAGTCCATGCCAATGTCTTCCCACTTCCACTTGGGAATATCCAACGGATGTAGCTTTCCGGCGGGTTTTTGATGTTCCGCCTTCACTTGTTGGCATGTGAGGCAACGAGACACAAAGTCTGCTACCTCCCTTTTCATGTTAGGCCACCAGAAAGTTCTTTTCAAGTCTTGGTACATCTTAGTGGCTCCAGGGTGGATTGTGTACCTCGATCTATGAGCTTCTTCAAGAATCTTCTTCTTCAATTCGGACAGTCGGACACACATGTCCGTTCATGAAATAGTAATCTGCCATCAGGTGCCAGCTTGAAATCCAGTCTCTCGTCCAGCTTGCTCTTTATCTCCACTAGCGAGGGATCCTCTTCTTGTAACTTCTTGATTTCAGGTAGCAAATCTGGATGTAGGCTCATATGAGATAGAATAATACACATGTTCTTCTCATCTGTGCTGATATCAAGCTCAGAGAATTTCTCCAGCAGTTTCCATTCTTGTATCATGCAGTTGGCCAATATTGTTCTCGGCTTTCGACTAAGGGCATCAGCTACGGAATTACCCTTACCAGGATGGTACTGTATAGTGAAGTCGAAATCCTTGAGATACTCGAGCCAACGCCTTTGCCGCATGTTCAGCTCCTTTTGGGAGAATAAGTACTTGAGGCTTTTATGATCGGAGTACACAGTGAATTGTTCTCCGTAGAGATAGTGCCTCCAGATCTTTAAAGCGAATACTACTGCGGCCAGTTCTAAGTCGTGAACTGGGTAGTTCTCTTCATGTTTCTTCAATTGTCGGGAAGAGTATGCAATGACTCTCCCATTCTGCATCAATACACATCCGAGACCAATACCAGAAGCATCGGTATATACCTCGTATTTTTCTCCTTCCATTGGTAATGATAAGACTGGAGCAGTGGTCAAGAGATCCTTCAAAGTTTGAAAACACTTTTCACAGTCTTCCTTCCACTCATAAGGCACTTCCTTGCGGGTTAACCTGGTCAGGGGAACAGCAATTTTGGAGAAGTCCTTTATAAAACGCCGGTAGTAACCAGCTAGACCCAAGAAGCTCCGAATCTCAGTTACATTTGTGGGTCGTTCCCAGTTCTTCACGGCTTCGACCTTTGATGGGTCAACAGCAATTCCGTTCTTCGAAATGATATGGCCTAAGAAGGATACTTCCTCGAGCCAAAACTCGCATTTGCTGAATTTGGCATATAGCTTGTTTCCCCTTAATATCTGCAATGCCTTCTTGAGGTGTTCTTCATGATCCTCTTCGGTCTTTGAATAGATCAGAATATCATCAATAAAGACCACAATAAATTGGTCTAAATAGGGCCTGAATATGCTGTTCATTAACTGCATAAAAGCTGCGGGGGCATTTGTTAGTCCGAAAGGCATAACAGTAAATTCGTAATGCCCATACCTGCTTCGGAATGCAGTTTTATGAATATCTTCTTCTTTGATCTTCAATTGGTGGTAACCAGAACGAAGATCAATCTTGGAGAAATATAAAGCTCCAGATAGTTGATCGAACAGCTCATCAATCCTTGGCAGTGGATACTTGTTCTTGATTGTAAGGTGATTTAGCTGTCGATAATCTATGCATAATCTCATCGATCCGTCCTTCTTTTTGACGAATAGCACGGGTGCTCCCCATGGGGAAGTACTCGGCCTGATGAAACCCTTGTTCAATAACTCCATTAGCTGCTCTTTTAGTTCCTTCAGCTCAGCAGGGGACATTCTGTATGGTGCCCTGGAAATAGGACGAGCACCAGGGACAAGGTCGATTGTGAACGACACTTCCCTTTCCGGGGGTAAGCCGGTTAAATCTTCTGGAAAAATATCAGGAAAATCCCGAATTACACGGATGTCTTCAAGTTTAACCTTCTCGACTTCCGTGGCAGTCACGAATGCTATGAAAGTCATGCATCCCTTATTCATAAGTTTACTAGCTCGGAGTGCTGATATAAGAAGTGATTTACTCCGAGGGCTATTGTAAACTAGCTCTGGGAAATCTACGAAAGTTACCTTGCCATGCCGGCAGTCTACAGTTGCTTGGTATGTGGATAGCCAGTCGGCACCTAGTATGACATCATAACCCTTTATATCTAGGCATATCAGGTCAGCAGGTAAATTATTTCCCTTAATCATCACTTCACAGTTTGGATAGTGATAAGTGCTATCAGACTCATTCCCAAGAGGTGTAGATATGACCAAATCTAACAGTTCATGTTTCTTAGAAAATGAAGCAGCAAAGTTCTTGGAAACGAATGAATGAGTTGCTCCGGTATCGAATAAAACTTGAGCAGTTTTTGAACAAATAGTGAGAATACCTTCCACAATTCCACCTTTAGTGGGTTCCGTCTCTTGGAGAGCTTGCAGACGGCCTTGTTTCTTTACCGGACGCTTCTCGTCTTTGGTGTCTTGTTCCTTCATCAGTGGGCAGTCTGGGATTCGATGCTCTCGGCTCCCACATCGAAGACAAGCTCCTAACTTTCTCCAGCATTCCTCGGTCTTATGACCAGCTTTATCACAATACTTGCAAATCTCCTTTGATGGTGTGGTGGTGGAGAATGGCCTGTCATTCTTCTGGAATTTCTTCACCTTAGAGGGCTCCCCTCCCATGAAGAATCGCTTCTTGTTGAAGGATTGTTTGAATTTTCCCGGGCTTGTGACGGGTTCCTTCTTGTCTCTTCCTCGGATTCTCTCAGATAATTCGGTGGCGTCTTCCAGCAGTTGAGCACGCCGAACCATCTCCGAATAGACTTGGATGTCCATCGGGGCAAGTTGTGTGATATAATGGGGCCGAAGCCCGTTGAGGAATCTTCTCGCCTTCATCTTTTCCGTACACACCAAGTGGGGTGCATACCTAGATAATCTGGAGAATTGGGCCTCATACTCAGTCACTTTCAAGCCCCATTGTTTTAGAACGGCGAATTCCGTGGCTTTCTTTTCCTGGATATGATCGGAGAAGTACTTGTTGTTGAAATGCTCCGTGAATTCATCCCATGTGACATGATATTCTGGCAGTGTTGCTTCTATGGATTCCCACCAGCATCGAGCGTCCCGCTCTAGTTGGAATACGGCAAGTAAAACCTTCTCTTCATCCGCGCATTGCATCACACAGAAGATTCGTTCCATCTCCTTTAGCCAATTCTCGGCATCCTCGGGGTCGGACGAACCCATGAACCTCGGTGGGTTCATGTTACGGAAACTTCGGTGGAGATCTCCCGCTCCACGATTTGCTCCACCTTGGGCCACTTGCTGTAGTGCCTGTGTGAGGCCTTGCACGGTGCGCTGCATCTCGCGCCATTGTGCTCTTTCCGCAGCCATGATCCTACAAAAGAGTTAAGTATGATAAAGATCGGATTTACTTGTAAGGTCGAAAGTCATTGTAGAACTTAACCCATGGCTCTATCCATCTCACCGGGTAAGGTATATCTATCCTTGAACTTGGGTTTTACCTATCCTTGGACTCAAGTTTTTACTTAGATTTCAATTTCTAACCGTTTATTTTTTCTAATTCCCTAGGTTTGAAAACCTAGGCTCTGATACCACGAAGACTGTCACGCCCCGAGCGCGGAAGATTACCCGGAGGCGTGACGCGTCTATATAGATCGTGTCAATCATGTAAATATCAGAGTGCGCGAATAACTAAGCTTTAACTCGAAATTAATACAAATAGTACGAGCTGACAATTGTCACAACTAATCAAAGGACAAATACATATGTTCCCAGAGTCCAACGACTAGGCTTCAAATCTTAAGCAGTTCTAATCAAGTTGACTAATACAAATGACATAGATGAATTGATACAACTGACATAAGTGAACTAATACAATAACACAAAGGACATCACAATTAACATGACAATTGATGACTCCATTCTACACTCATCACTCAGACTCATCCCCTTCCGTGTTCTGGCCGATATCCAAACTACCTGAAAAGGTTAGAAAAACAACTAGATGAGCGAATCGCTCAGTAGGAATTACATCTCAAGATTTAACATGCTTTAAGTGGTTTACAAGTTCGATTAATGTCAGTAAAGTTATGCATGTAGATGAGTAGATATCAAGGATTGTAAAAATCGACAAGAGCAGTGAAGGAATAACAAGTGAGAGTATAAGGATTCCAACTTCAATGCAGCAATAGCAAGAGATTCAAGCAAGTAATAACTGGAATTAACGAAAATCTTTCCAAGAGAGTAAGAACTCATGTCAAGCAAGTAATAGAAAGTAATATAAATTCAAGCATGTAAAACTGGAATTGGCTATTTATCAATTTCATTCAAGCAAAACTTTACCCTTCTGCGGGTCTCAAGTCAAATCAATCAAGTAATATCACGAGAATGAGTGGAATGTCTAAAGCCTAGCAAGCAAGTACTCCGGTGCAATGCCAAACACCGTGGTCAATAAACTCCCATGGGCACAAGTACCTTCGGGTGCTCCTCCCAGGACAAGACCGGGCCCTATATGCACAGCATTAATCATGTTTGTTGACATCCACTCTCATTTATAGCCAATATGGAATTTCAAGGTTTGACCAGTATGATATATAAGGTAGAATTATGGAATGGAATCCAAGGGCGCATTAATGTGTAGGGATGAACTAGGAGTGGAAACCAGTAACGTTTGATACACGGAAAAAACTAGATAAGAGAGGTGCCTTATGGGCCACCTGACAATTTTAGAAACGACACCCTCACTGTGGGATGCCCTTCCTGGGAATTATACAGGGTTTAGAGGACCCTGTCAGGAGTTAAATATCACCTCTCAGGCTGCCATCTATCAGTGGAGATGGCAAAAGCGAAAGCCTAACGATCAGGTTAACGCAATGAGCCAGCTGTAGTTCATCGCGTCAACCCTGCAGTTCATCGCGTCAACCCTACGAACAGGCTGGGTCGACTCATCAGTTCATCGCGTCAACCCTGCGAACAGGCAGGGTCAACTCATCAGTTCATCACGTCAACCCTGTGAACAGGCAGGGTCGACTCATCAGTTCATCGCGTCAACCCTGTGAACAGGCAGGGTTGACTCATCAGTTCATCACGTCAACCCTGCGAACAGGCTGGGTCGACTCATCAGTTCATCGCGTCAACCCTGTGAACTAGCAGGGTCGACTCATCAGTTCATCGCGTCAACCCTGTGAACTGGCAGGGTCGACCCTGTGAGCAGGTAGGGTCGACTCATCAGTTCATCGCGTCAACCCTGTGAACTGGCAGGGTCGACTCATCAGTTCATCGCATCAACCCTATGAACTGGCAGGGTCGACTCATCAGTTCATCGCGTCAACGCTGTGAACTCGCAGGGTCGACTCATCAATTCAAATCTGTTGGCAGGGTCGACTCTGCCGTTCATCGCGTCAACGCGGTGAACTGGCAGGGTCAACTCTGCAGTTCAAAATCTGTTGGCAGGGTCGACTCTGCCGTTCATCGTGTCAACGTGGTGAACTGGCAGGGTCGAATCTGCAGTTCAAAAAGGCTTAAGGTATTAATATTTGATTAAGCTAGGGTATTAACCTTTGATTTAAGTTTATTTAGGTAAACTGATCACATGGATAGATAGAGAAAACTGTAAGGATTATAGATCTTTATTCATGCACTCGTTTCATGCTTTAGTTGCTTAAATATCAGATTTTTAACATGACGTATCATACTAGTTTTCATTTTTAAAGGAACTAAATGGAGATAAGGTTTCTGGATAGGTTACCTACCAGATTAATTAGGTATGCTAATTAGTTAGTAAATCAACTAACATGTTAATTTGGTATGTTAACAGGTTAGTTAATAGCTAAACTAATAGGTTACGTAAAAACACGATAAAACTTGCGTTACACGGAAATATCATATGGATGTGAAGCTAATACATGCCAACTACCCTAGATTGAAGTTAACACATGCTAATCAATGCTAATCATCTTGGGTATAAGGCTAGTACATGCTAATTATCTTAGGTACGACGCTAATACATGCTAACACATGCTAATTATTCCAGGTATGAGACTAATACTTGCTAATACTTGCTAATACTTGCTAATTATTCTGGGTATAAGGCTAATACATGCTAATTATCTTAGGTATGAAGCTAGTACATACTAATCATCCTAGATTTAAGCTAACACATGCTAATTATTCTAGGTATGAGACTAATACTTGCTAATACTTGTTAATACTTGCTTAATCATTCTGGGTATAAGACTAATACATGCTAATTATCTTAGGTATGAGGCTAAAACATGCTAATCATCTTAAGTATGAAGCTAATACATGCTTTATAAACACTAAATATCGCATGGAAATGAGCCTAAGACTAAATGCCTAGACTAATCATCCTAGATTAGCTACTAGTTTAGTTAAAAGTTGAGAACACCTACTTGTTGGAAGATCGTAGCAGCATAACCCTTCTTTGTAATCCCTGCAGAGCTTTGCCCCAACCTTAGCTAGCCTAGAATGGGGGTAGCAAAAGGGGTATGTTTATAGGGTTGTCATGGCCGAATGGGAGGCAAGATCTGAAATAATGGGGCTTTACAGCTTGTACAGGCTGGAGAGATAAGGGATAATGTTTGGACAGCCAATCCATGGCCCAGATCGTAAAGTCTGTCTCCCACATTCATACACGATCCCTCTTCAATGTGCACACTTTCAAAGTCTGTACATCCTCAAAGTCTATACATTGGCTTCACAAAGTCTGCACATCACAAAGTCTGTACATTGCTATTGCTAGCCTATTCACTAAGTCTGTACATCACAAGTCTGTACATCCTCTCCCTCTCAAAGTCTATACATTGGCTTCCTCTCAAAGTCTGTACATCACTTTTTCTCAAAGTCTGTACATGACAAAGTCTATACATTGGCTATTGCTAGCCTATTCACTAAGTCTGTACATCACAAGTCTGTACATCCTCTCCCTGTCAAAGTCTATACATTGGCTTCCTCTCAAAGTCTGTACATCACAAAGTCTATATATTGGCTATTGCTAGCCTATTCATAAAGTCTGTACATTGGCATCTTTTCATACGTTGCACTTCCAAGTCTGTATGTTGCTAGCATATAATGTATAATTAATTGGCACAAAAGGTAAATGGTGGATGCTACGATTTGAACCCTGGTCATTGGGTTGAAAGGCAAATTACTTAACCAACTACACTAGGAAGCCACTTGTTAAGTGAATACTCTTTACATATGATAACTACGTGTTCCAACTTCTTACATAAACTAGAGTTTATCTAATATTTTTTTTTGGAAATATTATTAATAAATAAATAAATATATATATATATATATATACGGGATGCTACAACCTAAGTACTCAACCCTTCCATCCTATCCACTCGAGTACTTAACACATCCATACGCTCACTCAACCCATCCATTTTCCCCATAAGAGTTCGGAACATTGTGGCCACTTCATCGGAACTATAGACTCGGGATTCCGCCATAGGTGGTGGTGGGGGTGAGTATTGAGTACCTCGACGAGTGGGCATGCAAGACACGGAGTAGGAGACACCGACTAATGCAAATGCACACTACCAGATGATGCACCTAGACATAACCAAAACTCGGCATGTGGCGGAGTTAATCGATCCGAAGATCACTCGCGCAAGTGTGCGGCCTTCTCGATAGGCGTAGCCTAACGTTCGGACAACACCTTTAGATATACCGAGTTATTGGGATCCAATGCAAAAGACACACCTTTTTTTTGTTTTAAAATAATGATGACCCTAAACACGACTTAGACAATGACTAATGGCTAGACGTAAATGACACTTTTTGTTGACACCCTAGACTCAACCTCGCTCTGATACCAAATTGATGCGGGATGGACCACGGACACGACAAGCTCGCGATTGTACCTTAACGAGGGAAGTGTCGGAAGTGCGCGATTGAGAAACCGACAATGAGCTAGGGTGATCGGCTCTCTTTTGTGCCCGGATCGGGTCACGGGACGGTCACTCTCTCTCTCGCAGCAGCGGTGCTAAACATCATATAGCGAGCCAGATATCCCTACATATGCTCTCTAGTAGCGGCATAAAGATATATATGCGAAGGAAAGTAAATGCCGAGAAGGGAGCGAAAACGATACCTCCACGCTACCGGGCGTGGGGAAGACGGACCCGACCGACCTCGTACTCCCAGAACAAATATTACACAATAATGACAGCAATGAAATATCACCCACTCCACACAGGGAGGTAAAGGGCTACACAAGTGGGTCCGGGAGGACCAAATTCGGGTTGACGGGCGGCTTCTCGCGTCTCTTCGGCAACACACGTACTCGCGACCATGGGGCCCACGTGCTGTCCAGAGGAGCCGTGTGGGACCCGATGGCACCACTATAGTGGGGACACCTGGGGAAGTGCCCCCTGAGATGGCGGCACGCTGGAACGTCGACCGGAGGCCGGGCGGCTCCGTTCGGCACCGGTCGGAATAACCGGCCACGGATCTGCCGGTTCTATTTTCAGGCGCGCGCTCCGGCGAGAACGGACGCTGCGATCAGCCCCGATGCCGGATCGACACGAAACTGGCACCGTTGGAAAACTAACTCGAAATAATTCAATCTAAGACCAGAGAGAAAAAATGGAGTGCTCCATATCTGGTCTTGACAGAATTTTCAAGCTGCTGTTGTACAGTGGCCGAAATCTCAGATCAACAGAGGAGTTGTCTGAGAACTGCCGTTGACCGATGGATAGACCTCCGCATCTAGAGTTGGGGTCGTCAGAAACATTGTAGAGAATTGAACAAGGAAGACGGGAATATTTTTTGTGAAAAGTTTTGTGGAGAATTGAATTTTCTAAGAATTGTATACTGGACTGTGGTCGGATCTGGAAATAGACTGGCAGAACTGTAGATAGGAACTTGGACGAATTTTAGAAAATATGTGGAGGGTTGAACAAAAATCAAGAAAATTTGTGGAAAAATGGAAAGGTGGACAGAATCTCCAGTAAAATTTAGGACTCCTGGGAAAATCAAAAGATGGGTCGAATATGAGAAACTCAGGCGGACTATTACAGTGAACAGACAACAGATAGATCTGGGAAGGGGTTGAAAACCGAAAATGGGAAAATAGGAAAAGAAAGAATTTGGGCGTGAATTTTTTTTTGGAGATGGGGTTTTAAGTGGAGAACAACCTCTAAAAATTTCAGATCAAGAAGATGTCGGCATTGATTGCAGGAATTCCCGTAGTAGACCTCGGTTCTGTAAAACAGAACCTTGGCAGCACTTCAGAATCGGTGTCGCGGCGGCTCGTTGGCGGCACAGATGGCGGCGGCGGCACCGGAGATGAACTCAGAGATTGAGGGGGAGGAGATAGAGAGGATCCACCCTAGAATTGGGGGTTGGGGAAGGAATAACCAGAGGGGAGAGGGCTGGGGGTGCAAGAAGCTCCTTGGCTTACACAATTTTTCTATTCTTCATTAATTATCAAATGGAAAATACAACGTTTTATATGCTCCTCATCAAATGCAATCTCCACCTTTGGATCTAGGGGTGGGGAATGGATGGCTTGGATGAAGTGTGACCAGCACACAAAAAATAAAAATAAATTAAAAGGGGGGGGGGGGGCTATTGACCAAGGGGAGGGGGGTAGGTGGCATCTTGGACTTTCATGTCTATTTGTCCCCCATGTGGACAATTGACATTCAACCCTTCTAGATGGCCACCTAGTATGGTTGACCAGCCCCACATGGATGACATGGACCAATGGGAAAGGGCTGAGGGCCCCCTTTCTGGTCCTACTGACAAATTACGTAGAAACCCACACAATCCGTGGGAATGACGCATTGGCTTACAAAGCCGTACAATTGCGCATATACTTTCCCATGGATATACAAATAAACTAAATGACAGAAATGAAAAATAAAATGTACATGCTCAGCATCGATTCCCATTAGATACTCTGTTTTGGGAGAAACGGTTTAGGTGGGTTTCCGTGGTTTTCCTCCCGTCGATTCCCCTTTTGTTTTCCTCTCCTGATATAATGTAAGTGAAGGGGGGGGGGGGGGGGGATGATATGAGCCCATCCTCCCCTCACCATATTTCATCCCTTCTCCTCCTCTGTAAGCTCTCTTCCCTACAACTGAGGAGATGGCGACCGTGCGGCAATGCCGGCATCGAATGCTAATGTACTATGTCTTTTACCTCCCGTTGTAGGATGAATGATATGTTAATGATCCGAATGATATTATGCTATGCATGCCCCCTCTATTCCTCCCTCTTTCCATCTGCTTGCATTACTTCTATATGCGTAACCTGTGTTTTGCTTGCCGGTTCTCCGTGCTAACACCGAATATGCCCTGGGTTGTTCCAGGGCAACATTAACATCATCATCCCTCTCCCCGGGGTTTCTTTCTAATGGGACGATTATATAGAGTCCCTACCATCTTTGCCAAGGGTTTAATCGCCAAAGGTATATATACACCTGTGCCTCCCTAGTGAACTCCGGGACTATCCCTCACTGCCCTTCTGTTCTCAATCATGAACCGAGGGGAATGAGGCCATCCCTACAATCTGGGCACATGGTTCCCTCATATTATCGTCTCCCTGTATGCTATACACCGACTGTGTGGAGAGTCACCCTCTCCAACTGCTGTGACCCGCATTCTAATTCGTTGGTCCTAAAGACTGATTTGCTAACCTCTACATATATACATACATATATAATTAATCGCAGTCGGTCCATTGGCTGAGTGCATCCTGCATATGCATCACATGTAATTGTTCTTCTTGCAGAATCCGGTGATCGGGGAGAGGGGACATTCCCCATGAATCACCAGTGGATCATAGGGTCATACCCCTTCGTGGTATGTATCCTTATGAGCCATCCGGTGAATATAAATAGGGCTTCAGTCCAACATTAAATCCACTATCCCTAAGGGAACTAGTGGTGGCCATGGGTCGTGTGCCCCTCGTAGGCTAGTCCTCGGGGCTTCCTTCCCTATTGGTCATCCCTTTTGATCGTGCTTCGACCACGGGCTGTGTACCCCTCGTAGGCTTCGCCCTCAGGGTTTCCTCCCTATTGGTCGTCCCATCCGATCGAGCTCTAACCCACGGAAGAATGGTGCCCCTCACAGGCTAGTCCTTGGGGTTTCCTATCCGATTGGGATTCACTGGCCGCCATTGTGTTGTCCGACTTGTTAGGGGCTTACTCCGCACATGAGTATGACCCCGCTTCTCCCCTGTAATCCTTCAGGGATGGGGAGATGCTGCCCAAATTTCACCAAGGTTTAACTAATCAGTTACCCTTGTGATTTGGACTAAATAAAGCATACTTTTGAAAGAATGAACCTCCGTGCTCGAGTATGAACCTCGCACGAACTCATGACTCTACCTCTGGGGCATCCAGGACTCCAGTTTAATAATTAATTAACCCAATTAATGTCAAAGGGGCTAACAAGCAACTTTGGAATTCAAACGGATTGAAAATAGCAAGAAAACAGCTTAATCCGGCGTGCCCCTAATCTGGCGCGCCCTAATGCGGCGCGCTACCCCCCGTGCCGTATTAACTTTAGACTCAAAATGAGAAGTTATCAAGTGGTTCTATTCCGGCGCACCCTATTCCGGCGTGCCCCAAGCCCATCGCGTCGGTTTAGCCCATCACTCCATACCGCGCCGTTTTAGCATTTTTTACCTACGCTACCCCGCGCCGTTTTAGCCTATACCTACGCTTGACCGCGCCAGATTCGAGCCAATTGTTTCCTTTTGCGCCGTTTTAACCCCGCATTCATTCCCGGGGCAACCCTTGCCTTCTATGACGGGGATTGGTCAACCTAATTTACCATGGGTCGGGTAAAAAGAGATTATTTAATTTAAACCTATTTTCTATCATGCTCTTATTGTATGCATTATATATGTTCATGTATATATATATCACCTTGGTGCATGCTGGCATGAGCTGACTCTTTGGTATATCAAATGGTGATTAGCAGAAGGGCGGGTTATGCTTGACCGGAGGCCTTCACTATGCGTGATGGTGGCCCTCGGACCTACGTTCTCCACCACGTACCAGGAGCCGGCCTAATAAATAAATGCTACCATATTATGTGCTTGCATGCAATCACATCTTTCACATATTCTACGGGCCCCATGGCCTCTCTATTTTGGCGATTAATCAAGGGTTTTATCTCTTCTGGAGAGATGTAATTAACACCGTAGCCTTTATGGTACGGCGGGTTCTGGGTCCCGACACGATCACACATCTTCGTCTGATTAGTCAGACGGTGCGCATAATAAACTTGTCACTCAGTGACTGGCACGCCTAATTAATAAACCAAATAAACAAGCAAAATAAACAAATAAACATCAAATAAAAATATTCTAAATAAAAATCCATCCCCACAAGCTGGCACGCCCGGTGGGACTCAACCTCCCTTCATCTCTTCGTCAAAATAGAGGAACCATGGGGCCCCCACCTAACTACGTCAAATGCTACTTATTCATTCGTCTTATTTCTCCTCTATTTAGGTTGAAGTGATGGTGAGTGGACTGTCTGGAGTTGTTTTCGGTCCCCAAATCGTGGCCGACCATGCAGCATACGGATACCTTGCCGTACCTACTACCTTCGACAACTTTCCCCCGGTCGTTGGCTTCCCCAACTTCTTGGGAGTTGCATTCGCGGATCTCCTAAACGTGGAGAGTTCTGGACCTGCGGAGCTGAAGAACAACAAAGCTGCGGCCCGCCGAAGTAAGGGCTAAATTAATAAAACTCTACTGAAAACTTTGGTGATCGTGAGCTGCCACGTCCACCATACTGTTTGCCTAACTGTGGCACATGAGAAGAAGCCTGCTGGGGGCAACAAGAAGAGCTCCAGAGGAAGAATTGTTGCTACTCCTCGGAGTCAACTTTCAGCATCTGGGAAGTCCTCGTTAATCGGCGGCATCCGAGTCTACTTCAAAGGTCGCGGTGCCGAAGTTCTGTCGGATCGGATCATCCCGACTGTGCCCACTCACAATCCCTTCCAAGTGCTGGCAAGCCGGAGGATGAATTTTAAAGACAACAAGCAAGGGAGGCCAATCCCGAACTTACCAAAGTTTAAGCAAATTTGGGTTCCCAAGAGGATCCGAGGCCCTACACCAGCCTCACAAGGCTTCAAAGATTCTGCGGATGTTCCTAATAGAGGGGGCAAAGAGAATATGAATGCGGAGAAAGTCATGATTGCAACTCCACCCGCCGCTAGGGCCTGTGCAAGGCAGGCTGATATTTCTAAATATTCAAGAAGCTTCAATCAAGCTGCCAAGCTGATACGACTTTCACATATGCCGTCTGTCCGAGTCCAAGGGTTGTCTCCTGCCATTTCTCCAGAGTGTCATCAGGAAGAGATGACAAAGAGGGTCCGGGAATATTTCTGTAACTTCAAGAATTCCTCCCTGGGCCAGCAAATATTGCTTCATGTCGTCAGGGTCGGAGAAGAAGAAAAAGACAAAATGCCACCCATGGTGGCGAATGAAAAAGAGAAGCAAGGTGGGGCTGGAAGCTTTGAAAGGTCTTCACAAAATGAAAAGATGAAAAGAATGTCAACAAATGAAGGGCCAACTCTCCCTAGTCAGGCCCAAAGGGGAGTAAGAAAGTACAGTAGAAGAATGCAAATCCTCACCTGTAATATGACAGGGGTGATGAGCGGGCATGGCGCCCTGCCAAATGAACTAGAACGGCTGGCCGAGGTTGCCGAAAGAAAAGACCCGGTGACAGGGTGGGGTAAAATTGAGGCTGAGTTACTGCAAGTCTCTAAGGACAAGTGGGTTGCTGATGAAAATAACACTACTCTCAATACCAAGACAATGGCATCTGAAGAAGAAGGGGTACCCCTGTCTGGATGCACCTTTGGTGAAGCACTCGAGGGCAGCAGTAGCAAAATAGCTATGGACCCTGCCGTGCTGATGACGCTGCAAAGGTACCAGCAGGAGGTAGAACTGCTGAAGAGAAAATTGAATGAAAAGACTGGGCACGCTATGGCGCCCAAGGAACCGGGGGCATGAGCCGAGCTATCACATGAAGGTTTCAACCCCGAGGGTGCTCCTTCACAGGCCATTCTACAAACTACATCTCAGAATTGGGCTACTCCTCAGCGTTATTCCCAACGGCTCCAGCCAGCATGGCCAATGCCCCTTCAGATGCAGTGGCAGGCTCCCCTATTGGAGCCTTTGCCATCCAATGATATGACTTCGCCCGCATTATTGATGCAGCCCACCCACCTCTGCCCTCAACTAGAAGAGCCATCTATGCTGAATAAGTTGATGGTGGAGCAGATGATCGAGGTAAGACTGCCAAAGAGGGGTGGTGATGACTATGCCCCCTTTGACATATATGAAGTACCATATCCAGCCCATCACGCTACCAAAAGATTGCCACCCGGCGTCAATAAACTCCCAAAATTTGACAAATACAATGGGCAAGGCTCCCCGAAAGAACATATTACACATTATATGACAGTCATGGGCGACTTGGCGGCAGACGAGTCGTACCTGCTGAAGTTCTTTGGATCTTCATTGACAGGACCTGCCTTTGAATGGTACTCTAACCTGCCAGCCAGGTCTATCCACGACTAGCCAGCCATGCAGCAAAAATTCAGTGAAAGATTCCACGTCATCGAGGCAGAGGTGACCGTGGCTGAGCTGTTGGCAGCCAAGCAAAAAGATGATGAAACAGCTACAGAATATATCAAGAGATGGGAGGATCTCTGCATGAGGTGTCATCGCCCTCCGCATCCGAAAGATGCAATACAAATATGCAAACAAAATCTGAAGAATGAGATTCTGGAAAAAATGATCGGAATAGAAATCCTTTCTTTTGACTGATTAAGTGATATTGCCACGGAGGTTGAAGATTTCTTCACAAGATATCCCTCCATTTCTGCTGACTCAAGTCATGAAGCCAGGCAAGTTAATAAACGACCGATGCTAAAAGCGGTCCATACTATCAGCCTCACGGTGAAAAGGCACAAATGGGTGCACAGTCCTCCTCCCAATGAACTTTCTAAATGTCGAGAGAGTCATCATCCACAGAACAAAGCAAAGAAGCTCTATGCCTTTCCCAGGGACAGGACTCGAGCATTATTTGAGTGGGATATCAAGTATAATAAGATCACTCTTCCAAAGTCAAAAAGGCCTAATGACGTCAGCAGAAGGGATGATCCTCATCTCTGCCCCTACCATCAAATCTTGGGGCATCCTATTGAAGATTGTCAAATATTTAAAGACATTGCCCAAGGCTTAATAAAAAGAGGAGAGCTACAAGTTGGGGAGTACAATGTCGATCCCCCATGCCCTCATGAAATGTCTACTCTGGTGGCATCAATTAATATGATATCCATATATCGGCAACTACCCAAGGAAGTGCCCGGGGCTTGCAGCCAACACACCAATGAAGACTGTGCCCTATTGCCTAAAGAAAAGCAAAGAAATTGGCAAGCATCGTCAACAAAGACAAGAACAAGATCAGCGTCCCTTCCGACTCCAAGAGTCCATGTTAGTGGAGCCATGGCCCGGCCCGCTCCGCCTCCTATAGCTCCTGCTTGGCATCAAATAGCCCCTCCTGTGGTTATCAGAAGGCCAGTGGACAGCACAAAGAAACAAGCCCCGGCGCGGGTGCATGAAGAAATCAGTTCAGCCATGGAACAATTACAAACTACTACAGATAGGCCGGGCGAGCGTGAGCAGCTCAAGAGTCAACCTATGCAGCTCAAGAAGCATACCCCTTAAAGACGCAATGAATCTCACGGGCTAACAAAAAGAATTAAAGAAAAGGCAAGGGTGTTCAATGCACCGAACGAGCCACTACGGGGGCAGATGCCTGCCGTATGGGAGAAGGAAAATGAGAATACAAAAGCTAAAATAAGATATGTTGCTCTCTCTTGAAACATGCTGTCAGCACCATCCAGTGTGGCTCAAGTTGCTGATGAAGAAGATGAAGAAATTTACTTTATGCCAAAAGAAGCAAATCAGGCTAAAGCTTCTACCTCCCACCATGCTGCCGGATCCGGGAGAATACCAAGACACCCACCAGCCAACAAGGGGACGCAATACTGTGTTCCTCATAGGCTCGAAGGCATAAAACCCAGGGAGTTCATCTCGAAGAAATCGGGCGCGTCCAGCAATAATGACGGGATGCCACTCACCCTAGTCGAACCGGAGGTGCAAGGTAGCACTCCCGGTCCCTCCTGGCAAGCTCCCGCTGTGATGGCACTACTACACCAGAAGCAGCAGGAAATTGAAATGTTGCAAAGGCATCTGAATGAAAAGAATCTAAGTCCACATATGCCGCAACTGGCAGGACATCTACATGAGGTGACACAAGGTAGTGCTAGCTTACCTGAATCTTCAGCATGGCAAGTCATACCCCGAATAGCACATGATCTTATAGGGGGTATCCCCCCTCAACCACTCAAACATACAGTCTCCCGGGTGTTAGCGCAGCAAGAGTGATATAGAAGAGGGGGATGAATAGATCACTCCTGTTTTCTGAAACTTCAGTGGAAAATCACTACTTCGAAAATCACCCTACCGAATATAGCTAAACAAACTAGCTAATGCAGTGAGAAACTAAGACAGAGTAATAAGGTGCGATTGGAAGAGACCGTCCACACACAAGCACATTGCCAAGCAGATAGAGAGCATCAACGATTGCAACAAACCACAGAGGAGACAAAAGATTTTAAGGTGGTTCGATTGTAGTCCACAATCTACATCCACCCCTCACTCCAACTAGAGTAAGGATTCCACTAGCCAATGCTAGAAACCTGCAGACTCAGTATGCGAACAATGTGCTGCCACACAGCTTGAATAACCAAGGGAAACAAATCCCTCAACCAAACTCTGCTACCCACAGAGCTTGAAACCTGTTCCAGCTACCAGCTAGAACAGAACCGGAGATAGCTCTCCCTTCCTCCAACCAGGAGGGAACCTGCTAATGACAACCCATCACTAGCAAAACTAGAGATCTACGATCTCTCTTCCTCTGCAGCCCAGAGGGAAACCGGAGTAACACTCCCTTCCTCCAAACACCGGAGGGAAACAGTTCAGAATCAGAAATATGAGCAAATACAAAGAAAAACAGAAGAGAAACAAAGACCAACGAAGAACAACAGTCGTTTCTGAAAAACCAACACAAATGTAGCTTCCGAGGAAGCAATTCTTCAAACCACAGACACTGCTCTCTCTCTCTCAAACATATTCCTCTCAGATCTGGATAAAATGGGACTCTCTGCTCTTTTTCTTTTCTGGATCGTGTAACCTCACACAAATGCCTTCTGCTCTTTCTTTTCACGATCATCTTCTACTGAAGGACGATGCTCCATATATATAACAGACGATTGGCGTGTGGCTTTCAGGTTCTCGCCCATGAACTTTTTGCCAGATCATTTGAATTTCGACCACATGGCAGCATCCTGACTGGGTTGCCATCCACGTGTCATGTTCCTGGTTTCTTGGATCACGTGCTAGGTGCCAACCTCGGATCACGTGCCCAATCATCAGCCTGAATCACCTGCAGACAGAGACAAAAGGAATGTATATACTTAGTTAGTTCAGGCTTTTAACACGAGTGTATATACTTCAGAAGCAGCAACAAAATAAGTGTGTACACTGAGAGAGTGTATAGACTTTGAGTCTTCATGCGAGCTCAGTGTATAGACTTGAGGAAATTCAAGCAATGCAACACAATGTATATACTTAGAAACAGTAAGTGAGTAAGTGTGTACACTGGGAGAGTATATAGACTCGTGAGACTTCATGCAAACTCAGTGTATATACTTGCTGAAGAATGCATTATCATAACAGGGGAAATGTGTGGACTTCTGTGAAGTGTATGAAGCCACCGAGTGTATGGACCTGTTGAGGGAAGGGCTGTACAGACTTTAGGACCTATGAAGACGATTGAATAGACTTTGCCTTAGAAACGAGTGTTTAGACTTTGAAGCAAACGCCAGGTAAACGATGTGTAGACTTGGCCAGAAAACGTAGGGAAAGGTATGAGTGTATAGACTTGGCCAAACGTAGGGAAAGGTGAGGAGTGTATAGACTATGCTTCACTTCGAGCAACCACAGTGATGTATAGACTTGGCCTTTGAGATGCGGCTGTACAGACTTTGTGTGAAAGCATGATCAGGCTTTGGCTGTACAGACTTGGGGTCCATCTATGGATGTATAGACTTGAAGAACCGAAGCTTACGTTGTACAGACTTTATGAGCACAGTCCAGTGTATAGACTTGATGCCTTGAAGGCGATGTATAGACTCTGAATCGTGAAAGCAGACTGTACAGACTTGGAGTGTTCGAAGGACCATTGTACAGAGTTGGAATGTTTGAGCCAATGTATAGACTTCTGCAGGGCTGCCAGTGTATGGACTTGTACAGTGCAGCGAGTGTACAGACTTTGAGGCCGAAGACAGTGTGTAGACTTAAGAAGCTCGAGGCCACTGTATAGACATGGGGTTCAGCTGAGAATGTATGGACTTTGACGGAGTGAGATAATGTTCAGACTTTGAAGTTACACTGTGGATGTATAGACTTGAATGAGCATGGAGTGTATAGACTTGAAAGTCTGAAGGCAATGTACAGACTTGGAGAGTTGAAGCCGATGTACAGACTTGCAGATGCGAAGCCAATGTGCAGACTTTATGATATGAAGCCAATGTACATACTTGCAGATGCAAAGCTGATGTACAGACTCGTAATGCGAAGCCAATGTATAGACTTTAAAGGCTATGAACAACAAGGCATGCTGTACAGACTTACTCAATCAAACCGATGTATAAACTTTGAATGAATTCAACGGGAGAATGTATAGACATGGCCCCTTTCCGGATGTATAGACTTTCAGATAAACAGGCTACAGTCCTGTTATATGGACTTGAATAGAGAGGCCAGTGAATGGACTGACTAAGATGATTAATGTACTGAGGGGTCGACTCATCAGCAAGGAGAGGTCGACCCACCACTGTCCAGACTATGCAGACAGAGTGTAGATAGAATCAAGTAGAGCATATTATCTGACAACCATATGAACTACACTCATTTACATGATGAAACATGAATTAATCTAGAGATAGAAGATTGATTTATAGTGTGAGACATCATCAAAACCGTAGGGATGCAACAATCTCCCCCTTTTTGATGATGGCAACACTATGAATCAAGCAATATCATGGCATAGCAAGCAATTAACTGCAGCTTCAACAAACAAAGCAAATTCAAAGCAAGTGCAAGGACAGACAAATTAAACACTATTGCAGAAGCACTTCTTTCTCAAAAACCACTCCTCCACAACTCATGATCAACTCATGATCTGATCTACTGATATTGCTAAACTTCTCTCCCCCTTTGACATCAGCAAAAGGAAATGCAGAATATATGAAAGTGCTAGAGACATGAGGACGAAGTGCAGTAACTGCTTAGTGCAGAAAGTCATGAGTAGGTCTTAAGAGAATAAGTGAGGTTCAAAACTCAAGTGAAGATTCTGTAAACTCCAGTACACAATAGAGACATAGAATGATAGAAAGGTTTATCAGCATACAAAGTGTATGATTTAGAGCAGGAGTTAACAAGTATGGCCTGATATAGCCGAGCATTCAACTTATCCTACAAGACAGCAAGAGACAAATTCAGAGAGGTGTTCTCAAGATATTAAGGACAAGCAATCCATTAGTTGCACAACAACAAAGAATTTTTGAGATGATTTTCAAGAAGATCAATGAGTAAGTTGGTGATTCACTCTTTTGACATTAGAGCGACACCTTGATTAGAGGCCTGAATCCCCAGTTACTCAAAGTGAGTACCTCATTACTTCCCTTTTTTTTATTAAGGAACAGAGTTAGTAACTGTGGCTTTTGACATGAGAAAACACCTTGATTAGAGGCCAGAGTCCCCAGTTACTCACCAGCAAGCCACCATTGCTCTGTCATGTCTTTTCATTCATTTTTAAGCATTTGACACCTCATGACATAGGAGAAATATTCATTTCATTGATGAAACTCCCAGTTTCTCAGTGCCCAAAACAAGGCATGTTTGTTCAGTTAAGCCCTTGTGTTAAAGAGATAGAATGATTGAAAACAATACTAGAAGGACTATTTCTTGAAGTGAGTCTTGAAGTCTAGATTTCAAGCTGATTGGGTCAGATATCAAGACATACAAGTTTTGGCCTGAACCAGAATTATTAACAATGTAGGAAGATATACCTTTTACAATTAATCCAGATCTCTGAAAGAATACTAAAGGAAATATTCTGACTGGATTTTAGAATCACTGACTTATAGACTTAAGAATTAAGTGACATTCTACTGTCTGAGAGAACCACACTAGATCTGTCATGAAAACCAGCAAAGACACATATCTGGTCAAACCTTTTGAATCTGTCAAAGAACTCTTCCTCTCACAGCTCAATCAGCTCCCCCTCACTCAAAGCAGTCCTGAAAGCTAACCAACAGATAGACAGAACTCCCCCTCACAAAAAGAACAGACTTCTCATTTAAGACAGTTTGTATAAGCATAATTCTCTTCTCAGTGTTGTGAATTTTTCATTATCCAAAGGTTTAGTGAAGATGTCAGCACTCTGATTATCTGTGCCTACATGAATCAGTTCAAAATTACTTTTAGAAACCTCATCTCTTATGAAATGATGCCTTATCTCTATGTGTTTGGTGCGTGAGTGCAAAACAGGATTTTTGGCAAGATTAATGGCACTTGTGTTATCACAATAGATAGGTGTGTACCCTAGGTCTACTTCGTAGTCCTGAAACTGGTGTTTAATCCATATGACTTGTGTTCCACAACTCCCTGCAGCTACATATTCAGCTTCTGCAGTGGAGAGGGCCACAGAATGTTATTTCTTGGAGTCCCAAGATACTAAACACCCATCCAAAAATTCACAATGACCACTAGTGCTTTTCCTGTCTAGTTTACAACCTACATAACCAATATCTGTGTATGCAACTAAGTTAAATGTGTGTGATGCAGGAAACCATAAACCAAGAGAATGAGTAGCTGACAAATATCTAAAAATTCTTTTCACTGCAGCTAAATGTAATTCAGTAGGTCTAGACTGATACCTTGCACACATTCCTACACTGAATTGTATATCAGGTCTAGAAGCTGTCAAGTAAAGAAGAGATCCAATCATACCTCGATAAAGTTTGGCATTTACTTCTTTACCTGTCTCATCTGCATCTAGTGAGGTATTGGTACCCATGGGTGTTGTAATGTGCTTTAGGTTTTCCATACCAAACCTCTTGAACAGTTCCAATGTGTATTTGGTCTTGTTGATGAAGCACCCATCCTCTAGCTGCTGTACCTGCAAGCCAAGAAAGTATTTTAGTTCACCAACCAAACTCATTTGGTTGATCCAAATACTATGTCATCTACATATACCTGAACTATGATGAGATCTCTATTTGTACCCTTGGTAAATAGAGTTTGATCAACCTTACCTCTTTTGTAGCCCTTGCTGATCAGAAACTCAGTCAATCTTTCATACCATGCTCTTGGAGCCTGCTTTAGACCATACAAGGCTTTGTTTAACCTGAAAACTTGGTTAGGTTGAGGAGAGAATTGAAATCCGGGGGGTTGTTCAACAAAAACCTCTTCTTTAATGACTCCATTTAAAAAGACACTTTTAACATCCATTTGTTGGAGTTTTATATTCTTTGAACATGCAAAGGCAAGCAACATTCTTATAGCTTCCATCCTAGCAACAGGTGCATAGGATTCATCGAAGTCTACACCAAATTCCTGACAGTAGCCCTTGGCTACTAATCTGGCATTATTCCTTGAGATGACTCCATCTTCATTCATTTTATTTTTGAACACCCACTTAGTTCCTATGATATTAACATTATCTGGTCTTGGAACAAGTTCCCAAACATTGTTTCTTTCGAACTGGCCTAATTCCTCACTCATGGCATTGACCCAAGCTTGATCAGCCAAGGCCTCTTCTATTGATTTGGGTTCAATTTGTGAGACTAAAGCAATTAAGTCTTCATTATTCACATTCCTAAAATGGGACCTAGTCCGAAGAGGATCTTCAGGATTGCCTATGACATTATCTATCAGATGGTCTTTAAGAAATCTAACATTGGTTGAAGACTCACCTGTTTCTCTTGGCCCTTCCTGATTGAGGGGATTTGTTGTTCCACTAGGCTGAGTCTTCTCTTCTTCTTGGTCTTCTAGGAATTCCCCATCATGATTGGAGTCCCTGTCAAAATTTTCAATGTTAGACACACCTTTCTTTTCACTGAAAATAATGTGTGGAGACTCTTCCACTTTCTGATCTGATATGTTAAATACCCTATATGCCCTTGACACTTCAGAGTAACCTAAAAATATTCTAGGGGAGCTTTTAGCTTCAAACTTATCTAAATCTTTCTTGTCATTGTTATGAATAAAATATTTTGTTCCAAAAATTCTGAAATGAAACAAGTTTGGTTTCTTACCTTTTAGAATCTCATAGGGTGTTTTCTTGTGAATGGGTCTTACCATGGCCCTGTTGATTATGTAAGTTGCTATATTGGCCGCTTCTGCCCAAAACCTTCTTGGTAACTTACTTTCAATCAGCATGGTTCGGGCCATCTCCACCACAGTTCTATTTCTTCTCTCCACAATCCCATTCTGTTCAGGTGTCCTGGGAGAAGAAAACCTGTGAGTTAGTCCCTCTCTTTCACAAAGATCAGAAAACATGGAGTTTTCAAACTCACCTCCATGATCAGATAGAATAGTACAGATCTTGTGTTTTCCTTCTTGCTTGACCTTATTGAAAAACAGATTAAACTTTTGAAATGCATCACTTTTATTTGCTAAGAAGAATATCCATGAATATCTAGAGAAGTCATCTATGATGACATAGCCAAACCTGTTTCCATTAAGACTCTGAGTTCTAGTGGGACCGAAAAGGTCCATATGGAGAAGTTCCATTGGTCTAGAGGATAATGGCTCAGATCTTAATTTAAAAGAATTTCTGGTCTGTTTGCCTAGAGCACAGGCATCACATGATTTTGATATAGAATTGAATTTAATTCTAGGCATGCCTCTAACTAAATCATGCTTGACCAATTTATTTAAAGTAGTAAAGCTAGCATGACATAGACGTCTATGCCATTCAAAAACATCATTTTCAGAATTGGCAGATAAACAAATATTAGATTCAGATTCCTCATCTAAGTCTACTATGTAGACATTATTAATCCTGTTGGCTACAAATTTAACCACATCAGAGTTTATTTCAAAGATTTTGCATGAATTATCATCAAATACAACCCTGTGACCTTGTCACATAATTGACTAATGCTAATCAGGTTGTGTTGCAGACCTTCCACAAGTAGAACTTTTTCAATGGAGTTTGTGGAAGTCTTACCTACTGTGCCAACTCCAATTATCTTACCTTTGTTCTTTCCTCCAAACTTGACCAGACCCCCTACCTTCATCTCTATCTTGTTGAACTTGGATCGGTCTCCTGTCATGTGCCTGGAGCAGCCACTGTCGAGGTACCACTTGTTGTCTTCAGCTGCCAGGCCGACCTACACAACAAAGTCAAGCAAAGTGATTTGGAACCCAAGATGAGTTGGGTCCAAAGACATTGTTAAATTCACTGATCAAATGTTTAGGAATCCAGATTTGCTTCAACATTGTTTTCTCTGGCACCTTTACTTCTGTTTTATTGAAATTATAACCGGCTGGTCTCGAAAAGTAAGTTTTATTCCATTCATTAGGCTTGCCATTTCTAGAATATCTCCTGTAAGTTTGTTGATCAGTAGATTTTTGAAGATGATGATCATTTCTCCAGTAGGTCGTCTTTGGACCCATTTGATTGTAGTACTTCCATCTTTTCTTCTGATCCCCTTGCTTGGTCCAATTATCATTTATGTTCTGATTTGTAGGCTTAGTGAAATTTTTCATAAAATTCATTCCCATTTTAAAATGTTGACCAGCACTGTTTTTAGAACTTTCCTTCTGACCTTGAGTTCCCTTACTGCTGTTTGAGCTGGATGGTGTGTCCAGCTTTTCTTTTCCCTTCTCTGGGCAGAAGGTAATGGTTTTGAATTGTAAGGATCTTTTGTTAGATGGGTCATAGCCTAGACCCTCCTTATTGAAATTAACCCTAGCTCGCAGTATTGCATCCAGACTGGATTTTCCTTGGACAAACTTTTCCAAGACTTTCTGTTTGTCTTCCAGCTCCTTTTGAAGGGACTCAGAATTTTTCAAAAGTTCACCATTAACTTTCTTAACAGCTTCATATTTTTCTGAGTTCACTCTACTTTCATTTAAGCTTTCTTCAATTCGTATTTTGAGTTCATTTAGTTTATTTTGATTGTCCTAGTTTTCTCCCTTGAGCTTATCATTTTCTTTTCGTAGTGAGGTCATTTCTTCTAGTTGCTCTTTTAGTTTCTGATTTTCCTCACAGACCTGGGTTTGTTCTTCAACAGTGGTATTAAGTTTTCTTTTCAGAACTCTATGCTCTTTACTAAGAGAATTAAACTTATCTAATAATTCACCATAAGCATCCTCCCAGTCATCAATCGAAAAATTTTCAAAGACAATTATTACCTCTTCCTCGCTGTTTGCCATTAGGAAAATTCCTTCTTCATATTCCTCTGAGGAAGTGTCTTCGGGATCTTCTTCTTCCTCGCTCCATGTGCAGACCATCGCCTGAGGTTTTTTCTTCTTCTGCACCTTTGTGTTCTTCCTTTGAAAGTAGGGACCCTTCTTCTGAAGATCTGGACACTCGCCTTTCATGTGTCCCTGTCTGTTACAATGAAAACAAGTAAGTCTTTTAGAATTTCTGTCCTTATGATTGCTAGATTCAGCATTCTTGCCAAAGGAATATGGCTTCTTCCTCCTAAAGGTCTTCCCCTTTTTCTTCAAAAATTTTCTGAACTATCGAGTGAGCATTGCCTGCTCCTCCTGGTCGAGATCAGAAAAACCATCAAGCTCGGACTCAGACTCGGGGCTTCTACTGCTGTTCCCGCTGTTGCTACCCTTGTTGCGGGATGCCCTTAGAGCTACATTCTTAGCCTTCCTATCACTTCCTTCACCGCCTCCTTTGAAATTCATCTCATAGGTCATGAGGGATCCTATGAGTTCATTCACAGTCAAGGTAGTCAGATCTTTTGACTCTTCAATCACAATGGCCTTAGTGTGCCATGCCGGGGATAGAGATCTCAGAATTTTCCTGACAATGTCTGCCTCAGCTAGCACTTTCCCTAGCCCCTTAAGAGTATTCGTGATCAAAGATAACCTAGCATACATTTCAGTAATATTCTCCTCTGGTTTCATTTTAAACAGTTCATACTCAGAGGTGTAGACATTTACCTTTGAGGCTCTCACCTGAGCTGTACCTTCGTAGATTAGCTGTAGCTCATCCCACATTCGTTTGGCAGTCTTGTAGGCAGATATGCGAGCATATTCCTATGGGTGAACAGCACACTGGATGATGTTCAGCGCCGTCCAGTTGAGTGAAGATAGCTTGACATGGTCATCTGTCCATGCGTCCTCGTTCGGTGGCAGATCATACGGCCCAACAGTAATTACTCTCCACAGCTTATGGCTCTGAGCCCTGATAAACACTTCCATCCTGTTCTTCCAAAACAGATATTTATTACCATCAAAAAATGGAGGGCGACTATTGGATTGACCTTCAGCCATGAAGCTTCTAGGACCATTAGCATTTCCCTGACCGTTCGTCCACATGATGCAAACCTGCACTGATACCAAATGTTAGCGCAGCAAGAGTGATATAGAAGGGGGGGATGAATAGATCACTCCCGTTTTCTGAAACTTCAGCGAAAAATCACTACTTCGAAAATCACCCTACCGAATATAGCTAAACAAACTAGCTAATGCAGTGAGAAACTAAGACAGAGTAATAAGGTGCGATTGGAAGAGACCGTCCACACACAAGCACATTGCCAAGCAGATAGAGAGCATCAACGATTGTACCAAACCACAGAGGAGACAAAAGATTTTAAGGTGGTTCGATTGTAGTCCACAATCTACATCCACCCCTCACTCCAACTAGAGTAAGGATTCCACTAGCCAATGCTAGAAACCTGCAGACTCAGTCTGCGAACAATGTGCTGCCACACAGCTTGAATAACCAAGGGAAACAAATCCCTCAACCAAACTCTGCTACCCACAGAGCTTGAAACCTGTTCCAGCTACCAGCTAGAACAGAACCGGAGATAGCTCTCCCTTCCTCCAACCCGGAGGGAACCTGCTAATGACAACCTGTCACTAGCAAAACTAGAGATCTACGATCTCTCTTCCTCTGCAGCCCAGAGGGAAACCAGAGTAACACTCCCTTCCTCCAAACACCGGAGGGAAACAGTTCGGAATCAGAAGTATGAGCAAATACAAAGAAAAATGAAAGAGAAACAAAGACCAACGAAGAACAACAGTCGTTTCTGAAAAACCAACACAAATGTAGCTTCCAAGGAAGCAATTCTTCAAACCACAGACACTGCTCTCTCTCTCTCTCAAACATATTCCTCTCAGATCTGGATAAAATGGGACTCTCTGCTCTTTTTCTTTTCTGGATCGTGTAACCTCACACAAATGCCTTCTGCTCTTTCTTTTCACGATCATCTTCTACTGAAGCACGATGCTCCATATATATAGCAGACGATTGGCGTGTGGCTTTCAGGTTCTCGCCCATGAACTTTTTGCCAGATCATTTGAATTTCGACCACATGGCAGCATCCTGACTGGGTTGCCATCCACGTGTCATGTTCCTGGTTTCTTGGATCATGTGCCAGGTGTCAACCTAGGATCACGTGCCCAATCATCAGCCTGAATCACCTGCAGACAGAGACAAAAGGAATGTATATACTTAGTTAGTTCAGGCTTTTAACACGAGTGTATATACTTCAGAAGCAGCAACAGAATAAGTGTGTACACTGAGAGAGTGTATAGACTTTGAGTCTTCATGGGAGCTCAGTGTATAGACTTGAGGAAATTCAAGCAATGCAACACAATGTATATACTTAGAAACAGTAAGTGAGTAAGTGTGTACACTGGGAGAGTATATAGACTCGTGAGACTTCATGCGAACTCAGTGTATATACTTGCTGAAGAATGCATTATCATAACAGGGGAAATGTGTGGACTTCTGTGAAGTGTATGAAGCCACCGAGTGTATAGACCTGTTGAGGGAAGGGCTGTACAGACTTTAGGACCTATGAAGACGATTGAATAGACTTTGCCTTAGAAACGTGTGTTTAGACTTTGAAGCAAACGCCAGGTAAACGATGTGTAGACTTGGCCAGAAAACGTAGGGAAAGGTATGAGTGTATAGACTTGGCCAAACGTAGGGAAAGGTGAGGAGTGTATAGACTATGCTTCACTTCGAGCAACCACAGTGATGTATAGACTTGGCCTTTGAGATGCGGCTATACAGACTTTGTGTGAAAGCATGATCGGGCTTTGGCTATACAGACTTGGGGTCCAACTGTGGATGTATAGACTTGAAGAACCGAAGCTCACGTTGTACAGACTTTATGAGCACAGTCCAGTGTATAGACTTGATGCCTTGAAGGCGATGTATAGACTCTGAATCGTGAAAGTAGACTGTATAGACTTGGAGTGTTCGAAGGACCATTGTACAGAGTTGGAATGTTTGAGCCAATGTATAGACTTCTGCAGGGCTGCCAGTGTATGGACTTGTACAGTGCAGCGAGTGTACAGACTTTGAGGCCGAAGACAGTGTGTAGACTTAAGAAGCTCGAGGCCACTGTATAGACATGGGGTTCAGCTGAGAATGTATGGACTTTGACGGAGTGAGACAATGTTCAGACTTTGAAGTTACACTATGGATGTATAGACTTGAATGAGCATGGAGTGTATAGACTTGAAAGTCTGAAGGCGATGTACAGACTTAGAGAGTTGAAGCCGATGTACAGACTTGCAGATGCGAAGCCAATGTGCAGACTTTATGATATGAAGCCAATGTACAGACTTGCATATGCAAAGCTGATGTACAGACTCGTAATGCGAAGCCAATGTACAAACTTTAAAGGCTATGAACAATAAGGCATGCTGTACACACTTACTCAATCAAACCGATGTATAGACTTTGAATGAATTCAACGGGAGAATGTATAGACATGGCCCCTTTTCGGATGTATAGACTTTCAGATAAACAGGCTACAGTCCTGTTGTATGGACTTGAATAGAGAGGCCAGTGAATGGACTGACTAAGATGATTAATGTACTGAGGGGTCGACTCATCAGCAAGGAGAGGTCGACCCACCACTGTCCAGACTATGCAGACAGAGTGTAGACAGAATCAAGTAGAGCATATTATCTGACAACCATATGAACTGCACTCATTTACATGATGAAACATGAATTAATCTAGAGATAGAAGATTGATTTATAGTGTGAGACATCATCAAAACCGTAGGGATGCAACACCGGGCACGTCAGGGGGCAACTAGAGCATCTCTGAAGATGGTGCCAATGAGATCGCGCATGCAGTCAAACGAGCTGAAGGTGAAACAAACAATGGATATGGAGATAGCCGAAGAGGAAGTAACCGAGCCCGAATTACGAGTAGCCAAACAAGAATATACTGAGTCTGTCATGGACTACATAAGAAGGTGGAGGAATCTCCGTGAAAGATGCAGACATCCGCCGAGATGCGGGGACTCTGTTCAAATCTGCAAAGAAAATTTGAGAATAGAAATTCTACGATGGGTCATTGACATTGAAGTCATGACCTTTGAACAGCTAAGTGATGTCGTAGCCAATCCCGAAGCAGTTCTATCAAGACTCTGCTCGGCCTCTACGGCCTCGAGCCAAAAGAATAAACCAATGAACAAACCTCCAATGCAAGAAGAAGTTTACGCCTCAAATTTTGAAGCCTTCGAGCAACAGAAGAATAAAATGAAAGAGGCGTCTTCGGCCAAGCCGACAAAACAAGGGCCCTCATTAAGAGGCAAAACAACGAAATCATACTCCTTTCCAAAGGACAAAACTAGGGCACTTTTTCAATGGGCCCGTGAATGCGGCAAAGTAGTGCTTCCAGAGCCGAAGAAGCCAGGCGATGCCGAAAGAAAAGACGATCCACACTTCTGCCCTTAT
Organism: Amorphophallus konjac; assembly: GCA_022559845.1. NCBI lineage: Eukaryota > Viridiplantae > Streptophyta > Magnoliopsida > Alismatales > Araceae > Amorphophallus > Amorphophallus konjac. The sequence continues at coordinate 155,943,752 of CM040117.1, forward strand.
CACCAAATACTGGGGCATCCCATTGAGGATTGCTATGTGTTTAAGGATATCATTGAAGGCTTGATCAAAAAAGGTGAACTACAAATGGGCGAGTATATGGTGGACCCACCGTGCCCTCATCAAATATCTGTCCTCAAAAGAGTAGCCCCGCGTGGCGTTACCGCCTCAACTGCTCCTCACAAATCTGGCTGAAGCCGATGTCTAGCAAGCCCGCATAGCTTGAATGCAGATGCTTGCCAACAAAAAGAAGAATGGCAAATGAAGCAAAAAAAAGAAGAGATAAAAAAAAAGAAAGGAAAGGTCTTGTTCTGGGGGCAGGCACCAAAAAAAAAAGAAGGAAAGAAAAAAATGAGCAAGAAAAAGGAGGGCAAATGAAATTTGCACATATAAACATAGGGCTCCACCTACTGAATCTGAGATGTCGTCTCTCAGAAGGTCAGGTCTTCCAAAAAAAATCGAAATAAAATGAAGATGGCCTTGATGGCTACATCTGTCGAGGGAGATGTCACTCCCCTCATGTCTTGGTCCATGCCAAATAAAAAAAAAACTACCATTGTGGGGTTGGTATGGTGGAGTGAACCACTCATCCCCTTTCTGAGGGTGTGAGCGCTCTCCTGTGCACCCACCTTGGACTGTAAAATAAAAATGCATGGTGAATGCCCAAGGGGATAATAAAATGACTACATCATCTGTGGAGGTAGGAAGACCCTGCAACTACAGCTTCTAAGAATAGGCGTCAAGAGGAGGACACCTGGCATAACCGTCGCAGGTCCGAACCAAAGCTATTTGGAGCATCTCCTGAAGAAATCAATGACAAAAGAAGATAGCTATTGATCTGATGTATAGCTGTCACTAAATACTCCCAGGGGGATCATGTTAATCAATAGTCCCACCGACACTAAAGTACCTTCATTGGCCACTAGGCCTCCTGTTTCAAATACGGGTCCAAACCCTATTGGGGAATGAAAAGAACAAGTCCTCCCAAGTTGTCTGCACTCTCGGCTCCTTTCTCCTCATCAAGCCAACAAATAAGCGCCTTTCGGCTTCTAGTGGCCTATCTCAGCACCCCTGGTCCTAGCAGAATTCATGGTGCCTCGCCGCCCTCCTATCCTACAGGGGTACTCCCCACTTGTCCCACTGGGACTAAGCTTCCACCCTTGATCTGGGACCTATGCTCCCAGCCAATGCATTCTCATTACCTTTCGACATTCAGCCGCAATAATGCCATATTTGTCCCGTGGGACTCTCCTATCACTGCCGATTTGGATTCCTTGCCCAATGTCGGCCCAATAAAAATCTCCTTTTTCTTGGCATAAGGCACTCCTCCCTAGCCAAGCCCGCGAGGCTCTTGGACATCGATCCTTGGCCCCACCAGCATAATAAACAGTTAAATTCATCAATAGTCCCACCGGACAAAAACATCCCGCACCGTAGATGAGTCTGCGTCAGGGAGCCCCAAAACAAAAAAAAACAAACAAAAAAATGAAGAAAAGAAAATGACAATCTAAAATAAGCATAATGAATCAATAAACACAATAAACTCAGCAAAATCAATAAATCCTATAAATCTAATGAGCTCAATAAACTTACCAAACTCAAGAAATCAATAAACCCAACAAATTCAATAAACTCAATAAATCAATAAACTCAATAAATCAACAAACTTAACAAACTCGATAAACCCAATAAAACCAGACAAATCAATAAACTCAATGGAATTGATAAAATCCAATAGACCTAATAAACCCAACGAGTCAATCGACTCATCAAATCAATAAACTCAACCAATCCAAGCTAATAAACCAGTAAAAGACCTCTTCGCTTTGTCTCGGACCTTCTGTCTGGGCAAGGTTTGGTGATCCCGTCGTCTCCACGGGTCAACGCCCATATTCTATCCTGGCTTAGACCTCACGTCTCCGCCAGGTTGGTTGACCCCGACGTGACGTCGGGTCGACATCTGCATTTATACATTCCTCCCTTGCTTTTGACCTTCCATCGGAGAAGAGTCCATTGACATCTATGTTTAGCCCTGGGTCTAGGCCTCTCATACGTCTGCATTCTGGTCAGTCCTCGCCCCAAATCTTCTATCGGGGCGGGGCCCGTTGACTTCGACGTTCCGTCGGGTCAACACCTATCCTATGTTCTGCCCTTGGCTTAGGCCTTACGTCTCTGCCAAGTTCGTTGGCCTCGACATGACGTTGAGTCAACACCTATCATGCAATATGCCCTTGGCCTAGGCCTCACGCCTTTGCCAAGTTCGTTGACTTCGACATGACTTCGAGTCAGCACCTATCCTACATTATGCCTTTGGCCTAGACCTCATGCCTTTGCCAAGTTTGTTGACTTCGACATGACGTTGAGTCAACACCTATCCTACATTGTACCCTTGCTTAGGCCTCACGCCTTCGCCAAGTTTGTTGACTTCGACATGACGTCGAGTCAGCACCTATCCTACATTATACCCTTGGCTTAGGCCTCACACCTTCGCCGAGCTTGTTAGCTTTGACATGATGTCGAGCAAACACCTATCCTACATTATACCATGGGCTTAGGCCTCACGCCTTCGCTGAGTTCGTTGAGTTCGACAGGACGTCGAGTCAACACATGCTCAATATTCTGCCCTTGGCTTAGGCCTCACGCCTCTGCCAAGTAAGTTGGCTTCAACATGACGTCGGGTCAACATCCATATCCTTCATTCTTTCCTTGGCCTAGGCCTCACGCCTTTTCCAAGTTGGTTGACTTTGGCAAGTCTGTCAAGTCAACGACCATATTCTGCCCTGGCCTAGACCCTTTGTCTCTTCGAGGTTGGTCATTTTCAACATAAACGTCGAGATGACAACATTGTTTTATGTCTGCTCTTGTCTTGGACATGCCGCCTAAGCAAGGTTTGTTGGCTCTGACATCCCGTTGGGTCAACATTAATAGCCTATACTCTGCCCCTGGCTTAGGCCTCACACCTCTGCCAAGTCTGTTTGCTTCGACATGCCGTCGAGTCAACACCTATCCTACATGATGCTCTTGGCCCAGGCCTCACGCCTCTACTAAGTTTTTTGGCTTCGACAGGACGTCAAGCCAACACCTATGTTATATTTTGCCTTTGGTTCAGGCCTCATGCCTTTTCCAAGTTGGTTGACTTTGGCAATCTGTCTAGTCAACAACCATATTCTGCCCTGGCCCAGACCCTTTGTCTCTTCCAGGTTGGTCGTGTTCGACATGACGTCGAGACGACAACAGTGTTCTATGTCTGCCCTTGCCTTGGACATACCGCCTAAGCAAGATTTGTTGGCTCCGACAGCCCGTTGGGTCAACATCCATGTTTCACCTTTGGTCTGGACCTTCCGTCCGACCATACAACAAAAAGAACCTTTTACCTCTGACGCGGACCTTTCGTCTAGTCAGTCAACAAAAAGACCCTTTCATCTTTGGCTCGGACCTTCCGTCTGACCACACAACAAAAAGACCCCTCTACCCCTGGCTTGGACCTTTCGTCCAGTCAGTCAACAAAAAGACCCTTTCACCTTTGGTCCGGACCTTCCGTCCGACCATATAACAAAAAGGCCATTCTACCTCTGGCTCGGACCTTTCGTCCAGTCAGTCAACAAAAAGTCCCTTTTTCCACTGGCTCAGACCTTTTGTCCAGCCAGAAAACAAAAGACCCCTTTACCTTTGGCTTGGGCCTTCCGCCTAGCCAGGAAACAAAAGATCATTTCTACTTGTGACTCTACCCTTCCATCCAGTTGAAGAACAAAAAGACTCCTTCTATCTACGGCGTCATGACTCTATGTCTAAGCCGTTAAATATTCCTCCTTGGCGTCATGGCCCTACGCCTAAGCCAAGTTGTACGGCGTCACGACTCTATGTCTAAGCCGTTAGATATTCTGCCTTGGCGTCATGGCCCTACGCCTAAGCCAAGTTGTACGACGTCAAGATGCTACGTCTAAGCCGTTAAATATTCTGCCTTGGCGTCATGGCCCTACGCCTAAGCCAAGTTGTACGGCATCACGACGCTACGTCTAAGCCATTAAATATTCTACCTTGGCGTCATGGCCCTACGCCTAAGCCAAGTTATACGGCGTGATGACTCTATGTCTAAGCCGTTAAATATTCTGCCTTGGCGTCATGGCCCTATGCCTAAGCCAAGTTGTACGACGTCATGACTCTATGTCTAAGCCGTTAAATATTCTACCTTGGCGTCATGGCCCTACGCCTAAGCCAAGTTGTACGGCATCACGATGCTACGTCTAAGCCGTTACATATTCCACCTTGGCATCATGGCCCTACGCCTAAGCCAAGTTGTACGGCGTCATGACGCTACGTCTAAGCCGTTAAATATTCTGCCTTGGCGTCATGGCCCTACGCCTAAGCCAAGTTGTACGGCGTCATGACTCTATGTCTAAGCCGTTAAATATTCTGCCTTGGCATCATAGCCCTACGCCTAAGCCAAGTTGTACGGCGTCACGATGCTACGTCTAAGCCGTTAAATATTCTACCTTGGCGTCATGGCCTTCCATCTAAGCCAAGTTGTACGGCGTCATGACTCTATGTCTAAGCCGTTAAATATTCTTCCTTGGCGTCATGGCCTCCAGCCTAAGCCAAGTTGTACGCCGTCTTGACTTTACGTCTAAGCCATTAAATATTCTTGTCTGGCGTCATGGCTTTCCGCCTAAGCTGGTAAACATTCTGCCTGGGCGTCGTGGCCTTCCGCCTAAGCCAAGTTGTACGGTGTCATGACTTTATGTCTAAGCCGTTAAATATCCTTGTCCGGCATCTTGGCTTCCCGCCTAAGCCGGTAGATATTCTACCTTGGCGTCATGGCCTTCCGCCTACCAAGCTGTACGGTGTCATGACTTTACGTCTAAGCCGTTAAATATTCTTATCCGGTGTCATGGCTTTTGCCTAAGCCGGTAAGTATTCTACCTTGGCGTCATGGCCTTCCGCCTAAGCCAAGCTGTGCGGCGTCATGACTTTATTTCTAAGTCATTAAATATCCTTGTCCGGCGTCATGGCTTTCCGCCTAAGTCGGTGAATATTTCTGCCTTGGCAACATGACACACCGTCTAGGCCAAGTTGTCTGGCGTCATGACTTTATGCTTAAGCCAGTAAATATTTCTCCCATGGCATCATGACCTTCCGTCTAGGCCAAGTGGTCCGGTGTCAAGGCTCCTTGCCTAAGCCGAAAAATGCCCTTTCTTAGCGTCATGACCTTACGTCTAAGCCAAGTCATTCGGCATCATGACCTTCGATCTAAGTCGACAAACCTCTTACCCTTGGCTCGGAACTGTTGTCCGAACTAACAAACGAAAAGACATCCTTTGGTTTTATACCAACCCGTGATCCCCATAGGGATTTACTACCATATATGACACCTTCTCTCCACTGCCAAGGCATCGGGCTCCCGACGCCAGAATCATTGCGGGCATGCCCATTAAGCCCTTTAGAAAATAGAAAATAAAAAGAAGAAAGAAAAAAAAGAGCAAAGAAAGGAAAAGAAAAAGAAAAAAGAGAGAGCAAAGAAGGGAAAAGAAAAAAAAAGAGAAAAAAAAAGGCAAGAAAAAGGAGAAGAAGAAGAAATGATAATCATGACATGATTTGTGTGCTTGCTTACTTCACGTGCATGTCTGCCTGAAATATAGTATTAACACACTTCATTCAAATTTCTAAGGCCGCATACTTCCTTGATAAATAGTGCTGCCCAGATTTTATGGCCGTGTGCGTCACGGCACACACTAAGGAATGAAAAGTCAATTCTCGGCGAGTGCATACGATCAGGGGAAGAGTCGTAGCCATGTCGTTGGCATAACTCACTGAATACACCCTAGACAAAACTCCTACACTTCACACATAATATGAGCAATGGTCCTTAATCATAGGGATGGCATAAATTCTTCTTAACACTTCATGGACGCTTAAATCTCTACACTCGCGCAAAGGGTGATCGTGAGGAAAAAGCTGCCTGCCCCCTTTTAAAAACAAGAATAAAATAAATAAATAAATAAAATGATGATAATGGTAAGTGGAATGTGAATCCAAGTAGTCGGGAATCCCCATTGAAACAAATGAAGAGACTCGTGTAAAATTAGTGTAGCAAACTCCACGATTAAAATAAGGATGAATCCTAGTAGCCGGGAATCTCCATTGAGATATATGAGGACACTCGCGTCAAACGGTAAAGTCCACAATAGTATCATAATAAAGGATGAATCCTAGTAGTCGAGAATCCCCATTGAGACACATGAGGAAACTCGCATCGAATGGTGAAGTTCAAAATTAAGAATAAAAGGGGGTTGTGCGAAGCTACCAAAAGACGAGAGCCCCGAATGTATGTGTAGGCAATAAAGTAATCCTCTAGTGTTACTCAGAACGTCTACACGTCCCTATGTCTAGGGTTCACTACCCATATAATTGCACTTTCACACTATGGAGGAATAGTCCTGGGTGTAGATTGTGGTTTATGCTATGCATATGTTCTACGCGGCGTCCCCTTTACGTATGCACATCTCCCTTAGTTGTGCTTCGTGAGCCGCACTCTGTCCGTGAATCGTGGGCGATGTCCTTATCCTATCCCTTTTATAGGGGAACTATGCTACATATATCTACTCTATGCTTGCATTTGATGAGTGCCTGCGTGCTTGGATGAGATTATATATATATATAAAAGATAATAAAATGAATGATGAAATAAGAAATGAATGAATGATGATAAATAGAAATGGAATAAATAATAAAAAGACCCATGCAATATTTTCAAAAGGGCTATGGGCTACACCCGCACGTCCCGCTCTTTCGTCCCTCTGTCGCGACACCCGCGGGTGGGGGGCATTTGTTGACACTGCAAATATTCCTAATACTTCCTGACTTCTGCTTCTGCAGGTCGTAAGTTCTGATCGGGTGCACCTGTGCCGACAGATAAGAAAAGAAAGAAAAGAAGAAAAAGAATGGCGGAAGCCGAACAAAAGATGAATATTCGGGACCATCCCCGAAGGAGCAATCGAAAAGTTACAAATACAAGTGAAGCTGGCCTGGCAACACAAATCACAGTGCCGAAGGCCATGTCAGCAAGAAACCTGAGTGTCCGAACCAAAGGTTTTACGAAGCTGCGATGAGATGAAGGGTCAGGACAACTCCCGGAGCCAGTCCGAGGTCCACAGTCTGACTCACACTTGAGCAAACGCGACGGAACAAGCTTATCCAGCGCGCCCACGCTCCACTTCCCGACGCCCTCTTATCCAACGTGCAAAAGCAAGGGGAGGCCCTTATCCGGTGCGCCCTTTCACCGACGCGCCCCTCTTCCCGACGCCCTCTTATCCGGCGTGCCATTCTCTATGCCGTAATAAGCCCAGCTATATACATGCCTGCCATGCTATTTTTTTTTTGGGCTGGAGAGGAGAACGAAGAAAAGAGAAATAGAGAGAGCCAATACGAGATGAGGATCTGAAGAGAGCCAATCAGAGCCCATTCGTTCGAGGGAGGGAGGAACCTTGGGGGAGAAGAAGGGTTTCCACTGAGAGTCGCCGCCACCCTCCTCTGTCCATTCGCCTGAAGCCCTCCAGAGCCGGAGAAGAAGAGCCAGATCCGATACTCTATTTTGGGAGAAATGGTTTAGGTGGGTTTCCGTGGTTTTCCTCCCGTCGATTCCCCTTTTGTTTTCCTCTCCTGATATAATGTAAGTGAAGGGGGGGGCGATGATATGAGCCCATCCTCCCCTCACCATCTTTCATCCCTTCTCCTCCTCTGTAAGCTCTCTTCTCTACAACTGAGGAGATGGCGACCGTGCGGCAACACCGACGTCGAATGCTAATGTACTATGTCTTTTGCCTCACCTTGTGGGATGAATGATATGTTGATGATCGGAATGATATTATGCTATGCATGCCCCCTCTATTCCTCCCTCTTTCCATCTGCTTGCATTACTTCTATATGCGTAACCCATGTTTTGCTTGCCGGTTCTCCGTGCTAACACCGAATACGCCCTGGGTTGTTCCAGGGCAACATTAACATCATCATCCCTCTCCCAGGCGTTTCTTTCTAATGGGACGATCATATCGAGCCCCTACCATCTTTGCCGAGGGTTTAATCGCCAAAGGTATATATACACCTGTGCCTCCCTGGTGAACTCTGGGACTAGCCCTCACTGCCCTTCTGTTCTCAATCATGAACCGAGGGGAATGAGGCCATCCCTACAATCTGGGCACATGGTTCCCTCATATTATCGTCTCCCTGTATGCTATACACCGACTGTGTGGAGAGTCAACCTCTCCAACTGATGTGACCCTCATTCTAATTCGTTGGTCCTAAAGGCTGATTTGCTAACCGGCTAACCTCTACATATATACATACATATATAATTAATCACAATCGGTCCATTGGCTGAGTGCATCCTGCATATGCATCACATGTAATTATTCTTCTCGTAGAGTCCGGCGACCGGGGAGAGGGGACATTCCCCATGAATCACCAGTGGATCACAGGGTCATACCCCTTCGTGGTATGTATCCTTATGAGCCGTCCGGTGAATATAAACAGGGCTTTAGCCCAACATTAAATCCACTATCCCTAAGGGAACTAGTGGTGGCCATGGGTCGTGTGCCCCTCGTAGGCTAGTCCTCGGGGCTTCCTTCCCTATTGGTGGTCCCTTTTGATCGTGCTTCGACCACGGGCTGTGTACCCCTCATAGGCTTCGCCCTCGGGGTTTCCTCCCTATTGGTCATCCCATCCGATCGAGCTTTAACCCACGGAAGAATGGTACCCCGCGCAGGCTAGTCCTCGGGGTTTCATATCCGATTGGGATCCGCTGGTGGTCGTTGTGTTGTCCGACTTGTTAGGGGCTTACTCCGCACGTGAGTATGACCCCGCTTCTCCCCTGCAATCCTTCAGGGATGGGGAGATGCTGTCCAATTTTCACCAGGGTTTAACTAATCAGTTACCCTTGTGATTTCGACTAAATAAAGCATACTTTTGAAAGAATGAACCTCCGTGCTCGAGTATGAACCTCGCACGAACTCATGACTCTGCCTCTGTGGCATCCAGGACTCCAGTTCAATAATTAATTAACCCAATTAATGTCAAAGGGGCTAACAAGCAACTTTTGAATTCAAATGGATTGAAAATAGCAAGAAAATAGCTTAATCTGGCGTGCCCCTAATCCGGCGCGCCCTAATACGGCGCGCTACCCCCCGCGCCGTATTAACTTTAGACTCAAAATGAGAAGTTTTCAAGTGGTTCTATTCCGGCGCGCCCTATTCTGGCGCGCCCCAAGCCCATCGCGCCGGTTTAGCCCTTCACTCCATACCGCGCCGTTTTAGCATTTTTTACCTACGCTACCCCACGCCATTTTAGCCTATACCTACGCTTGACCGTGCCGGATTCGAGCCAATTGTTTTCTTTTGCGCCGTTTTAACCCCGCATTCATTCTCGGGGCAACCCTTGCCTTCTATGACGGGGATTGGTCAACCTAATTGACCATGGGTCAGGTGAAAAGAGATTATTAAATTTAAACCTATTTTCTATCATGCTCTTATTGTATGCATTATATATGTTAATGTATATATATATCACCTTGGTGCATGCTGGCATGAGCTGACTCTTCGGTATATCAAATGGTGATTGGCAGAAGGGCGGGTTATGCCTGACCGGAGGCCTTCACTGTGCGTGATTGTGGCCCTCGGACCTACGTTCTCCACCACGTACCAGGAGCCGGCCTAATAAATAAATGCTACCATATTGTGTGCTTGCATGCAATCACGTCTTTCACATATTCTACGGGCCCCATGGCCTCTCTATTTTAGCGATTAATCAAGGGTTTTCTCTCTTCTGGAGAGATGTAATTAACGCCGTAGCCTTTATGGTACGGCGGGTTCTGGGTCCTGACACGATCACCCATCTTAGTGTTATTATTCAGATGGTGTGCATAATAAACTTGTCACTCAGTGACTGGCACGCCTAATTAATAAACCAAATAAACAAGCAAAATAAACAAATAAACATCAAATAAAAATATTCTAAATAAAAATCCATCCCCACAGCCACCCACAAGTGTAACTAGTACTCTGGCTAGTGGGCATCTTGGAGGTCCAAGGGATCCCCCTGGACATCACCCTCCTCACGAAAGAACTCATCAGCTAAATCCTACTCGGCCTCATAGCTGACAGATACAAGCCCAGCATCTGAGGCTTCTCCGACTCTCGGGTCCCCAATGACTAGTGAGGTACGGGTGGGACATTGACTAGCGATGTGGCCAAACCCATGGCAGCGATAACACTACTGTCGTGACCCACTAGTCTCCCCAATAAGTGGTCCCTTACCCTTATCTCCATGACGGACTGGGGGTGTAGGCAACATTGGGGGAGGTGTGGGTGCCGGAGGACGGGCAATGGGTGCCGAGGGGTGGGCAATGGATGTTGGTGGTTGGGGTGGAGGTAGATCCCTTGGCTGGGGAGGACAAGGCCTTGGAGCGAATTGCTCCTGATGGGCGGGCTCCTGAGGTTGAGCCATGGGGGCCCTCGGATATGGGCCTAAGGAGCTACGGGGCTCGGCACTACGAAGAGGGACGGAGCCCAACCATTGGGTAGACTCAAACTCTCCCTCAAACTGCTCCAACTCGAGAGCAACCTGATACGCGTCTTCCAACTTGGTCACATTACCGTGAAAAAGATCATACTGATAGTGGCGCCACAGACCACGACGGAAGTGGGAAATGGGCATGGTGCTCTCCTCCGAGACGCCACATCCCAAAAAATACTCATCAAATTCAGCAATGTACTTGGAGACGGACCAATCTCCCTGATTGAGACTCTGCCACCTATCGATGAGTCACTGATGGTATGTGGCAGGAAGGTACTTTTGCCGAAGCTTGACCTTTATCTCACCCCATGTCTCAACCGGGGCTCCTGTCGATGAAACAACAGTCTCTCTACGTTCTTCCAATAGCTCTGAGCCTATCCCATCAGCTTCATGGTACCGAATCAGACTCTTCGATGGTCCGTCATATCGAACCAATCAAAGTACCGATCCATCCTAGACTCCCAATCTAAATAGACCTTCGGGTCCAAGGACCCGTCAAAAGTGGGAGGGTCCGCACGAACAGTCTGAAGGGTCCGCTCATCCTTCTCTAAATCATGGTTCCATCGTTGAACACGACAGTCACGACCATATCCCCCATTTTCATTCTCGAACTCATAATTAACCACCTCGGGGACTCGACACCTCCTATCATCAACCTTTTGAGCCCTTGGAGCAGCAGGTGGCTGAACTGGCTCCTATTAACCATGTGTCGGCGTGGGGTGCGCCTTAACCGGGGGTCTCTCTAGGATGGCTACTCTCCCTACCAGACCGTGAACAGACTGGTCCGACTCTTCGACCCTATCCTCTAAGGCCTTCATCCTTTCTTCCAAACGTGTGCCTAGGCCATCCACCCGTGTACTCAACCCTTCCATCTTATCCACTCGAGCACTCAAATCATCCATTTTTGCCATAATAGCTCGAACCATGTCGACCACCGATGACGCATCGGGACTAGAGACTCGGGGATCTGCCATAGGTGGTGGTGGTGGTGAGTATAGGGTACCCCTACGAGTGGGCATGCAATGGACATGGGGTTGGAATGCACTGACCAAGGCGAAGTGAAGGACCTAAACTCCAATATTCGGTACGTGGCGGAGGTCTGATTTGAAGATCGCACTCACGCAAGTGTGCTACCGTCCCAATAGGCGTAACCTATCACTCCGAAGGCACCTTTTGATATACCGAATGAAGCAATGCAAATGCAACCATGGACCAACTTAGAATCTCTCTAGACTTAAATGACTCTTTTTTTTCTTATTTTTAATCAATGACTACCCTAGAATCGACTTCGGTCTGATACCAATTTGATGCGGGACGGACAGCGAACCTGGGACTCTAGCTCTCGGACGTCGCTAAGCGTGGGAAATGCGAGATTTACACGGTTGAGAAATCGACAATGAGTCGGATAGTCAACTCTCTTTCGTGTCCGGATCAGGTCACGGGACGAGTTTCACTCTCTCTCGCATCGGTGATAAAAAATATCAGGCTAGATTAACCTATCACTCATGCAGCGGCAATAGAATACATACGAAATAAGCAAAATGCAAAGAGAGGAGCGGACATGATACCTCCACGCTACCGGGCGTAGGGAAGACGACCCCGGCCGAACTTCGTACTTTCGGAACAGTAAGCAATTAAATTACAGCAATGAATATGACTGCCCACTTTACACAAGGAGGTAAAGGGCTACAATGGCGACCCAAGAGTAACAGGTTTGGGTTGACGGACAGCGATTTGGGCAGCTCCGGTGATGACGTGTGCTGGCAATTGTGGGGCCCATGTCCTGGTCGGAGGGCCGAACGGGCTGGGAGTACTGGTACCGTTGAGGTGGGGACTCTTGGGGGGACGATCCCTAGGAAGGGATCACACTAGTTCGCCTCGTGGGAAGTGAGGCGACCCGACGGTGGACGTTGTAGCTTGCTGCCCACGGATTTGTTACGCTATTTCAGGGTGCGCGATCCGGCAAAAATGACTACTGTGATTAGCTCCGATCTCGGAACGTCGCAAAACGGGTGCCATTGCAAAGCTAACTCGGAGATCTTCAACCCTCTATTATTACAAGAATTTTCCTATCTCTGTATTTGCCGTGGTTGAGTTTATAATAGGTTGGCCCACAAAACCAGATCAGACGGGGTAAAAAGTGGATCTGCCTAAGAACTCGGTTTGACCGAAGATCAAACGGTGAATTTTGGATCTGAAATTTTTATGGATGGTAGATGGCAAGGTAAGGAACACGGGGGTAATTTTTGTGTAATTTTTGGAGGTAGTTTGATATGAGAAATGGATTTTCTAACAGGGGTGGGTCGGATCTGGACTGCACAGGACTGAACAGATTTAGAAAAATGCAGTGATTTTTTGGATAGGAAATAAAATTCCTAAAATTACAAAAAAAAAATTGGGGACGAAGGCTTGATGGACATAACTCCCAGTTCAAATTTCAGCTCAATCTAAAATCGGAAAGGGGGTGAAAGTGGCGAAGAGGTAACTTGCTGGAACACAGATCTGCACAGAGATCGAATCTGTAGATCGGGGGGAATAAATGGTAAATGAAGGTAAACAAGGGAGGAAAAATATGGATTTTTTTTGTGGAGGCTGGGGGGAACGTGGGGAACTCACCCTCAAAATCTCAGATCGATCTGATCTTGGGATTGAGAGGTAGAATTCCGACACCAGGCTATTGTCCATGGGTGGACATAACTCCGGCAGGTTGGCAGTGGTAGTGTGACAGTGGCTCGAACGGAGGCGGTGGCGGAGCTTCACACTCAGAGATGATATATCACTTGGAATCCACCAAGTTTTCTGGGGAATCCACCCTAAGAACACAGAAATCTCACTGCAAGGGGAGAGGAGAGAGAGGGGGCGCCCAAGGCTTGCTCTTAGCAAAAATGTAATAAGCTTTTCATTACTTCTTCATTAAATCTCTAATGACACTATACATAGGGTTATATAGAGAATGGCAAGGGGTGGGGGGCTGGGAATTTCATGGGAGAGAGGGGGAGGGAGAGGGGGTGCGCCCCCTAGACTTAGGTGGAGGAGGGAGACCAAGGGGAGGAGGAAGGAAGCTTCCTTCATTTGAAAATTAGAGGGAGGGAGTCAAAGTATGGTAGGTGGCAGCCTACCTCTTGGACCAAGAAGGGGGGGCGCCCCCTTCCACTTTTTTTTTAATAAGCACCAACCAACAGTGTAGGGTCCAGTCGAGTGCACCATTCCCCAGCAGGGAAAGATGTTCTCACTCCCCTAGACATACACTGTGGTCAAGAGAATTTTATTGCTTTTTGTAAGGAATACAAAGTCAGCGGGGCATGCCCCTGTCAATACCCATATACAACCATGAGATCTATCTACAAACCCAAAAACTGTCTATTACAAACTCGAATAGCCGGAAGGCCTGCTTTGTCCACTCTGAAGGCTCCTCTAGCCCGCCGAGGAAGTTCTCTGATATGTGTATAGATGTGGTTATTGTGGCAGGTACAAGCAAAGGAGGCCAAAGCATCAGCGACTTGGTTGCCTTCCCTGAAGATGTGCTGAATAGTGGAGTCGCTTTTAGATATTAGTTCAAGAATGACCTTCCACCATGGAGTAATAAACCAACTTGGAGCCGTCCCTTTATGGATGGCATCAACCAGCAGAGCACAATCACAGTAAACAGCTCCCAAGTGAAGTCCACAAAGCAAGGCTATTTGAAGACCATCATGCAATGCCCTTGTCTCTGCTAGGAGACTGGATCCTTGACCATAATAGAAAGCAAATCCTATAATCAGATTGCCCACTTGGTCACGGATACAACCACCTCCACCACTCCTTCTAGGATTGCCTTTAGAGGCTCCATCCACATGCATAGTTAACTTGGAAGAAGAGAATTTGCAACGCACTAGCATTGGCAGCTTCTGAATTACCTTCGGGTATAAGTGGAATTGCGCCAGACAGTGCTTTTGTGAAGTGGATAGCATTCCTGAAAATTTGAGTTTCTCTAATGAAATGGTGACAGCTGCAATGATTTTCCTTTTAATTCCATTTATGTTTGGCCTGATATTATCATTTCTTGCAGTGCATCTAGTTTTCCATATTTCCCATAGCATTAAGATAACCACACACAACCCAACAAAACTGAAAGCCGAAGATAAATTTGTTCCAGCCAATATGTTCCAGCAGCGAATGGTAATGTGTTCACTGAGGTGAACCTTGGCGTTAAGGAGAGGTGAGACCCAAGCCCATAAATCCGCTGCTAAACCCCCATAGATAAAGAGGTGATTGAGATCCTCAGTTTCAGGTTGGGCACAGCAGCTGCATCTGGAGGCCATAGAGATGCCACAGTCTATCACCCTACTATCAACAGGCACTGCACGATGAATAAGTTTCCATAAAAAATTAGTAGCTCTCGGTGCAAAGCTGGAATGCCAGAGATTGGCCCAAGGGCCTCTAATGATACCCGCTGACCTTAACAGCTTATTGGAAGATTTGACAGTAAAAGAACCTTCAGTAGAGGCCATCCAAAAGCATCTATCCCTTTCCTCTCTTAACTGAATAGAATTTAGACATTGGCTGTTGTTCAGTAAAGTTCTTGCATCATGAAAGGGATCAAATAATACCTCTTTGACAGTTATCTTGGGCCTATTCTGAATTCTGCTCAATTCTGTCTGTTGAATAGTATTTATAAGAGGCCCTTGACCAGTCCAATTATCCTTCCAGAAATCAGCATCTTCCCCATCATCAATTATCCATCTAGAGTTATTAATGATAAGATTTTTCACCTGTTGAAAAATATTGGATGGTATGCCTGCAGGGAAAGGCTTTGTACAATCAAAAATATGTGTTTTGATGAATCTGCTCCTGGCATACTCAGACCACAGAGAAGAACCCTGAAGGATATTCCATAAGTTTTTTGCAGCCAATGAAACCTGAACATGGTGGAGGTTTCTGATAGAGAGACCCCCTTCCAATCTAGGCTTAAGAATATGTTGCCAATTAACCCAGTGTCGACGCCTCTGTCCTTCTGAACCCTGCCAGAAAAAATTAGCACACATTCTATCTATAGCATTAATAATTGTTTTGGGAATGAAGCAAGCAGAAGCCAGGTAAACTGGCATACTACGGAGGATAGAATTTATAAGTACAACTCTCCCAGCCTGAGAAAGAAATTTGGAATGCCAGCCCTCCAGCTTTCTCTGAACTTTGTCCACTAGAAAGTTGAAATCAGAGCATTTATATCTTCCTTTCTTTATAGGAATACCAAGGTATTGAAAACCTGAAGCCAGAAGTTTGTATCCTGTCATAGAATGAATGGATTGTTTTAGAGCATTCGGTACTTTTGCAAAACTTCTTTTCCCTTTGTTGACTTGTTGGCCAGAACTGAGCTCAAATCTATTAATAAGCTACTGAAGGCTTCTTATATTCTGCTTGCAACCATTCAAGAAAATTAGAGTGTCATCTGCATAGAGAAGGTGGGAGATTTGAACCACATTTTTAGGCCCACTATATTTTTTTATTTCTCCAGATTGGAACCTGGCTTTGAGACCTCTATTTAGCACTTCAGAGGCCAATATGAATAGATAAGGAGCTATGGGATCAACCTGCCTTATCCCTCTACTAGATTTGAAGAATCATGTTATGGCCCCATTGAAAATGACTGAAAACCAGCAGTTTGATAGGATCATTCCAATAAGAGATTTGAAACGATTATTGAATCCAAATTTACTCAAGACTGTCAGGATAAAGTCCCATTCCATTCTATCATAAGCCTTTGTCATATATAGTTTGAGGATGACATTGTGTCCTCTAACCTTCCTGTCAATGTCTGACATCATCTGTCTTGCTAGGGCAATATTATCTAGAATGGACCGGCCTTTTACAAATGCTCCTTGTTCCTTTGATATAATATTTGGGAGGATTGCTGCAAGCCTCCTAGAAATAATACTAGAGACAATTTTGTAGGAGAAATTGCATAGACTTATAGGACGAAAGTCACTGAAAGTCTTGGGATCCTACACTTTAGGAATAAGGGTAATTATAGAGGAGGAGATACCTCTAGGAATTGGATAGCCCATAAAAAAACTTTGGGTCGCAGCTATAACATTTGCTCCAATGATGTCCCAAGCAGCTGTGTAAAATTCACCAGAAAATCCATCAGGTCCCGGGGAGCTTGAACTCTTTAGAGACCAAACTGCTGCCCTTATTTCCTCTCCATCTGGAATTGAAGTGACAGAGGTATTCTGTTCATCAGAGATAAGTTGTGGAATGCAGTCCAACAGAGAGTGGTCAATCGAGTGTTGTCCTGTGGAGAAAAGTTCTTGGAAATACTTCACAGCATGCTCCCGGAGGATATTTTGATTATCACACCATTGATCAGAGCCATTCAATTTTAGCCTACCAATGAAACCCTTTCTTCTATTATATTGCGTTCCATTCGGGACTTTTGATTCCAGAATATTTCTTCTCTATGGAGAGCCTGTCGCAGGAGTGCATTAGCTTCATTCAAAACTGTTCTATTGTCTGATGTGGGGTTTTGATCAAAAGCAAGTTGTTTAATCTCCACATCTAATTCTGCTTATCAAACAGTAAGAGTAATATCACCAAAAACTTCTTTGTTCCATTTCTGAAGGTGAATTTTAACAGACTTGAGCTTATTGTTTAGCCTGACCATAGCATTTGGATGGTCTTGGGCCTGCTTCCAGGCTTGAGAAACTGCTTGCTGAAAAGAATTGTGAGTAGTACACATCTTTTGGAAGATAAACCTGGAAGGACCAGAAGGGGAGTTATCACACATCAGTAGCAAGGGACTATGGTCTGAAGGACCCCTCGGGAGGTGTTTGACTTGCAGCTGTGGCACCATTGATTGGCAGTGAGAGTTGATAAGAAACCTGTCTAGTCTGGCTCTAATGCAAGCTGAGCCTGTTCTATTGTTGGACCATGTCATTCCACAGCCTGAGAAACCAGCATCCAAAAGACCAGCCGAGCTGGCAAATGCAATAAATTCAGACATGGAAGCTAGAGCTGGGATAGTACCACCCATCTTTTCTGAAGGCCTCATTACACAGTTGAAATCCCCACCTACAATCCAAGGAACTGATATAGAGGCAGCAAAAGAGAGGAGCTCATTAAAAAGATCCAGCCTGAGATGTGGATCATAAGAAGCATATACAAAGGAAAAATATGTAGTAAAGGTTGTTCCAGTTCTCAAGCCTAGGGTGATCTGCTGGCCTGAGGAGAAAATAACCTCCAAATTGCAACTGTCATTCCAGAATAACAATATTTTAGAGTCGGCTTCAGAATTAACAGCAACCTTGGGCATCTTAATGAAACTGCCTAGCTTTTGGGCTTTATTAGATGCAAGCATAGGCTCGCTGATAGCCACAATCAAAGGCTTATTACTATACACTAGTCTCTTAAGACTTTCGCGAGAACCGATATTTCCGACACCCCTTATATTCCATACTATAATGGGACTTATCATTGGAGTTGTAGACTTTGATCATCTGCCGATCTAGATCTAGATCTATATCTTGTCTCCATTTGCCTCTTTTGCTCTACCCTCCTGATAGCTTCTCCCCTTCCTATACCACTAATTTGCATTAAAGTGTTATCTATTTTTGCCTTTTCAGCCACTACTTTACTTGCTTCTTGTACCTTTAGCAAGTCAATAGTCATCTTGGCTTCCGGCGGTAAGTTAGGCATATTGCCTTCTTTTAGCACTGGAATTACACAGCTTTCATCAGCACCTCTTGTGGCCATTTTGCATTGACCCTTTAGCAAGTCAATAGTCATCCCGAAGGATTGTTCTTCCAGTCCACTAGTAGATGACTCAGCTTCCTTTAGTCCTGGTAGCATCTCTTTATCAGCTTGCTGATTAGAAGCCGAAAGGATCCCTCCCATGTTATGAGAACTAGAAGAAGTGACTTGCAATGCTTCAGTGTTTGTCCTTTCCAAATACTCAGCATCTTCATTCAGATAACTGCTTGCTGTACCCAGCCTATCAACATCATCTTTTGAAGTAGAAACTTTGAAAATTTCTTCAACATCCAAATGGAGGTGAGTTGCTGTTACTTGCTTGGTCTCACAAGGAACATCCTTGGACATTCCAGTGACCACTCGATCGGAAGAGATAGGCATGATTTGCATATTCTGATTAGAATTTGGCTCTGTAAACTCCCCTACCAGAGGCTCTGGGCCTTGAATTGACTTCTCGTGCAGATGAGCTTCTGAAACACCTTCCCCTAATTCCTGTAAATCCATTGCCTGTAATAGAACCTCGAATTTATTTGCCATCTCCACATTTCATTGAGCAGCAGGAGGGCCTTTTGCCCGGGGCCTTAGGACAGGCTGATTTTTAGGTGCTGGCTCCTGAGCAGTTTCAAATCGACCTATCCTTCCAGATATCTTTTTACAGTCATCAACCAAGTGGCCAAGCTTGTGGCAATGAGAGCATAAAGGAGGAACTCGGTGATAATTAACTGGCTACCAGTATCCAACACCATCCAAATCAATCCATAGCCTTTCCTTACGTTGTGTTGATAAATCCATCTCTATGCATACCAGAGCTTCCGACAAATCAGTCATAGCTAAAGTCCTCTCATGGATGCGTAAGACAATACCAAAATTGCCAGCAATGGAGCGCAAGCAATTTTCGTGATATAGATTCGCCGGCAGAGCTGGAAACCCAATCCAGACTGGAACCATCGGTGGATCGGCATCAAAATTGAAGTCGAAAGTCCATCGGAATAATCGAAATAGAAAACCTTTTATATACAAATTTTTCTGAATGAGGAGCTTCATACAATCTGCCTCGCTGTCGAAACAAAAAAGGAGATGCCGCAGATTAAGTTTACTAATGATAACATTCTGGGAGATCGCTAACCTCTGCACTAAACATCTCTTGATATCAGGGATGGAAGGATGACCGTAGGAGCATTTGGCCACTATTGCAAACGATAAGAACTGCATAGATGCCTGGAGGTCATCCTTGGAGAAGAAAACTGCCGACTCGCCATGATCAGTGAACGCCGGCTCCTTGACTGGTATAGCAGTAGTAGGTCTCTACTTGGACTCTAAGAGAGCCTGGGCAAAGGACTGACGAGGAGCAGCTTCGGAGGACGAGGATGCTACCTCCGGTGACACCAGAGGCCCCCCCGCCGGTGCCGGGGGGAGCCCCACCGCACCAGCCATGGCCGGAGGGGAGGGGGACACGCCGAAGAAAGTCTGGCAGGAAAGATGCGAAAACAGGAGCTTCTCTCTCTAGAATCTTAGAGAGAGGAAATCATTTCTTTGTATGACATTGAAAGGACTACACCCCCTTCCACTAGCCTCCTAGCCCTCTTTCATTCAGCCACTTTCATACCTAGCACACCTAACCCTTGGACTTGTTCACATTGAACCTCTTTTGGCCCATTTAAGGCCCAAAACCCATTAACGCTAGCCCATTACCTATCCTAGCCCATTTGCCATATAGTAATACAATTGTCCAACATGGACTACAATAGGGCCCAACATGGCCTAAAAAATGTGAAATGGAGATGATGGCTTGGCCGATGCGTCCACGTCCTCTGCGAGCTAATCGGACCCCAGCCCGTCCTTGTCCACCGACGTGTATTGCGGTGTGGGTCCGCACCAATTCTCCCCAGGTGGGAAGAACTCGACCCCGTCGAGTAAGGGGTACGGCAGCTCGTATGGCTCCTGCGGATCAATCACTGTACCTGGTAGCGTGGAGTTCACTCCATTCCAAGTAACCGTCACCTGCTCATCCCGTATATATTCGATATGCACACATTGCTGTGAGAATGAGGCTAGTGGTGGACACTCCGAGGTGGGGTCCCTCACAAGAGGTGGAGGCGGCTCAAGACTCACTGGGAACCAACGCTTGGTCCGTGTACGTGATTGGATCCGAGGCATAGAAAGGTAGAGCTGATCCCCTATTCGTTAGGCAAGTCCACAACGTACGCATGAGATCCGACTTGCCTCACACTCGAAAGGGACTGACATCGCGAGCTGAGATTAGACTAACTCGACTCGACGCATGCAGACTCACTATGCACTCGACAAATGTACGTATAGACTCTTGAAAAACTGAACAAACAACGAAAGACAGGCTAACACACGACCCTAGACTCATACATAATGTAGTGGGTACCCAGGCTACCCACAAGTGTAACTAGTACACTAGCAACTGGGCATCTTGGAGGTCCAAGGGATCCCCCTTGACATCGCCCTCCTCACAAAAGAAGTCATCAACTAAATCCTGCTTGGCCTCATAGCTGACAGATACAAGCCCAGCGTCTGAGGCTTCTCCGACTCTCGGGTCCCCAATGACTAGTGAGGTACGGGTGGGACATTGACTAGCGATGTGGCCAAACCCATGGCAGCGATATCAATGCTGTCGTGACCCACTAGTCTCCCCAATAAGTGGTCCCTTACCCTTATCTTCTCGACGGACTGGGGGTGTAGGCAACATTGGGGGAGGTGTGGGTGCCGGAGGACGGGCAATGGGTGCCAAGGGGCAGACAATGGATGCCGATGGTTGGGGTGGAGGTAGATCCCTTGGCGGGGGAGGACGAGGCCTTGGAGCAAATTACTCCTGACGGGCGGGCTCCGAAGATCGACCCATGGGGGCCCTCAGATATGGGCCTAAGGAGCTACGAAGCTCGACACTACAAAGTGGGACGGGGCCCAACCGTTGGGTAGACTCAAACTCTCCCTCAAACTGCTCCAACTCGAGAGCAACCTGATACGCATCTTCCAGCTTGGTCACATTGTGGCGAAAAAGCTCATATTGATAGTGGGGCCGCAGACCACGACGGAAGCGGGAAATGGGCATGGTGCTCTCCTCCGAGATGCCACATCGCAAAAAATACTCATCAAATTCAGCGATGTACTTTGAGACAGACCGATCTCCCTGACTGAGACTCTGCCACCTATTGATGAGTCGCTAACGGTATGTGGTCAGAAGGTACTTTTGCCGAAGCTTGAGCTTCATCTCACCCCATGTCTCAACCTGGGGCTCCTGTCGATGAAACAGCAGGCTCTCTACGTTCTTCCAATAGGTCTGAGCCTATCCCATCAGCTTCATGGTAGCGAATCAGACTCTTCGACGGTCCATCATATCAAACCAATCAAAGTACCGATCCATCCCAGAGTCCCAATCTAAATAGACCTTCGGGTCAAAGGACCCTGTTGTGCCCCTGTGATCATTTGAGTCGTCCTGTGGTTTGGGTCATTCGACATCGTCTTGTGGTCATTTGAGTTATTGGATATTCTTGGTTTTGATAATAGCTAAACACTATAAGTCATTATTGTTTTAACTTTCATATGACTGACATACGTGATGTTTTGTTCATGACAAATATATCAATGAATTGCCTAGGAATGAAGTGGAGATGGCAAATGTGAAAGCTCAATGTTGCGCCCTCGCACGCGGATCGACTTGCGCGGTCAAGTTGCGGGGATCGAGGGGGTCAAGGGGGCAGTGGTGGGGACTCCTGGAGGGATGATCCCTAGGAAGGGTCGCACTGGTTCACCTCGTGGAAAGTGAGGTGACCCGACGGTGGACGTTCTAGCTTGCTGCCCACGGATTTGTTACGCTGTTTCAGGGTGCATGATCCGGCGAAAATGACTGCTACGATCGGCTCCGATCTCAGAACCTCATGAAACTGGTGCCATTGCAAAGCTAACTCGGAGATCTTCGACCCTCTATTGTTATAGGAATTTTCCTGTCTCCGTATTTGCCGTGGTTGAATTTACAACAGGCTGGCTCACAGAACTAGATCAGATAGGGCAGAAAGTGGATCTGCCCGAGAACTCGGTTTGACCGAAGATCAAACGGTGGATTTTGGATATGAAATTTTCTTGGATGGTAGATGGAAAGGTAATGAACACGGGGGTAATTTTTGTGTAATTTTTTGAGGTAGTTTGATATGGGAAATGAATTTTCTAACAGGGGTGGGTCGGATCTGGATTGCACAGGATAGAACAGATTTAGAAAAATGTAGTGATTTTTTATATAGGAAATAAAATTCCTAAAATCACAAAAAAAATTGGGGACGAAGGCTTTGGTGGAAAGAACTCCCTGTTCAAATTTCAGCTCAATCTGAAATCAGAAAGGGGGTGAAAGTGGCGAAGAGGTAGCTTGCTGGAACACAGATCTGCACAGAGACAGAATTTGTAGACCGAGGGGAATAAATGGTAAATGAAGGTAAACAAGGGAGGAAAAATGTGAATTCTTTTGTGGAGGCTGGGGGGAACATGGGGAACTCACCCTCAAAAGCTTAGATTGATCTGATTTGGGGATTGGGAGGAAGAATTCTGACACCGGGCTACTGTCCAGGAGTGGACATAACTCCGGCGGGTTGGCGGTGGCGGTGCGACGGTGGCTCGAACGGAGGCGGCGGCAGAGCTTCACACTCAGAGATGATATATCACTTGGAATCCAGCAAGTTTTCTAGGGAATTGATGGGGACATCAGCGACCCTCCATGCCCCGGCTTCGACATCGGCCTCTCGAGACGGATTCAGTAATGGTTCGGATATTTATTTCTTCTTATTATGATGTATTTTTCTTTTATTGAGTTTGTAATCCTTATTGGGTCAATTAATAAGGCCCAAAAGGCTAGTCCATTAGTAGCTCAGTTAATGGTCGTAGGTAGCTTATGTTCACCACCTCGGATAGCGGGGTAATTATTTGAACTTCATGGGCAATTGTGGTCTTTTGGTACCCATGGCTCTCCCTATAAATAGGGCCAAGGGATCAGTTGAGAAGGCTAATGAACATTTGAAGAAATCAGAATTTTGAGAAACTTGAGTCTCTCTCTCTCTCTCTAACTCTTGCGATTCTCTCTCTCTCTCCTTGGGGAATTCGCACCCCCTTCTCTCTCCTCCCACCTTGGGCTGTGTGCCCATCTTCTCTCCTTCCTCATATCTCTCCTCTTGCCACATCAGCAACAGCATCCCCCTCCCTAGTCCTCTTCCTATTATCTCTCCCCAAATCCCTCCCTTCTACTTAAATCTTTCCTAATCTAGTTTCCCTCCCTCTCCACAAATTCAAATACCTCCCATATTCTCTCCCTCCCTCCATGATAAGTCAAATCCTTTCCTAATCCCTCTTGCCACCTCAGCCTCCTTTCTAGGGAGAGAATCCTAGAATCTCTCCACCCTTCCCAACTAGCAGGCCACCCTTTCCCCATCCTAGTGCGCAACCCCAACCCCCAAACCCTAGTTCGCCCCCCCCCCAAGCCTCCCACGCCCCAGCTACCACCATCCAACCCTCCCCTCTGCAGCATACACCCCTCTCCATTCCAGGTTTGTCCACGGAGGCCCTGGCATCCCACGGCTTCATCCCCGACACCGGCGTTGAAGTTCTACTCTGTTCTGCTGCTCCCAAACCTGAGGCAGAACCTGGGTTGCCTTTGCAGCGGCCACACCGCCATCCCCTGTGCGAATCTGCCTGAGCCCCCTTCAGTGGGTTCATTCTTCTCCAAGCCCTCTTCGTAGCAGAAGAAGTTTTGTTCCGTTTCGACGTTGGCACTAGTCGTGGCACTCGTTCTCCCACGACTGCGCAACTCGGGTGCAACCCAGTCTGTCCAGACTGTGCGCCCGCCTTGCAGAGCGTGCCCCGCCTGACCTGTTCGTCATCAGCCCGAGGTGTCTTCATCAAAGTGGTGCCCTTTGACGATACACAACCAACCCAGTTGGTTTCATCTCGTTCCGACGTCTGAGCAGAAAGTTCCACCATAACCTTTTTCACCTCTGTCTGGCTGCTCGCCCAGGAATCAGAGGCTCACCACAACTGCTACCACGCCCAGCCCGGTAATCTAATGGCCGTCATCTTTTGAGGGTACGTAGACCTCTATGTCTACTATTTTCTTGAGTTGATCCCGCCTCGTTCTGAGTTCCACAGCGAGCGTACCGGCAGTTGTCCCGCGACTGCGCAACCCTATCCTACGCGACAGAATCACGTAGGTCCACTTCTCCGGCCGGCCTTGCCCTCCAGCAACCTCGGATCGACTTCAGATCTTCAGGGACGTTCCAGCACCCTTCAGGCTTCGTCTGAACGCTGACGGCACTCCGTTCGGATGTTCGTGCTCAGCATACCGTTCAGGACAAGCGGCGTCATCCCTGCAGGCCCGTTCGCCGACCAGCACTTCAGTCTTTCCCTCCCCTTGCTCCCCCCTCCTGCGTGAGCGTAGTGCATGTACTGATTACCCCATCCCCTAGTTCCCCCTCCCTACGTATAGGCGTGTATTTGGTTGTATTAGCAGGTCACGGCCGAAGCTACATCGACGTAGCGTGTCCGCCGGGTGCGCACGCTCCCGGCTTGCCCTCGTCTCTGATCGGCGCCGGTCTTTTCAGATTCGGCAAGGTACGTAGCTGACCACCTGCTCCCCTGTGGTTTGTCCCTTCGTATTTTCTTTGTGCTTGCACCGACGGTGAGAGAGTGCCCTGTCCCGACCCCCGTTTCATGTGAGTTTGCTGCTATGCGAGAGAGTGAACCCCATAGTGCCCTCGGGCGCGAGGTCTGCCCCGGCTGAACCCAGGTGATCCCTCCCCTTCAGGTCGGCCTTCCACCGACCCAACTCATGAGTTCTGACCACGTAGATGGCTTGTGGGCCAGAGCCCATCTTCCCCATCACTGGGTTACATCCAAAATTCCGAGTGCGCCGCGTGTTTGTCCGCCGTGTCCAACCCGGCCTGTTCGGCCTTGCTTGCTGTCCACTAGGTCCTAGTTCCGACCGGGTCTCGTCCCGCGTCAAATTTGGTATCAGAGCAAGTTCTCAGCTTGCTCTCGCATGCCGAGTCCTAGGCCAACTTACATTCCCTTGCGTTCCCCCTCGCATCAGTAGCATGTGGTCTAGTCTCTTGAACCGCATAATCTGTCTAGTTTAGACCCACCATTCGGTTTTCCCCATCCTGCTGACCCCATGTCCATCCATAGTGTTGCCTCGTACAGGGAGATTGATCGTCCAATTGGCCACGACACTCAGGTCAGACCGTCCCACCACAACCAATCCATGGCCACTCATATTGGCAGTTCGTACCGCTAGTCCGGACCCGTGCACATCTCTGGCCATCATACTGGTCTGTCCATCCACCCTCCTACCCATAGGCTGGCCCCTCATTCAATCTCTACGACCAATTCGGGGATAGAATATTCACTCCCTATAGCACCCGTTGGGGCACCCAAGATTTCTTTGGCTCTCGTAATCCCATGATCTACCTTGATTGGGAAGCCGAGATGGACTTCTACTTAGATAGGGATGACTGGTCGGACTTCCAAAAGGTGAGGTTTGCCACAGGAAGTTTGAGAGATCGAGCCCTAGCCTACTGGCTCGATGATGAGCGATGTCTTACGGCCCGATACCAAGCGCCCGTCACTTGGGCCATGATGAAGGAGAAGCTTCGCGAGAAGTATCTCCCTCCCGCTTATTTGCCCGTGGCCGACCCTCTCACCCCACTGCCAGCTATAGTAGGCCCCACTAAATACACTCTTTCTGGACCAGCATTTGAATCCCAAACACCCATAGGAGCCATGCCACCAGCTTTGTCCATCCTAGAGTCACCACCTCCTTCAACTCAACCTCCGATTAGGGATGAGATAGTGCACGAACCCATAGAGACCATGAAATACATCCCTAATCCGTCGTTGATTGAAGCATACCAAACCCAAGAGGATGCCCTATGTCTGGCTCACCCCTTAGTAGAGGAACCCCCCACCCAACTTGAGGCTAAAGTCCAACACAACCTCCATCCCAAGTAACTCATGGCCCATGGAGGCGAGATTGTCATAGGTGGAGCCCTCGATAGGTGGCTTAGGAGAAGCCTAATCTCAGAATTCTCCAACTTCTACCCCTTCCCAAATAAATCAGCCCGACAAATAGTACCCTTCCACTCCTTCCACACAACCTTTCATTCATTTTGCTTTGTGGAAATCGTGGAAGATCTTGTTCGGAGTTTGAAGTGGCAACTAGGGGTGACCAACATGGTTGCCTTGAAGTCGGGTCCACCTAGGGGTGTTTGCTTCACCCACCCCTCCGTTGGCTCCATTACTTCCGTGTTCACTATAGGTCAGTGCACGTGTGAGCTTTTGATACTTTTTTCGATCTTGGAAGAACCCAAGGCTACCACTCAAGTTTTGGAGCTCATCCATCCCATCAAGCCCACTATCTCTCCAACTCCCCCACCCACTGATAGTTCAATCCACTATGGAGGGATTGAGATTTGGGCGAATCAATTCTTGGAAATGGGCGATGTCCTTCCTTGTCTCCCCTTCCTTGATCCATTTGACCCATCATATTGGAAACCAAAGAGTCAACCAGACCTCACCCAACTCTCCAATAACACTCGACACCTATTCCCTCATGAAGATTACCCTCCATGTCTGAGACAGACCCCATATCACTACATCCCAATTGCCAAGTATTTGATCAGTGAGAGGCACATTTCATGGAGAAAAATGCATTCATCATGGAATCTAGCATCATATAAAGAAGGTCGTTATTTTGGTTGCCTAAGTCCACCCATGCTTATCCCATTTGACATGAGTCACATGCATGATAGGTCTACTTTTGGATGTCCCGGGCCACCCATGCAATGTAGATGGTCAATGCATATTACTCAGCATCACAGACTACCTAGGACTCACCACATCATCATGCATTATGACAGCAAGCAAGTCCATCTGAGCTATGGTTCATATTATGAGTTGGCGGATAGCCTTTGGCGTCAACGAGAGTCACGTGGGTGTGACTTTGCGATGGTGAGGATGGAGAGGTTCCCAACGGAGCCTCACAAACTAAGATCCCGTGGCATCAATCTACTTCAGAACATGAGGAGGGAAGGCACTATTAGGTTTGGCCAACTTGAAGAGAACAGAGTAAGCCCGTTGTTCGCTTGGGTAGACCAAACGCAATACGAGGGCCTGGCAACAAAACCTAGTGAGTCTTTTGGGCCTCTACCTTCCTTCATGAGTGACCCACACCGCGTGAGAACACTAGCCATATGGTTTGACCGGCGCGGGCCAATAAAGGAGATACGGGGTGGACAAATCACCACTTATTGGAGCATGGCAGTACACTACTACCTTGTCAGGTGGAAAGGACGGCCCAGAAAGGAACACGTATGGGATAGCCGGAAAGAGATATCGCACCCCGATCCACGCCGTCAGGACCCACCAGATCACCACTCGACAGAGTCGAGTTCTCGACACCCCTGGGGAATTGATGGGGACATCAGCGACCCTCCATGCCCCGGCTTCGACGTCGACCTCTCGAGACGGATTCAGCAATGGTTCGGATATTTATTTCTTCTTATTATGATGTATTTTTCTTTTATTGAGTTTGTAATCCTTATTGGGTCAATTAATAAGGCCCAAAAGACTAGTCCATTAGTAGCTCGGTTAATGGTCGTAGGTAGCTTATGTTCACCACCTCGGATAACGGGGTAATTATTTGAACTTCATGGGCAATTGTGGTCTTTTGGTACCCATGGCTCTCCCTATAAATAGGGCCAAGGGATCAGTTGAGAAGGCTAATGAACATTTGAAGAAATCATAATTTTGAGAAACTTGAGTCTCTCTCTCTCTCTCTAACTCTTGCGATTCTCTCTCTCTCTCTCCTTGGGGAATTCACACCCCCTTCTCTCTCCTCCCACCTTGGGCTGCGTGCACCTCTTCTCTCCTTCCTCATATCTCTCCTCTTGCCACATCAGCAAGAGAATCCCCCTCCCTAGTCCTCTTCCTATTATCTCTCCCCAAATCCCTCCCTTCTACCTAAATCTTTCCTAATCTAGTTTCCCTCCCTCTCCACAAATTCAAATACCTCCCATATTCTCTCCCTCCCTCCACGATAAGTCAAATGCTTTCCTAATCCCCCTTGCCACCTTAGCCTCCTTTCTAGGGAGAGAATCCTAGAATCTCTCCACCCTTCCCAACTAGCAGCCCACCCTTTCCCCATCCTAGTGCGCAACCCCAACCCCCAAACCCTAGTTCGCCCCCCCCCAAGCCTCCCACGCCCCAGCCACAACCATCCAACCCTCCCCTCTGTAGCATACGCCCCTCTCCATTCCAGGTTTGTCCACGGCGGCCCGGCATCCCACGGCTTCATCCCCGACACCGGCGTTGAAGTTCTACTCTGTTCTGCTGCTCCCAGACTTGAGGCAGAACCTGGGTCCACTTTGCAGCGGCCACACCGCCGTCCCCTGTGCGAATCTGCCTGATCCCCCTTCAGTGGTTTCATTCTTCTCCAAGCCCTCTTCGCAGCAGAGGCAGTTTCGTTCCGTTTCAACGTCGGCACTGGTCGTGGCACTCGTTCTCCCACGATTGCACAACCCGTGTGCAACCCAGTCTGTCCAGACTGTGCACCCGCCTTGCAGAGCGTGCCCCGCCCGACCTGTTCATCATCAGCCCGAGGTGTCTTCATCAAAGTGGTGCCCTTTGACGATAAAAAACCAACCCAATTTGTTTCATCTCATTCCGACATCCGAGCAGAAAGTTCCACCACATCCTTTGCACCTCTGTCTGGCTGCTCGGCCAGGAATCAAAGGCTCGCCACAACTGTGACCACGCCCAGCCCAGTGATCTGATGGCTGCCATCTTTTGAGGGTACGTAGACCTCCCTGTCTACTGTCCTCCCGAGTTGATCCCGCCTCATTCTGAGTTCCACAGAGAGCGTACCGGCGGTTGTCCCGCGACTGCGCAACCCTGTCCTGCGAGACAGAATCGCGTAGGTCCACTTCTCCGGCCAGCCCCGCCCTCCAGCAACCTCGGATCAACTTCAGATCTTCAGGGACGTTCCAGCACCCCTCAGGCTTTGTATGAGCGCTGACGGCACTCCGTTCGGACGTCCGTGCTCAGCATACCATTCAGGACAAGCGGTGTCATCCCTGTAGGCCTGTTCGCCGACCAGCACTTCAGTCTTCCCCTCCCCTTGCTCCCCCCTCCTGCGTGAGGGTAGTGCATGTACTGATTACCCCATCCCCTAGTTCCCCCTCCCTGCGTGGAGGCGTGTGTTTGGTTGTATTAGCAGGTCACGGCCGAAGCTACATCGACGCAGCGTGTCCGCCGGGTGCGCATGCTCCCGGCTCGCCCTCGTCTGCGATCGGCGCCGGTCTTTTCAGATTCGGTAAGGTATGTGGCTGACCACCTGCTCCCCTGTGGTTTGTCCCTTCGTATTTTCTTTGTGCTTGCGTCGACGGTGAGAGAGTGCCCGGTCCCGACCCCCGTTTCATGTGAGTTTGCTGCCATGCGAGAGAGTGAACCCCATAGTGCCCTCGGGCGCGAGGTCTGCCCCGACTGAACCCGGGTGATCCCTCCCCTTCAGGTCAGCCTTCCACCAACCCAACTCACGAGTTCTGACAACGTAGACGGCTTGTGGGCCAGAGCCCATCTTCCCCATCGCTGGGTTACACCCAAAATTCCGAGTGCGCCACGTGTTTGTCCGCCGTGTCCAACCCGGCCTGTTCGGCCTTGCTTGCTGTCCACTAGGTCCTAGTTCCGACCGGGTCTCGTCCCACGTCAGGAATCCACCCTAAGAACACAGTAATCCAGCTGCAAGGGGAGACGAGAGAGAGGGGGCACCCAAGGCTTGCTGTTAGAAAAAATGCAATAAGCTTTTCATTAATTCTTCATTAAATCTCTAATGACACTATACATAGGGTTATATAGAGAATGGCAAGGGGTGAGGGGCAGGGAATTTCGTGGGGGAGAGGGGGATGGAGAGGGGGTGCGCCCCCTTGACTTAGGTGGACGAGGGAGACCAAGGGGAGGAGTAAGGAAGCTTCCTCCCTTTGAAAATTAAAGGGAGGGAGTCAAAGTATGGTAGGTGGCATCCTACCTCTTGATCCAAGTAGGGGGGGCGCCCCCTTCCACTAGCCTCCTAACCCTCTTTCCTTTAGCCCCTTTCATACCTAGCACACCTAACCCATGGACTTGTTCACATTGAACCTCTTTTGGCCCATTTAAGGCCCAAACCCCATTAATGCTAGCCCATTTGCCATATAGTAATACAATTGTCCAACATGGATTACAATAGGGCCCAACATGGCCTAAAAAATGTGAAATAGAGATGATGGCTTGGCCGATGCATCCACGTCCTCCGCAAGCTAACCGGGCCCCAGCGTGTCCTCGTCCACCAGCGTGTAATGCGCCGTGTGTCCGCACCAGTTTCATATCAAGGTCGATGTTACTTCTATCTTTATAAAAGAAATGTCGATGCACCATAGCAACCTCAGAAGTAAGGTCGGTGCTGCTGCCATGGGAAAAGAGACAAAAGGTTGATGCACATCTAGTCTGTACGGGACAAAGGTCGAGGCACATCTTGGCAACAAAGAAGAAAGGTCGATGCACCTTGCTGATTTCAAGATGAAAGGTCGGTGCACATAAGCTAACTCTGAAGAGAGGTCGGTGAGATGTAATGCCATGGATCCTTGGTAGATCTTTATTGGATCTTTTGGATTTGTTTCGGTGAGTTTCGGTTCGCTTTTGTAGCTTTCGAGTTGAGTTTTACGACCCGTGTAAATTTTTCTCTCGTACTAGTTACGGAACCCGACGGTGAGTTTAGTTATCTGTTCCTCGACTCGTGAATGCTGCAGTGACGATGTACTCTCCGAGCCGGTCGTTTCGACTATTTTTGCGTATTTTTCGGAGATAGGGCCAGAAATCAGATTTTTCAGAAATTTGGAAAATTCCTAATTTCTTTTCCTTTTTCTTTTCCTTCCTCTCTCCTCCCTTCTCATTTCGTCGCCACCATCTCTCTCTCCCATTTTCTCTCCTCTCGAGCTTCCTCGGCTCCGGCTGCAGACGGAGGACATAGGAGCGAGTGTTGGGGATGATGTGGAGCTGACTGGGTGCACGATAGGGTGAGGATGGAATGGTTCTGGCACGATCCGAACGGTGGATTCAAAGCCGGTGTTTGAGCTCGCGGCGTGGTTTTCGGCGCGGTTTAGTCCCTTCGGGGCACGGTTTCTTCGGTGGAGGTAGGGAGATGGACCGCCACTTTATTCTGCACATTTCCTCTTTTTCTGTGCATGATTTGGTGCTCGATCGGGGGAGATCAGGCCGGTTTTGTGAAAATCGTGGTTTTTGAGATTTTCAGGGTTCGCCGAAAAACGGCAACCATTTGTAGCTCGGTTAGTGTTGAACTGACCGTGGGGATGTCTGGATCCCATCCATGCCAGTTTCGTGTTGATCGGTGGTCATTCGAGGCCAGTAGGAGTCCGGGAACTTCGGTGGCTCGTTTAGGGTCGATTCGTTGGAATCACCCCGATCTCTCGTTTTAATGCTTGCATGTGGGCTTTTTAGCCTTCTAATGTAGTTTTTCATCGTCGAGGGTTGTTTCCCCTGCGCTTCGGCGTGAATGGGGCGTGGAACGGGCCATTTTGGCCAACCCTCTGTTTTCCCGCCGTGACTGGTGTGGCGGTCGTTCCAGGGACCGTCACAGTACCTGACGGCCCCACGACAGACCGTCACAGTGTCTGGGCATTTTCATGCTTTTAGTGGTTTTGGGAGTGTGACGGCCTAGGGGTGGCGCGTCACAGCCTCCTGACGCGTCCAGTGCGACGCGTTACGCTTGTTTTGTCGTTTAGTAGTTTGGTTAAGTCGGTTCCCCTGATGCGCTTGCCCTAGTGCGTCAGGTGTGTGTAACGCGCTCAAGCTAGGCCGTTACGTTCCGTTTGACCAGCTTTGACCTGTTGAGTCAGTTTGTGTAACAGTGGTGTCCCCGTGCGTCACAGCAGTGTAACGCGCATGCCCCAGGCCGTTACGTGATGTTCTGGCTGAGTTGGGTGGTTGTGCCGATGGCTCTAACGGCCACGCCCCCATGCGTTAGGTGTCTGTAACGCGTCCGTGATGGATCGTTACGTGCGTGTCGGCCAGTGGTTTTCTTGACTTGAGCCTGTTGGCTCTGACGCGTCTGCCTTGCGGCATTAGGCTATGTAATGCGCCTGGTCTAGCGCGTTATGTGGTTCAGGTGTCATTTTGAGTTGAGGTTTGTTGGCCCTGATGGCCTGGGTCGGGCGCGTCAGAGCGGTGTAATGCGCCTGGTGTAGGCCATTACGTGTCTTGTGCGTTTTTGAGGTTGGTTAGGGCGGTGTATGGACGGCTCTCCTCCTGACCGTCACGTGTTTGTGATGCGTCTGCTTTAGACCGTCACGGCTGGAATGTAACGGCCAGCGCCAGACCGTCACGTTCGTGTAATGGTCTAAGGGTGGTGCGTTACAGTCCTTCTACTCCGATTTCCGTCGTTTTGGTTTCTGCTTGTCTTGGCTTGTCCTTGTGGTCTGCCCGCAGTCCTGTGGATGTCTCCTGATGTCCTATGAGGGCTAAGACTACGTTGTAAGATGGCCAGGAGTCCTCTTGCTTGGGGTAGGATTCTCTATCCTACTCTTGTGTGCATCTTTGTTTGGTTCCGGTCAACCCGGGGTGACCCAGTGGTTGATAGGTGACCTTGTGTGGGTGTCTTGGCGGTTCTATCCAGTCCGAGACACTGGTTTTGGATGCCTCGAGGTGTTGCCTTACCTTGGTCCGTGTGTCCAGGTGTGCTGAGGGTCTCCGGTGTCCCCTCAGGTCTCCGTGAGTCATTTTCTGCGGAGCGTTGTTTCTCGTGGCTTAGGATTAGACCGATTGGCGGCTTGTCCCGCTGTCTGTGACGATCTTGCCCTTGAGTCGTTCAACTCAGGATCGTTACGTGGTAGGTCTAGTTGCCTAGTCCTGTGTCTGTCGGCAGTGGTCGTACTGCTAGTGGTGCTTTGTAGTACGTGTGATAG
This sequence comes from Amorphophallus konjac, assembly GCA_022559845.1. NCBI lineage: Eukaryota > Viridiplantae > Streptophyta > Magnoliopsida > Alismatales > Araceae > Amorphophallus > Amorphophallus konjac. Next base: position 155,977,048 of record CM040117.1, read on the forward strand.
CGTGTCTGCATGTCAGTACTCTAGCACTTGTGCTCGGAGTTTTGTGTTTTGTATGCCTCCGATTGTTTTTGCCCTAGGCCTTTGAGTGTCGACCCACCTGGTGATGGCGGAGGGGTGTTCCCGAGACACGGTTTGTAAGCTAGTTCCGTGGGCTCCCAGCCAACGGTAGCGTCCTACCGAGGGAGAAAACTAGCTGGAGTACCTGGCTTAGGCTAGAGCCAGTGTGTGTGTATATGTGGTCAGGGGCTGAGGACATGAGTCGACGGGCGTGACCCTGACTGGTTACTTGATGCTGTTTGGTTCTGTGCGGGTGTCTGCGACTCTACCGTGGCTTCGGCGGTATTGTAGGAGAGACACCTGTGGCGCAGCATAAGACGTCTATGGACGTAGCTGGCCGTTGCTTTGGTGGGGAGGTGCGCCCGTCTGTGACGCGTGGCTCTCCACTGCTCTTTGCGTTTCTTGTGCGTCGTGACCTTTCTGGGTTGGCCTTTCCGTGGCTGCACCCGAGGTCAGTGTCCTGTCACATGCACGATGTCCTGATCGTGCGTGGGGCAGTGTGCATGATGTTCTGATCGTGCATGTTGTCGAGTCTGTCGGTCGTCTGTGTGGGTCTTTTCTAGACCTTTTTGTCTATTCTTGCAGGTCTTCGTCTTAGACCTGGTGTTGGGTCGGCAGATCGATAACTTCTGACTTTGTTAGATCAGAGTCGCCCTTCTGTCGCTGCTTGGAGTAGTTTGGGGTGCCGAGGTTAGTTTGGCCGCCGCTTGTCTGGCGCGGGTTCTTCCCCTTCCTTGCTTGTTCCCTACTCCTACTTCCCGTTTGTTTACTACTACTTGTAGCGTAGTTTTACAGCTTTGTAGTGTACTTTTCCTGCTTTACTACACCTGCTATTTTGTTGTTGTTGTTCCGTGTTACTGCGTGTTTTTTAGTGGGGATCCGCGTGACCCCTACTGAGCTAGTGACACGAGGCTCACCCCTGCTTTTCAGGTGGGGTGACGTTGTTCATTCTGCTTCCACATGGTTCCTGGTGCGCGTGCTCGTAGCGTGCTATTGTGGCCAGCTGGTACCTGCGTCGGGTCTCCCCCGACTTCTTGGTACGTCTTTCCTTTCTGTCGACTGTACTGTGCTAGACTTGTTGTCTTTAGCTTTAGACTGACTCTGGTGGTGTATAATTGTTTAATTGAAACTATTAATTAAAAAGTAATTTTATTTCTACTACTTTAGCAAACCGATCTAATGAAATTTAATTGCTTCTACTATATCTCTATGACTTCAATGTACTCTACACATGCCTTTATCCCTTCGGAGCTTTCCCGCTCTTGGGAGGCCTCGCGGGTTCCAAGCGGTATCACGTGTATTCGGTAGTCCTACCGGGTACACCGGGTATCCGGAATCCGGGTCGCTACAGAGTGGTATCAGAGTAGTGTTCTGAGATGTTCAGAGTTCTTTTCTGAGCTGTCAGAGCATTGTTGTGTGAAGTACATGGGAATCCGAGATATGGTGCACATTTGAGCAACTTCAATAGGAAGGTTGGTGCACATCAACTAACTTTGAAAAGAGGTTGATGCACATTTGAGCAACTTCAATAGGAAGGTCGGTGCACATTAGCTAACTCTAAAGAGAGGTTGGTGCAACTTTCCACAAACTGCCAGTAAGGTCGATGCAGATGAATAACTTATTGCTATCAACGTCACTGCAGCTGAAGGGCTCCATGAACTTAAGGTCTATGCAATAAAGACCAACATGCTGAAACAAGGTCAAAGCAGCTGAATGTAAGAGTTAAACCACTTAAGCTAAGGCAGAGCACCTGGTCAACAATTCAAACAAACACATGGAGGGTTCGTTGAAGATCAAGTGACCACGTGCTATTCAAGGCATGCAATCCAATTCATGTGACAAGTAAAGTGTTCTACATGGGACTTCTCTTTAGTGAGAAAAGAAATGTCCACGTGGCAGACCCTTTAAGAGGCCAATAATTGGAGAATATTCTTCTGCACGTACATGAGATTGGTTCGCTGGGTCTTTAACCTATAGTACTATGTTCTATAAATATAGAGCAACCCCGATCTCAGAAAGGTGAGCTCAGACTGCCAAAGAGCTCAGAGCTCATGTTGAGAAGAATCCATCTAAAAAGAGAGCAGCTCCAGGAAGAAAAGAGAGAGTGAGAAGCCCAGTACGAGGGAAGATAAAGAGAAAAGAACGTCTGAGAGCAACCAGATAATTCATTTGAAAGCGCTTCTTCGAAGCTACATTAAGTTTTTACACTTGTTCTTTTTCCCTCATTTTAACCTTGGTTTTTTGCCTTGATTTCTCATTTTGTTCCCTCTGAGTGTTCTTAGAGGAAGGGAGACACTATCTCTGGTTGCGAGTGACTTGTCGCTCGTGGGTTTCCCTCTGGTGTGGAGGATGGGAGGATGTGTCCTTCGGTTCTGGTCTTGCGGGTGGCAAGGCTAGGTTTCAGGTTCTGTGGGGTGTAGGACCTGGGTCGAGGGATTTGTCTCCCTCAGGGCAAGCTGTCAGGCAGTGTTATGACGCAGACTGAGTCTTCTTCTTCTCCAGCTTATGCTAGTGAAATCCTCGTTCTGTGTGAGCGAGGGGTGGACGTAGATTGCGGTTGGTAATCGAACCACCTAAAATCTCTTTTGTCTTTTTGTGTGGTTGCTGCATAGATCTTCATTATTGGCGTGAATTTTCAGCATCTAGTTCGTATATAAAAGGACCCAATTAGAACGATAGGTCAGCCCTATCTGGAAGATTGGCTTCTTGCGTGAGTAGACTCCTACGTCAAACCTTTCGCCGAGTGCCACTGGTTATCTGCTGAATTCACATTTGCTCCACCATTGCTCGGCTACTGATTGTGTGTTTAAACTACATCATTTACATTATTCTTCTATGCTTATTTACTATTCTATCATATGTCTGACGATATCTCTCTGTTCATTCCGATTATCTTAACCTCTGATAGATTGTTAAGGTCATTCTGCATCATCTCTCTGAGTTCATAAATCGTGTTCCTTCGATTTGGTTTTAATGTGGGGAGATCTATTCATCCCCCCCTTCTAGATCACTCTCTAGTATTTCTATCATATAAGACCTATATCGAACACTTAGCACACAGTGAAACACTTAACCGATAGAATTCATAAATAGCTCACACAACACCATGTGAAGAGGGGTAGAAGAGAATGATCAAGCTCACAAATAAACCACACGGCATAATGGATTTTTAGGTGGTTCAGTCCGCACCAAGTAGACCAACATCCACCCCCCCCACTCTACAAGAGTGAGGCTTCCGCTGACTAACAGCTGATCCATAGCTTTGGGGAACAAATCCCTACAACCGCTGAGTAACACAGCTTGCTATCCACTGATACACAGCTTAACGAGGAACCAATCCTCAACATTACTGAGCCTCATAGCTTGCTCTGCTGACTAACAGCTTGATGAAGGAACAAGGAACAACGATGAACAAAGCAAAAACAACAGAACATAAAATAAGAAAGAAACATATGTAGCTTTTGATGAGCACGATGGTCTGGATTTGATCCAATGACCAGCACAGCAGAAAATGACTCCGACTGCACACACTTCTTCACAGGCTCTCTCTTTCTCTTTTTCTCTCTTTCTTCTCACGAACCCTCTTCTTTCCTCACACAGCTTTCTCTTCTATTTTCTATGCATGGCAGCCCTTGTAGCAGCTCTCCTCTTTTTCCTTATTGTGCAGTACACTTTCTTCTTCTACAAGCACTCCTTCCTTCCTCACGTAGCTTTCTCTTCTCCTTCTTTCTTAAAAAATTCAAGCACACTCTTCTTCTTCGAAGGAAGGCACCCTTAATAGAACAGGGGTTCCGAAAAGTCTTTGGATAAAATAAATTGATTCCATCTTTTTCTCATTGGTCCACGTGTCAGGAGAGAGAATATTCTTATGTCAAGGATAACCTCGGATCACGTGCCAAATGATTGGCCTTAGCCCTTGGCGTGTGGCAGATGCGAGACATTGCTGGCTTGTGCTTTTCAAAGACTGAGCTATTTGTTAGCCTTCCCAAGCTATTATTCACCCTTAACGTTCATTTGTCAGCCTTATGAACCTATTTTTCACCCTTATCATCCACAAGCCGTCGCCACTGCTCTTCTTTCATAGTTGAGGATTTTCTTGTAAGTGGAGTCGACTCCAAGGCTTCATGGAGTCGATGCTCCTTCTATGCTTTTCAAGGCATTCTAGCCTGTTGCCCATATTTCAGCCTTATACGGCTATTTGTCAGCCTTATCTGCCATTTGTCACCGCTGCCAAGCCATTTGTCACCCTTGTTCAACCTGAGACATCGCCCTTGTTGTTTTCCTCTTTTGCGTTGGCCATCGCCATTAGCCATTTGTCACCCTTAACCTTGTATTTGTTATCCCTGTGTGACTATATTTCACCGTTAAAGGCTCATTTGTCATCATTGTTCACTATAGCTGGCAGGAACTTGATTGGAGCTTTGACTAGACCTCTAAAGCTGGCAAAGGCTTGATCGAACTTGACGTTGACTTTGTTGACTTCGACTGGGTCATCCTTGACTTGAGTTAACAGAAGTTTGAACATGGCTAGAATCCCTTTTTGTTACTGACGTTGACTTTGTCCAGGTCAACATTGACTGTCATTGTATTGATTGAAGTCAGCACCCTCTTCAACGGAGTCCACCTTCTTCTTCTTCTTTGAGGCTTTTCAACCTTGTTGGCGGGTATTCGTCACCCTTATCTGCATCTGCTGGCGGGTGGCTTATGGCTGACTTGAAGTCGGCTTGAAGAGCTTATGAAGTCGACTTTGTCTACATGAAAACTTCCTAATTTTCATTGTTCTGGCCAATCCTTTGTCCAAAACCAATCTTGTCTTCACAAGGCTCATGAATATACATGTAAATATGAAGAACGCGATCTCAACAAAACATTTTTTTTCTAAATTACCTAGGGGAGCACTAGGAGAGCGCACCCCTCCTCTTAGGGGAGGAATGTTCCCGCTCCACTAGGCTCAACCAAAGGTATGAAATTGTAGTAAAATATTGGTGAGTACACTAGCACTGGGGCATACCCTTGAGATGCATAAGGGCATACCCCCAAGCAAAAAGCAGAAAGAAATTAAGAGTAAAACCTGAGGATGTTGTGATGTATGGACTATTAGTCTATCTCCCTAATAGTGCCTAGCCGCAAGCGATCAAATCTCAGTAGGCCCTTGGCTAATCTAGGAACCTCCTCCTCAGCCAGAAATATTTTTTGGGAACCATTGTTACTTGCAAGATTGGAGAAAAAATCAGCTACTTGGTTCTCCTCTCTAAAGATGTGCTAGATCGTAGGAATGAACAGGTCTAGAAGGCGCCAAAGCTCCTCACAAAGGTCCAAAAATCTCCATGGAATGCATGATCTATTGATTAACAGATTCAAAAGAACTTTCAAGTCCACCTCAATGTAGTGTATCCAAAGGTTGAGAGCATGGCAAAGTCTAAGCCCGTCAAGCACAGCAAGGAACTCTGCTGCGAGACTATTGACATGGCCATATGGGTACGAACAAGCAGCAATCATTTTACCATGGTGATCCCTCAAGACAATGCCACCTCCTACCACACTTGGATTACCTTGAGATGCTCCATCTATATTGAGTTTAAGACAACTGATCGGTGGTGGTAGCCACGTGACAACTTAGAATCTAACTTGGGAGTTGATTGGCCTGAGCTTAAAATAAGAGAGTAACTCCATATCCGTATGAGTGTCCGGAGGAAAGCTAATAGTAGAGAAAATCTGATGCAGCTGAAAGGTAATGCGGTGAATAGCAACAGGAGGCCAGGGGCGAACATTGTCCGCGATTGTGCAATGACTAGAGCTCCCAGCTTATATAAAATGGAAGAAGCCGTCTAAGCAAGTGTATGTGCCTCTTTCCTTGGGCATATTGAAGCCACCCAGACAAATATGAAGCCATCGTCAACTGGGACAAAAATATATTGAAGATCACCTCGAAATGTGACCAAATAGCTGTCACCACATAGCTTTCTAAGAAGGCATGCCTGACAGTCTCAACAACCGGTTGAGAGCAACAAGAGCAGGCCGAAGCCAAGGGAATGCCTAGAGCTTGGATAGAGACATCAACAGTGAGCTTATTCTGGATGAGGCACAAAGCCAGAAATTAGTACTTGGGCGGTATAATTCTGTGCCAGAGCAGATCAAGGCTGAAACCAGTGCATATCGAAACATTGGACATTTTCACCGAAATGTGTTTCAGAACCTTATATGCAGTGGAGGTGGAAAAATTGCCATGTGGATCTGGCATCCAAAGATACCTGCAACAAGCGTTAGCACTAATCAGAGAGAGATTGCCAATGTAAGCGTATAGACATCAGGTGGAAGCAGGTGTCCAAGGCTGTCAGTAAATACGACATCAAGCTTCAAGGCGTCTGCAATAGAGAGATCTTTGAGGGGGAAGGCAGACCATGCCTCCAAGTCAACATGATGAATGAGCGCTCCCATGCCAGACCAGTTTTGCAGGAAGAATTTTGCGGAGCCATTACCAATGCTGCACTTACAATAAATTTGGAAAATTTGTCTGGTATGTAGAAGGGTACGCCACATTCTAGAACCCAGCTCTCTAGATGCTAAGTCAAAATAGCCTCCTAGATAGTATTTACCATTGACATAGGAGTACCAAAGATAATCAGAAGTGGTAAGCTTCCAGCAACGCTTAAGCGAGAATGCCTCCGCCAGGAGGGCGAGAGACCGGAAACCCACACCTCCTCTATCTCTGGGTTGACAAGGCGCTCTCCAGGAAAGCCAGTGATACTTTTTGACTGAGTCATCAGAGCACCATAGAAAACGTGAGAGAATTGCCTTAATTTTTTGTAAAATATAGAGTGGAGGAGCTGATGCAGCAAGAATATGAATGGGCATAGAAAGCAAAACGTGCTTGATGAGAGTGATCTTTTCCCCAAATGAAAGAAGGCGACCCATCCAGGATGATACACATGCTTGAACTTTTGAGATGATGAATTCAAAATAGCTTGCCTTTCCACGGCCAACGAAAATGGGAGCACCCAAATAAGTCAATTTGTCATTCCTATGGCTAAATTCAGTGTGGCGAACTACCTTAGAAATGTAGCAAGAAGGAGTCGACGGAGCCATGATAAAACAACTCTTCGATATGATGATTTTCTACCCAGAGGCCACTTCATATTGCCGTAGGAAAGAGATTAACTTGTTAAGAGCAATAGATGATGCATTGGAGAAAATAAGTGATTTCATCAAAACATGTGAAAGGCTCATGCATGAATCAACTTTGACTTCACATAGATTATCCATGTATAAACTATACATGACTTATAGTGTTGACATCATCAAAACACATGGACACAACATTCTCCCCCTTTTTGATGATGCCAATACTATGAGTCATTTCAATCAAATCAGCATGAAGATCAATGTGACAGTCATGAACATGCAATACAAAACATGCATCATCTCCCACAATTAATGACTCACAAACTATTCTTCCCCTTTGACATCATCAAATCAAATAGTTTGAGAGTACATATGGAAGATGGAGATGAATGAAACAGAAAAGCTTTGAAGGAAATCAGCTTGAGCTTACTCCCCTTTTGACACTTGATCAGTGCAAAGTAGGAAGACCAAGGAGAGAGCATAAAGGCAAGCAAACATGATTGATTTTCAGATAAGCAATTTCAGTTGATAAGAATGAAAGAGTTCTAAATCTGATACTAAGCTCATAAACTAGAAATGATTGATTTTTAGACTCCTCCATTATAAACGGCTTATGATCAGTTCCTTATTTAATTGCATGGTTCAAATCTAATAAGTTCGGAGTGTATCAATGAAAGTCCTTTTGAAAAATTTCTGCATTCATGTTTAATAGAAAATGAACCAATTTTTCATATTAGAACCCTGTTTAACCTCATTTTATCTTACTTATTCAAAACCAACGACTCCTCTAGGAGTTACTAAAATTAGTAATAAGGTTAAACATATTTGACAATTCTGATTTAGTCTTTAGGGTTTCAGCACTTTTTCTTGACCTTTGGTCACATTTTCAGATTTTTCTTTTTGGCTCATAAAATTTTTAAGAGCAATCAAGTATAGTCCACACCTTTTGACTTAAGGGTACACGTTGTTTAGACGTCAGTACTCCTAATTACTCAGTGAGATTAACTATCCTACTTCAATTAGAATAGAGATAGCAAGGACACCTCATGACTAAGTCCACTTCATTTCTTTGATGAAGGCCTTAGTTTCTCAGTGCAACCTTAGCCATTGCTCTGCCTGAGCACTGAAACACAATTTTATCATGTGCTGCCCTTTAGAATTTTCAGGTTGTTCTATGTTTAAAAATAATACTTAATCTAAGTATCTCAACCAAAGATAGCCATGATTACATAACTTTTAGATTTAGAAGATTTTACAAGACACAACATGTGAAAGTAGGTTAAGGCCTATTAAAGTTGAACACATATATTTTCAAGACATTTAATTTTTAAACTCAATGAACTCATTAAACTCAAACCAACCTATTATTTTGGACATCATAATCTTGTATAATAGAAGATTTCTAATTCAAGATGTTCATATTTATGGTCATGGTACACAGATTGGAATCTTTCTGAATTTTGGGTGATTCAAGAATGTAATAGACAGCCAGAGATAATGTAGCAACGAAGAGGGTGACTTCAAGTGAAAGCATTCAAGTGGGCAGACAATAGGCAGAAGGTAACTTCAAGAGTAGGTAACAGATGTGATAGATTTCCAATGTGACTAGCTCAAGGGTATGGCAATGAAATCCAAGCAAGTAGCAGAGGGTGATTTCAAATGTAGGCATAGCAAGAGAGCAAACATCAGATGAACTCGACTTGGGAGGCCTTTTAAGTCGACTTGAGAATTTTCAGATAAGACTCCCCCTCAACAGATGTAGGGAATTAGAGAGAGTTTCAAGGCCATTTTCAAACAGAGAGATAAGTGATGCTCAAACATTGTTTCAGATCAATTTATTTTAGCTCCCCCTAAGTGTATGCATGATTTTCAAACAATTCTTTTGGACTTTTTGACACAATTGATATGCAAATGAATGCAAACATATGCACATAAGTAGACTATAGAGTGCAGGGACTCCCCCTATCTAGATGCGCTAAAGACATCAAATGTAACATGAAGACCATGTGGAGATTTATTGAATTAATCTCATGAATATTCAAAGTGCTCTATATGTAATTTTTGACCCATGGTACTAGGTGGAGAACTTAGATTCTAGAATCACCTCACGCGTAGTGTGGGTTTTCAGACAGACATAATCTGCCCTTGTCCCAGCACCATTTGATATACCATTGGGGTCATCCATGAATATGCAAAACACATGCAACAAGTTTTTCAAATTAAGGCATGACAATGCAAAATAACATGTGCAGTAGATTTTCAATCTAAAGCAGAAGCTTGCAATGGCAATTCAAGTTTACTAGACTCCCCTTTAATTATTCAACCAATTTAAACATTGAGCACATTAATCTAATCTAACTAGAACTGCAACGAACCAGAGGGAAATGAAAATTAACAGATGTAACAATAAAACCAAAAATGGGGGTTTTACCACACGATAGGTGCCTTGGCCTTATTCCCTTTATTTATTCTCCTCCTTTCTCCAAGGCACACCTGCAAAATAGATCTTCATTTTTAATTTTTAGGTACTCAAGTGTTATTGGATCCTGAATGGTTAGTAGCACCTCTTATGGATGCTCTCCACATTTTCTGAGCTTGTAAGTCATCAAATTTCATCAAATAACAGTTAGACATTGAGTGCCTAAACTGACCATAATAATGACATGAAATAACAGACTTTGTGATCTTCTTGTGCACATGAACATCAGCATGGAATTTATGTGCACTACCATGAATGTTTATGTATGTAACATGGGAATTGTGTTGTTTATGACCAGCCAGCAAACAATTAGAGGCTCGGTGGCCTGGCTTCCCACATTCAAAACACACAAGGGATCTACCATTAATGCATATTTATTTCTATCAAAAACATTTTCCTTTGTAGGGAATTTAACAGATTTAGAATTAAATTTTCTTCCCTGGGCATGCCAACAGTGAGCAGCAATGTGGCCTATCTTACCACAGCAAAAATAATAAATTTTTTTATTCTGAACAGTAGTAGATTTCCTAACATACTTCCTACCATTATTCAAATCATCATTTTTTATGACAGAGCAACTATGCATAATGTGACCATGCTTTCCACAATAGAAATAGTGAACATGGTAATTGACATTCAAATTGTTGGCATTGACATTGATTTTGGTTTTCTGATTAATGGGCAGTTTGACTTGGGAGGTGCTGGCTACAAAGGATGCCTTGACAAATGATGTCCTTAACTTGTTTTCAAAAGCTTTCTTATTAACAGGTTTGTAGCCCAGCCCTTCCTTTTGATAATTCACCTTAGTTCCCAATAACTTATCCAAGTTTTCCTTGCCCTTTACAAACTTAGACAATCAACTTTTCAAATCCTAAACTTAATTTTCTAGAGTAGCAATGAGCTATTCAGAGTTGGCATTTTCTTCTTCACTTTTAGTCAGTCTTTCATTCAGTAATGCATTGACAGTTTTATGATTTTCAATTTCAACTTCAAGATTGGCTAATTTATCTGAACCTTCCGAAATCACGCACTTACCCTTTTCAAAAGCAACCAATCTGTCAGACAGGGTAGTGTTTAGATGATTTAATTTTTCAATTTCTTCTTTCAGTTTTTCAGTTTCTTTTATCAGTTTTCTCGTTCTAAATAAACTCATCAATCAAACTTTGATCATTGTTAGATGTTTTCTATTGATTTTCAATTTCAAAAATTTTGGCTAAAAGATTTTTATTCTCATCCCTTAATGAGCCAATCATTTCCTTGTGCATCTCAATATCAAAATCATGGGCTTCATTTAATTCTTCCATTTGAGAGCATTTTTCACATGAAGTGTTAGAATTAATCTGTTCAATTTTCTTTTTCCACTTTTTGTTCTGTTTTCTCAATGTTTCATGTGATTCAAACAACATAGTATAAGCATGCTCCCAATGATCTATAGTGAAGTTCTCGAAGATAGAGCTTACCTCTTCATTCTCCTGTTGATCGTTGTCATGAACACTTTCATATTCATTTGCCATCAGCCCACATACATCTATTTCTTCCTCTTCACTCGAGATGCTCTCTTCCTCAACGCTCCAAGTTGTAACCAAGGCCTTTTGTTTCTTCTCCTTGGCCTTGGAATTCTTTTTCAACAGCTCCGGGCATTCATCTCGAACATGCCCCTGGGTTCCTGCAATGATAACATATAATTTTATCATTCTTCTTATGCATACCAGATTTAGAATGAGACCCTCTATTCACCGGGTGGTATTTCTTTTTCTTTCCATACGTACCTCTCATTCTTAAGAACTTTTTAAAATTTCTAGTGAGGAGGGCTTGTCCAGATGCCGATAGCTCACTCAAATCCTCACTGCTTTCTCCGCTGCTATCAGATCCCATGAGAGCTATCATCTTATGTTTCTTTTCCTCATCTTCACTTCTCTTAAGATTTATCTCATAGGTCATCAATGACCCAATCAATTCGTCTACCTTCATAGTAGACAGATCCTTAGACTCTTCAATAACATTGGCCTTAGTATGCCACATAGGAGAAAGGGATCTGAGAATCTTCCTAACAATGTCACTATCAGCATAATCCTTACCTAGTGCTTTCAGATTGTTAGTGAGCTATGAAAGTCTAGAAAACATTTCTTTAATGGTTTCATCATGCTTCATTTTAAATACCTCATATTCTGAGATCAACATATTTACCTTGGTAGCTCTTACCTGGGGCGTTCCCTCGTAAATCAGTTCCAAACTCTCCCACATCTCCTTGGCTAATCTTCAAGCTAAAATTCTCGAGTACTTCTCTGGATGAACCGCACACTGCATGATATTCAATGTAGTCCAGCTGACGGTTGATAGGCGAATTTGTTCTCTCGTCCAAGCATTTTCATCTTCTGGAAGTTGGAATGGACCGTTAGTAACAACTCTCCATAGCTCATGACTCTGAGCTTGCAAGAAAACTTCCATCCTATTCTTCCAGTATAGATAATTAAAACCATCAAAGAATGGTGGTCTGTTAATTGAATGCCCCTCAGCTAAGTGATGGGTGAGTAGGAACAGATCTAGAGGGGGCGGTGAATAGATCTAACCCCAAATAAAACACACAATAGCAGTTTAAAAGAACTAGCACGGAAATTAAATGAACTGCTATAAACTCATACACAAATTCAGAAGATGAACCATCCAACAAGCGCGTTAAATTGACTAGTAGTAGTGACTTAGTTGAAGGCGCAAGATGGAGAGCGGCAGATGAACAAGGCAGACGAACGTTTATCGAATCAAACACATGCTAAACCATTAGGCGAGCCTAAGCATTCATCTATTCGGTGATAAAATAGTAAATCATCCACAAGATAAGAGAGTTTTAAGGTGGTTCGATCTATATCCAGAGATCTACGTCCACCCCTTACTCAACTAAGTAAGGCTTCCTGCTGCCACACAGCTTGAAAATCGCTGATCCACAGCTCTGGAGATGGAAATCCCTACAACCACTGAGCCTTACAGCTTGCTGTCTTAGGCCTGCCTTAGCTCTACTAATACACAACTTAAAGTGGATTTGAAAAGAAAACAACGGAATAAACAAATTATAGATAGAGAATAGAAATGTAGCTCCACGAAGGGAGCAATCTGACTCTGGATTTGATCAAGAAGTCAGGAAGAGTTAGCCTCGCCTAGACTCTCTTCTTCCTCACAACTCACTTCTTCTTCTTCGTCTCTCTTCTACGATACTCTGTTTTCTCTCCTTTTTCTGAACTCTCTCCTTCTCTTCTTCTCTCGTGATTCTCCTGCTTTTGTTTTCTCTGGCTATTCAATGGTCGCCTCCTTATCCACTTATATCTTTTTGGTCACAGAAGACACCTTCTTATAGGGCTTCAAGATGGGTTCCCAAGAGCTCATGCGTCCGACATGTGGAAGGTTCGTTTCTACTTTTTCAGAGAAGCCACGTGTCGACTATAGATGGGACAGTGATCCTAGTGGAGGAATGTCCAATGATTGCACCCCTTGGATCACGTGCCAATCATTTGTTCCTTTTTAATCCATGAGCTCACGCTTCAAGTGTGAGTTTAAGTGATCACGTGACAGACGAAGATGTCTGCACCTCTACAGTTCAGATGATCGAGAGTATGCCAAGTTGAAAGAGATGCCTTATCCTGTAGAATAAAAGTGAAAACATGGTTAGATCTTATATACGTATCACAGACAATATGCACTGACTTTATATAGGCCCAAGGCAGACGAGCACTGACTTTATATATGCTCGATAAGAAAAATGTAATGACTTTGTATGCAGGTGACAAAAACGTGCACCGACTTGATATGCATGCAGCAAAGTGTGCACCGACTAGTTATGCATGCAGCAAAGTGTGCATCGACTAGTTATGCATGCAACAAAGTGTGCACCGACTTTGTATCGCTCAAGTTAAAACGTGCACATACCTGAGTAAACATATATGCACAGACATATATGCACAATGCAAAAAGAAATGCACCGACCTTCATATGCCTGAATGCAAACATGCGCTGACTTATATGCGAAAATGCAAAATGTGCACCGACTTCAAATGTAGACCAACAGAGTGTGCACCGACCTTATAACAGCTAGAATAGAAACATGCATAGACCTTATGCATTGCAATAAAAACATGCACAGACCTTTATGTATGCATGTGAATAATGATATGCACTGACCTTGATTTGTGCAAAGGATAACATGCAACGACCTTGTTTTCCACAGGGTAGACGTGCACTGACCTTATGTGCATGAGGCAGAAATGTGTACCGACTGTATTTGTAGACAAGTAAAATGTGCACTAACGTTACTTGCTGAACAACAAGATGTGCACTGACGTTACTTGCTAAACAACAAGATGTGCACTGACCTTCTACATGCATGAACAGTAATGTGCACTGACCTGTCTATATGCATGAACAGTAACGTGCACAGACTATATGCAAGCACAATGCAAAACCTGCACCAACCTATATGTAGACAGATAGAATGTGCACAGACTCTGCACACAAAAGATGCATGAGCTTCGACTATGAATGTGCATGTGAATAGTGATGTGCACCGACCTTTATGTAAGACAAAGCATGCATCGACCTTATTCTGTCTTAAGATGAAACATGCACCGACCTTGAATGCTACAACATTCTAAATATGCATCGACCTTCTAATAATAATTGAGACTTATTCTGACTTATACAGAGATGATGTTGTCAAAGTCAACTAGTGGTTAAACCATTATTGCCAATGGTCAAACCACTGTTGTCAATCATTAAAACCAGACATGAATGACACCAAATCAGAGGAGATACAACATTCTCCCCCTTTTTGATGATGGCAACATTGCAATACTTTGATGACAACACAGATACATTATGAGTAAGAAACAACAAGGGGTCACAATTATGCATGGATAAATATAGTCAAATCAAGAACAATCTCAGTCCTTGCATAGTCTACACTCTCTCCCCCCCTATGATAGAGAATTCTCTTCCCTTCAAAGCTTCAATGGATTTCTCTCCCCCTTTGCCATCAGCGAACAAGGAACTGGAGAGAGACAATGGGATCTAGGATTTGAAAGCAAGATATCTGATTGACAAAGTGAATAATGTTTCATTAAACAGGCATACAGAGATCAGACTCTTCTTAGAATAAGAGTACAGATAATGCAACCTCGATAAAATCAGATTTATGGGTAATGGAAGTTAGAGTGTAGCAACTCTACTCTTTGAAAAGGTTTGAATTAGCCATTAATAGCAATAAACCACACATACACTAATCATGTCGGAACAATCTATCTTCAACTTACTTATGTGGAATTCAAAGAGGTTCTTAAGAGGACCTAGAACAAGTGTTGAGATTAAACAAGTTGTGGAAACTTTGTGTAGGGGTCAGCTGAATTCAATTATATGTCCACAAAAACTTGTGAGCAGGCAGGTATAATCCATACCTTTGTACATGGAGATACACGTTGATCAGACGCCAGTACCCCCAGTTTACTCAGTAGGATGTACCATTCTGTTTCAATTGTTGAACCGAGATAACTGAAGCACGTCATGACATAGGTTCATCCTATTTCATAGATAGAAAACCCAGAGTCTCTGTGCATTCAATAATTTCTCTACCAATTAATTTTGACATAAAATTTTATACTTTTTAAACAGAGTTAACTAAAGCACATCATGACATGGGGTTATCCTCTTTCTTTGATGGAGGACCCAATTTCTCTGTGACTTAAGCTATTGCTCTGCAAATTAATTCTTGACTCAAAAGTTATATATATATATATAGCTACCCCTTTGGTTTTGTTTAAAAACAACACTCAATAATTAAGTTTCTCAACTAAGAGTCCTTGAGAATTTTTTAATTTTCAGTTTCAGAAAGACAGAAACAGACACAACATGTAAAGGATGGTTGAGAGATATTAACTGCAATGAACTATCTTTTTTCATTGAGCAAACCTTTAGACTCTAAGGTTCATTAAGCATAAATCATCAATTCATTCATGGTGCATTCACATTCTTACAGAAGTAGGTATCTGATTTTAGTAGCTTAGAGTAGTGAACTTATTATCAGTTTGTCATTCTTCCAGATTCTCAGAAGTGAAAGTAGATGAGATGCAAAGTGATGTCCAGTTGAAGGTCAAGGTGTTGAAGATCAAGATGACATGCATGTGCTGCCAAGTGATGTGTATCAACTTGATACAGAGGGATCCCAAGGGAATTTATCTCAAGAGAAGTAATCTGATTATTAAGTAATACTCAGAGATATTGACTGAATGAGACTTTGGTTCCGAGAAGTTCAGATATGGTGTTGTATATGTGATTTTGATGATTACACAATGACTTTGTTGCTTGGCCTTGTGCTTGCATGCTTATTCATGTCTTCATGTGCTTGAACTCCTTATCCTCTAGCTATGAAGTTTGAAACGGTTGTGGAGATGATTACAAAATGTTGTTATTGGGATATCATCATGTGTATGGATTTGTGACTCTATAAGGCTCATACGTGCTTTGATGTTAGCACATTGCATATACATTACATATACACTTGGTGAGATTGCCTTGTATTCAATGAGAAAGATTTTGTGAAAAATATGCTTGGATAAATGTCATATTGAGCCTCATGTTATGCATGTGTACTTTGGCTAATGCTAAATGAATGATTGAGATGCAATACCATTGTATTTGCCTTAATTAGTTGCTTAGAAGATTCAAGAAGATCCCTTGTTTATAACAATGCCCCTCATGCATTCAATGATCGATGAATGTGATTTTTATCAACAAGAATACCATTTGAATGAATGAGTTCCAATGCTATTGTACATGCCTTTGCAATTGGCATGATTGTCTACATGTGCGTGTGGAAACATCTTGATGTTGAAAACTATGAAGATACAAGAATGCTATTGAATGGTTGAGCTCCCATGTCTTTATATTTAGATTTTTGATAGACTCAAGTTCATCATAACAAAACCTTATCATTTGGTGGAATGTGTTGTTGTTGGTTCATATGAGAAGTCTAAAACATGTTTGAATCGGCTTTCATGAATATCATCCTTGAGCTAAAGGAATGTGAACTTGGTTCATAGTGCTCAAGCTTCAATTGCATGCTAATCTTGTATTGGTATAATGGCTTGATGCTCATTTGAATGCATTGCTCATTTGAATGCTAGTGTGCTCATGTGATGGAAACTATCTTGGTATTCATGAATCTTCATGCACAATGTGTATGGGTTGCAATACCCCTGTTTGTGATTCAAGGGTTCCTAATGGACTTTGGGGCTCCTAATGTGCTCAATTAATTCATATATGACTTGATGGAATTAGGTTTGAATGATGCTCATATTGTGACTAAATGCATGGCCATTGATTCTAACCTTTGGTTGTGAAATCATGCATTTTCCTTAAAGACAAAGGCTTGAAATGTTCAATTTTCAAATCAATACTAACTTGATTCCATTGTGGTTTTTGTAGGTGGAAAAGGGTTGGATGACACCCTAAAATCACTTAAATTGGTGGTAATATCATTTATATTTTTAAGTCTTTGAACTGGAGCCTTAAAACCCTGCTTGTGGCAGCTTAGACAGGCCAAAATAGTAGGTGACACCTTGCTAAACCTGCCCTAGCTGCAGCAAGGCAGCCAGTAGGTGTCGACACCTGGTGTCGACACCTGGTGTCGACACCCATTGGCCAGTGTTCTATTTTTCATGTATTTTGTGTGTGCAGGGTGTAGGTGTCGACACCTTCCGGAAGGTCCGCGACGGGAGTTTATGAAAGTCTTCAAAACCTAATGAAAACCCTATGAAACTTTACCAAACTACCCCAAATTATTTCCTTAACATACAAGGGTGTTTTTAAGATATTTTGTGAGGGTTTTATGTGTATTTTGTCCACTCTCTCTTGCATATATATATGAGCTGTGATTTTTGTGATACAACAACCCTAATGCTCATGTGTTCTTTCGTATAGGTGAAGAAAAGGGGGAAAACGAGGTGGAGCTCTTGAAAGGAGGATATCATCTACATCCATGAAGATCTGGAGCTCGTGGAAGAAGGAAATGAGGAGTGGCTCGAGGAGAGGAAGAAGATGATGTCAAAATCGTGATCATCCATCAACGAGCCAAGGAGAACCAGATTTTGTTGAAGAAGGGGGAGCTTTATTCTTGATGCATCTTTTTAGTTTCCATCTATAGAATTTGTTTGGGGGGTCATTGCATCTATTTGTCTTCGTTTCATATACATCTGAAAGAATATTTTGTGTAGGTGTTCGGAGAAAGGGTTCTCCGAGTGTTTGTGTTGACGTGTGTGTGTCGATTTGTGTGGATTATATCCGTGTGTGTGTTTGGGCGTATCTTGGGGTGTGTTCCCCGTGTTTAGTTGGGAGTTTACTCTCGTGTGGTTGTGTAGGCATTGCCCTACGTGTGTCTGGTGGAGCATGGCTCCGTGTGTGTGTGGGGATTTATCCCCAGGCTATTTTTACAGCAGTGTAGCCTCACCGGTTTGGTGAGGGGTGGACGTAGGGAGCCCGTCGTGGTCCCGAACCATCTTAAAAATTCCCGTGTCTTGTGGTTTGATCTTTGTGATTGTGTGCTTCACTATCTTATCTATTTATGCAATCGTGTGAGCTCGATGAGATTGAGTGAATTAAGTTTAAATCTGTTTAGATTAAATTCCTCAATTTTATCAATATTGTTAATTCCGTTGTGTGCTAGTTTGTGTTTTTATTTTTGACATAGTTTTTATCACAAGGATCTATTCACCCCCCTCTAAATCCGTGTTCCTGCACTACGGGACCCAACAATTGGTATCAGAGTGAGGCTCTGTTGTCCCTAGATCTTGCGATCTACAAAGTGATCCTAGTTCATTCTACAATCATGAATTTTTATGCTGAACATATCTCAATGAATTATTTGCCGATCTTTACTGGTTCGGAGTTTAATTCATGGCTAGGAAAATTGTGGGTGGTGATCAATTATATTAATCCTAGTCTTTGGAAATTGATTTATCATGGTCCACACATATTATCTTTAGATGAGACCAAGTGGTCCAATCAGGATAAAATGATACACCATGATAATGTTGCTGCTTTTAGTTTATTGAAAGCTTCTGTAAGTACTAACAAGTATCCATTTGTATCTTCTTGTAGGACGGCAAAGGGGCTTATGGACCGATTGATCAAAGCTTAAGAGAAGGAAAGATAAAAATGTCTCATGGCCGATGTTATTGATCAACAAAGTGACGAAAATGTAGAAGAGGTAAATTCTGATTCTGAAGAATTTACTCTTGATGATCTTGTTGATGCTTATGATGAGTTTGAAAAATAATATAAGAAAATCAAGTCAGAAAATAGAAAATTGAAAAGAAATCTGAAAACATGCTCCATGAAAATGGATCTTGTGATAAATGTTCTGAGCTTGATAACTTGAATGAACTTTTAGAGCATGATGTTGAATGTCACAAAAAAACCATTACATGTTTGAGAAATGAAAATGTTACCCTCAAGAATAAAATCGATCAATTGGAGGAACTGAAAAAGATCTAAGAAACAAAATAGAATCAAACTCTATTGATAAGATATTTGCAATGAATTGATTATGAATGATAAACTTTCAAATAAAAATGAAGAACTTAGAAAGGAAAATAGTGCTATATTGATTCAGATATCTCTGCTTGAAGGCAGCATGAAGTTCTTTGAAAAATGAAATGCATTGTTAAAATCTAAAAATAAAAAATTAAAACATCTAAATACAACCATGTCTAAAAAATTACTTACTTTTGAAAAAGGAAAAAGTTTGGTTGTTGATGATTGTGAAAAGATGCATGTGTTAGAACAAAAGATGGAAAGCTACAAAACCATCAATGCTCAATTGAATGAAAAAGTCATTTCTTGTGATAATGAGATCATTTCCTATGAATTGCATATTTCATCACTTGAAAAGGAAATTTTTGATCTGAATACTTCTTTGTCTAAATTTATAAATGGGAATGAAAATTTGAACAAGATATTGGGGACTAAAGTGAATTTTCAAAGAGAGGGGCTAGGCTATAATTCTGTGAACAAAAAGAATTTTGAAAATAAAGTATATACATCATTTGTCCATAGTTCAAACATAGTCAGTACATCAAATGAGTCTCGAAATCAAACTGCTCCTCAAGCAACAAAGAGATCGAATGAAAATCTGAAAAAGAAACAAAACTTGCATCAAAAGGCTAAAAATGTTATTGGTGTCATGGTGAACGCCAGAAAAATCACATTCTACACATATATGCATCCACAAAGAAAATCTCATGTTCTTATTGTGGTGAACTTGGTCATATGATGCATGATTATCTTTTGATGAAATCTAATGATCTAGAAGCATGCAAGAAAATGAATGGCTTCACAAAGCCAAGAAAGTTTTTGAACACAAAAAGTACTATTGATAACTCTTATGTTCATGCAAGAAAATTACATATTGTTCATAAGAAGAACATCTAGTGCTTCTATTGTGGAAAGTTCGAACATGAGATGAAAAATTGTTTCAAAATGAAAAATAAACATTCTAAAGTTCTTGCAAGTAGACCATGTGAAAGATTTGCTCCATTGAATTGCTATCATTGTGGAAAATATGGTCACTTGATGAAATCCTGCTCTCAAAAGAAAAATGACAACCATCATGCTATTAAAAAGAAAATTTTCCATGTTGAATCACAGAACTTCAATGATTATGCATATAAGGAATCCGTGAAACCTTTTGGTTGTTGTCATTATTGTGGTGAGTTTGGGCACACCATGTATGATTGCTCCTTAATGTATTTTGATGATATACATGCCCAAAAATTATGGAATGCACTCACTAGAGGTGCAACTAACCATTCGGGACCCAAGAAAACTTGGGTACCCAAAACAACCAAATGAGAACTTTGATGCAGGAATGCCTTAAGGCCAATGCAGGTATGTTGACATCTTATTTTGCAGGTGGCTTTACAAGGTTAAAAGCTTGGTCTTTCATGAATACATATTTGATGATGACTCATGCATATTATTCATGAGACATTGGAGCTTACAAGTGACAACTGTGCTCTTCAATGGTTTGTCATATAATATGTTGGAATGACTTGTGACAAGGTCATGGTTGCTTCAAGTCGACATTTGTTGAAGCCTAAGTCGACTTGGCCAGTTCTGGTGTGATGCTTTGGTGAACATGGGCTTGTCCTTGAGTTGATATTGATTAGTAAGTTAGTTGTTCACGCTTTGCACATTTTGATTGTGTGAATTCTCAGTTCATACTATTAGAATTTAAGTCTCTAATATGCAGTTTTGAAGATGTAGTCTTGTGTGTTTTATGTGCATCGACCTTGTCTACACATGTGTTTAGACTTGGTCCTTCATGTGCATTGACCTTTCATATTGTTCATCGACCTATGTTGAACATGCACTGACCTTTCCATAACAACTTGTTCATGTGCATCAACCTGTGCTACACATGGACAGACCTTGGTTCTTCATGTGCTTAGACTTGTGCTTTACATACATAGACTTGACTCTTTACAGTAATGGACTGAACTTGTATTCCTGAGTGGTTTGATTGAATTCAGTTGGAAAATGGAGTTTCCATGCATGAACTTGTTATGGAATGAGAGCTTGTGGTCTGATGGGCTGGTTGTGTGAGAATCACTCCCATATGTGGTTCCATCCTTTATTAAAACACGCAGGTTGATCAAGCTATGTCAATGTAGTTGAGCATTCAGTTGCATTGCTTTAAGATTGACTTGAGTGACTTGTTTACACCAAGTGTAGGTTCACATTACCTTCAAACCAATAGATCCTTGGTAAGAATTTACTTCTAAAGTTCACTTATATTACCAAGATTGGGCTTGATGCATATCTCATGTTTTTGAGCTTAAATTGACTGCCTTGGGCAATTTTTCAATTCCCCACTGCAAGTGTCAACCCCTGGGGTCGACACCCAACTCCATGGGGCATCATTTTTGGCTGGATAAAACACTGCCCAGGAGGTGTTGACACCAGGTGTCAACACCTAGCTCCTGGGTCCCTTTTCTTTCTAAGGGACAGAACACTTTAAAGTTGGTGTCGACACCAGGTGTCGACACCTGGTCTGGCAGATTCGGAATGGGTCGGCGTATTGGGTTTCAAAATGCCCATTTTATGGTCCGATTGGGTTGAGCTTTTACCCCATTACCCTTAGGGTTTCTCTTCATATCCTAGAGAAGTTTTGGAAGGGTTTTGGCATGGGTTTCTTGGTATTTTCATATCCTTATATGCTGCTATTTATAAGATGTGAATTTAGGGTTTCATGGGAACTCTCTTGGCTAATATCGTTCTATTTCTTGCAGGAGAAAAAAAAAGGAGCTCAAGAGGATTTCAACGCCAGATTTGATCTACTTCCATTTCTTTTGGCTAATATCGTTCTATTTCTTACAGGAGAGAAAGAAAGGAGCTCAAGAGGACTTCAATGCCAGATTTGATCTACTTCCATTGAGATTTGGAACTTGTTGATGAAGAAGACAACAAGGGGAATAAAGTGAAGAATTTGAGGATGTCAATAAAGGTAACTCAAGGTAAAGGTGAGAAAATAAAGTGTTTGGTTGAAGTTCTTTGGTCTTGATGCTAGTGCCATCTCTTGACAGTTAGTGATTTTAAAATTTTGAATACCCTTTGGTTGCTTTTGAATATGTGGAAAATGAATGCTTAGCTGAAAAGAATTAAAAAATCTGAGAAGTATATATGAGAGTGTAGCCATTGAATGCCTCTTTCAAGTGGAATTGCTTGTGTATGTGTGAAACCATCTGAAATTTCTGGTATATCAAAATGTGTTGCCGGAATGGTAGGTTAGACCTATCAGAAAGGCATCACTTTGCGAGAGCTGGGCCTTCGGACCAAAGTCTCCGCCTCGTACCAGAATTCGGAAAATTGAATGTTTGGTTCTAGATGAATTTTAAACTGTCATTCAATACTCATGTGTTTGTTAAATCCCCAATGTCATATGGGAATGCATTGTATTTATCTGATCATCAATTCATGACTACATGGTATATAAAATGGTGACATGTGGAAGGGTAGGTCAAGCCTGTCTGAAAGCTATCACCATGCGTGAGAATGTGTCTCCGCACGGTACCATGAATCATCTATGCATATGGCATGAAATTTAAATAAATTTTCTGAAATCATTCATTAATTAAGGGGGAGTCTTGCAAGCTGAAAATTTTGAGATTGATGTTTTTCCATTCTCTCAGCATGATGATATTATTCTGTGGCTGAATATTTTGAGGACTGAACTTGATCAATGTTCCATGATCTTTAGCAATGTGCTACTCATCTTTTTAGATAAAAGTAAAAATATTTTCAATGAAAAGTTCACATGTGATGATTTTGATGTTTTGAATGAATTTTTTGAATTCTCTTTTCAAAATAAAATTGTGTTCTCACATTTGATAAAAAAATTTGTATGTCATGCATTAGTTGCATTAGATGCATATAAAGTTGTCATGTGAAATCTGAAATCTTGCATCACATTACATATTTGCATATCATTTTCTTCATATCATTCACATAGTGCTTTTGGAAGATGAAGCTCATCGTGTGTCTAGTAGCATAGTTGACATTTTCAGCATGGATATAGTGCATATTTTGAAATGCATCATTTTGAACATTTCATGTTGCATAAATGCCAAAAATAAATACTTCCAATAATGGTATCATATCTTTGGGGCCAACAATTCAAGAACTGAAATTACATATCTTTGCATTCTGCATTGCATATTTGCATATCTCCATTGTATGCTTGCATGTTACTATATTCTAAAACCCCATCCTTGAAACTTCTAAGATAGTATACTCCATTGTTAAATAATGTTGCATCTGAGTCTTAACAAGTGTGCTTCATGTCAAACTCTCAGGGGGAGCATTTCATGCTT
Organism: Amorphophallus konjac; assembly: GCA_022559845.1. Lineage (NCBI taxonomy): Eukaryota > Viridiplantae > Streptophyta > Magnoliopsida > Alismatales > Araceae > Amorphophallus > Amorphophallus konjac. The sequence goes on from CM040117.1 coordinate 156,000,613, forward strand.
ATCCATTTACATAGGGGGAGCTGTACTATCTTGTTTTAAGTTAAATTTTCTCCATACATGTTAAATCAAATTCGCACACTTCATGCACTTTAATGTGAAATTGAGTGTTATTCATAAGGATATAAGAATTTCATTTCAACACTCTAAAACAATTCAACTTACTGCATGACTGATAAAGAGACAGTTGAGGAAAAAGTTGCATGCCTCCACATACAAAAAATGGTTGAAATGAAAGGTAGAGTAATACTTAGTCTCACTGAGTAAATTGGGCACACTTCACCTGAGACGTGATGTGGTTCATTTTTGAAAAGTGTTGACTAAAGTACTTCTATTCAAAATGAGGTGAAATGGTTCAGTATTCTGAGTAACTGGGGATTCTGGTATGAGCTCCATGTGTCTCCTCGCGTAAAAATGAATTGTTTAAACTTGATCATTCTTAAAAAAATTCAGATTGTCAGTGTGAAAATTTTTAAAGATAAATTTGATTGAGATAGAGCGAAGCCTCCAATACGTTACTCTCTAGATTGAAATACAGTCTATGTAATTATTATTATGTTTAATTGAAAATCGGGTTATCCATATGGCTAGAATTCATTCTCATGTTACTCACTTACATATGGTAATTTGATTTGATATGTATTCTGAAAATTTGATTAACTGCATGACCTACTGTACGTCTTCTCTTATCTATCTGCACACTTCTCTAAGTGTAATCATGAGCACTCTGATCTTACTGACTCACCTACACTTTTCGTACACCAATCCCTTCACTCTAAATAAATGGGAGAACTATATTACATGTATATATATCTATGTGCTTGGAGATCAATCATACTAGATCATCTTACTTGCATTCTGCATGTCTATATTGTCCACATTTACATTTCAAAGTTGTGCAATTAGTTCATGCATATTGTGCATGTTGGTTCTCTTTATAACCCCATTGTCCGTCATATTTAATGCAGTCCAGTTGACTATTGACAGGTGAATTTGTTCTCTCGTCTAAGCATTTTCATCTTCTGGAAGTTGGAATGGACCGTTAGTAACAACTCTCCATAGCTTAGGACTCTGAGCTCGCAAGAAAACTTACATCCTATTCTTACAGTACAGATAATTAAAACCATCGAAGAACGGTGGTCTGTTAATCGAATGCCCCTCAGATAAGTAATGGGTGAGTAGGAACAGATCTAGAGGGGGGGTGAATAGATCTAACCCCAAAGAAAACACACAATAGCCGTTTAAAAGAACTAGTGCGGAAATTAAATGAACTGCTATAAACTCATACACAAATTCAGAAGATGAACGATCCAACAAGCGCGTTAAATTGACCAACAGTAGTGACTTAGTTGAAGGCGCAAGATGGAGAGTGGCAGATCAACAAGGCAGACGAACGTTTATTGAATTAAACACATGCTAAACAATTAGGCGAGCCGAAGCATTCATCTACTCGATGATAAAACAGTAAATCATCCACAAGATAAGAGAGTTTTAAGGTGGTTCGATCTCTATCCAGAGATCTACGTCCACCCCTTACTCAATCGAGTAAGACTTCCTGCTGCCACACAGCTTGAAAACCACTGATCCACAGCTTTGGAGATGGAAATCCCTACAACCGCTGAGCCTTACAACTTGCTATCCGAGGAACACCCTCGCCCGCTGTACAATACAGCTTAGCTCTACTAATACACAGCTTAAAGTTGATTTGAAAAGAAAACAACGGAATAAACAAATTATAGATAGAGCATAGAAATGTAGCTCCACGAAGGGAGCAATCTGACTCTGGATTTTATCAAGAAGTCAGGAAGAGTTAGCCTCGCCTAGACTCTCTTCTTCCTCACAACTCACTTCTTCTTCTTCCTCTCTCTTCTACGATACTCTATTTTCTCTCCTTTTTCTGAACTCTCTCCTTTCTCTTCTTCTCTCGTGATTCTCCTGCTTTTGTTTTCTCTGGCTATTCAATGGCCGCCTCCTTATCCACTTATATCTTTTTGGTCACAGAAGACACCTTCTTATAGGGCTTCAAGATGGGTTCCCAAGAGCTCATGCGTCCGACATGTGGAAGGTTCGTTTCTACTTTTTCAGAGAAGCCACGTGTCGACTATAGATGGGACAGTGATCCTCATGGAGAAATGTCCAATGATTGCACCCCTTGGATCACGTGCCAATCATTTATTCTTTTTTAATCTACGAGCTCACGCTTCAGGTGTGAGTTTAAGTGATCACGTGACAGATGAAGATGTCTGCACCTCTGTAGTTTAGATGATCGAGAGTATGCCAAGTTGAAAGAGATGCCTTAGCCTATAGAAGAAAAGTGAAAACATGGTTAGACCTTATATACGTAGCACAGACAATATGCACTGACTTTATATAGGCCCAAGGCAGACGAGCACTGGCTTTATATATGCTCAATAAGAAAAATGCACTGACTTTGTATGCAGGTGACAAAAACGTGCACCGACTTGATATGCATGCAGCAAAGTGTGCACCGACTAGTTATGCATGCAGCAAAGTGTGCACCAACTTTGTATCGCTCAAGTTAAAACGTGCACATACCTGATTAAACAAATATGTATAGACCTATATGCACAATGCAAAAAGAAATGCACTGACCTTCATCTGCCTGAATGCAAACATGCACTGACTTATATGCGAAAATGCAAAACGTGCACCGACTTCAAATGCAGACCAACAGAGTGTGCACCTACCTTATAATAGCTAGCATAGAAACGTGCAGAGACCTTATGCATTACAGTAAAAACATGCACCGACCTTTATGTATGCATGTGAATAATGATATGCACTGGCCTTGATTTATCCAAAGGACAACATGCACCGACCTTGTTTTCCACAGGGTAGACGTGCACTGACCTTATGTGCATGACGCAGAAATGTGCACCGACTGTATTTGTAGACAAGTAAAATGTGCGCCGATATTACTTGCTGAACAACAAGATGTGCACTGACGTTACTTGCTAAACAACAAGATGTGCACTGACCTTCTACATGCATGAACAGTAATGTGCACTGACCTATCTATATGCATGAACAGTAACGTGCACAGACTATATGCAAGCATAATGCAAAACCTACACTGACCTATATGTAGACAGATAGAATGTGCACATACTTTGCACACAAAAGATGCATGAGCTTCGACTATGAATGTGCATGTGAATAGTGATGTGCACCGACCTTTATGTGAGACAAAGCATGCATCGACCTTATTCTGTCTTAAGATGAAACATACACCAACCTTGAATGCTACAACATTCTAAATATGCATTGACCTTCTAATAGCAACTGAGAATTATTCTGACTTATACAGAGATGATGTTGTCAAAGTCAACTAGTAGTCAAACCATTGTTGCCAATGGTCAAACCACTGTTGCCAATCATTAAAACCAGACATGAATGACACCAAATCATAGGAGACACAACACTAAGAAGCTATGAGCATTACCATTTCCAGATCTTCCCGGGTCGTTGGACCACATTATGGGAAACCCGCTCTGATACCAATTGTTGGACCACAATACAGGATCAAGAGGGGGGGTGAATAGATCTCGTTAAAAATTATGCTCAATTAAAAACTTACGCTCAGTTCAAACTGAATTGAAGATGTTAAACAAATATCGAACACTTTGGAAGGCAATGGAGATGCTGATCAAAAATTAAGCTACACTTAATCCAAATGAGATTCAGCAATGATGAACTAGAGACGATGGTATAAGGCAGAGGGTAGAGTCCAGAAACTCACCTCACACAAGATGTATGAATACACCTTTTGATATTCCAGCTTCTAAAGACTTTCACAGAATTGGGCAGAATATAAAGAAAGCTAATACTTGAAAACATTTTTTCACAGAATAGACCTGAAGACTCATATAAGACCTATATCGAACACTTAGCACATAATGAAACACTTAACCGATAGAATTCATAAACAGCTCATACAACACCCTGTGAAGAGGGGTAGAAGAGAATGATCAAGCCTGTTGAGTCAGGTGCGATAGATTCAGAGGGGGGTGAATGAATCTCCCCTTTAAAAATATAGACTAATTAAAACTTAAAGCTCAGTTATGCAGAATTAAAAACAGTTGCAGCTATATTTTGAGAATACTTAGGATCATCTTGGCAACACAGCTCAATAGAATTAGCCCTAACTTGATCCTATGCAAGCATCTAATACGCAGCAATTAAATGAACATATAAGAAAATCAAACCACAAGGGACACCAAAATTTTTAGGTGGTTCGGTCCACAGACCTGTGTCCACCCCTCACTCCAAACCGAAGTGAGGCTTCCACTAGCAACGCTAGACAAGTAGACTCAGTCTGCAACAGATGCTGCCACACAGCTTGACCAGGGGAACAACCTCCCCTCTTCCTCCCAACCGGAGGGAACCACTAGTGACACCAGTCACTAGCAAACCAGAGACGCAAGTCTCTCTTCCTCCAAACCAGGAGGGGACCTACAAGTAGCAACTACTACCTGTAGCCGGAGACCCAAGTCTCCCTTCCTCTGAAGCCCAGAGGGAAGCGCAAGTGACACTAAGTCACCTGTAAACCAGAGGTCTCGAACCCCTCTTCCTCCACCAAGGAGGGAACCACTGATGACCCAAAGTCACCAGCAAACCGGAGAAACAAATCTCCCTTCTCCTGAAACCACAGGAGGAACCCGATCCCCAACAGGGCAATCGGAAGAACAAGGTAAAAGGAAAACAATAAAAGATAAAAATCACAGCCACATAAAGCTGGAGAAATGAAAAGCACAAAGACAAACAGGGTTGGATCTGATCCATGCTCTAGTGAACAATGACGCTCTCTTCTTCTTCACAATCTCTCTATCTCACTGTCTCTCCTCTTTCTCTGCTCAAGCTCTCTAGCTTTCTCTTTCTCTTCTTTCTCTTCTGTTCTTCTCTCTTTTTCTTCTCTCAGTGGATCGTGGCTCTCTGTTGCTTCTCCTTCTGTCTCTCTGTACATACTTCACCTCTTGTTCAAGCTGCCTCCTTCTGCTCACCATCCGTCTTCTTCTGAGGAAGAAGATATATATATATAGCAGCAGTAGATTAGGGCGGCGTGTGCTCTCCATGATTCCTGCCCAAATGTTTCAGTCCACGTGGCGGCTTCTCAGTATCTCGGATCACGTGCCAAATGCCAGCCTCGTATCACGTGCCCAGACTCTGCAGGTTTAATGAAGAGTTCAGTCGATCAGTAGAAACAGCACAGGCTGTACATAGTTCAATTAAGCAGCAATGTATATACTTAGCAATGTAGTGTGTGGACTTGGACAGCTAGCCACGAGTGTATAGACTTTGCCTAAGTGTTTATCCATGAACGAGATGGTGATGTATAGACATGAACTAATGCAAGCAGTGTATAGACTTTGTGCCCCAAAGGCAATGTATAGACTTAGTGCTCTACATGCTACAGTGCTAATGTGTAGACTTGATCAATGCATCTTGAATGTTTAGACTTGAAGAGCTATCCAACGAGTGTATAGACTTGAGGGTGACAACGAGTGTATAGACTTGCTGAACAGCAGTAGAATGTATAGACTTGGTTGTGTGAGCATGCAGTGTATAGACTTTGTGAGATGCAAAGGCTGTACAGACTTGACGAAATGCATGTGCTAGATAGTGTATAGACTAGACAATGCAAACGAGATGTTCAGACTTGCTATGAAGCAACCATAATGTACAGACTTATGTTGAAGCAACCAGAATGTACAGACTTAGAGTGAAGACAATGCAATGTATAGACTTTGATGAACATATGCAATGTATGAACTTAACGATGCAAGCGATGTATAGACTTTGGAACGCTTGAAGCACAGACACGCTGCCAATGTATAGACTTGGATGAGACATTGCATGAGACGGTGGATGTACAGACTTGGGCTGTACAGACTTGGAAAGTTTGAAAGCCAATGTATAGACTTCAAGTGAAGACCAATGTATAAACTTCACGTGAAAACCAATGTATAGACTTCAAGTGAAGACCAATGTATAGACTTCACGTGAAAGCCCAATGTACAGACTTGAGCTAGGCAAGCTACAGTGCCAATGTATAGACTTTGGCTAGACAAACTACAGGGCCGATGTATAGACTTTGGCTAGACAAACTACAGGGCCGATGTATTGACTTTGCAAATGTTCAGACTTGAATGCTCGACCAGTGTACAGACTTGCCACCGACCAAAGTATAGACTTGAAAAGATTGAACACAGTGATGTGCATACTTTGTGATGTATAGACTTATGAATGCAACGTAGGTAAAGGTCCCAATGTATAGACTTCACCTGAAATAGTCCGATGTACAGACTTTGTCTGAAATAGTCGGATGTATAGACTTGAGTGAACGATGCATGAACAAGCATAACCAATGTATAGACTTTGATGCACAAACACACAATGCAATGTATAGACTTTAAAGAAGATGCCAAGCCCATGTACAGACTTGAAGAGACAACCAATGTATAGACTTCCATTATGCATCCAGACGAATGTACAGACTTGAGTTATGCAACTGAAGGCTGTACAGACTTGCTATGAAGTGAGATGCAACGTGAGACGCTCGAATGTACAGACTTGCTGATTGTGTTAAGACACAGCATGAGACGCTCAGAAAGACTGCCCACTGTATAGACATTGCCTTAGACATGTAGACACTGTGAATGTATAGACTTTGATCTTGAGCATGCAATGTATAAACTTGCTAAATGTATGGACTTAGCAGAACAAACGTTGCACAAACAATGTATGGACTTATGAGTGCAGCACAAAGAGATGCAATGTACAGCATGCGAATCTGGGGGGGTCGACCCATCTGCAAAGGGGGTCGACCCACTTCTGTCCAGACTATGCTGAAAGGTTATAGCGGCATCACCCATTGTACAAACTAACATCAAGCAATCCAGATAAAATGCAATTATGAAATGCATCAACAATTATGGAATGCACCAATGCACACACCACACAGCCTCAGCCTGTTCGTTGGTTATGCATCCAGATAAGATGTTCAATGAAACATACATATGCAATAAAAACAAATTTATATGCAGACTCAAACAGATGATGACTTATAGTGTTTGCTATCATCAAAATCACAGGGACACAACAATCTCTCCCTTTTTGATGATGGCAACACTATGAGTCAGTATGACTTGATCAAATATTTCTCCCCCTTTGACTTCAGCAAAAAGACATTAATTGAAGAGGGAAGAATAAGACTGCATAAGATGAGTGAATTAAAAGCTTCCCCTTTAATGGCAATTAGCTCCCCCTGAATAGAATAATGATCAGAAATGTTTTGAAGGTTGAAACCAATTGAGATGAAGGGAGAATATCAACAAAAGCACAGTGACACTCAAAAATGCTGACTAGATCTCCCCCTTTATGAAAAACACTAAGCATGACATGGAAGCTCCCCCTAATTAGATGGAGTGAAAGAAGTGATGAGCATCTATCAGCAAAGCACATGGGTATACAAGAGTTACCACAGTCTGTAATCACAGTGAATAAATGAGGAAGCAAGATTTTCATTAGCACACCAAATTCATAAATCTTTGTAAACGAATTTCAGATTCTTCAATTATAATAGATTATGAATGAGTTTAAACTTACCATCATGATTTAAGAGTGATGTATTTAAGGTTTATCAGAAAATTCATTACTCATATCTGACACATCTTTTAATAAAGATGAACCATCAACTCATTTGTTATTCATGTTGAACCTCCTTCCATCTTACACATTTAAATTCAATGACTCCTATGGAAGTTACACAAGATACTATTGAGATTAAATAGAAATAAATGAGACTGAACTTGTCTTTAGATTTTTAGAATTTTCTATTGAACAGCACTCATTTTTCTTGAGCAAGTTTGGTTCAGTCAACACCTTTTTAAATGAGGCACAACACGTCTTAGGTGAAGTGACCCAGTTACTTAGTGTGACAACAACATTGCCTCTGAAGGAGAATAGAGTTAGCAATAGAGTATCTTTTTACATGAGGAGACACCTTGATCAGAGGTCAGAATCCCCAGTTACTCAACACAACCATGCCATTGCTCTGCCAGATTTTCAAACATTTTGAAAAAAGAGTTAACTATGGCACTTCATGACATGGGCTTAATCCATTTCTTTGATAGAGAACCCAGTTTCTCTGTGACCAAAGTCATTGCTCTTGCTTTAAATTTTTAAGTGTTTTCAGATTTTTCAAACAATGCTCAGTACACTGAAATGTTTAAGAACAATACTTTCTATATGTATCTTAACCAAAGAAAGTCATGTCGTTTAAAATTTCAGATTTCAGAAGGTTTTGCATATAGTTCATGAGACAACTGGTTAAGATTTATTAAGCAAAATGAATCAGATATTTTCAAGTCCTTTACATCAAAACTTAAGAAATACATTAGACTTAAATCAATTTGATTTATCAAAACATTCTTAAGCCAGTATAATAGAAGATTCTTCTTTTCAGAATGTGTCTGATTTATGTCTAGGGTGCACTGACTAAAATCTTTCCTCATTCAGATGAATCAATGGCATTGTCAAGAAATCAGTGGAGTCAACAAAGTGTTTTTGTCGAGAGAGTAGCAGAGAGCAATTTGAAGCCAGTAGTAAAGACTAGAATTCAGTCAGATTAGCTTGGACCAGACTTGACAAGCTATGAAGAAATGTGAATGATAGAACAAGCTAGCAATTGAATTCACAGGAGGCAGAATCACTAGCTAAGTCTGGAATACAGACAGATCAGCTATATCAGTGTAGACAGCAGAGAATTCAAGAGAACCACACATTTGCCAAGAGAATGGATCAGATTGCTAGTAGGAGTTTAAGATATGAAGAAGTGAACAAACAAGAATGCTCCCCCTGTCTAGATGCAATGAGTCATTTCTTTTTAGATTTTTTAATGTAAGAAAATGCAATGCATATGCTCATTCAGACTTCCTTATAAAGAGATATGACCCATGGTACTAGGCGGAGCACTTGGTCTAAAAGACCACCTTACACATAGTAAGATCCTTCAGACAGATTTCCCTGCCTTTTGGTAGCTTAGCATTTAATATACCATAGTGGTCATGCAAATCAGTGTAATACAACATACAAGAAGTTTGACATATCATGCATCATGGGCATTTGTATGCAATGCATTCAGAAATGAACTCAATCATTTTCATGAGCATTTCATATTTTTCAATTAGATTCAGTTAGACAATGCACAAAAGAATTATCATGATATGCAGTGCATTCAGATCACACAAATTCAGAATACAGAGTTTTAAGAATTTACCTGAATGGGGCTTTATCATCTTGGGTGCCTTGGTTTAATTTACCCCTCTTTATTCCTCAGTCCAAGGCACACCTGCAAAGTATTTGATCATCTTGATCCTGCAGGGACCCAAGCAGCTTTGGGTCCTGCGTTAGCCCTGACAGGTGTTCTAAGCAAATTCATAGCAACATGGTCACCATGATCCATCAGATAGCAATTGTCCATAGAGTGACCAAACTTCCCACAATATCTACATGAAGTGACTGATTTCTGGTTTTTATGATGCATAGTAACAGCAGCATGAGGTTTATAAACATGATCATAAGATTTTCTGTTATATGCATGAACAGTTTGGTTCTTATTCCTAACCAGCCAACATTCAGAAGATTTGTGACCTTGCTTCCCACAGTTATAGCATGAAAATCTTGCAAATGGTTTTGCAGGGAATTTGACAACATAGGGGTTAACAGTGTTCTTCTGAACATGCCAACAGTTCTTGACTGTATGGCCATTCTTCCCACAGTGAGAGCAAGCAAAAGAATTTCTTCTATGCAAACCTGACCAGCATTCAGTGGCCTTGTGACCAGTCTTGTTGCAGTTAAAACAAGTGATGTGCTGGTTCATTGAAGCAAATTTGTTCTTATTAAAACCATGTTGGCTTGCAGGGAATTTAGCATGATATGAATGAGATGTTTTCTTACCACTTGCAAACCAGCATTGTGTAATTGTGTGTCCTAATTTGCCACAGTGGAAACATTCAATTTTCTTTTTATGAGATGAAGGATTTTTATCATGAAATTTCCTAGCATTCATATCATCCTTCTCCATCAACTTACACTCATGCATCAGATGTCCAAATTTGTGACAGTAGTGACAGATCATCTTCTTCCTAGATGCATGTTAGTGTGTGTGAGGACTGTGATCAACATGCACTGATAAATCATTTTTGTTTATTTTCTATTTTTCAGTCTTTTTCTGATTTTTGTTCTGTTTTTCTATTTTCTTAGCCTTGTCCTGAGGTGGAGATGAAGTAGAAGGCTTTTCTTGTTCAGAACATTTAACAAAAATAGTTTTCTGTTTGTTTTCATCAACCTTCTTTATACCAACAAGAGTGTCTTTGTCCTTCTTCTGTAGATTTTCATTCTTTTTCAATTCTTGAGTTTGTTTTATAGTTTTGGGGCTGACAGTGGACTTTTGTGCAGTGAATTGAAAAATAAAAGGAGCAGAGGTTGTGTTCTGATTAGAAGCTTTGACAAACACAGTAGAAGTTTTATTCCCATTACTCCTTTTGTTTGTCGGACTGTAACCCAGTCCCTCTCTCTGAAAGCTAACATTATTTCCAAGAATCTTATTCAGATTGTCCTTACCTTTGACAAATCTTGATAGAGAGTTTTTCAAATCTTGAATCTCAGAGTTTAAGACAGCATCATTAGCTTCATATTTGGACATATCTGTTTCACAGGAAATGACTTGTTGATGCAAGGCATCATTCAGACTTTTGAGTTTTTCTACTTCATGTTTTAACTTTGTTTCATTGTCAGCTTCAGATAGAGACTTGTTAAGATCATCAATTTCTTATTGAAGGGATGTGATAGTGAGCTCATAATTAGCGACCTTCTCTTCACAGCATTTGACATTTCCACTCAATATTAGGTTGATGGTTTTTAGACTCTCAATTTCGTGTTCATCATTCATCAACCTATCAGAATTATCTATGCTCACACACTTGCCTTTTTCCATTGTCAATAACCTATCTGTCAGCTGGGTGTATAGATGTTTCAGTTTGTTGATTTCTTCTTCCAATTTCCTATTTTTCTCTAGGAGATCATCATCAACCACCCAGTCATCTGTTGAAGACTGACATTCATAAAACATTTCCTGTTGTTTCTCAGATTGAGGTTTGTTAAAATTTTTCTGAAACTCTAAGTTTTTTACTCTCTCAGCCTCTAGTTTCTCAGAAACCAACCTATTTACTTCTTCAAGATTATTTGATTTGTGTTCAGATTCTTTGAGCTGGTTTTTGAGTATTTCAATTTCAGACTTCATGTTTTCCAATTCAGAGTTGACACACTCTAAATCTCTTACCAGCTTTTCATTCTGAACGACATCATTGTTATGAGCCTGATTATCATCAATTAAACTATGCCTCTCCTTTAGTTCAGCAATTTTGCAAACAAGCTCTTGATTCTCCTTTTTGTGTGAATCAATTTGTTTCATAAGAGTTTGTTTTTTAGATTTCAAATGATCTAAATCTGAACTAATAGAATCATAATCTCTTAACTGTCTTCTAAATATGTCATTTTCAATTTTCAGAATTTCAGGGCTTTCACCTCGAGATTTAGCATCCTCATGTTTCTTTAGCTTCCTTTTTAGAGAGTTATTCCGTTTTGTCAGCTTTTCATATGAATTAAGTAAATCATTGTATGCATCAATCCAATCACCCATATCATAATTCTCAAATTTAGAAGGTACCTCATCTTCATCTTCTTCTTCATTTTCTTCTTCATTTTCTTCTTGCTGCCCATCATCGTCAACCATCAGACATGTGTTGCGATTCCTAGTGAGCTTTAATTTCTCCAAAATCTTCTTGGCAGACCTGCAAGAAGAAACACATGAAATTTGAGATATGTCAAGTGAAGCTTTCATTAATTTTAAAGCTCTCAAGTTGGCAGAGTTTTTCAATCTATCCTCATCAGTCCATCTAGATTTATCTTTTGATAATTTGTGTGGACCGTGGACAATGACTTTCCAAAGTTCAGGATCAGTCGATCTAACATACTGATGTAAGTTCTTCAGCCATAGATCAAGATCATTACCTTTGAAGATTGGCGGATGAGCCATTACAACAGATAGAAAGCAACGGCACACAAGACAATCGACAAGAAAGCACAACAAACAGATGAGCAAAGCTAGGCACTAAGACAGTGAAGCAAAACACCGAGCACCAGAAACCCACTCTGAAATGCACCACAGAAGATGCAGGATCTGCTGCGGATTGTTAGATCCTATGCACAGCAACCTGCTATGATACCAATTGTTGAGTCAGGTGCGATAGATTCAGAGGGGGGTGAATGAATCTCCCCTTTAAAAATATAGACTAATTAAAACTTAAAGCTCAGTTATGCGGAATTAAAAATAGTTGCAGCTATATTCTGAGAATACTTAGGATCATCTCGGCAACACAACTCAATAGAATTAGCCCTCACTCGATCCTATGCAAACATCTAATACGCAGCAATTAAATGAACATATAAGAAAATCAAACCACAAGGGACACCAGAATTTTTAGGTGGTTCGGTCCACAAACCTACGTCCACCCCTCACTCCAAACCGAAGTGAGGCTTCCACTAGCAACGCTAGACAAGCAGACTCAGTCTGCAACAGATGCTGCCACACAGCTTGACCAGGGGAACAACCTCCCCTCTTCCTCCCAACCGGATGAAACCACTAGTGACACCAGTCACTAGCAAACCAGAGACGCAAGTCTCTCTTCCTCCAGACCAGGAGGGGACCTACAAGTAGCAACTACTACCTGCAGCCGGAGACCCAAGTCTCCCTTCCTCTGAAGCCCAGAGGGAAGTGCAAGTGACACTAAGTCACCTGCAAACCAGAGATCTCGGACCTCTCTTCCTCCACCAAGGAGGGAACCACTAATGACCCAAAGTCACTAGCAAACCAGAGAAACAAATCTCCCTTCTCCTAAAACCACAGGAGGAACCCGATCCCCAACAGGGCAATCGGAAGAACAAGGTAAAAGGAAAACAATAACAGATAAAAATCACAGCGACATAAAGCTGGAGAAATGAAAAGCACAAAGACAAACTGGGTTGGATCTGATCCATGGTCCACTGAACAATGACGCTCTCTTCTTCTTCAGAACCTCTCTATCTCACTGTCTTCCCTCTTTCTCTGCTCGAGCTCTCTAGCTTTCTCTTTCTCTTCTTTCTCTTCTGCTCTTCTCTCTTTTTCTTCTCTCAGTGGATCGTGGCTCTCTGCTGCTTCTCCTTCTGTCTCTCTGTACAGACTTCACCTCTTGTTCGAGCTCCCTCCTTCTGCTCACCATCCGTCTTCTTCTGAGGAAGAAGATATATATATATAGCAGCAGTAGATTAGGGCGGCGTGTGCTCTCCACGATTCCCGGCCAAATGTTTCAGTCCACGTGGCGGCTTCTCAGCATCTCGGATCACATGCCAGATGCCAGTCTCGTATCACGTGCCCAGACTCTACAGGTTTAATGAAGAGTTCAGTCGATCAGTAGAAACAACACAGGGTGTACATAGTTCAATTAAGCAGCAATGTATATACTTAGCAATGCAGTGTGTGGACTTGGACAGCTAGCCACGAGTGTATAGACTTTGCCTAAGTGTTTATCCATGAATGAGATGGCGATGTATAGACATGAACTAATGCAAGCAGTGTATAGACTTTGTGCTCCAAAGGCAATGTATAGACTTAGTGCTCTACATGCTACAGTGCTAATGTGTAGACTTGATCAATGCATCTTGAATGTTTAGACTTGAAGAGCTAGCCAACGAGTGTATAGACTTGAGGGGTGACAACGAGTGTATAGACTTGCTGAACAGCAGCAGAATGTATAGACTTGGCTGTGTGAGCATGCAGTGTATAGACTTTGTGAGATGCAAAGGCTCTACAGACTTGACAAAATGCATTAGCTAGACAGTGTATAGACTAGACAATGCAAACGAGATTGTCAGACTTGCTATGAAGCAACCATAATGTACAAACTTATGTTGAAACAACCAGAATGTACAGACTTAGAGTGAAGACAATGCAATGTATAGACTTTGATGAACATATGCAATGTATGAACTTATATAGACTAGACAATGCAAACGAGATTGTCAGACTTGCTATGAAGCAACCATAATGTACAAACTAATGTTGAAACAACCAGAATGTATAGACAGTGTATAGACTAGACAATGCAAACGAGATTGTCAGACTTGCTATGAAGCAACCATAATGTACAAACTTATGTTGAAACAACCAGAATGTACAGACTTAGAGTGAATACAATGCAATGTATAGACTTTGATGAACATATGCAATGTATAGACAGTGTATAGACTAGACAATGCAAACGAGATTGTCAGACTTGCTATGAAGCAACCATAATGTACAAACTAATGTTGAAACAACCAGAATGTACAGACTTAGAGTGAAGACAATGCAATGTATAGACTTTGATGAACATATGCAATGTATGAACTTAACGATGCAAGCGATGTATAGACTTTGGAACGCTTGAAGCACAGACACGCTGCCAATGTATAGACTTGGATGAGACATTGCATGAGACGGTGGATGTACAGACTTGGGCTGTACAGACTTGGAAAGTTTGAAAGCCAATGTATAGACTTCAAGTGAAGACCAATGTATAGACTTCACATGAAATCCCAATGTACAGTCTTGAGCTAGGCAAGCTACAGTGCCGATGTATAGACTTTGGCTAGACAAACTACAGGGCCGATGTATAGACTTTGGCTAGACAAACTATAGGGCCGATGTATAGACTTTGCAAATGTTCAGACTTGAATGCTCGACCAGTGTACAAACTTGCCACCGACCAAAGTATAGACTTGAAAAGCTTGAACACAACGTTGTGCAGACTTTGTGATGTATAGACTTATGAATGCAACGTAGGTAAAGGTCCCAATGTATAGACTTCACCTGAAACAGTCCGATGCACAGACTTTGTCTGAAACAGTCAGATGTACAGACTTGAGTGAACGATGCATGAACAAGCCTAACCAATGTATAGACTTTGATGCACAAACACACAATGGAATGTATAGACTTTAAAGCAGATGCCAAGCCCATGTACAGACTTGAAGAGACAACCAATGTATAGACTTCTCATTATGCATCCAGACGAATGTACAGACTTGAGTTATGCAACTGAAGGCTGTACATACTTGCTATGAAGTGAGATGCAACGTGAGATGCTCGGATGTACAGACTTGCTGATTGTGTTAAGACACAACATGAGACGCTCAGAAAGACTGCCCACCGTATAGACATTGCCTTAGACATGCAGACACTGTGAATGTATAGACTTTGATCTTGTGCATGCAATGTATAAACTTGCTAAATGTATGGACTTAGCAGAACAAACGTTGCACAAACAATGTATGGACTTATAAGTGCATAACATACAGATGCAATGTACAGACATGCGAATCTGGGGGAGTCGACCCATCTGGAAAGGGGGTCGACCCACTTCTGTCCAGACTATGCTGAAAGGTTATAGCAGCATCACCCATTGTACAAACTAACATCAAGCAATCCAGATAAAATGTAATTATGAAATGCATCAACAATTATGAAATGCACCAATGCACACACCACACAGCCTCAGCCTGTTCGTTGGTTATGCATCCAGATAAGATGTTCAATGAAACATACATATGCAACAAAAACAGATTTATATGCAGACTCAAACAGATGATGACTTATAGTGTTTGCTATCATCAAAATCACAGGGACACAACAAAGCCCACAAACAAACCACACGAAACAAGGACTTTTTAGGTGGTTCAGTCCACACCAAGCAGACCTATGTCTACCCCCCACTCTACCAGAGTGAGGCTTCCACTGACTAATAGCTTCAACAGTTGATCCACAGCTTTGGGGAACATATCCCTACAGTCGCTGAGCAACACAGCTTGGTATATGTTCATACATAGCTTAACGAGGAACCAATCCTCAACACAGCTGAGCCTCACAGCTTGCTCCGCTGACTAATAGCCTGATGAAGGAAGAAGGAACAATGATGAACAAAGCAAAAACAATAGAACAAAAAATAAGAAAGAAACAGATGTAGCTCTTGATGAGCACGATGGTCAGGATTTGATCCAAAGACCAACACAGTAGAAAATGACTCCGGCTGCACACACTTCTTCACGGGCTCTCTCTTTCTCTTTTTCTCTCTTTCTTCTCACGAACCCTCTTCTTTCCTCATGCAGCTTTCACTTCTCTTTTCTCTGCTTGGCAGCCCTCACAACAGCTCTCCTCCTTTTCCTTCTTGTGCAGCATAGTTTCTTCTTCTACAAGCACTCCTGCCTTCCTCACACAGCTTTCTCTTCTCCTTCTTTCATCCTCTTCAAGCACACTCTTCTTCTTCGAAGGAAGGCACCCTTAATAGAACAGGGGTTCCGAAAAGCCTTTGGATAAAATAAATTGATTCCATCTTTTTCTCATTGGTCCACGTGTCAGGAGAGAGAATATTCTTATGTCAAGCATAACCTCGGATCACGTGCCAAATGATTGGCCTTAGCCCTTGGCGTGTGGCAGATGCGAGACATGGTTGGGTTGTACTTTTCAAAGACTAAGCTATTTGTTAGCCTTCCCAAGCTATTATTCACCCTTAACGGTCATTTGTTAGCCTTATTAACCTATTTTTCACCCTTATCATCCACAAGCCGTCGCCGATGCTCTTCTTTCATAGTTGAGGATTTTCTTGTAAGTGGAGTTGACGCTCCTTCTATGCTTTTCAAGGCTTTCAGGCCTATTGCCCTTATTTCAGCCTTATACGGTGATTTGTCAGCCTTATCTGCCATTTGTCACCGCTGCCTAGCCATTTGTCACCCTTGTTCAACCAGAGCCGTCGCCCTTGCTATTTTTCTCTTTTGCGTTGGCTGTCGCCATTAGCCATTTGTCACCCTTGACCTTGTATTTGTCACCCCTGTGTGACTATATTTCACCATTAAAGGCTCATTTGTCATCATTATTCGCTGTAGCTGGCAGGAACTTGATTGGAGCTTTGACTGGACCTCTGAAGCTAGCAAAGGCTTGACCAAACTTGACTTTGACTTTGTTGACTTTGACTAGGTCATCCTTGACTTGAGTTAACAGAAGTTTGAACATGGCTAGAATCCCCCTTTTGTTTACTGACGTTGACTTTGATTGGGTCAACATTGACTATCATTGTATTAACTGGAGTCAGTGCCCTCTTCAATGGAGTCCACCTTCTTCTTCTTCTTTGAGGTTTTTCAGCCTTGTTACCGGGTATTTGTCACCCTTATCTATGTCTGCTGGCGGGTGGCTTCTGGCTGACTTGAAGTCGGCTTGAAGAGCTTCTGAAGTCGACTTCGTCTACATGAAAACTTCCTAATTTTCACAGTTTTGGCCAATCCTTTGTCCAAAACCAATCCTATCTTCACAAGGCTCATGAATATACATGTAAATATGAAGAACATGATTTCATCATAACATGTGAAAGGCTCATGCATGAATCAACTTTGACTTCACATAGATTATCCTTGTATAAAGTATACATGACTTATAGTGTTGACATCATCAAAACACATGGACACAACACAGTTCTCACGCATAGTGAAAACTTTCAAACAGACTTAACTGTCCTTCCATAAATCACTATTTTATATACTAGATGGTTAACCATGCATATGCAGTTAAAGACATAAGACCTGAGAATATAACACTATAACTGACTCCCTGTTATTTACTCAACCTATGGACCCTTGACAACTGTACATACAGTCCATTGGTACCTGGCGGAGCATGTTCTCATGCATAGTGAAAGTTTTTAAACAGACTTAATCTGCCCTTCCACAAATCACCATTTTATATACCAGTGGGTCAACTACATAGAGCCAACCTAAGACAGACAAATAAAGAACAGACAGGCACAATCAACTCCCCCAGACCAAAAGAGTTATTGGACTCTAGGACTTACCAATGGTTCATGTGCCAATGATCTTACCTTTGTCTTTTCCTCCGAACCTTACCTGTCCTCCCTCTCTCTTGATCAGTTAAATGAATTTCTTTTTGTCTCCTGTCATATCCCTGGAGCAGCCGCTATCCAAGTACCATCTGTTATGATGGGATGCTAAGCATTCCTGTATAGAACAGATCAAGTAGAGAGTTTTGGAACCCAAGCAACTCTGGGCATACAATCATCATTAAAAACATGCAACAGAGATTTGGGAATCCAAATGTGCTTAACCGATTGTTTCTTTTGATTAAGCCAACAATGAGGACTGGTATGTCCAGGTTTACTACATGTGTGGCAGATAGGTTTTACAGAATGCATAAAGTGTGGAACAATTTATGGTTTTGCATTTTGTTTTCTGAACTTATTGAATTTATTCTGGTGGACACCCATATTTGATTGGAAGTTAAAATTTCATTTGTTGTTCCACCTTTCATTGATCCAGTTATTCTTTCTCCCATTAAATTAGAAATTAGTGTTACTATTCCATTGCGGTCTAAATTGATTTATGTGTGGCCTTCGACAGGTAGGAACAGACTGAGCATTTCTCCCAAATCTTGATTGATATTTTTGATTCCTTTTTGTTCTCTTCGGGTTCCTATAGGTAGGCTAAGCAAAGCTCTGTCTAGGTTGATTAGATCTATTCCAGGGCTAATATACTGGCTGGACAAGGTTCTGTCGACTTGGCAGCTTGGCCCACCTCTGCTGATCAAAGGTCTCTCCACTTGGGGACTTAACCCATTTCTGGTAAGCAGACTTCTAACTGCTCCCAAGTTGGCTTAAGTTGTTGTTCTTTTTATCTTTGACATTTTGCCCCTTACCTTGATTGTTTTGTATCTTGATGGTTTTGGGTCTAGGGACATCCTTCTTGATTGGTTCCTCAATTATCAACTTTCCTTTTCCTTTTTTCGAGTTGAATGAAGTAGTTTTCAACTCAATTTTCTTCTTCTCTGTGGGATTGAATCCCAGCCCTCCCCTTCTGAAGTTTACCTGGGTACCCAGAACAGTATCTAGATTTGACTTGCCTTGGACCATTTTCTCCGGGACAGACTGTTTGTCCTTCAATTCATTTTCAGCCTTTTCCAGATTTTCTAAATTTTAGAATTTACAGCTTTTATGGCATCATATTTTTCTAGGCTAAGTTTATTCTCTCTCTCATATTCCTGGCACTTTAGCTTAATTTCATCTAACTGTCTTCTAAGATTTTCATTTTCTGATTTCAAGTTTCCTAGTTCAGAGCTGACAGAACCAGATTCATCAAGTTGTTTTCTTAGTTCTTCATTTTCAATTTTTAGGATCTTTAGATTTTTATTAACAGGATTATCATGAGCTACGACATTAATCTTCTTTTTCAATGATTTGTTTCCTTTCTTGTAAACCTGATATCTTTCAAATAAATCAGCATAAGCATCCTCCTAATCTTCAATACAAAAATTTTCAAAGGGAGTAGTTACTTGATCATCATCTTCATTCACCATTAGGCAAACCTGCACTTCTTCTTCATTGGCATAGGAGCTTTCATCTTCTTCCTCTTCATCGTCACTCCATCCGCAGACCATAGCCCTGGGCTTCTTTCCCTTGCCCTTGCCCTTGTTGACCTTCTTCTATAGCTCTGGGCATTCTCCTCGCATGTGCCCTGGTTTTTTGCACTCATAACAAATCAACTTGTCAGATTGTTTATTTTTATCAGATTTAGATTTGGAAGCTTTATTTACCTTTGTCGGTTTCTTCTTCCACTCCTTCTTACCTCTTCTTCTTAGAAATTTCTTGAACTGGCGGGTTAGAAGGTCGTGATCTACATAATCCTCTCCTGAACTTTCATCGGTTGACTCATCTAAGTCACCAGGACTCTGACAAACCTTTAGAGCAATTTGCTTTTTCTTTTTTAGGTCCTCCTCATTCTGTCTATTCAGATTGATTTCATAGGTCATCAGTGACCCAATCAGTGACTCTACTAACATGACCGTGAGGTCCTTTGAATCCTCAATAATAGTGGCCTTAGTATGCCACGCCGGAGGAAGTGATCTGAGAATTTTCCTGACTAACTCACTATCAGTGTACTCTTTTCCAAGAGTCTTAAGATTGTTAGTGAGTTGAGTGAAACGCGCATACATCTCTGAGATAGACACATCGGGTTTCATCTGAAACATTTCATAATCAGAAATCAACATATTGGCTTTAGTAGCCCTTACCTCTGAAGTTCCTTCATAGATCAGCTCTAACCGATCCCACATTTCCTTTGCCGACTTACAGGTCGACACTCTGGAGTATTCTGTCGGATGGATGGCACACTGCATGATGTTCATGGCACCCCAATTAGTGGTTGACTGTCTGATCTGCTCTTTCATCTAGATTTCTTCAGTTTCGGGTAGCTCGTATGGTCGTTCGCTGATTACTCTCCATAGCTCGTGATCCTGCACACGCAAGAACACTTCCATATGATTTAGCCAGTATGTGCAATTTGCCCCATCAAAGAATGGGGGTCGATTAATAGAGTGACCCTCACCGATAAAGCTTCAAGGGACGTTCCCATTGAATCTCCCCTGGTCGTTGGACCACCTCTCTAGGGAACCCGCTCTGATACCAATTGATGAGTGGTGCGAGTGGATCTAGAGGGGGGGTGAATAGATCCCTACCAATAAAACTTGACCACTTAAAAAATTAGAAAAGCTGCATAACAAATTAAATTCAATTGAACAAATTAAACTCAGTTGCAGGTCAGAAATCAAATTGACTGAGTAGAATCGTGGATAACGCGCAAACTACACAATCATAGAAACCACTGCACAGAGCTTTTTAGGTGGTTTGGCTACTATCTAGCAGACCTACGTCCACCCCCCACCAACCTGGTGAGGATTTCACTCTTGGCCAAAATGAAAACACATACACACACATGCAGAGCTAGTCCGCTACAAACGCTGATAAATAGTTTGACTCGAGGAACAGGGTCCTCGACTACACACACGGCTACTCAGCAGCCACACACACTCCGATCCCTAAAACAGGGTACCGAAAGTTGCTGAAGTCTCAACAACTACACACAGAAAACCAGAAGAAAAGTTTCAGAAAGAAAACACAAATTGAAACAAAGAAATGCAAATGTAGCTTCTGACGGAAATCTAGAAGCTGAAAAAAAATAGATCTGGACTCAGAACTGAAAGACCATCCAACTGAACCTTGTTCATTGCTCCGTCTATATGATGGGGAGGAGAACTTTCTCACGGTGCTCACAACTGCTCAGATCAAAATTAGAGGCTCTCCCTCACTATCATGTTCTCTATCTTGCTCTTTGAAAGCTCAGAAATGCTCAAATGACTAAGGGCTTCAGCATCTTCTTACCCAAACGATAGATCCATATTTATAGAAGAGAAATATGGATAAATCCCTTTCTCGGAGCTATTTTCTAATTGGTCCATGTCAAAAATAGAATATTCTAACCTAGGACCATTCCAGAAACCGAGCCACGTGTCCTGGAGGCATGTGCCAATGATTGGGAGTAAGTGACCACGTGATCACGGGGCCCGCGTGGAATCTACCCGTGTTACAGTCTCAAACAATATCAGTTGACCTAATTGATTGGTATGTCGACTAAGTTGTTCCTCGCACTGATATCCTTTCAGTTGGGCTAAGTAACTCTGAAGATGTCTTTCGACTTGATGGAGACCAAGTCGATCTCTAACCTCTACTGACTATTCATTTCTTTGAGGTCGACATAGTGATGAATTTTGTGTTCTCTCTTTGTTGCCTATGTCGACTCTTCTGCACATTTGTCGACTCTTCTTCACATCTGTCGACTGAGTTGGAGCTTAGTCAACTGATATGTCATTTCTCTATCGACTCTTTTGTTGCAAGTAAACCACTGTCTTCCACCCTCTGTCGATCTTCATCCAGTGTTTGTTGTCACACGAAATGACATCTTGAGCTTCTCTTTCTATGTCCTTGTGTCTTGCCATAATCCTCAAGTTCTTCAGCATGCTCTTACCATTCTGCTGATTTCTGTCGACTTTGGTTTGTAGCTGGGTCTTCTATTGGCTAGAGTTGCTTTGTCTGCAGGTTTAAGTATGTCGACTTGTTGACATATCTGTTGACTTGAGACTTATGTCTGTCGACTTGGACTCATATCTGTCAACTGAATTTCCTAAAAATCAGACACTTGGTACATTTTTCAGAATACTTCATACATTCTGACCTTGACATATTTATCTAAGTTGCATGCACAAGATCAGACTAATACTTCATCAGTCATAGTTAGACATCATCAAAACACATAACACAACACTATGCGTTTAAAGCTACATCCTTTGAAGCTCTTCAGTCCGGATGAAAAGTACTTATGTCCTAAATCCGTCCCAAATTAGGGACGGATTTGTTACGGAATTATGATTTGTCAGAAAAATTTTAAATATGATTTGGTTTGGTTTGGTTTTGATTTGGTTATCATGATCCATCAAAAGAAATAAGAATATATAAATAGGGACAGACATGCTATTTCCGATGGATCAGAATTCTGTCCCAAATTTGATTTGGTTTAATTTTGATTTTTGGGAAACCGAACGGAACCGAATAACCCAAACTTAAGGATATTTTTTTCAAGTTAATATAAATGTATATATAACTATTAACAATAATTCCAAAAGCCTTACCCAATTTTAAGAATATTTTTGTCAATGTAAAAAAAGTGTATATATAATTTGTCACGCCTCGAGCCTTTAATACAGCGGAAGGAATATCGGGAACGTGAACAGCCGGCATGGTAAGTCTCTTGCAAGCAAGAAAATCAGAGCGCAAGATAATCACATAAAAGTAATTACATAAATAATTAATCTAAAAATCCCCTTTATTCATAATAATGACCCAAATGTACATAAAATCATGACTTTTAACATCCTTACATCATTTGACTCAAGAAATAGAAAATTACAATGTGATTCGACAAGACACTAGATAACTATGGCTTCTCTCGTTCAAATAGATCATCAATCGCTCTCGGACCCACTACTAGCATAATCCGAATCCGATCCACTAGTATTTCCTGAAAAGATGAGAAAATAGGTATGAGCACACTTTCCCAGTAGGTATCTTCGTATCAACATGAAGGTAATATTTAAGTGATTAATATTTTAGCTCTAGAGTTAAGATAGAAAAACATGTGAATGCGGTGAATCATATGGCATAACCAAAACATCCAAGAATATAGAATCATGATATATCTGAGCAAGTAGACATGATCGAGTATATAAACAAGTAAGATTTAATCATGTAGATGTAAGTTGGCCTTTCACGAACAAGAATGTACGAGCATGTAACTAGAAAGTACTTACACAACCTCATAAACGCTATGTACTAGATTGTCATTTAGCAAGCATGTAATTTCCATAAGGAGCCTCGTGAATTTCACTCATTTATAAGAGAAAGTACTCCCAGCGCAATGCGACGCCAGTATCATCGTACCCCATGGTTTATAGCACGTTTCCAACCATCGGCTGTGGAGGCTAGTATGGAGCCCTTGGACATAATCCGTGCCCGGTCTTGTATCTTCAAGTTATAAATCTAGCTACTTCCACGAGATATAACAATAAAGTACGGCCAATAATGTAACAAGTTTAATGATAGTTTCATGATACACTATCAAGGTAAGAATGCACCAAATAAGAATATGGGAGTCCAAAAATGACTTAAAGCAAGGTCATGCCACGGCAGCATAATGGCTCATTCTTTTTCCATTGTATTTAATATCTTATTTTACAAGTGCTAAGTTCCAAGCAATCATCAGACCATCTAGGAACTTGCAAAACCCAACACAAATGTCAAACCTCGGGTTGGACAGGATCAAGGACATTGCAGTCGTTTATAGGACCATTTTACACGAAAGCGGTCAGATCCAGACCGTTTCATGGAGACATGCGGTCGAGTCAGGACCGTTTAGTAACATAGTTAATGAAGTGAATGAACCAGAACCATGCGGTCTAGGCAGGGCCGCTAGGCGTCCTTAGCGGTCAGGTGAATGGCCGCTAGGTTCCTCTGGCGGTCTTCTAGAAGGCCGCTAGGGTCCAGAACTCATAAAACACCGATAAAGTTCTTTCTAGACAATTGGGTTTGAGGGTACAACCAGCTCGGTGTTCTAGTGGGAATCCCAGGCTCGCGGAGTCTTACGGAGGCCTTGAAACATAATCCCCTAGTTCGATAGAAGGAATATCTGGCAGAGAGGTTCATAAGTCCAAGAGAGTGTGCCTGTAAGTGCAAAGTGTATCTAATGGTTGCATACCGGAGTATACACCATGTACTTATGAAAATGACCCATAGATAAGAAGAGATCGTGATAAAACAACGATCAAAACTAGTCAAGTCCATGAAAATTATATTCAATAATACAAGAGTATATGTTTTGGCATGAAATTTACATAACTTAAAATAACTTATGTGAGACCTGTAATCTACTAGAATAACTCACCAATACCACAAAATTTACAATTATAGCACTTAAAATAGGAATAAAACCTAATTATCTAGGATTATCAGAAGATAAATAAGGCTACTCTGTATTATGTTTGGAGTTAACATAATTACAGAACTCAGAAAATAAAAGCGATCGCTTAAGGACTATTTTATCAGACCTAGCGGTCTATCATAGGGCCGCAAGGGGACTCTGGCGATCTTACGGAGATAGTTTTTTCTCTGTAGTAGACCGACGTTAAAACCGAAGTTCAGGTTTATTCTAGGGTAAAATAATGCATGGAAACAAACTAGAAAAGGATATAAAACATGATGCAAAGGAATTAACGCCATGGAGATGCAGGGTTGCATAAATTAAGCTAAGATTGTTATCTTTGGAATTAAGGTTAGGGACTATGCATGCTACATAACCTAAATTCGCAGTGATAACAAATCATCAAATACAACATGTACAATGCATGTAATCTTATAAAATAAGAGGGCTTTTACTCCAATCATTCAATTTTAGCCTTTTCATGAGATAAGCTACCTCTGATCTGAGCTTTAGACTTCGAATTTAGGGCTGGAAGTCAACCCTAGTTTCTGCTCATTTAGAACCAAACCAGCAACTTCGTGGCCTTCTAACTTCTGTTTCTCTTCACGTATGACCATGAATTTTACAGGATAAGAAGAGTGTACTACAAGGAACAAATAGTTCTAAAGAACCCCTATCTAATTACCTCGTTTATGACTTCTAATCTGCTGATCTTCCTGGGCACTTCGTACAAGTTCTTGGGTCACTTGCACTAAATCAGCGTCTTTGCACGCTTCTATCTTCCTGATGGCTTGATCTCCTAAGATAAAATTTTCAGGGCAGTTAGACCTTAGTATTATGAACAAAATATTCTAAAGAACCTACTTGAAATAATGCTTCCTTACCTTAGTTCCATGCGAGCCAAACGTAAGGGTTGCTCAGGTTGAACTTAAGGTCTATTTATAGGGTTAGCTAGGGTTTTGGAAATTTTAACAAGCCTAGAGTCCTAATTAGGGTTTCAATTTGATCCTCTACCATTCTAGACTCTTCTAACTAAGGGATAGTATCGATCCAGGGTGATTAGGATGCCAAAGTTCCCATCTTTTCCTGCCTTCTTCCATTCACAGAATCTGAAGAGCTTTGCGGTCTCGTAGAGACTGTTTCTTGCCTCAAGCGGTCTCTCGATAGACCGTTTCCATCCTTTAGCACCGAATTTGATTTATTTCAATTTTTTTTGATATTTATCCCTATTATTAGCCTATTTATCCTTTTAAAAATCCAAAAATGATGCTTCTAGAATATGGGCTAGGCCTTTTCAGGTCATGTGGGCCTATTTAAATCTACTTATCTCTTAATTCTGTAAATACATCAATTTAAGGTTCTAGAACATGGGCCAGGGTCAAAAACTCCAAGTAGGTTTACTTAAATGGGCCTATTCCTCTTTAATTAGTATAGGGCCTTAGATTAATTTAACCATAATTCATTTAATAGCCCATTTAGTCTATTGAAATGCATATTAATTATATTTTAATTTTGAAAAAATCTTAGAAAATTCTCGGGCGTTACACCCTCCCCCACTTAAAAAGAATTTGGTCCTCAAATTCATTGCAATAAGATTTACTAAGGAGAGTGTACTTACATTCAAATACTTCTGGGAATCTTTTGCGCATAGCTTCTTCGGTTTCTCATGTTGCTTCATGTGGACAACATTTGTTCCATTGGACTCTAACCATGGGAATGGTCTTATTCCGAAGTTGACGTACTTCATGGTCAACTATTCTGATTGGCTTTTGCTCATACGTCAAATCCTTCTTAATCTCCAGGTTGTCATATATTATGACCTGGAATGGATCGGAGACATACCTTTTGAGCATTGAGACGTGAAATACATCATGAACTCTAGCTAACTGAGGGGGCAAAGCTATTCGATATATGACTTCACCAACCCTTTCGAGAATTTCAAAGGGGCCAATGAATCTTGGAGTGAGCTTACCTTTGATACCGAACATTTGAATACCTCGACCTAGAGAAACCTTAAAGAATACATGGTCTTCCACTTGGAATTCTAGGTCGCGCCTTCTGTTATCAGCATATGAGTTTTGCCTATATTGAGCCATCTAGAGTCTCTCTCGAATAAGCTTTATCTTCTCGGTAGTATCCTTGATGATGTCGGGGCCGAGAAATTGCCTTTCTCCTACTTCGTTCCAACATATAGGTGAACGACAGCTTCTTCCATATAGTGCCTCGAACGGTGCCATTTGTAAACTTGCCTGGTAGCTATTGTTGTATGCAAATTCCACTAGAGGAAAGTGGTCGTGCTAACTCCCTCCAAAATCAATAGCACATGCTCTGAGCATATCTTCCACCACCTGATTTGTCCTTTCAGTCTGACCATCAGTTTGTGGATGGAACACAGTGCCAAAGTTTAGTCGGGTCCCTAATGAATGTTGTAGACCCTTCCAGAACTGTGATGTGAACCGAGGGTCTCGGTCAGATATAATGGTGACAGGGACACCATGTAGCTTGACAATTTCCCTCATGTACAGTGCTGCTAATACAACCATAGACCGTCAATTTTTGATTGGTAGGAAATGTGCAGATTTAGTCAATCGGTCTATAATCACCCATATACCATGGTGTCCACCTCTTGTCTTAGGTAAACCCATGATGAAATCCATCCCTATACTTTCCCATTTCCACTCGGGAATATCCAAGGGATGTAGTTTACCAGCGACTTTAGATGTTCTGCTTTTACTTGCTGAGAAGTGAGACAGCGAGATACATAGTCCTGCTACTTCCCTTTTCATGTTGGGCCACCAGAAGTTTCTTTTTAAGTCTTGGTACATCTTGGTAGCATCAGGATGAATAGCATACCTTGATTTATGAGCTTCGTCCATGATCGATTTCTTAGTGTCGACATGATTCGGCACACAGATTCGATCTTTAAACAATAGCCTTCCATCATTTGATATGAAGAATTCTGACCTTTGTTCAATATTAGCCTTGATTTCCATCAATGTGGGGTCATTTTCTTGTACTTTGGCTAGATCTTCGATTAATATAGGTTGTGACCTTATATTAGCAATCATACATCCTTCCTCCTCTTTATCAATATCCAGATTCAAACGAGAAAAATCCTCAGTAAGATATGTCGTACCTTTCCTGAGGCTTGCTAGAGTTGTCATTGGTCTTCTGCTAAGAGCGTCAGCTATAGCATTTACCTTGCCTGGATGATATTGTATAGTAAATTCGAAGTCTTTGAGATACTCAAACCATCTGCGTTGTCTCATGTTTAACTCTTTTTGGGTGAAGAGATATTTCAGGCTTTTGTGATCTAAAAATATAGTGAATTTCTCCCCATACCAAATTTTCAAGGCGAATATAATCGCAGCTAGTTCCAGATCATGCACAGGGTAGTTCTCTTCATGACACTTCAACTGCCTTGATGAATAGTAAATCGCCTTTCCATTTTGCATGAGAACGCATTCCAGGCCAATGCCAGATGCACCAGTATAGACTTCAAAGCCGCCACCTTCAATAGGTAGTGTCAGAATAGGGGCTATAGCAAGGTGGTCTTTAAGAGTTAGGAAGCTTTCCTCGCAATCCTTTGAACATATAAAAGGGTTCTCCTTTCTTTTGAGTCTAGTCAAAGGGACAACGATTTTTTAGAAATCCTTGATGAATCGCCTATAATAACCAGCCAGACCTAGAAAACTTCTAACTTCTAACACGGTTGTCGGCCTGGCTCCAATTCTTAACTGTTTCCACCTTCGATTGACAGCGATACCTTCCTTTGAAATAATATGGCCAAGGAAAGAGACCTCCTTTAGCCAGAACTCACACTTACTAAGCTTTGCGTATAGTTGATTCTCCTTTAGTGTTTGTAAGGGTATTCCTAAGTGTTCTTCATGCTCCTCCTTAGTCTTGGAGTATATAAGAATATCATCAGTGAAGACGACCATAAATCGGTCGAGATAAGGCCTGAAGACATTATTCATTAGTTGCATAAATACTGTCGGGGCATTGGTCAACTCGAACGGCATTACCACGAACTCATAGTGCACATATCTACTCCGAAAAGTAGTCTTGTATATGTCTTCGTCTTTTATCTTGAGCTGATGATAACCCGACGTGAGGTCTATTTTGAAAAAATATTTTGCTCCCGAAATTTGATCAAAGAGTTCATCGATACGCGGCAACGGATAGTTGTTCTTGATAGTAAGTTGATTTAGTTGTCGATAGTCTATACATAGCCTAAGAGATCCATCCTTCTTCTTGACAAATAAAACTGGCGCACCCCAAGGGGATGTGCTAGGTCGAATGAAGCCCTTGTCTAACAACTCCTGAAGTTATTTCTTCAATTCTTTGAGTTCTATAGGGGACATCCTGTAGGGAGCTATTGAAATAGGTGCTCCTCCGGAAACGAGTTCAATGGAGAAGTTTACTTCCCTTTCGGGTGGTAAACTGGGTAAATCTGATGAAAACACATCGAGAAACTCATTCACAATGGGAATATCCTCTAATATGATTTCTTTGGACTCAGTGATGATTACGGAGGTAAGAAAAGCTTCACATCCTTGCGAAATGAGTTTGCAAGCATGGAGAGATGAAATGATGATAGGATGCTTTCTATATTTGATACCAAGGAAGGAAAATCTTGGAAGACCTGATTTTTGAAAAGAGATTATCCTATTGCGGCAATTTATATAGGCGTCATGGTCTACAAGCCAATCTACACATAAGATAGCATCATAGCCCTCCATGTCAAGGCATACGAGATTTGCTGGAAGATTATGACCTTCTACAACTACCTCACTATCGGGGTAGTAAGTTGTAAGTTTAGTTCCAGGACCTAAAGGTGTGGTAATAGCTAGGTTCGATGGTAAAGGAACTGATGAAACTGGCAAGATTTTTGCAAAAGCAGTAGATATAAAGGAATGAGAAGCACCAGTATCAAATAGCACGAATGCAGGATGGGAATAGATGTGAATAGTACCTTCCATTAGCCCATCATTCTTGGGCGCTTCTTCGTCATCCATAACAGCGTTAAGACGCACCTGTCGCTTGCATCCACCACTAGA
Source organism: Amorphophallus konjac (assembly GCA_022559845.1). NCBI lineage: Eukaryota > Viridiplantae > Streptophyta > Magnoliopsida > Alismatales > Araceae > Amorphophallus > Amorphophallus konjac. The sequence goes on from CM040117.1 coordinate 156,030,189, forward strand.
AGATTGATCTTTCATAAGGGGGCAATCCGACATGCGGTGCTCTCGACTGCCACATCGTAAACACGCCCCTAGGTGTTTCCAGCATTCCTCGGCCGCATGGCCGAATTTCTCACAGAATGTGCAAGCCACCATGACTTGCTTGTCTTCCTCTTTCACCTTTTTATTCTTGTGGTAGCCACTACCACTCCCGTTCCGGGATCTCTTCTTATTATCCTGGGAGTTGTAGGTGATGCTGAATTTTTCCTCTTTTCTCCCTCGCCGATCAGATTTTCGGCTCAGCTCCGCCCCTTTGCCTTTGAGTTTATCGACCTTCTCCAAGGTCCGTTCATACAAGTGTGCCCGTTGGACCATTTTGGCGTAGGTCTGAATATTTTATGGGCCAAGTTGCTGAATGAAGATGGGTCATAGCCCGTCCATGAAGCGATTTGCCTTTAGAAGATATGTGCTTACTAGACGTTGGGCATATGGTGCTAAGCGAGAAAATTGTAGTTCATATTCTACGATCGTCATCATGCCTTGACGTAGTGACGCAAATTCTTCCGCCTTCCTCTCCTTGACATGTTCGGAGAAGTATTTGGCTCGGAAGAGAGTGAGGAATCCCTCCCAAGTGTACAGAGCATTCAGAGGCGGTGCCGGAACAGACTTCCACCAAGTGCGGGCGTCTTTGTTAAGCTGGAATGCGGCAAGATGAACCTTTTCTGGACTGGTGCATTGCATGACGTCAAATATCAGGTTCATCTCGTCGATCCAATTTTTCGCTTCATCTAGGTTAGAAGACCCAAAGAACCGAGGAGGATTTAAACTCTGGAAATTGCTGTGCAAGCTACCCGCGCCAGCCCTTGCACCAGCTTGGGCCACGGTCTGCAGGGCTTAGGTAAGACCCACAACAGTTTGCTGCATCTCATCCCAATTCACACGATGAGCCATCGAGAATTCAAGGTACTTGAAAAAGTGGACCTTTAGTTATTTTCCTTAGAATCGGGAAGAGTTACCCTAAGATCATTTCTATATAACTATCTTACCCCGGGTTCTACCCAATTCTCACATGGGTTCAGAATTGTTTCCTAGTTCATAGGTACGGGTCCTTAACCTTGGACTTAACCTATAACATGACATCTTTCCTAGGACGTACTTATGCCTAGGCTCTGATACCACTTTAATTGTCACGCCTCAAGCCTTTAATACAGCGGAACAAATATCGGGAACATGAACAGCCGACATGGTAAGCCTCTTGCAAGTAAAAAAATCAGAGCACAAGACAATCACATAAAAGTAATTGCACAAATAATTAATCCAAAAATCCACTTTATTCATAATAATGACCCAAATGTACATAAGATCATGACTTTTAACATCCTTACATCCTTTGACTCAAGAAAATAGAAAATTACAATGTGATTCGACTAGACACTAGATAACTATGGCTTCTCTGGTTCAAACAGATCATTAATCGCTCTCGGACATGCTACTAGCATAATCCGAATCCGATCCACTAGAATTTCTTGAAAAGATGAGAAAATAGGTATGAGCACACTTTCGCAGTAGGTATCTTCATATCAACATGAAGGTAATATTTAAGTGATTAATGTTTTTGCTCTAGACTTAAGATAGAAAAAATGAGAATGCGATAAATCATACGGCATAACCAAAACATCCAAGAATATAGAATCATGATATGTTCGAGCAAGTAGACATGATCGAGTATAAGTTGGCCTTTCACGAACAAGAATGTACGAGCATGTAACTAGAAGGTACTTACATAACCTCATAAAGGCTATGTACTATATTGTCATTTAGCAAGCATGTAATTTCCATAAGGAGCCTCGTGGATTTCACTCATTTATAAAAGAAAGTACTCCCAACGTAATGCGACGCTAGTATCATCGTACCCCATGGTTTATAGCACGTTTCCGACCATCGACCGTAGGGGCTAGTATGGAGCCTTTGGACACAATCCGTGCCCGATCTTGCATCTTCAAGTTATAAATCCAGCTACTTCCACGAGATATAACAATAAAGTACGGCCAATAATGTAACAAGTTCAGTGATAGTTTCATGATATAATATCAAGTTAAGAATGCACCAAATAAGAATATGGGAGTCCAAAAATGACTTAAATCAAGGTCATGCCACGGCAGTAATTCGGCAGCATAACGGCTCATTCTTTTCTTTCCATAGTATTTAATATCTTATTTGACAAGTGCTAAGTTCCAAGCAATCATCAGGTCATCAAGGAACTTGCAAAACCCAACCCAAAGGTCAAACCTCATGTTAGACAGGATCAAGGACCTTGCGGTCATTTACAGGACCATTTTACATGAAAACGGTCAGATCCAGACCTTTTCATGGAGACATGAGGTCGAGTCAGGACCGTTTAGTAACAGAGTTAATGAAATGAATGAACCAGAACCATGCGGTCTAGGTAGGGCCGCTAGGCATCCTTAGCGGTTAGGTGAATGGCCGTTACGTTCCTCTAGCGGTCGTCTAGAAGGCCGCTAGGGTCTAGAACGCACAAAACATCGGTAAAGTGCTTTCTAGACAATTGGGTTTGAGGGTACAACCAACTCGACGTCCTAGTGAGAATCACAGGCTCGCGGAGTCTTACAGAGGCCTTGAAACATAATCCCCTAGTCCGACAGAAGGAATATCCGGTGGAGAGGTTCATAAGTCCACGAGAGTGTGCCTATAAGTGCAAAGTGTATCTAATGGTCGCATACCAGAGTATAATCCATGTACTTATGAAAATGACTCATAGATAAGAAGAGATCGTGATAAAATAGTGATCAAAACTAGTCAAGTCCATGAAAATTATATTCAATAATACAAGAGTATAAGTTTTGGCATGACATTTACATAACTTAAAATAACTTATGTGAGACCTACAATCTACTAGAATAACTCACCAATACCACCAAATTTACAAATGTAACACTTAAAATAGGAATAAAACCTAATTTTCTAGGCTTATCATAAGATAAATAAGGCTGCTATGTATTATGTTTCAGGTTAACATAATTACAGAACTCAAAAAACAAAAGCGGTTGCTTAAGGACCCTTTTATTGGACCTAGCGGTTTATCGTAGGGCCGCAAGGGGACTCTGGCGGTCTTACGGAGACCGCTATTCCTCTGTAGCAGACAGAAATTAAAACCAAAGTTCAGGTTTATTCTAGGGCAAAATAATGCATGGAAACAACCTAGAAAGGGATATAAAACATGTTGCAAAGGAATTAACGCCATGGAGATGCAGGGTTGCATAAATTAAGCTAAGATTGTTATCTTTGGAATTAAGGTTAGGGACTATGCATGCTACATACCATAAATGCGCAGTGATAACAAATCGTGAAATACAACATGTACAATGCATGAAATCTTATGAAACAAGAGGGCTTTTACTCCTATCATTCAGTTTTAGCCTTTTCATGAGATAAGCTACCTCTGATCTGGGCTTTAGACATCGAATTTAGGGCTGGAAGTCAAGCCTAGTTTTGCTCGTTTAGAACCGAACCAACAACTTTGTGGCCTTCTAACTTCTAATTCTCTTCACCTATGACCACAAATTTTAGAGGGTAAGAAGAGGGTACTAAAAGGAACAAATTGTTCTAAAGAACCCCTATCTAATTACCTCGTTTAGGACTTCTAATCTGCTGATCTTCTCGGGCCCTTCACACAAGTTCCTGGGTCACTTGCACCAAATCAACATCTTTGCAAGCTTCTATCTTCTTGATGGCGTGATCTCCTAAAATGAAAATTTGAGGACAATTAGACCTTAATATTATGAACAAAATATTCTAAAGAACCTACCTGAAATAATACTTCCTTACCTTAGTTCCACGCGAGCCAAACGTAAGGGTCGCTCAGGTTGAACTTAAGGTCTATTTATAGGGTTTGCTATAGTTTTGGAAATTTGAACGAACCTAGAGTCCTAATTAGGGTTTCAATTTGATCCTCTATCATTCTAGACTCCTCTAACTAGTGGATAGCATCGATCTAGGGTGATTAGGATGCCAAAGTTCTCATCTTTTCCTGCCTTCTTCCATTCACGGAATCTGAAGAGCTTTGCGGTCTCGTAGAGACAGTTTCTTGCCACAAGCTGTCTCTTGATAGACCGTTTCCATCCTTTAGCGCCGAATTTGATTTATTTGAAACTCTTTTGATATTTATCCCTATTATTATCCTATTTATCCTTTAAAAAATCTAAAAATGATGCTTCTAGAATATGGGCTAGGCCTTTTTAGGTCATGTGGGCATATTTAATACTACTTATCTCTTAACTCCGTAAATACATCAATTTAAGGTTCTAGAACATGGGCCAGGGTCAAAAACTATAATTTGGGCCAAGTAGGTTTACTTAAATGGGCCTATTCCTATTTAATTAGTATAGGGCCTTAGATTAATTTAACCATAATTCATTTAATAGCACATTTAGTCTATTTAAATGCATATTAATTATATTTTAATTCCAAAAAATTCCTAAAAAATTCTCGGGCATTACATAATTATTAAATGTAATTCCAATAGTCTAACCCCCACCGTCTCAGTGAGCTTTCTAACTCTAATGTTATGAAGTAAGTTTCAAATCAACTTCTATTTAAGTTCTTAATTAGTTTTTATGTGAAAATATTTAGGAGCTTACTCTTGCAAATTGTAACTTTTAATGTTATTTTTTAAATATTTACTTTATTTGGTAGAAATTATTTTACCTTACCTTTCCTTACTCTCTTTTAAATCCACTCTAATTTCTAAAAGGGGGCAAGAATATGGTTCAAACTAAACTAAACCGAATTAATTTGGTTTGGTTTAGTTTGGTTTCAAAGTAATTCGGTTTGGTTTGGTTCGGGTTGAACGCTTAATTCGGTTTTGTTTGGTTTGATAAAAATTCTATTCAAATCAAACCAAACCGTGCTCACCCCTAGACGAAGCTGACCTTCTTCATGTCCCCCAACGACAAAAGATGTAGTCGAGGGTGGGGCAACGAGGAGGTGGGGGAGTCTTCGTCGAGTGGTGATGAGAAAGGTAGCTAGGAAGTCGAAAACAAAGAAGAGGAAAGCTCAGTCGAGGATAGAAAGCGAGGTTAGTTTGTTGTTGGAGCTGGTCTTTGTTTTCTTTCCCAGGCTCACCAACCTCCACCTTTCCCCCTTCCTCCCCCATCGCTAACCCCCCTCCCCCCACGCGCATTTTATTTTTATAGAAATGGGGCAAAAAAGGAGGAGTAAAAATGGGAAATAGCCACACCCCCTCCCAACCCCCACTACGCAAAGAACCCTCGCAGGTTCCTAGTAAAGGGCCCGAATATGTTGTGTGTGTGGTTTTGATGATGTCTAGCTGTCTAACTATGACTCATTAATTAGTTTTCAATCATAAAATATGTGCAATTAATTCAAATTATTTGAGGAAATTAAGATTGAATGGTTTTCCATGAAATGTTTCCATGAAAATTTGACTAGCTGTCAAGTTTGCAGGTTGATAGGATCAAGCCAAGGTTGACAGGATAACTAATGGGGAAGTTCCCAGAACAACTGGAAACTGAACCATGTAATCATTCAGTCAACAGGAGAAGAAGTCCAGGTCGACAGACTTAAAAGCCCAGACCATCATCCAGAAGGGCTTCCTGATCATGTCGACAGACTCCCAGAGTCTTTTAAACCTCGGTCGACATGACTTGCTATCCAGAACCCACTGCAAAGGGATAAGTCTAAAGTTCAGGTCGACAGCCTCTTTGATCCGATCGATAGACGTTTCATCCAGAACCCACTGCAAAGAGCAAAATGTGAAGTTCTGGTCGACAGGCTCCTTGATCCGATCTGCAGCTACAGCTCATCTGCTCATTTCTTTCTTTTTGGATGCCCTAAATGCTTATATAGGACCTTCTACAAGCTGTCCTTCGATCCTCACATGTGGCAGCAAGGAATACTCACACAAAATATGCCTTTCTATCATCCACACATGATGGAGACATGTTGATCGGGCTTCTTTCCCAGATGTGTAACCGTAATCGATCGACTAGTTTGACTGAATCAATCGACCTCTATTCACTTCTAGAAGCCTTGTTTCAAGTTGGTTGACCAATTCGACTGAATCGATTGACCTCTATTCACTTTTGAAGACTTCCAGAATGCTTGCTTGGTATTGGTCGACCAGTTCGATTGAATCGGTCAACCTCTGTCATGAGATATGCAGCAGAATTAAGTCGGGAACGTGAACAGTCGGTAATACGCCGCAAGTTAGCAAGATAATCAGAGCGCTAAACATCTACACATAAGAAGAGTAAACACAATGTAACGTACTAAACATTCTAACTTTATTAAATAATAAATCAAGGTTTACAACTGACTCTTAACTTGACACTTTTTGATGACTAGACTTAAAAAAAAGAAAATTACATAATATGATCAACTTCACCGCCTATTACAGTGAAGGGACTAAGTTATAATGACTCATGACTAGACCAACTATGGCTTCTCTCGCCCATTAATCACTTTCGCCCTCGGATCCATCTTTCGAGTAATTCGAATCCATTCCACTAGAGTTTCCTAAAAAGATTGGAAAGTAGGAATGTGCACACTTTCCCATTAGGTATCTTCGTATCAACACGAAGGTCATATTAAAGTAATTAACATTTTAGCTCCTAAAGGTAAGATAATGAAGATGCGATAAATCATACGGATAAAAACCAAAGTAACACTCATGAATAAAACAATATAGAGATATGAGAGAATATGGAAGCATGATCAATCAAGATTTTAATGTGGCCTTTAATGAGCGAGAATGTACTAGCATGTATCAAATATGTATTTTTTTTAACCATAAAGGCTATGCACTAGAAAGTCATATAACAAGCAAGTATAATTTCATGATGAGTCTCGTGGATTTCACTCGTTTATAAAAAAAGTACTCCCAGCGTAATGCGATGCTAGTGTTCATCATACCCCATGATTTACAGTATCTTTCCGGCCATCTGCCGAGGGGGGTAGCGTGGAGCCCTTGGACACCGTCCGTGCCCGCCCTTGCATCTTCAAGTTATAAATCAACCTACTTCTACAAGTATAACAATAAAGTTTGGCCATTAGTATCAATTCCAACAACGAGTTCATGATAACAAATATAAAGGTAAGAATGCACTAAATATGAATCATGTGAGTTCAAGAACGGATTAAGGACAAGGCCATGTTACGGGAGGAATCCGGTAACATAACGGTATATTCATTAATTTTCATAATTCTTTAATGACTTTATTGAGAAAAGTTTATTTTCCAGATAATCAGTAGACCATCTAGGAATAAATTTTAACCAACCCTTAGGTCAAACCATGAGTTGGGGCACCATCTCGGAAAATATGGTCAAGTGAGGACTGTCTTCTTGAAGTAGCGGTCAAGTCAAGACCGCAATCAAGTGGAGTCGACGCAGAAAGAAGGAACAGGTCAACGCAACGAGTAAGCATGGCAGAACACAGTCATCCCAGGACCGCTACTTGGAAGTGGCGGTCGCCTGAGGGTCGCTATCTAGACAGGTTGCAGGAAAATGCAGAAAACTCAAGTGCTTTTTAGACCATTGGGCTTTTAGGGTACAACCAGCTCGGCGTCCTAGTGGGAATCCCAAGCTCGCGGAGACTTGCGGAGGCCTTGAAATATGATCACCTAGTCCAGTAGAAGGAATATCCGACGGAGTGGATCTCAAGTCCATGAGAGGTTCCTATCAAGTGCATGTGATCTAATAGAAACATACTAGAGTACGCGCTATAAACTTAACCAAGAAAGACAGAAGATGAGAGTGAAACATGTAAAAACAACCATCACATTTGTAATATAGCGAGTTCCAAAAAACATCAAAAATTTCTTTAATACAAGACTATATGATTTTGACATGAAATTAGCATAAGATTAAAAATAAGTTCTTAACATGATGTGGCATGAAAACAGAACCATCGTAATCATAACATAACCATCAACATAATTACAAGGAGAGATAGGAGAATATAATATAAAGACGGTAGAACTACAAGCTAAGAAAGGGGTTAATCAGTTTACTGTTTATCAGAATAGCAAGTAAAACATGGTCTAGAGGTGACCACCTTAATTATAAAGTGTGTTAGGTGCAAGGCCGGGATCTAGAGGGGGGGAGAATAGATCCCTCTACAAAAACTGCACTCAATTAAATACTCATACTCTATTTAGAACTACTCTCGAACACTTAGTGTGTAAAGGCAACTGCAATGCAGAATGAATGCGAGAAAGGCGAGCCTAAGCAAACATCTAGCGTAAAATTAATCGCACAAGCAAGCCACGGAACACAAGGATTTTCAGGTGGTTCAGCCAGACACCCAGTCTGCCTACATCCACCCCGACTCAACCCGAGTGAGGATTCTGCTGACTCACAGCTTGAATCTCTAATCCACAGCTTCGAGGAACAAATCCCAAATCGCTGAGCCTCACAGCTTACTTAACCACGAGGAACAAATCCTCTTACACCGTTGAGCCTCATAGCTTGCTCGAAGTAATAAGGAAGGAATGAACCAAAAACAAAAAGAACAAAAGGAAAAATAGAAAAGTAATGTAACTCTCGAGGAGCAAAATTGCTTGGATCTGATCCAGAGGCCACACACAATCAAGTCTTCAATGAAGCACCGGCTGCACACTATTCTTCACGGGCTCTCTCTTTCCTTTCTTCTTCTTATCTCACAGGTTCTCTCTCTCAGTTTTTTGAACTCATCTTCTTCTCTCTTTTCTCTTCAGACTTTGCAGCCCTTCTTTCTTCTCTTGCAGCATCTTCTTTCTCACGAGGAAGTCATGTATATATAGAGCAAAGGGAAAAAGCTTATGGCGGGAATATGAAAAACAGGGGATCTGGAATTCTTCTGGATAATGTGATCTTCATTTTGCTAAATTCCCATTTGTCCAGGTGACAGGAGAGAGGATATTCTCTGTCAGGTAGTCTTGGATCACGTGCCAATACACTGGCCTTCGAGCTTGGGCGTAAGGCAAACACAAGTTTTCTGGAATTTAGCCTACTGAGCTATTTGTCAGACGTAATAGGCATTTTACACCCCTATCAGACATTTGTCAGCCTTAGACACCTATTTGTCACCCTTGTCGCTGGTAGCCATCGCCTTGGCCAGTTTCCAGTTGAGCCTTGGCCGTCGCATTAAGCTATTTGTCACCACTAGTGTTTCATTTGTCACTGCTACTATGCCATTTGTCACCCATAGTCTTCTTCAGCTTGCAACAACTTCTTTGCCTTTGGCTGCGTCGATGCACTAGAGCGTTGCGTTAAGGCATCTAGAGTTTCTTCTTCTTTACAAGCTTCAGCATTTCTTGGATTTTCACGTTTTCAGTGCAACCACCTATTATTCACCCTTAAAGAGCTATTTGTCAGCTCTATCTTCCATTTGTCACCCTTAAGCAGTTATTTTTCACTCTTATTCAACATGGTTGTCTTGCCATTGCGAAAGACTTCTGGCATTGTGGCTACATCAACGCGGTTGGAGCCTTGCGTCAACGCCATTGTGGATTTTCTTCTTGACAGCTTCTTTTCTCACATGCCCACCTATTTGTCACCACTAGTGACTTATTTGTCACCCGTATTTCATATTTGTCACCATTGCACATATATTTGACACCCCTATTCATCTTGAGCTGGCGGGTGTTCTGGGGTCGACTCTAAATGCAACCAAAGTCGACTCTAGTCGACTCTTCTTCTTCAAATACCTTCTTCTTTCATCGGTCAGCTCTTTTTGATCTATTCTTCACAGTTCTTCATCCATTTGTTGGCCATAGAACATATTTGTCATTCAAAGACTTCTCTTTGTTACCCTTATGCTAGAACATCTGCAAATCACTTCGGTTGACCAAAATAACAAAATCGGTCATAAAGATTTGACTTCAAACTTGACTTTTAAATGTTGTTGCTGCAGAGCCACTTGAAAGAAACTCATGAACATTGTTAGCATAAACTTGATGCCAAAACATGCCAAATTAAGACTTATAAAGCTAGACATCATCAAAGGCATGAAGACTCATGAATGACTCATAATTTGTCATCATCAAAACACAGGGACACAACAAAGTGGTCTATTGGGAACAGCCTTCTAATGGGCATGGTTTCTGATGTACCGCCTTATGTCTGTTGTAGACAGAGACAGAGATCAGGTTTGCAGGGCTATTCAAGGTAAATTATGCATGGAAACTATGTGAAACTGAAAGATAAATTATGGTAGCATGCTTAGGCTGGGTTTGTGACATGAAAAGAGGCTTGAATTACATAAAAATCTTATCTTTTGCTTAAGGGTGCAGGGATAATATGCTGTGAAGAACATAGATACACAGTCATGGTAAAACGTAAAATACTCTATGTATAATGCATGAAATCTGGAGGAAATTGAGGGTTTTTGTTCCTAACTTGATGTTTAAGCCAATCATGAGATAACCTACCTCTGGGGTTACTCCTAGAGTTCAAATTTCTGACTGGAAGTACACTCCCATTCCTGTGCATCCTGCGTGGAACCAGCAACTTCCCGACCCTCTAACTCCTTAACCGCTTGACCTAATTTCATGAAATTTGGAGGGAAGTTAGAAGACATAAAGGGGAACAATTAACTCTGAAGGCTAGATATTAAATAACCTCTGCTAATGTACCTAATCCTCAGGTCTTTGTCGGATGAACACGCTTGTTCCTGTGCATTCTGCAGAGAAATAGCTACTTCCAGATCCTCTAACTCCTTAACGGCTTGATCTCCTAACAAGAAATTTGGAGGGGAGTTAGACAATACTAAAGGGAACAAAAAGTTTTAAAAGACTGACATGAAATAACATCATCTTACCATCGAATCATGCGAGCCAAAATGATGGTTCACGCAGGTCGATTCTGGGCCGTATTAATATGGAATGACCTAGGGCTGAGGGATTAGATCAAAATAGGAGTCCTATAGGGCATCAATTTGATCCCCCAAGAGTCCTAGATAGGTTTACCTGCCAGAGCACAACTTTACTTGGGAATTGGATGGATAAAAACCCAAGTTTTTCCATGATTATCAAATCTCGTTTACAGAAGAAAATGCGGTCGGGTCTGGACTGCCTCTTGGAAGACGCGGTCGCGCAATAGACTGCCTTCTGGGTGAATTTTTGAAAAATTCAGATGTTATCCTAATCTCCCCTATTTACCCACTATTTATCATTTAAATTAAGAAAATAGCCCTAATTACATCTCTAGAAGTGGGCTTGGGCCTAAAAGTCTTAGAACTGGGTTTATGGGCATGATTTAAGTGGGCTTAACCCTTTGGTTAATATAGGGCCTTCAAATTAATTTAATTAGCCCCTAATTCATTTAATAACCCATTAAGCCTTTTAAATGCTTAATAATTTTATTTAATTCATGAAAAATCCTAAAAAATTCCAGGGATGTGACACCCTCCCCCACTTAAAGTGAATTTGGTACCCAAATTCATTGCATGGGATTTATGGAGAGTGTAGTTTACTTATAGTTAATTAGTTCCGCTAGCAGTTAAGGTAATGTTGAATGCGAATAGGCCAAGATCGTACCTTCAATCGTTTTACCTTCACCATCTAGGATGGCATTTAGAAGGCCTTGTCACCTTCGTCCATTGTCATCCCTTGAAGATTGTTCCTTTATGAGGGGGCAATCAGACATGCGATGCTCCCGACTTTCGCATCAAAGACACGCGCCAAGACGCTTCCAACACTCTTCAGCCGAGTGACCGAATTTCTCACAAAATAAGCAAGCCACTATGACTTGCTTCTCCTCTTCCTCCTTGACTCTTTTATTCTTGCCATTGCCATTGCCATTCCCTTTACCATTACCATTGTCATTGCGAGACCTCTTCTTGTTATTACAGGGTTCATAATCCTCCGTGATGCTAAACCTTTCTTCCTTTTCCTCTCGCCTATCATATTTTCGGGTTGGCTTTTCATCTTTTCCCTTGAATTTCTCTACCGTCTCCAAGGTCCATTCATATAGGTGGACTCGGTGAACCATCTCTGTATATGTACGGATGTTTTGAGGGCCAAGTTATTTGACAAAGATGGGACGTAACCCAACCATAAATCGGTTGGCCTTTAAAAGCTCTGTAGCAACAAGATGTAGAGCATAAGGGGCCAGATGAGAAAATTGTAGCTCGTACTCCGTCACGGACATCATGCCATGTCGAAGAGAGATAAATTTCGTAGCCTTCCACTCGCGTACATGCCCGGAGAAATATTTCTCCCGGAAAAGTTCAAGAAACTCCTCTCAGGTAAGTTGGGCGTTATGTAGATGCGCCGAGGTGGCCTTCTACCATGTACGCATATCTTTATTGAGTTGAAAAGTGGCTAATAGAACCTTCTCCTGGTCTGAGCATTGCATGACATTGAATATGCGATCCATCTCGTCAATCTAGTTCTCTACCTTGTCAAGGTTTAACGATCCCGAGAACCACATAGGGTTCATACTCCTGATATTCCTGTTCAAATCGCCCGTGGCTGCACGCGCACCAGCTTGTGCCACCGTTTGGAGGGCCTGGGAAAGACCCTACAACAGTTTGTTGCATAGCTTCCCAGTTTGCACGATTCGTGAGCATTATGAAAATGAGGTGCCTAAAAAAATAAACAATTTGTTATTTCCTATGAAATCTATAGAGATTAACCTAGAGATCAATTTCTAGAAATCTAGTTCATCCCGGGCTCTACCCAATCTCGCATGGGTTTGGAAATTTTTTCCCTAGTTCATAGGTATGGGTCCTTAAACATTGGACTTAACCTATGACATGACATTTTCTTAGGACTTACTTATGCCTAAGCTCTGATACCAACTTAATTGTCACGCCCCGAGATATGCAGTAGAATTAAGTCGGGAATGTGAACAGTCGGCAATACGTCTCAAACTAGCAAGATAATCAGAGACCTAAATATCCACACATAAGAAGAGTAAAAACAATGTAACGTACTCAAAATTCTAACTTTATTAAATAATAAATCAAGGTTTATAACTGACTCTTAACTTGACTCTTTTTGACTACTAGACTTAATAAAAGAAAATTACAGAACATGATCAACTTCACCGTCTATTACAGTGAAGGGACTAAGTTACAATGACTCATGACTAGACCAAATATGGCTTCTCTCACCCAATAAACGCTCTTGCCCTCGGATCTGTCTTTCGAGTAATCCGAATCCATTCCACTAGAGTTTCCTGAAAATATTGGAAAGTAGGAATGAGCACACTTGCCCAGTAGGTATCTTTGTATCAATATGAAGGTAATATTAAAGTAATTAGCATTTTAGCTCTAAAAGGAAAGATAATGAAGATGCGATAAATCATATGGGTAAAAACCAAAGTAACACTCATGAACAAGACAATATAGAGATATGAGAGAATATGGAAGCATGATCAAGCAAGATTTTAATGTGGCCTTTAATGAGTGAGAATGTAGTAGCATGTATGGAGAATGTACTTTTTATAACCATAAAGGTTATGCACTAGAAAGTCATGTAACAAGCAAGTATAATTTCATGATCAGTCTAGTGGATTTCACATGTTTATAAAAAAAGTACTCCAGGCGCAATGCGACATCAGTGTTCATCATACCCCATGGTTTACAATATGTTTCCGGCCATCTGTCGAGGGGACTAGTGTGGAACCCTTGGACACCGTCCATGCCCGCCCTTGCATCTTCAAGTTATAAATCAAGCTACTTCTACGAGTATAACATTAAAGTTTGGCCAATATTATCAATTCCAACAATAAGTTCATGATAACAAATATCAAGGTAAGAATGCACCAAATATGAATCATGTGAGTTCAAGAATGGATTAAGGACAAGGTCATGCTACGGGAGGAATCCGACAACTTACATTCAATAATTTTCATTATTCTTTAATGACTTTATTGAGCAAAGTTTTAGGTTGCAGATAATCAATAGACCATCTAGGAACAAAATTTAACCAACCCTTAGGTCAAACCACAGGTTGGGGCACAATATAGGAAAACGCGGTCAAGTGAGGACCGTGTTCTTAAAGTAGCGGTCAAGTCAAGACCGTATCAAGTGGAGTCGACGTAGAAAGAAGGAACAGGTCGATGCAACGAGTAAGCTTGACAGAACGCGGTAATGCCAAGACCGCTACTTGGAAGTGGTGATTGCCTAAGGGCCGCTATCTGGATAGGTTGCATGAAAATGTAGAAAACTTAAGTACTTTCTAGACCATTGGGCTTTTAGGGTACAACCAGCTCGGCGTCCTAGTGGGAATCCCAGGCTCGCGGAGACTTACGGAGGCCTTGAAACATGATCACCTAGTCCGGCAGAAGGAATATCCGACGGAGAGGATCTCAAGTCCAAGAGAGGTTCCAATCAAGTGCATGTAATCTAATAGAAACATACCAGAGTACACACTATATACTTAACTAAGAAAGACAGAAGATGAGAGTGAAACTGTCACGCCCCGAGGTATAAGTACAACGAAAGATATTCGAGAACTTGAACAGCCGGCTAGTACGCCACAAGTGAACAATACAATCAGAGCGCTAACACATCCACATGTAAATATAAATGCACAATATTTGAACAAAACCTTTACTTTTATTGAATAATAATCAAGGTACATGATATTGACTTTTGACTCTTTGACTGACTAGACTCAATAAAAATGAAAAGTACATAGGATGACTCAATAAAATAAAAATTACACCATATGACTCCAGACTAACATAAGGACTCATAACACGCTAAGTCTTCTCTCGAGTCTTCAATCATCACTCTCGGATCCATCATCGGAATACTTAGAATCCGATCCACTAGAGTTTCCTGTGAATATTTGAAAACTAGGATAATGAGCACACTCGCCCATTAGGTATCTTCGTATCAACATGAAGGTAATGTTTAAGTAATTAACATTTTATCTCTAGAAAACAAGATAAAAAGGAATACGATAAATCAAACGAATAAAATTCAAGTAACATTAATAACGAGATATAAAGCATAGCGATCTGAAGAATGTGAAGGGATAATAGAACATGATCAAGCAAGATATAAGGTAAAGTGACCTTTTATGAACTAGAATGTACTTTTCATAACCATAAAGGCTATGCACTAGAATGTCATGTAACAAGAATGTACTAGCAAGCATGTAAATTTCACAAGATTGTCTCGTGATTTTCACCTGTTTATAAAAAAAGTACTCCCAGCGCAATGCGACGCCAGTAAGCATCATACCCCATGGTTTATAGTACGTTTCTGGCTATCTGTCGAGGGGGCTAACGTGGAGCCCTTGGACACTATCTGTGCCCGCTCTTACATCTTCAAGTTATAAATCAAGTTACTTCCACGAGAAATAAAGTTGGCCAATAATGTACAAGTTCAAACTATAGTTTCATGAACAAATATCAAAGTAAGAATGTACAAAAATTGAAAACATGAGGTCAAGGATGATTTAATGACAAGGTCATGCTACAAAAGAAATTCGGCAACATAACGGCATATTCCTTAACTTTCATAAATTCATTAGGTAGCTTTTGAATAAGGTATTAGGTTCTAGATCATCAATAGACCATCTAGGAACTTAGGAAAATTAACCCTTGGGTCAAACCTCGGGTTAAACAGGAACTGGGTAAAAGCGGTCATTATTGGACCGTTTCTGGACAGAGGCGATCAAGATTGGACCGCTAAAATGAATTTGGCGGTCAGGTCAGGACCGTTTCTATATAGAGTTAACGCATGAAGAAAGAAAGTGTCGACGCAGTGATGAAGTCTGGACTAACGCGGTCACTAGATGACCGCTAATTGACAATAGCGGTCGCCTGATGGCTGTGACTATCCAAGACACAGAAAAACATCGATAAGTGCTTTCTAGATAATTGGGTTTTGAGGGTACAACTAGCTCGGCGTCCTAGTGGGAATCCCAGGCTCGCGGAGACTTACGGAGGTCTTGAAACAAGATCACCTAGTCCGGTGGAAGGAATATCCAACGGAGAGGGTCACAAGTCCAAGATTGTGTGCCTATGAGTACAAAGTGTAACTAATAGCCACGCACCGGAGTACGCACTATGTACTTATGAAAGACTCAAGGTGAGAGTGGATTGTGTAAGAACTGATAGGATTGGTGATCCTCTCTGGTTGCACAAGTGAGATCTAGAGGGAGGGTGAATGGATCCCTATAGGAACTTTTTGCAGAATTAAAAATTAAGCTACTCTAACTGATCTCAAATAAAAGCAATGTTCTACTCACAGAGTATGCACCAGCAAGTATTACTCAAATGAAGAAAGTGATCAATCAACCAATTATAGTACTTGGCAGAGGTTTGATCTAAGATCTCCTCACGCAAGAGGTGACATTCCAGATAGGATTGACCAATCCTTCCTGCCACGCCTTTTAATATACTGATTGGTTGATGACTCACTCAGATCATAAGAATGAAATTGCATTCAGACTTGAAACCAAACAGGTAGTGATCCTAAGCATGCATCTACGCAAAGTAATGAATAGATAGGCAATCACACACAGAACAAAGATTTTTAGGTGGTTCGGTCTCAACCTTGAGACCTACGTCCACCCCACACTCAAACCTGAGTATGGCTTTTGCTGACACACTGCTTGACTACTGATCCACAGCTTCGGGGATGAATCCCTACAACTACTGACTAGCAGCTTCATCCGCTGAGCCTCACAGCTTACTAACCCGCTGAGCAACACAGCTTGATGTCCGAGGATCACACCTCGCCCGCTGAGCACCATAGCCTACTGTCCGAGGATTACACCCCGCCCGCTGACTTACAACTTGAAAAATAACAATGAAATAGAAATACAAAGAACTAAAAATGTTGAACAGATGTAGCAGGAAAAATAATGTAGCTCAAAGTGAGCAAACGATTCTAGATCTGATCTAGAAATCGTGACTGTAACAGCTATCACTTCTTCCCATCTTCTCCTCTTCACCGATGCTCTCTTTTGAGGCTTCTTCACCTTTCCGTAGCTAACTCTCACTTTCCAGCAATTTTCTCTCAGGCGCTCTCACTGCTCTCAATTCACTCTTCTTCTTAGATTGCCTCCACTTCCTCTAATTTCTTCCTCTCAGTATCTCTTCTTCTTTCTGCACTTAGCTTTGCTGTGTTTCTCTTCTTCTCGATAATCACTTTTCTTAACTTCTATTCACTGCTTCTGCTCACTCAACTTCTCTCTTAACTTCTTGTCTTCTCAGAGATCCCCCTTTATATATATATATATATATATATATATATATATATATATATATATATATATATATGTATGTATATATGCGAACTGGATGATGTGGACCCTGCATAGTTTCGCTCCGACGTGTGGATGGAAGATTCCCGCCAATGCCTTGTCAGAAAAGTAGCTTGAGTGGATCCATGTGTCAGATCTTGAAGATGAGGCGAGACCACGTGGCTAATCGATCTTGAAGAATTTGCTACCTTGGATCACGTGTCTGATTAAGTCAATTCTGGGAACACGTGATTACTTAAGTCACTGATACTCTCAGTCCTTTAAGTGTTTGACTGAATCCTTGTCAATAAGAGATAAGTCATTTCGTCAAACACCTTTTTCATCATTATTACTCATGAGAATGCATACTTAGACAACTTCGAGAAAATCAGATGCTCAGGTCAACAGAAAGTATGATAATGTAGACGCCTTAAACCATTGACTCAATGCACAGACTTGATGACCTAGCTTCTACATGTGCACCGACCCTGGACTCTACATGTGCACAGACCTAGACTCTACATGTGCACAGACCAAGTAAAGCATGTTAAAGAATGTGCATCGACCTTGTAGAGTATGATACAATATCTGCATCAACATGTGGAACATGCTACACTACATTCATCGACCTGATGTGCATAATGCTTGCATGAGCGTCGGCCTTCTAGAATGAGTGCAAAGATGTGCATCAACTTTGCTTTACACAAGGTAGAAAGTGCATCGAACTTGCTTTACACAAGGTACAACGTGCATCGACCTTGCTTCACACAAAGTGCAATGTGCATCGACCTTGCTTTACACAAGGTACAATGTGCATCGACCTTATGTTAAACGTAGTACAAGGATGCATCGACCTGACATGATGAAGACATGTACGTGCATCCACCTAACAGACGTAATATGAGGATGTGCACCGACCTGACAAACTTAAGACTAAAATGTGCATTGACCTTAAAGATTTAATGCAAATATGTGCACTTACATGATGTGATGCAACGTGAGTGTGCATCGACCTTATCTAACTAAGACCTGAACATGCATCGACCTTATATGACTAAGTGCCTATATGTGCAACGACCTGAATTTCTTGACACTTAGACAAATAAAGGGCTTGTTCAACATGAGTGGTTCTTATGCATTTCTGTCTCAACATGATTCATAGTGTGTCATCATTAAAACCAGGGTTCCCACAAGAACAGTGATCAAACATGCATAAAACAATTCTAATAATCCATGTGGAAATTCAATTTAATACAAACTATATGGTTTTGACATGAAAGTAACATAAGTTTAAAATAGGTTTATAACACATAAAGAATATGAAATCTATCAAGATGGGTAGTCAACATAACTAAAATTATGAATACTAAATAATCAGGAGTAAAACTTAATTATTTAGGTCTAACATATGATAAATAGGGTTATTCTACAATCTATTTCTGGTTAACAGCATGCAGAAAATTGAAATATAAAAGCGGTCATATGAGGAGCGAATCTGACAGTAGCGGTCTTGCCAGAACTACTTCTATGCATACGCGGTTAGTCGGGGACCGCTAAAAGATGTTTGGCGGTCTCTGTGTGACCGTTTCTATCATGTCAGTCTGAAGGGTAAAAATAAAGCAACTGCAGCCTATTCTAAGGCAATAAACCTCATGAAAACATGCTAGACAGTTAGATAAGATAGGATATCTCATGGGGATGCATGGGTTACATGAATTAAGCCAAAATCATTAACTTTTCTTATTAAGGACATGGTTCATGCATGCAAAAATAAGTTAATTGCGTAGTGTAAATAAAACATGCAATTCATCACATACAGAGCATGAAATCACATGAAACTAGAGGGCTTTTATTCCTAGCTTGTTAATTTAGCATTTTCATGAGATAACCTACCTTTGATTCGGTCCCTAAACTTTGAATTTCTGACTAGAATTCGACCCTAGTTTCTGCACGTCCCTCTATCTCCTGATCCTCTTGACCTAATTCTATGAAATTTGGAGGGTAGGTAGAAGATATAAAGGGGAACAAAAAGTTCTAAAGACTCAACTCGAATTAACCTCGTTTAGGGCTTCTAATTTCCTGCTCTTCGCTTGACCAATGCATTGTTTCCTATGCAGCCTACAGCAAACCAGAGACCTGCAGATGCTCTAACTCTCCAACGACTGGATATTCTAGCATGAAAATTGGAGGTGAGTTAGATAAAACTAAGGAGAATATAAAGTTCTAAAGAACCAACCTGAGATGATCTCTCCTTGCCGTCGAACTATGCGCTCCAAAATAAGGGTTCGTGCAGGTCAAACCTGAACCCTATTTATAAGGTTTGCCTAGGGTTTGGGGATTAGATCGAACTTAGAGTCTTAAATTGGGGTAGGATCGATCCTTAAATAGTTCTAGAGTAGGTTTCCATGCCAGGTATCTTAGAATCATGGAGATTGGGATGGGAAAAATTGGATCTTTGCACGCTTCTCACACCTTCATTTACGGAACCTAGTAGCGGTCGTCTCGAGACCACTATTGTATGAAGGCGGTCTGGCGATAAATCACATTTAGGCGGCTATTCCAGAAATTTCAGATTTTTGGATTTATCAACTATTTATCCACTAATTGGTTTACTTTTCCCATTAAAATATGAAAATAGCCCCAATTACGTTTCTATTAGTGGGCTGGGCCTAAAGGTCTTGGAATTGGGTCTTTGGGCCTATTTAAGTTGGACTTAGCCCTTTGGTTAATATAGGGCTTTCAGACTGATTTAATTAGCCCAAAATTCTTTTAATAACTTATTAAGTATTTTTAATTACTTAATAATTATATTTAATCCCAGAAAATTCTTAGAAAATTCTCGGGCGTTACAGAAACATGTAAAAATAGCGATCACATTCGCAATATAGCGAGTTCCATAAAACATAGGAAATTTATTTAATATAAGACTATAGGATTTTGACATGAAATTAGCATAAGATTAAAAATAAGTTCTTAACATGATGTGGCTTGAAAACAGAAGCATCGTAATCATAACATAACAAGCAACATAACTACAAGGAGAGACAGGAGAATATAGTATAAAGATGGTAGAACTACAAGCTAAGAAAGGGGTTAATCAGTTTATTGTTTATCAGAAGAGACAGTAAAATGTGGTCTAGAGGTGACCACCTTAATTATAAAGCGGTCTATCGGGAACTGCCTTCTAAATGGTGCGGTATCTGATGGACCGCCTTATATCTGTTGTAGACAGAGACGAAGATCAAGTTCGTAGGGCTATTCAAGGTAAAATATGCATGAAAACTATGTGAAACTGAAAGATAAAGTATGGTAGCATGCTTAGGCTGGGTTTGTGACATGAAAATAGGCTTGAATTACATAAAAAACTTATCTTTTGCTTAAGGGTGCAGGGATAATATGCTGTGAAGAACATAGATGCGCAGCCATGGTAAAACGTAAAATACTCCGTGTATAATGCATGAAATCTGTGTTGTGACTCCTCTGTGTTGATGGTGTTGACATGTACTTTATTTCATATGGCAACACATTATTTTGATTGATTGGCAACACTGTTTATGTTTTGATGAAATTGATTTTATCAGATTGTCTGTGTGTTCTATGTATCTCACAGGTTAACACACTGCATTACACTTCAAGTTTGTACAGCCGTCTCTTGCATTGCGTCTCTTGCATTGTTCGTTCGTAAAGTCTGTTCAGTGAGCGTTTCATTGGTGAAGTCTGTACACTCACCAACTGAACTTCAAAGTCCATACATTGGCATTCAGACTATCAAGTCTATACAGCGTCTGTTGTCTAGAGTCTCTTGAAGTATGTACATCGGACTGCTTGCAAAGTCTGTACAATGGACAGTGCTTCACAAAGTCTATACATTTGTCGGTGCTAAGTATATACAGTGAGCGTCTCATGAAGTCTGTACACCACTGTAGTTGCACCGTCTCATTTAACGTCTTAGGCTTGCAAAGTCTACACATTGGTCGGTCGAAAGTCTATACATTCGTTACAATGCACACATCGTCTCAACGTGCGTCTCATGCATATAGTAAGTCTATACATCATCCGTTTCATGCATTGTCTTAGGGAAGTCTGTACAGTGGACCGTCTCAATTAGCGTCTTATGCATTGAGCAAAGTCTATACAGACACCACCGTCTCATTCAGCGTCTTAGACTTGCAAAGTCCATACATTGGTCGGTGGAAGCAAAGTCCATGCATTGGACTGTAGCATGCTCGAAGAACAAGTATATACATTGGGTTTTTACCTACGTTGCTTCTCAAAGTCTATACAGACTTCAGCGTCTCATTCTGCGTCTTATACCAAGTATGTACATCCAACTGTTCATCTTTAAAGTCTGTACATTGGCTTCAAGACTTTCAAGTCTATACACTGACGGCTGAACTGAGAACTCTATACATCGTCTGTCTGCATTAGAGTCTCATGGAGTCCATACATTGCACAACGTTCATAAGTCTATACATCGTGCTGTTTCACGCTAAGTATATACATTGCTTCAACTCTGCTTTCACAACGCCAAGTCTGTACATTGCCTTGTTATGCATATGAACGTGAAGTCTATACATTGCTTCATAAACATGAAGTCTATACATTGCACTCACGTTTCACAAGTATATACATTGCATGCTCTTTTAATAAAGTCCATACACTGAGCAAGTATATACATTGTCTGTCTGTCGATTGAAAAGTCTATACAGAGTTCTTCACTTAACCTGACAATCCGATACTCTGTCTGACAGGGATTCTTACCAAGATTGATGACCTGGCTCGTGATCCCAGGAGGACGAGGTGTGCAGATGCTGACACGTGGATGGAATTGCCTCGGATCTGGTGAATTCACTTGGGCGGGAAAACGTGGAAGCCACGCGCCCTTATCCACCTGCTGCTGCCAGTATATATAGTAGTCTTCATCCTCTGTTGAAGGAGATCGATCGACTGAAGAGTGGCAAGTCTATACATCCAGTCCAAAGGCAGCAGAGTGCTATCGATCTACAGAAGAGAAGAAAAGCAAAGAAGAAAAGAAAGAGAGAAAGGAGAGTTGAGTTGAGAGAGATTTCGAGAGAAAGGTTGTAAGTCAGTCTCCTGGTTCAGAAACCAGAGCTGACTCTGCTCATACTTGAGCTACATTTGTCGTGTTTTCTTCATTTCTTTTGTTTCTGATTTTCTTGTGTTCGATACTATTGTTCTTCAAGCTGTATGTCAGCGGATGCAGTGGAGGTTTCCACTGGACAGGTAAAGCTGTAATCCTCAGCTGGCGAGACTTGGTCTCGGACGGGTTAAGCTGTATTTCCCCAGCGGTTTGCAGAGGTGTATCCTCTGGACAGCAAGCTGTGTTGCTCAGCGGGCAGTGGAGGATTCCACTGGACAGCAAGCTGTGTTGCTCAGCGGGCAGTGGAGGATTCCACTGGACAGCAAGCTGTGTTGCTCAGCGGTTTGTAGGCCAAGCTGTATTGCCCAGCGGACGCAAGCTGTGTTGCGCAGCAGTAAGCCATACTCGGTTGAGTGTGGGGTGGACGTAGGTCATTGACCGAACCACCTAAAATCTTGTGTGCATTGTGTTTGTGAGTTTGCTCGTACGTGACTGAATCTCTTGATTATCTTCACAGATCGCTTGTGTTTTTGCTAAGTTTAGACACTCGAGTTAGTGTTTTAGTAGATCTGCCTTTATTCCGCATTTGAACCTCCAACTGGTTTTAAATTAGGCTGTAGATCTATTCACCCCCCTCTAGATCCACACTTCGTGGAGATAGACTGCGTCCATCTAACTTCAACACTTGGTATCAGAGCCTAACTCTTCTACAGGGACTCATCGCCCGAAGAGGAAAGGCAAGATGGATGCTCGAGGGATGATTGCTGAAGGTCACTCAACTACAAAGCCCCCGTACTTCGATGGATCCAACTACGCATACTGGAAGAACCGTATGCAGGTCTTTTTGAGGGCTAAGGATTACGAGCTTTGGAAGGTAGTCAGCAAGGGACCTTATGAGCTGTCCCCGAATGAGGAAGTCTGGACCAAGGAGGAAATCAGAAGGTCCACGCTCAACTGGAGTGCAATCAACGCAGTCCAATGTTCTCTGCATCCCACTGAATTTTCTCGAGTATCAGCCTACAATTCAGCTAAGGAGATGTGGGATGCACTGGAAGCAATTCATGAAGGGACTTCTCAGGTTAGAGAGACGAAGGCCAATTTGCTTGTGTCTGAATATGAAGCCTTCAAGATGAAACCCAACGAGACCATCAAGGAGATGTATGCTAGATTGACAACTATTACTAATGGCCTCAGAGGATTCGGGAAGAAGTATTCTGAGTATGATATAGTCAGGAAGATCTTGCGATCCTTGACTTCAATTTGGCACACCAAGGCCACCGTCATGGAAGAGTCAAGAGATCTGCACAATACAAGGGCAGATGAGCTAATTGGATCTCTAATGGCATATGAGATGAATCTGCCGAAGGTAGATGAAGCTGAAGAGAAGAGGAAACCGATCGCACTGAAGGCTGGTGCTAGCAAATCCAGCAAATCAAACCGATCCAGCTCTAGCAGATCATCATCCGAGGAGAGCTTGAATGAACAAGACATAACTCATACTGAGATGGCTATGATGACTAGAGAGTTCAGGCGGTTCCTCAGGAGAGAAGGAGGACAATTCAACCGAAGGAACCATAGTGGCGGCCGGCAGGACACAAGGTATAAATCTAAACCTGCAAATCAATATGGAACTTACGTGTGTTACCAATGCAGGAACTCTGGCCATCTGAAAGCTGACTGTCCGGAGAACCAGAAGCACAAGGACAAATCAAATAGAAAGAACACGAAAGGAAGAGCCATGATCAGCACATGGAGCGATGAGGATGAAGGTTGTCTCAGCAATACTTCGGACAGTGAAGTTGAAGCTGAAAAACCCATCTGTCTCATGGCAACTAGCTCTGAAGACAGAGAGGAAGATTCAGATGAGGTAACTTCTCCATTTAATAATTTTACTATTGTTGAGTGGGTAGATGCCTATCATAAACTAGCTGATCAAGCAGATGATATTAGAAGGGAAAATAGGCATCTAAAAAGAAAAATCAATTCCATGCAAAATGATACCTCATTGTCTGATAAAATTGCATGTCTTGAAGCTGAGAATAATAAACTCAAACTCACATGTTCTGAATCAGAGGAAATCAAGAATGAGTTAAAAACTTCTAGGGAAGAGAATGTGAGGTTAGAAAAGGAAATTGATGAATGGAAACTGAAAATTCAAAAATATGAGAGTGAGATGAAGCTGGTGAATGAGAAATATGAAGCTGTCCAAATTGTGAATACTGAACTTAAGAAATCTGTTGAAGATATTCAAAAGGACAATGAGGACAAGCTTAAGACCATTGAGAAAATGACCCAAGGTACAGAGAATCTAAATGCTTTGTTAGGGTCAAAGGTTAATTTCAGAAAAGAGGGCCTAGGATTTAATTCTAGTGCAACAAAAACATTTGGGATGAAAACAATTTCATTTGTTGCTCAAAAAGAAAAGGGACCTCTAATTAGCATGAACTCAACCATTTCAATGAACAAAACTGCTAATCTGAAAAAGCCCAGTGCTGAGGAGAAGGGCAAACAAAAGGTTAATGAGCCTAGTAGAGCCAGCACATCCAAGCAAAATCCCAAGGCTCAATCACAGGTTAGGGGTCAACCTAAACAGTCCTATAAACCCCATGTCAAGGCCACCAAGTCTCCACCATCACCATCACCTCTGAAGAAGACCCAATACACACCCATGAATAGGTCAGCAGGGTCCAAAGTACAGGGGAGACAGAATGCTGCCAGGAGTCAACCCAATTATTTCTATCAACCCAGAGCTCAGACTTACTACAATGCACAGCCAACCTATTTCAATAGGTCAGGTTGGACTAGAACTCCGGGAAGGTTTACAGGTCTTGCATATCAGGCTGCACAATATCATAGACCTTACACTAGAAATTGGGTTAGTGGGTATGGCAACTGGTCACCTAGAAATATGCATTATTTCAGTCAGCCCAGGAACTACTATGGCCAAAACTTCGTGAACACACCCTGGCCAAGGCACTGGCAAAGAAACAACACTGTCAATAATTATGCTGGTGTAAATAAGAAGAAAAATAACAAAAAGAAAAGGAACAACAATAGAAAGAAATCTGTAGGATCCACTGAACAAAATTCTTTCAAACAAATGTGGATACCAAAAAGTCTGCTGTCTTGCTTTACTTCTATTCCATCTTCTCTGGAGCCCAATCAGACTTGGGTTCCAAACTCATCTACCTGATTGTGTGTGCAAGTATGTCTGGCAGCCAAGGACAAATCTGTGGTACTTGGATAGTGGCTGCTTCAGGCATATGACAGGAGATAAGGCCATAAATTCAAAAGCTAAAAGAGATTGGAGGCCTTGTCAACAATCTGATGGAACACTAAGGGAAAAAATAAATTAGTCAGGTAAAGCAGGTAAGTGACTTATCTTCAGAATTGCATTGAGAAAGTAATGTCGATTTGATTGGTTAATTCCTGACTTTCTCTTCTTGTCTAGCTGATCAGTCTGCATTCCAGACTCAGCTACTGAATTTAAATTCTGCACAAAAGCTGATGATTCTCTTCTCTTTGCATACTATTGCACTGTGTACACTGAATGCTAGAAACTGAATTATCTTGAAGAATTGATTGCTCCCGAATGATGCTCTCTGAATGAATAAACTCTCTGATGGTTTTGTGAATGCTGGATGTTGCAACAGACTCATGATCATGCATGACATTCATATCTTCGTGATCATCATTGCATATCATTTAGTCATGAATGTGTCTAAAATCACATGCATATAAAACTGCTTTGAACTGCATTTTTCTGCATAACCGTGGTATACTAAATAGTAAGCTACTAAAGGGCAGGGAAATATGTCTGGAGGTTATTACCATGTGTGAGATGGTCCTTGAGACCAGGTTCTCGGCCTAGTACCATGGGTTATATTGATTGATAGGGCAGTCTGAATGAGCATGAATTTCAAAATCCTTTGTTCAGTTTTCAGAGAAAACATTGCATGTATTCAGGGGGAGTTTGTTGAGTCTTTGCATGCCTTTGCATATCATTCATTCATGACCTATGCATAAGCTCTCTCTCATTTAATTCTTGCCATTCATTAGCAAAATTGCATGCATATAGACAGGGGGAGTATTGTTAGAAATTCAGAGTGGTCATCAATTCTATTGAATTATTTCATCCTTGACTCTAAATGATTGAGTCTGACATATGGCAATCTGTTAGTCAGTTCTGATTTCTAAGCAATAGAAAACAGACTTCTTCTCTTATAAGAATTTTAAATTGCTTAAAGACTGACTTAATGGTTTAAATTTTATAATCATTGAAGTTTAAAGATTGCAATCAGTAAATAAGAAAGCTGAAAATTGATAAAACTCTCAACCCCTTTCTTATTTCATGTCAGACAAAGCTAATCATATCTGAAATCTGAAAACTCATCTGAAATCATGTTAGAGAAGCTAAGTATGTGTATTGTTCTTAAACAAGTCATTCTGAAACATATAAAGGACAGCTAAGAAAGATATTGAAAAATATTGAAAATCATTGAAAATTAACATTGGCAGAGCAATGACTGGTAAATCACTGAGAAACTGAGTGATCCATCAAAGAAGTGGACAACACTCATGTCATGAAGTGTATCAGCTATCTCTGTATAAAATGATCAAAACAGTAGGCTGGTTTCACTGAGTACCTGAGGGTAACTGGCGTCTGATAAACGTGTACCCTCACACAAAAAGGTGTAAATCAGTTCTGTTGAATTTGATCATAGGCAGAATTATCCATCTTGTTGAGTATCTAGGGGTATTGGCGTCTGATAAACGTATACCCTTACGCAGAAAGACTTATGGTACCTGAATGCCCTAAATGAACTAATATTGATAATGCTGTTCCTTCAAAAGAAAATTCATGGATGTCAATTTGTTTATTTTCAATACATGACCTAGCATCTCTTAACAACTTTTAATGAGTATACGAAAGTAGGATATTTTGAAACTAAATCTTTCATGCAAATGTGATTCTGGTTTATTATTTTATCATGCACAGCCAACTTATCCATTGATTGTAGTGCATGAACTCAAAATTTATAACCTTTAAACCAGACTTCTATCTGAAAGTAGTTTCTAAATTCATATGACTGAGGACTCTGTGCTTTAAAATGCTTATTCCTGAACTACTTGTTCAGAATGCCAGTCACATGATCTCTCTTACTCCTTCCCTTGTACTCACTTTCCCTCCTCTTTGTGGATGGCAAAGGGGGAGAATATTGTCTGAATTTATTCCTTCATTCCAGAGGGAGAATTCTGAATTCAGGGGGAGTGTATGCATCTGCATCATGGTATGGAAAAAAGGGAAATTTTGTTAGCAGGGAGTTGCTCACATTTCGTAGTATGTAGCATGCATTCATAGCATCTACATAACAATCTAAATAACAAATCATGTATTTCATCAAAAATTACATCTGTATAACAGGATGTTGCTATTCTATATGATAGGGGGTTGCCATCATCAAAAAGGGGGAGATTGTTGTGACTCCTCTGTGTTGATGGTGTTGACATGTACTTTATTTCATATGGCAACACATTGTTTTGATTGATTGGCAACACTGTTTATGTTTTGATGAAATTGATTTTATCAGATTGTCTGTGTGTTCTATGCATCTCACAGGTTAACACACTGCATTACACTTCAAGTCTGTACAGCCGTCTCTTGCATTGCGTCTCTTGCATTGTTCATTCGTAAAGTCTGTTCAGTGAGCGTCTCATTGGTGAAGTCTGTACACTCACCAACTGAACTTCAAAGTCCATACATTGGCATTCAGACTAGCAAGTCTATACAGCGTCCGTTGTCTAGAGTCTCTTGAAGTCTGTACATCGGACTGCTTGCAAAGTCTGTACAATGGACTGTGCTTCACAAAGTCTATACATTTGTCGGTGCTAAGTATATACAGTGAGCGTCTCATGAAGTCTATACACCACTGTAGCTGCACCGTCTCACCCACCGTCTCATTCAGCGTCTTAGGCTTGCAAAGTCTACAGATTGGTCGGTGGAAAGTCTATACATTCGTTACAATGCACACATCGTCTCAACTTGCGTCTCATGCATATAGTAAGTCTATACATCATCCGTTTCATGCATTGTCTTAGGGAAGTCTGTATAGTGGACCGTCTCAATTAGCGTCTTATGCATTGAGCAAAGTCTATAAAGACACCACAGTCTCATTCTGCGTCTTATACCAAGTATGTACATCCAACTGTTCATCTTTAAAGTCTGTACATTGGCTTCAAGACTTTCAAGTCTATACACTGACGGCTGAACTGAGAACTCTATACATCGTCTGTCTGCATTAGAGTCTCATGGAGTCCATACATTGCACAGCGTTCATAAGTCTATACATCGTGCTGTTTCACACTAAGTATATACATTGCTTCAACTCTGCTTTCACAATGCCAAGTCTGTACACTGCCTTGTTATGCATATGAACGTGAAGTCTATACATTGCTTCATAAACATGAAGTCTATACATTGCACTCACGTTTCACAAGTATATACATTGCATGCTCTTTTAATAAAGTCCATACACTGAGCAGGTATATACATTGTCTGTCTGTTGATTGAAAAGTCTATACAGAGTTCTTCACTTAACTTGACAATCCGATACTCTGTCTGATAG
Source organism: Amorphophallus konjac (assembly GCA_022559845.1). Classification (NCBI taxonomy): domain Eukaryota; kingdom Viridiplantae; phylum Streptophyta; class Magnoliopsida; order Alismatales; family Araceae; genus Amorphophallus; species Amorphophallus konjac. The sequence continues at coordinate 156,059,121 of CM040117.1, forward strand.
GGATTCTTACCAAGATTAATGACATGGCTCGTGATCCCAGGAGGACGAGGTGTGCAGATGCTGACACGTGAATGGAATTGCCTCTGATCTGGCTAATTTATTTGGGCAGGAAAACGTGGAAGCCATGCGCCCTTATCCACCTGCTGCTGCCAGTATATATAGTAGTCTTCATCCTCTGTTGAAGGAGATCGATCGACTGAAGAGTGGTAAGTCTATACATCCAGTCCAAAGGCAGCAGAGTGCTATCGATCTACAGAAGAGAAGAAAAGCAAAGAAGAAAAGAAAGAGAGAAAGGAGAGTTGAGTTGAGAGAGATTTCGAGAGAAAGGTTGTAAGTCAGTCTCCTGGTTCAGAAACCATAGCTGACTCTGCTCATACTTGAGCTACATTTGTCGTGTTTTCTTCATTTCTTTTGTTTCTAATTTTCTTGTGTTCGATACTATTGTTCTTCAAGCTGTATGTCAGCGGATGCAGTGGAGGTTTCCACTGGACAGGTAAAGTTGTAATCCTCAGCTGGCGAGACTTGGTCTCGGACGGGTTAAGCTGTATTTTCCCAGCAGTTTGCAGAGGTGTATCCTCTGGATAGCAAGCTGTGTTGCTCAGCGGGCAGTGGAGGATTCCACTGGACAGCAAGCTGTGTTGCTCAGCGGGCAGTGGAGGATTCCACTGGACAGCAAGCTATGTTGCTCAGCGGTTTGTAGGCCAAGCTATATTGCTCAGCGGACGCAAGCTGTGTTGCGCAGCAGTAAGCCATACTCGGTTGAGTGTGGGGTGGACGTAGGTCATTGACCGAACCACCTAAAATCTTGTGTGCATTGTGTTTGTGAGTTTGCTCGTACGTGACTGAATCTCTTGATTATCTTCATAGATCGCTTATGTTTTTGCTAACTTTAGACACTCGAGTTAGAGTTTTAGTAGATCTGCCTTTATTCCGCATTTGAACCTCCAACTGGTTTTAAATTAGGCTGTAGATCTATTCACCCCCCTCTAGATCCACACTACGTGGAGATAGACTGCGTCCATATAACTTCAACAATCTGGAGGAAATTGAGTGTTTTTATTCCGAACTTGATGTTTAAGCCAATCATGAGATAACCTACCTCTAGGGTTGCTCCTAGAGTTCAAATTTCTGACTGGAAGTACACTCCCATTCCTACATGTCCTACGTGGAACCAGCAACTTCCCAACCCTCTAACTCCTTAACTGCTTGACCTAATTTCATGAAATTTGGAGGGAAGTTAGAATATACAAAGGGGAACAATTAACTCTAAAGGCTGAATGTGAAATTACCTCTGCTAAGGTCCCTAAACCTCGGGTCTTTACGGGATGAACATGCTTGTTCCTGTGCGTTCTGCAGAGAAATAGCTACTTCCAGATCCTCTAACTCCTCAACGGCTTCATCTCAGAAATTTAGGTGAAAGTTAGACAATACTAAAGGGAACAAAAAGTTCTAAAAGACTAACATGAAATAACATCATCTTACCGTCGAACCACATGAGCCAAAACGATGGTTCGCGTAGGTTGATTCTGGGCCCTATTTATAGGGAATGTGTAACGCCCGAGAATTTTCTAAGGATTTTTTTAATTTAAAATATAATTATATTAATTAGTAAGCATTTAATGGGATATTAATTAAATTATAATGAATTAAATCTAATTATTTAGGCCATATACTAATCCAAGAGGATTAAACCCATATAATAAGCCCAAAAGAGTTAACCCATATTCTAGAAGCCTAAAGTGGGTGTATTTACGGAGTTAATAGGATAAATATGTTAAATGGAGATAATACTAGGGATAAAGCATTGAAGAGTTTGAACCAATTCAAATTCGGCGCCTAGGTTTGAAAACGGTCTATCGCGAGACCGCAAGGGACAGTAAGCGGTCCAGTCCTAGACCGCTAAGCTCTGTCAGTTCCGTGAGTATGAGAAAACGCGAAAAGATTAGATTTTTAGCATCCAAATCACTTTGGATCGATTCTATCTACTAGTTAGATAAGTCTAGAAGGCTAGTAGATCGAATTAAAAGCCTAATTTGGAATCTAAGTTCATTCTAATCCTCAAACCCTAGCTTACCTTGTAAATAGATCCCAGATTTGACGTGTGCGACCCTTACTTTTGGCACGCGTGGAACTAAGGTAAAGAGGTAGAATTGGAGGTAAGTTTCTTCTAGGAATTTGTTTATTATAGTTAGAACTAACTACCCTCTGAATTTCGTGCTATGAGATCAAGTCTACAAGGAGTTAGAGTCTTCTAAAGTTGTTGATCCCACATCAAAAACTCAGGAAACTGTAGAGCCGACCGAAGAAGATCATGGAAATAGAAGCCCTTAACAAGGTAATTAGATAGAGGTTCTTTAGAGTTATTTGTTCCTAATAGTACCCTCTTCTTACCCTCAAAAATTTCACGCTATTATATCATGGGAATCAAGAGATACAAGGGTGTGAAGTTGATGATTTAGTTCAGGACGAGTAGAGAACTAGGGTTGACTTGTAGTCTTAAATTCAAAGTTTAAAGCCCAAAGCCAAGGTAGGTTATCTCATGAATGGCTCAAACTTGAAGTCAGGAATGAAAGTCCTCTTGTTTCATTCGATTTCATGCATTATACCTTGAGAATTTCATGTTTTCATTAGGACTATGCATCTAGTTAGTCTTCATGCATAATTCTTAGCCTTAATGAAGTAAAACGGAATTTTCTTGTTAATTACATGAACCTATGCATATTGTTGGCCTATCCTTGTTCTATCATGCTATAGAAGTTTATATATGTTGATTTCCAGGCATGATATGTCTTAGTTTAGCATTTTGTTTTATTATCATTTGCACTCGGATTAATACAGGAGGAAACGGTCTTCCTATAGACCGTCAGAGAATCTAGCAGTCGTACGATAGACCGCTAGCCAAAGTTAAACGGTCCTGTATTAGACCGTTTGAGATTTCTGATTTATGTATTTAAGTTAACCCGAAACTTAATGTAGAATGGCCTTAATTGATAAATGATAAGCCTAGTTAACTAAGTTTTATTCCCGATTTTAACATTGGTTTCATAGACTTAGTTATATGTACTGTTCATCATAATAGATTCCATGCTTCTATGTACATTTGGTATTATTTTAACATTATGTTAATTTATGACCAAAATCATATAATCTTGTAATTAAATACATGTTTCAAATGATAAAGGATTCATGATTTAACTTGATCACTATTTTATCACAATTCTCTCTCTTCTAAAAGTCATTTTCTTAGGTACATGGCACATATCCCGGTATGTTGTCATTAGTTACACTTTTGCACATTAAGAACATAATCTTGGACATGATGACCTCTCCTTTGGATATTCCTTCCAACGGACTAGGAAATCTTGTTTCAAGGGCTCTATAAGACTCCGTGAGCATGGGATTCCCACTAGGACGCCGAGCTGATTGTACCATTAAAGCCCAATGTCTAGAAAACACTTTTACCAATGTTTTATGCATTCTGGAACTTAGCGGCCATCTGGTTGACCACTAGAGTCTGCTAGCGGCCATTCATTAGATCGCTAATAGATACCTAACGGTTCTCCACTAGACCGCATGGCTCCAGAGGTTTTTTTTAAAAAATATCGACTCTGTCTCATGAAACGGTCCAAGACTAGACCGCTTGAATTTCTAAACGGTCCAGCATATGACCACTTTCTGTATCAAACAGTCCTGCACTAGACCGCTTGGATCCTGATTATATCTAACCCAAGGTTTGACCTCTGCGGTTGGGTTTTTTGAGTTCATGGATTGTTTGGACTCTAATCCTACGATAATAAGTCAATGTAAAGATATGAAAAATAAAGAATATACCATTATGTTGTCGGATTTTCTTCATAGCATAACCTAGTTATTAATGCATTTCTTGAATTCTCATGATCAGTTAGTGGTACTTTCTATATTTTGGTTACCTTATCATGGACTTTTGTTGAACTTGTGCATTATTGGCCACATTATTGTTATAAACATGGAAGTAGCTTGATTTATACTTTAAGATGCAATTTGAGCACTGATTATGTTCAAGGGCTCTATGCTAGTCCCCTCGGCTGATTGTCGGAAACATACTATAAACCATGGGGTATGATGCTACTGGCGTCGCATTGTGCTGGGAGTACTTTCTCTATAAATAAGTGAAATATCCATGAAATCCACATAAATTCACGAAGTACTTGCTATTAAGCGAACAATACTTTCTTGCTTGACTTTCTAGTACATAGCTTTCATGATTATGAAAAGTACATTCTTGTTACATTCTTATTCATAAAAAGGCCAAATTGACATTCTTGTTATATACTTGATTAATCATAGTCTCATATCTCAAGTTTGATCATATCTTGTTACTTTGACTTTATTCGCATGATTTATCGTATCTGCATGATTTATCTTATTCTCTAGAGCTAAAATGCTAATCATTTAAATTTGCATTCATGTTGATACGAAGATACCTACTAGGCAAGTGTGCTCATTACCCTACTTTCCAATCTTTTTTAGAAAATTCTAGTGGGTCGGATTCAGATTACTTAAGTGATGGATCCGAGAGCGATTGAAGGATAATGACTCGAGAGAAGCCTTAGTTATCAATGTCTAGTCGAGTCATGATGTAATTTTCATTTTATTGAGTTTAGTGGCAAGAGTCAAGATCTTATGTACTTTGAGAATTATTTTATGAAGAAATAAAATTGAAGGTTTTTTATGAATTACATTGTGCAATTACTTTTATGTGATTGTCTTGCTCTCTGATTATATTGCTTGCTTGAGACGTACTAGCTGACTGTTCATGTTCTCTATTATTTTCGCTACATAATCTCGGGACGTGACAGAATGACCTAGGGCTGAGGGATTAGATCAAAATAGGACTCCTATAGGGCATCAATTCGATCCCCCAAGAGTCCTAGATAGGTTTACCTGCCAAAGCACACCTTACCTTTACAATTGGATGGATAAAAACCCAAGTTTTTCCATGATTATCAAATCCCGTTTACGGAAGAAAACGCGGTCGGGTCTGGACCACATCTTGGAAGACGCAGTCGCGCGATAGACCAACTTCTGGGCGAATTTCTAAAAAAATTGAATTTTATCCTAATATGCCCTATTTACCCCTTATTTATCATTTAAATTGGGAAAATAGCCCTAATTACATCTCTAGAAGGGGGCTTGGGCCTAAAAGCCTTAGAACTGGGTTTATGGGCCTACTTTAAGTGGGCTTAACCCTTTGGTTAATATAGGGCCTTCAAATTAATTTAATTAGCCCCCAATTCATTTAATAACCCATTAAGCCTTTTAAATACTTAATAATTTTCTTTAATTCTTGAAAAATCCTAGAAAATTTCAAGGATGTTACAACCTCTGATCACTTCTGAAGACTTCGAGAAGCCTAACCTTGAATAGGTCGACCTTTGAAGAATCGTTGGTCAACCTATACCCTGCAGCATAGAGACAGATAGTGTACTTTAGTCCTCTTTCTAAAGCATTGAATTTGATCTTACCTTTAACATTGTAGATCGAATTCTTTGTCATATGACATCAGTTTTCTGCAATACCACTCAGTAACCAGGTTAAACCAATGAAGACAATATAAACAAGAACATGTGATATTAACAAGCTTTAATAAGCTTTAAGTATCTATTTGTTACCCTTACATAGATATTTGTCAGCCTTGCATAACTATTTGTCACCCTTACACAGTTTTACTTTTTTTCGCCCTTGTCTACCTATTTGTCACCCTTAAGCACCTATTTGTTACCCTTAAATAGATATTTGTCCATCTTGCATAGCTATTTGTCACCTTTACATAGTTTTACTATTTTTTGCCATTATACAACTATTTGTCACCCTTAAGCACCTATTTGTTACTCTTAAATAGATATGTATCCATCTTGTATAGCTATTTGTCACCCTTGCATAGTTTTTCTATTTTTTCCCATGTACAATTATTTGTCACCTCTAAGCACCTATTTGTTACCCTTAAATAGATATTTGTCTGCCTTCTATAATTATTTGTCACCCATACAAGGTTTTGTTGTTTTCCACCCTTGCCTAGCTATTTGTCACCCTTAAGCACCTATTTGTTATCCTTATATAGATATTTGTCCGCCTTGTATAGCTATTTGTCACCCTTACATATTTTTTTTATTTTTTACCCTTGCCTACTTATTTGTCACCCTTAAGCACCTATTTATTACCCTTAAATAAATATGTGTCCGTCTTGTATAGCTATTTGTCACCCTTACACAGTTTTGTTATTTTTCACCCTTATCTATCTATTTGTCACCTTTAAGCACCTATTTGCTTAATAAAAAAATATTTGTCAAGACAGGTATGCCATAATCTTATGAGGAAGACGTGAAATTATTTAAGATCTTGCATTTCCAAAGGTAATGAGTTTAGCCCCAAACCAGACTCTAAACATATTATAATCATCCTCACTAAATGTCCATGATAGTTCCCTCTTCCTTGACAATACATCAACATATAGCAGTACATAAATTGCACAGTTAAGGCTTCCATCTGACTGTTGGGGACAATCGTTGTCGAACACAAGGTCCCATTCATCAACTCTCTCGAATGTCCCATATTCCTTAAGCAATCCCCATACAACTGCAGCCTGTAAATGAAATATTTGACATTTTTAAGGAATAATTTGCTAGACACATTATAAATATCTTTAATACAGATTCATGGATAAGAAAAAGTACCCATTTTCTTATAGTGGCATCATAGATGGCCATGCCTCTCATGGAATTGTATGAGACAAAGCAGTGATTATTTATGTCAACAGCAAATAGATGCCAGTGATTACTTGAGTGTAACATAAAAAATAAATACTTGATCTCATGCAGTTGTGATAATTCATCATTCTCGTAGCAGCACTACAACAATTCCCTGGTTTTTTTGTCATTGGCCACTGTCTTGCTGTTGATGTGATTCACTACAATGGTGGGAAAACAAACCCACCGATGAAAGACGCTAGATTCATTGTGTCTTGAGTGGAGGAGGTAGATCATGGCATCAATCACTTGTAAATGATCATGATTCTCTTAGTAGTAGAAATACAAGTTCAAGGTAGGGCGAGGCATAAAATTACATAATTAATGAAAGAAAGTATTGTATCATCTGTCATCTAGCCGTATAATAGATGAATGACATGATGTCTTTTCAAAACAATCTTGTTTGTCAATTCAAATATGGGGGCACTATATTAGACAAACTTTTCATAGTAGTCAGAGTAAGGTAAATGAGGATAATTACAAAAACTAAAAGCGGACAACTTACTCAATATCCCCCAAGGCACAATCAGTAATGAATTTATTCACAATATTGTTATCTCTCGGCTTCAGTCGGCCTTTGCAAATCCAATAAATCTGTAGGAACTTTTTGATCAGGTCGACTTCATCTCCCTTCTACATTTATGCCAATATACCAATCTTAGATTCAATATTGTAAGAAGTAGGATCAATGTAGACTCACCTTCTTCTTCCCTCGTACTATTTTCTTTGCAGGTGCCCTTGGTTTCCTCACAGGCTTCAGCCCCTAGCACTTCCTCTCCAGGGGCCTTGGAGGTGGGACATTGGCGGCAATGTCCACCAAAATGTGACGGATAGTTTGCTCAACATTTTCAGCCCCTTGCACTTCCTCTCTAAGGGCTGCTTGAGGTGGCATAGTATCATTCGTCAGCTGTTTGACGGGCCTAGGAGGTGTGACATCGGGCATAATTTCTACAACATTTTTAGCCCCTTGTACTTCCTCTTCAGGGGTTGCCTGACGTGGCACCAGATCATCCGTCATCCGTTCTCCGTTCTCCGTTCAAAACTAGGAGGCATATTTTCCTCAACATTTTAAGCCCCTTCCACTTCCTCTTTAGGGGCTGCATCAGGGACAATGTTTTCCAAACTAGCATGCATATGTTCCTCAACATTGTGAGCCCCTTCCACCTTAGTCAGAAAGAAGGCCCTTATTTTCTCAAGTAGTCACTGCTGGATCTTCAATGTAGCTGTAATATCCTACAGCATAGAGGTAGAGGGAGCTGATGAGGACGTCTCCTCATCACGGGGTCGGGTCATCATTTGACCACCGTACACCATGTCCCTTTCGCTTGGCTTAACAAGGAGCTCTTTGATCACCTACATTTCAAACCACATCACTTCGGTTATTCATTAATATTGAATGACAAAAAAGAAGTTTTTAGTACTCATAATACATGTTCACCTCGTAGGGATTCAATGGAAAATTTTAATTTCCTATCTACAAATGGCCCCCACCTAAATAGTCGAGGAAATGCCAACTGCCTTAGTGGCTACCGCACCCGCGTGTGCTCAAAAAACCAGACATGTAATATGAAATACATCAAGCTATTTTACAATATAGTAAAATTAATGATTGACACATTAGTACACAACAAAAATAAAAAAACTTACAGCAAGTCATGTGGCAGAATAACCAAATATAAATGTATGGGCCTAGGATGTATCCCCAACTCTTCTCTTAGCACGGTCAATTATACCTGACCTTCGTTTCTAGATCGCTGACACTAATTGCTCAAACTTGTGTATTGTCACCTGTTGCATGGTGGCTGCCCAATTGTAATATGTAACTCTCTCAATGTCATCTAAGCATGACAGCATCTGTTGTGGACAAGAATGTGTCGACCATGGGCAAAGAAAAGTGGACAATAGGAGTACAATCCATAGCCAAATAGTGTCAGCCGCATCCTGCTCTTCATCGGACTGAACAATTTGTTGTATGAGAGAGCACACTTTCTTTTGGTCAAATGTCATTGCAAACACAAATAGATGATGCAACTTGGACTTCTGTTTTAAGGATCTATAATGTTGAATCGGCTAACCGGAATATGGTAATCCTAATATTATGGTCACATCTTCCACCGTGAATGTGACCTCCTTACTACCCATACAGAAGTGATTGCCTCCACTATGGGGGTAAATTATCTCCTCCAATATTGTCATGTTGAAGGTGATAGGAGAAGCATTGTCAACATAAGGGCCAAAGGGTGTCGTCCTCATCAATGACTTGTGGCATTCCTGAAATGCCATCCGATCCCTATACTTCATATAAATGTCCATAGAACACCAGGCCGAGATGACCTTTGTATTCACTACATTCAAAAAAATAAGTAAACAATAAATTCAGTTAATTGATTGATCAAGAAATACAAAAAATATTAAGATTAAGATAAGGGTGACAAATGTATAAATAAGAGTGTTTAAGTGTAGCACATAGGTGTTTAAGGGTCACAAATGTATGAACATGGGTGACACATAGGTCTTTAAGAGTGACAAATAGGTAGATAAGGGTGACAAATAATGTGATAGGGTGACAGAGGTGACAAATGTATGGAAAAGAGTGCTAATTAGGTGTTTAATGGTGGCAAATAGGGAGATAAGAGTGACAAATAAAGGGACAGGATGACAATGCTAAAGGGTGACAAAATCTACAGAAGTACTATTGTCCCATTATTTATGATTTTATTTTTATTATTTTAATTTTTATAACTATATTTTTATTAAGGTTAATTTAATTTAATTAATATAATAATTAAATTTTCTTATATATTAATTAATATTATTTTATCTAATTAATAATTTTACTTTAATATTACTCTAATGAATTATTTATTTTAATTAATATCATTTTTATGATTTTATAATATATTGATTTTAAATATTTTAAACATTTTATATTTTTATTTTTAATTTATCTTAATTAATATATTACTTTATTTAACATTAATTTTATAATTTTATATTATTTTAATTAATATATTTTCCTTCTTAAATTAATATATTAATTTAATTAATATATTATATAAATTTAAATAAATATAGTATTTTAATTAATATATTAATTAATATTATTTTATCTAATTCATAATTTTCATTAATATTACTTTAGTTAATTATTTTAATTAAGATTATTATATGCTTTTATATTATATGAATTTTAAATATTTTTATAATATTATATTTATTAACATTAAATTAATTAATATATTATTTTATTTAACATTAATTTTAAATTTTTATATTATTTTAATTAATTTATTATTTAAAATTTATTGAATATTTAAAATTTTAAGAACTATATCAAGTAGAAATTAAAAGGTGACAAATAGATCATTAAGGGTGATAAATATGTAGATAAGGGTGACAAATAGGTCGATAAGAGTGAAAAATAGATCTGTAAAGGTGACAAACGTTTCAATAAGGATAACGCATAGGGGTTTAAGGGTGACAAATAGATTGTTAAGAGTGACAAATAGATAGATAAGGGTGACAAATAGGTCGATATGAGTGAAAAATAGATGGATAAGGGTGACAAATCAAAAGGTGACAAATGTTTCAACAAGGGTAACAAATAGATGTTTAAGGGTGACAAATAGCTATATAAGGATGACAAATATGTACCTAATAGTGATAAATAGGTCGATAAGAGTGAAAAATAGATCTGTAAGGGTGACAAATGTTTCAACAAGGGCAATAAATAGATGTTTAAGGATGACAAATAACTATACAAGGATGACAAATATGTACCTAATGGTGATAAATAGGTCTATAACATTGAAAAATACGTGACAACTCAAAGAATTGTTGTGTCCCTTGTGCTCTAATGATGGTGTGATGTTTTGATGATAGCAACATAATGAGTCACCACATTGTTTTGATGAAAGCAACATATTGAGTCACCACATAAGAATGCATGCATAAGAATGCATGAGTGATCTAGTGCTTGTTCTGCATATGCTCTCGGTGCACGTTTTCATCCCGCATAGGTCAGTGCATATTCTTGCTACTGCATGCATACATATACTCAGTGCAAACCGTGTCTTGTTGCATGATGTGTATTGCCTTGTGATATACAAGGTCAGTACAGAGTTTTGCTTAGACTGCATGTCTTCTTGGTGCACACTTTCATCCTGAACAAGCTAAGTCCGTGCATATGTTTGCTGCATGAACCTTGAGTCCGTGCAAGGTTGCTCACATGTCGTTAAGCTCGTGCATGCATACATAAAGTCGATGCAAGCTTTGTTGCTGCACGCGACCGAGTCAGTGCATTGCTTAAGTCAGTGCAGGGTTAATTGTCTAGGCCTGTGCATATCATAATTGTGTTTCATGGTGGCCATAAGTCCGTGCATGTTCTTCCTTTCGCTCATGCCAAGTCGGTGCAAGTCTGCATTTCACTTAGCATCTTGTTTGTGTCTAAGGCATACACACTCGGTGCATACTTTGTTTAAGCCAAACCATACTCAGTGCATGTTTTTGGTTGCGCTGCAAACATACATAGTCGATGTAGGTTTTACATGAGCATACATACTCGGTGCATGTTTCCTTGCATGAACAAAGTCAGTGCATGCTTTCTGTCACATGCATAGAGAAAAGTCGGTGCACATTTGGTTTGTGTGAAATCGAACTTGGTGCAAGTTGCATTTCATGCATTCTCATAGTCGGTGCAAGTTTACCTTGTACTAACTAGGTCTGTGCAACTCTAGTTGCTGCGAGTATATCAGTCTGTGCATATTTTGCATATATTCTACATCAAGTCGGTGCAACTTTTGTACCATGCACACAAAGTCTGTACATTCTTCGGTGGCATGTCTGTGCGTCTTTTTGTACCGTGCATACCCAAAGTCCGTGCACATCTTACATATGCAAAATGATGTCAGTGCATGATTGCATAAAGTCTGTGCAAGATAGGTTTTGGCATTTTACGTCTGTGAAGTGTCTGCACTTTGCACACACCAAGTCGGTGCATTCATTGCTTATGCACACATGTAGTCTGTGCATCTCTTAGCTCTGCACTCATATCAAGTCCGTGCATGATTCATCAAAGTCAGTGCATTGCTCTGTTTGGACATTCATTCTCGGTGTAGGTTCCTCCTTATCCAATACAATGTCTGTGCTACCGTGTGTTTGTCTGCATTACGGTCAATGCTAGTTACGTTGCATGCATACTAGAGTCGATGCCTGTTTGCCCCTGCTAGCCTAAGTTTATACTTGTTTCTGTTCAAGTATATGCATGCTTAGCCTAATGCATCCCAGGTCCATACATGGTGCTATATTATGGTCTGTGCATATGTGCATATAGACTTATATGGTCTGTGCTTAGATTCATATACGCACTATGAAGTCTGTGCATCTTTTATACTTAACTGAAAGTCACTTATGCAACAGGTCAACAGCTCGTGTTCCTAAAGAAGGGCACGTGATCCAATGACGATCCTCATTCGTAGATGCTGCCACGTGGATCCTTATTCATCCAGATTCTGACAAGTGGAAAGAGTCTCCTGAAGCTTCCAGGCGGGAGTGTTATCTCCACACGCCTAGGGCATGAGCGCGCATCTTCAGTCTGAGGAAGTATATAAGCCACCCTTCTGCAAGTCAAGAAGAAGGACTCTCCCCAGCAAGATCAAGAAGAATTATCGGAGAGCAGAAGAAGAGAGTGTTCAACAGAGAAAAAGAGAGAGAGAGTAGCAGAGAAGAAAAGAAACAAAGAAGAAGAAGAAAGAGAGAGAGAGAGAGAGAGATCGAAGAGAAGAAGTTCACTGAAGATTTGCTCTACTGGACTGTGGATCAAATCTAGGCCAGTCAACTCCTTGAGAGCCACATCTGCACTTCATTGTTTACAGCTTTCAGTCATTGTTGCTTCTTGTCTTCTGTTTTCATTTTACTTTTCTTTCAAGCTGTTTGTCACTAGAGCAAGCTGTGATGTTCAGCGAGCAGAGGAGGATTCCTCTGGACGGGTTAAGCTGTAAGCCCCAGGGGTTGCAGAGGTGTGGTATCCTCTGGTCGGCTAAGCTGTAACGCCCAGCGGGTCAAGCTGTGAGTCAACGGTTGGCGAAGCTATAATACCCAGCTGTTCATCAGCGGATGTAGGCAAGCTGTGAGGCCCAGCCGTTAAGCTGTGTATCAGCGGAAGCCACACTCTAGTTGGAGTGTGGGGTGGACGTAGGTCTGCGGGTTGCAGACTGAACCACCTTAAAATTGCCTTGTGCACCGTGGTTTGATTGTCTCATCTGCTCTCGCTAGATGTATGTTTAGGCCGATTGATTTGTTCTTCCAATCTAGCGAGTGTTCCATTTGCATACCGCACGTTTGATTTAGGTCTCGTGTGAGTTTGGTGAAGTCTGGTCTTATTATCAGTCTATTCTGTAGGGTTCTAAAATTTTGTTTTTCTGTAATCTTCTCGTCCTTCGTAGAGAGCACCCAGTTCGTGCTAATTACCTGCCCATATTGCTTCCGTGTCTTTGCCTTTCCACAAGTTTTAACTGGGCATAATTAGTAGTTTTAATTGATAGAAAATTTTATAAGAGGGATTCATTCACCCCCCTCTGAATCTGGGCCTAGCACACCTATCAATTGGTACCAGAGCGGGTCTCTGTGCATTCAGATCCAACGATCTATAGAGGATCCTGCTACTTCCATGGTGCATTTCAGAGTGGGTTTGGTTTTGTTGTTTTGGGTGCTTCAGTCTCATTGAGTTGGTGTCTTGCGGTACCTCTGTTGATTCCGGTGCATTTCTCATTTCCTTCAGTTGATCAAGTCATTTCTCGATGGCTCATCCACTGATCTTCAAAGGTGATGATTTTGATCTATGGTTGGAAAAGTTGCATCAGTACGTAAGGACAACCGATCCTGATCTTTGGAAGATAATGACTCACGGTCCACACAAATTATCGAGAGATAAATCCAAATGGACCGAGAAGGATAAATTTAAAAACTCCATCAATTCTAGAGCATTGAACTTGATAAAAGCTTCAATTGACAGAGCACTAATCTCATGTGTCTCATCTTACAGGTCTGCTAGAGAAATGTTGAACAAAATGAAGGATGGCAGCTGCAAAAATGATAACCGATGCGTGATGGCTCAATGAAGTGAACATAGCAGCAATCAAGATGAAGAACATGACGATAATCAGGTAAATACATTCGAGAACTATATATACCGTGGATGATTGGATTGCTGCATACCATGAGTTGCTTGAGTCTCATGACCATTTAAGAAAACAGCAAAAGAAGATGAAAAATAAAATTGATAAAAATGATTTTAGTTCATCATGTGAAATTTGCTTAAAAATAAATCAATTATATGATGCTTGTCTGTCTGAAGTTCACTCCAACATGAAACAAATATGTCTGTTGAAAAATGAAAACCAAAAATTTGCTAATGACGCTTCAAAATTGGAAAACCAGCTGAAGGTCAAAACGATGAACATCTGATGGAACTGGAAGAGTTGGAAAAGATTAATTCCGAACTGAAAAAATTGAGAGTTGAGAACAGTGAATTACATGAGAACAATAAAAATTTTGCTGATAGAATAAAAGATTTTAACAAGAAAAATTCACATATCTCAATTGAAAAATCTACTTGCAGCACTTGTTCTCTGCTAAAAGAATGCAATGAAGATCTTTATGGTTAGAATGAATGGCTGAATAAACTGATTGCTTCATCTAAAGAGGATCACAAAAATCTACTTGCTGAGAAAATTAAAGTGGAGGAATGAGAAGAAGAATTAATTGAAAGACTAGAGTCTGTATCCAATGGTGAAGAAATTAAGAAGCTGACCAAAGAAAATATTGAACTAAAAGCTGAAATTGAAAAATTAAAATGGTTAAACATTGGTATGTCCAAAAAACTTCTCACCGTAGAAAAAGGAAAAACTGTCTATGATGAAGAATCAAAAATTTTGAGCAATCTGGAACAAGAAATTGAGAAGTATAAAACTGCAAATAAAGTTCTAAGCGAATGCGTTAATTGCAGTGAACAGGAGATAGCCAGTTATGAACTTCACATTGCTTCTTTAGAAAATAAAATTCATGATCTGAAAAACTCAGCATCCGAGTCTGCTAAAAATAAAGGGAAAATGAAAGCTGTCATGAAAGGTGAGGATGATAATTCAAGAAAGGGGATAAGTTACAGTTCTGATGTTAAGGAAACAATTAGAAACCAGCTATACATCACTTTTGTGCAAAACTTTGATGTTGCTGGTACCACAAATCAATCCCAAAAATAAAATAAAAATCAGAAATCACCTTCATCATCTGTATTTTAGTTCAAGGTCTAGAAAAATGAAAAATAAACAAAAATTGTTAAAAATAATCAGAAATTGAAAAAGAAGGGTCAAACGAAGAAGGTAAAGACTGTTCATGTTCATGCCCTAAAATCTGCTAGCTCTGTTGAATTTGATGGGTCAATGCACACTGCTCATGCCTCATTTGCTCATTCGCATGCATCTAGTCAGTCTGTTAGTAACCATGCCGCCAAGAAATCACAGGTGTCATGTCATTACTGTGGTAGGCATGGTCATTATATGGATGACTGTAGTGTAATGAAAAATGATGTTATGATGCATGATAAATCTTTTACAAATCATCATCATGACCCTAAAAGAAACACGTTTGTTTCAAACCAACACATCATCTGTTATAACTGTAACAAACGTGATCATAAAGCTATTGAGTGCTGGTTTGGGTCTTCATGGGGAAACAATGACTCAAGAGGCAAGCACCTAAGGTGCTTCGAGTGTGGGAAGTATGGCCATATAGTCAAGGACTGTTGGCATGCCCAAGGAAGCCATCTTAATGACAACATTTTCAAATTCTCTACCAAAAGACCTGTGAATTTTTCATGTTTTACCTGTGGCAAGTCAGGTCACAAGTCTGCGGAATGTTGGTTGTCAGACAATAAGAAACAAAATGTCCATGTGAATAGTAGGAAACTTCATGCTCACATTCATAAGTCTCAAGCTGCTGTTGATATGCATCATAGGACCAGAAAATCTGTTGTCTTATGCAGATGTTATGGTAGAATTGGACATTCCATGACTAATTATTATTTGATGGATTTTGATGATAATGTTGCTAAAAGATTGTTTAGAATACCTGTTAGGGCTAATACAGGACCCAAGGCAGCTTGGGTTCCTGCAGGATCGAAATGATTATTTTGCTGCAGGTGTGCCTTGGAATGAATGAAGGGGGGTTAATAAGCCAAGGCACTCAAAATGAAAACCCCAGGATCCTACACTTCAGGTCAGTTTTGAACACTCTGTTTAAATTCCATCATCTAAAATTGTGAGTTTGAAAGGTTTGAATTTCATGTTGATTTGATTCATGCTTAATTGGAATCCTCTGAAAACTTGAAATGAACCTGATGCTTTTAGTAGTCTTTCCCTCCGATTGAACTGCATGAATTTTTCTTAAACATAAATTTTAAGACCATGTGCTATACCTTCACTGTATATCAAGCACTTAGTCAGGGGGAGTTTGACTGGTTATGTTTGATGCTATTGATGCTCATGATTAGCTTCATTGCATCTAGATAGGGGGTGATTTGTCAGATTCATTTATTTCTCACTTCCTGAATCCCTCTTGTTTAGTTATTTGAATCACTCTACTACTCTCTAGTGGATAACCTGAATTGTCTGTTATTCTCCTCTAGACAAGTTAATATGTATGCATTCCAGACTCAGCTACTGAATTTAATCCAACACAACTTTAATGCTCTTCTCTTGCTATTTGTTGCACTGCCAGCTTACCCTCATCCCTCACATTCTCTTTAGCTGGTATGACTGATCTATTTTTTCTCTAGTGATGATAAGTTGTTCAGCTACTTTGATTGAACTGGTCTAAGAAATTCAAGTTGTGTACCATGTTATTAGTCTGAAAAAGGTAAAAGAAATTCCTATCATACAGGTTTAAGAATGACTATTGATTCAGACTGACATAAGTTTAATGTATTCTCAGATTTGCTCTTGAATGATTTGAAAATATTTGAATGATAAGTTTTAATAAATTTTAACCACCTGTCTCATGAAAACTCTAGACTCACTTATTTAAAACCTGAAAATTTGTCATCGAGGCTTCTTTGGTAGAGATACATAGTGATAGCATTGTTTTTAAACATTAACTTGAAAAATGTTGACTAAAAAAAAAATTTGTATTCAGAGTAATGACTTGGTCACTGAGAAACTGGTTTCTCTATCAATGAAATAGAGTAAACCTATGTCATGAAGTTTCATAGTTATATCTGGTAAAAATGTATTGAAAATCTGACAGAGCAATGGCATGTTAGTGTTGAGTAATTGGGGAGTCTGGCCTCTGATCAAGGTGTCTCCTCATGTAAAAAGACACTCCTATTGCTAACTCTGTTCTCAAAGTTGAGAGGCAATGACAGTTATCACACTGAGTAACTGGGTCACTTCACCTAAGACGTGTTGTGCCTCATGTAAAAAGGTGTTGATCAACTTAAATTGCTCAGGGAATATTGTGCTAATTGAAAGAAAATTTCTTGCAAAAGCTGTCAACTCACACTCTTGTAAGAGTGTTTAATTTCAATACTATACTATGTAACTCTCAAAGGGGTCATTGAGTTCATTTGAGTAAGATGGAAGGTGGTTGATCTTGTGTTCGGCATGATTCGCTGGTTCAGGTTTATTAAAACAAAGATTCAGATATGAGTATTGAGTTTACTTGTCAAATTTGGTATACATAAGATTTAAACCAGCTGGGTCATGTAGGTTAATTCATAACCCCCTATGATAGGAGAGTCTTTCCTTGTGAGGACTTATTACTGTGGTAACTGCCTCACAATTTCTTTTGATCAGGTTCACCTCTGACAACTTAATCATCATGCTTACGCACCTATTGGAGATCATGTGCCTTGTTTGCTGTCACTTACCATTGCCCTTGACTACATCTACTTCAGTTACATCATCAGTTTCACTCTCCACACTGTTGGAATCTTCCATCTTGTCTCTGTAACCTTGACGAATGACTCATGTAACCGGTTCTGGTTCTGTGGGTCTTCCATCTGCATTATTCTGTCCATTCCAATGTGAGGTCCACAACCAATCTTGCTTGAGAATTCTTGTGGTGGTGGTTTCCCGATTGATTCAATGGATAACCAGAGTTAATTCCTGTAGATACATCTTGTGCGAGCATCTTTGTTTTCCCTCATGTTCTCAGGGGGAGCTCTGGTTATTATATGTTTTAAGGGGAGAGTAGTTCTGCATGCATGTTGATAAGGGGAGAATTGTACTCTTGTCAGAAGGGGCATTGCTTCATTCTCTGTATGCTGAATTTATGGGGGAGAATAGTCTATGTATTCATGCTCTTTTTGCTTATCTCTTCTCTCGTAGATCATCTCCTTTTTTATTATGTCAAAGGGGGAGAATAGTTTGAAGAATCAGTGTGACTCATCATTTTGTTAGTATGACTCATTTTGTCATTGTGTTGCCATCATCAAAAAGGGGGAGATTGTTGTGTCCCTTGTGCTCTAATGATGGTGTGATGTTTTGATGATAGCAACATAATGAGTCACTACATTGTTTTGATGAGAGCAACATAACGAGTCATCACATAAGAATGCATGCATAAGAATGCATGAGTGATCTAGTGCTTGTTCAGCATATGCTCTCGGTGCACGTTTTCATCCCGCATAGGTCAGTGCATATTCTTGCTACTGCATGCATACATATACTCAGTGCAAACCATGTCTTGTTGCATGATGTGTATTGTCTTGTGATATACAAGGTCAGTACAGTGTTTTGCTTAGACTGCATGTCTTCTTGGTGCATACTTTCATCCTGAACAAGCTAAGTCCGTGCATATGTTTGCTGCATGAACCTTGAGTCCGTGCAAGGTTGCTCACATGTCGTTAAGCTCGTGCATGCATACATAAAGTCGATGCAAGCTTTGTTGCTGCACGGACCGAGTCAGTGCATTGCTTAAGTCAGTGCAGGGTTAATTGTCTAGGCATGTGCATATCATAATTGTGTTTCATGGTGGCCATAAGTCGGTGCATGTTCTTCCTTTCGCTCATGCCAAGTCGGTGCAAGTCTGCATTTCACTTAGTGTCTTGTTTGTGTTTAAGGCATACACACTCGGTGCATACTTTGTTCATACTTTGTTTAAGCCAAACCATACTCGGTGCATACTTTGTTTTAAGCCAAACCATACTTGGTGCATACTTTGTTTAAGCCAAACCATACTCGGTGCATGTTTTTGGTTGCGCTGCAAACATACATAGTCGGTGCAGGTTTTACATGAGCATACATACTCGGTGCATGTTTTCTTGCATAAACAAAGTCAGTGCATGTTTTCTGTCACATGCATAGAGAAAAGTCGGTGCACATTTGGCTTGTGTGAAATTGAACTCGGTGCAAGTTGCATTTCATGCATTCTCATAGTCGGTGCATGTTTACCTTGTACTAACCATGTCTGTGCAACTCTAGTTGCTGCGAGCATATAAGTATGTGCATACTTTGCATATATTCAACATCAAGTCGGTGCAATTTTTATACCATGGACACAAAGTCTATACATTCTTCGGTGGCATGTCTGTGCGTCTTTTTGTACCGTGCATACCCAAAGTCTGTGCACATCTTACATATGCAAAATGATGTCAGTGCATGATTGCATAAAGTCTGTGCAAGATAGGTTTTGGCATTTTACGTCCGTGAAGTGTCTGCACTTTGCACACACCAAGTTGGTGCATTCATTGCTTATGCACACACGTAGTCTGTGCATCTCTTAGCTCTGCACTCATATCAAGTCCATGCATGATTCATCAAAGTCAGTGTATTGCTCTGTTTGGACATTCATTCTTGGTGTAGGTTCCTGCTTATCAAAGACAATGTCTGTGCTACCATGTGTTTGTCTGCATTAAGGTCAATGCTAGTTGCGTTGCATGCATACTAGAGTCGATGCTTGTTTGCCCCTGCTAGCCTAAGTTTATACTTGTTTCTGTTCAAGTATATGCATACTTAGCCTAATGCATCCCAGGTCCATACGTGGTGCTATATTATTGTCTGTGCATATGTGCACATAGACTTATATGGTCTGTGCTTAGATTCATATACGCACTATGAAGTCTGTGCATCTTTATACTTAACTGAAGTCACTTATGCAACAGGTCAACAGCTCGTGTTCTTAAGAAGGGCACGTGATCCAATGATGATCCTCATTCATAGATGCTGCCACGTGGATCCTTATTCATCCAGATTCTGACAAGTGGAAAGAGTCTCCTGAAGCTTCCAGGCGGAGTGTTATCTCCACACGCCTAGGGCATGAGAGCACATCTTCAGTCTGAGGAAGTATATAAGCCACCCTTCTACAAGTCAAGAAGACGGACTCTCCCTGGCAAGATCAAGAAGAATTATCAGAGAGCAGAAGAAGAGAGTGTTCAACAGAGAAAAAGAGAGAGAGAGTAACATAGAAGAAAAGAAACGAAGAAGAAGAAGAAAGAGAGAGAGAGAGAGAGAGAGATCGAAGAGAAGAAGAAGTTCACTGAAGATTTGCTCTACTGGACCGTGGATCAAATCCAGGCCAGTCAGCTCCTTGAGAGCCATATCTGCACTTAATTGTTTACAGCTTTCAGTCGCTGTTGCTTCTTGTCTTCTATTTTCATTTTACTTTTCTTTCAACCTGTTTGTCAGCAGAGCAAGCTGTGATGCTCAGTGGGCAGAGGAGGATTCCCCTAGACGGGTTAAGCTGTAAGCCCTAGCAGTTGCAGAGGTGTGGTATCCTCTGGTCGGCTAAGCTGTAACGCCCAGCGAGTCAAGCTGTGAGTCAGCGGTTGGCAAAGCTGTAATGCCCAGCTGTTCAAGCTATTCGTCAGCGGATGTAGGTAAGCTGTGAGGCCCAGCCGTTAAGTTGTGTATCAGCGGAAGCCACACTCTAGTTGGAGTGTGGGGTGGACGTAGGTCTACGGGTTGCAGACTGAACCACCTTAAAATTGCCTTGTGCACCGTGGTTTGATTGTCTCATCTGCTCTCGCTAGATGTATGTTTAGGCCGATTGATTTGTTCTTCCAATCTAGCGAGTGTTCCATTTGCATACTGCACGTTTGATTTAGGTCTTATGTGAGTTTAGTGAAGTCTGGTCTTATTATCAGTCTATTCTGCAGGGTTCTGAAATTTTGTTTGTCTGTCATCTTCTCGTCCTTCGTAGAGAGCACCCAGTTCGTGCTAATTACCTGCCCATATTGCTTCCGCGTCTTTGCCTTTCCACAGGTTTTAACTGGGCGTAATTAGTAGTTTTAATTGATTGAAAATTTTATAAGAGGGATTCATTCACCCCCCTCTGAATCCGGGCCTAGCACAATTATAAAGAGTGACAAGGGTTTAAGAGTGATAAATAGATCGTTATGGGTGACAAATAAATCCTTGAGGATGACAAATACATGTACAAGTGTGACAAATAACAGGACAGTGTAACAATGCTACAAGGGTTACAAATGATTCAACAACGGTAACAAATAAAGATTTAAGGGTGACAAATAGATCTTTAAGGATAACAAATAGGTCGATAAGGGTGAAATAACGGGATAGGATGACGGTGGTAAAATCAAAGGCGACAATTGTATAAATAAGGGTGACAAATAGGTTTTAAGAGTGACAAATTGGTGGAAAAAGGTGACAACTACCTATTTAAATGTGATAGCTATCCGAGGAAGAAAAATGAAGAAGGGTGACAAAAGATCTATCTAAGGGGGACAAATAGCTATGTAAGGGAGATATAGAACCCCCCTATCTTTAAATTCTCATCCTAAAGTGGAGGCCTTAGAAACCCTAGGTTCCTCAGATGTTTCTTCTTCGGCCGTTGAAATCCTATCTTCCTCAGATGCAGGTGGGACATCCCATTTACGGCAGATGAAGCATTGCACGGGTGTCTCCTTCGGCTCCATGGCTATCAGTGATGACGAAGACGTCGCAAATGAGGGCGATCGCACAGCAAATGACGGAGACCTCGCAAATGATTTGTAGGGGAGACGATAGCACTGCGAGGAAGACGAGATGCTAAGATCTATGAAGGGGAGATGAACTACCTTTTGGTAGTTTGTTGATGTTTATAAAGCCCAAAACATCGTGGGAAGGGTAAATCGGGAAATTAGACATTTTTATTTTCAAAGTCCAGGTCGGCGTCACCATTTCTCTTGAGGTGGACTACCGCGTTGCATCGAGAATATGAGAACAACACCCATGTAGCCGATGTGTCATATGGTTGCATACTCAGTGCACAGATTTAAAATTAAAAAAAATAGTTCATTAAGAATTGATTCTCAATTGATAGAATCTCGAATCATTTAGTTCATTCAGAACTTGCTCTAGATTTGGTGGATTTCTTTGGGAGAGTGACATGTGAAGCCTTCTTGGGGACCATTTGGACAGAAGAATGAAGAAGATCTACGAAGCAACGTACCACTCTCCTCAGATATTGTGTGGAGACTCCATTCAGAAGTAGAAGAACACCCTAACTGCAAGATTTAACAAGGCCACGTTGGTTGGATTGAAGGCAAAGAACACCTAGAGACTCAAGCAAGAAAATCGATGAACAACCATCAAATCTACTTGAGAAGGGATGCTTGAGGCGCTAGGGTTTGTGAGAAGGGGGTTTTTGATGGTTAGAAGCACTGCAGAGGTGCTAGATATTTGGTAGAAGATGAGATTTTATAGAGGTATCCAGATTTGGTCGACTTATATTGGGTATTGGGTCGAATAGAACCGGACCGTTTTGGGCATTACGTCGGAATCGGTCAACCAGTTCAAGAGAATCTGTCGACCGATCAGGATAAACAATGAGTAGGTCGACCGAAATGGAAAAATAGGTCGCCCTATGAAAGATAGATTGGCCTGTTGAACGATTTTTCAAAAGAACCATGTAATCATCTGGTCGACAGGAGTCGACAGACTCAAAAGCCCAGGCCTTCATCCAGAATGGCTTCTTGATCATGTCGACAGACTCCCAGAGTCTGTTAAAGCCCGACCGATAGGACTTGCTATCCAGAACCCGCTGCAAAGGCAAAGTGTAAAGTTTAGGTTGACATGCTCTTTGATCCGGTCGACAGAAGCTTCATCAAAAACCCGCTGCAAAGGGTCTGTCGATTGGCCCACGTTTCTATCGACCTGCCCATGGCACAGGTCGACAAAGAAAGGAAAGCCAAAAAAAGGAAAAAAGAAATATATATATATAAATATAAAGGGGGAGAGAAGAACAATAAAACAACATCAAAAATATTTAAAAAAGCAAAAAAATAAATAATATAATATAATAATAAAAAAAGAGCACAAACGAAGAGAAGGGGGACTTGGTCGACTAGTGCATGGCCTATGTCGTCCTATAAGGGTGAAATAAAAAAATGAGTGTATATAGAAATAAAATGTAACAAATTGAAACAATCAAAAATTGATAAATATATATATATTAATAATACTAATAAAAATAAAAATAAAAAAGAGAAAACTAAGAAATAGATAAGAATAACAAATAATAATAATAAAGTAATAAAATATAATAATATATAAAAGGATAATAATAATGATAATAATAATAAATGAATAATAATGAAACAAAATGAAATAAAACTCAGCAACAAAATATGCAATTAGATTAAGACAAAATATACGCATACATATGATAGAACTGAAATAATAAACAAAACAATAAAGCATGTCCCGGTGCTCAGGTAAAGGGAACATAAAAGATGCCTATGGCAGGCCGAGTCCAATCTGGATCCCCGAGGTCACCCCGCTATGGCCAGAACCTGACCTTGCCTCGAGGTCGATAGTCTTTTGGATTCAACCTGACTTTACTAATCTTCACCATGTTTTCCCTGCTACCAACCATCCTTGATTGCCTGTCGCATCTCAGGCAAACATTTGCTCGGGGGAATACTCGTGACTCCATCATGCTCTCAACACGGATCGGTCTCCGAATAAATAATGAATAATGAATGAGTGAGATAATTCGAGTGCCCTTGCAATCGGCACGGAGTGTCTCGCAGCACTTAATTTTTAGTCTTTTCTTTTCCTCTAATAATTCGAACCTCAGGCTATAGGGCCCTTTCTCATGGTGATCAATCAAGGGTCTTGTCCTTTCAAGGAGATGTACATGGTGGGCTTCAGTCCCGACCCGACTTCCATTATCGTCTGATCAGTCAGACGGCGCACGCATTAGTGATTCCTGTTGGGAGAATGTTGTGCTCACGTTGGGCATGTGTGGAACGTGAGTGTTTCTATTGTTTTGATGATGTCCAACTATGACTCATATCATGAATGGTTCTATTGTTTTGATGTGATTCCAACTATGACTCAACTATGACTCATTTCTAGTGTTTTGATGATGTCAGTCTTTAGAGTCAATTTGCTATTCATTATGCATTTGCTATGCATTTGATAAAGTCCATTTGCATACAATTTCAGGTCATCATATCGCCAATTCAACATATCAAGAATGGCTTGCAACGCTTAACCAATTGGCCGCACAGAAATCAAGATAGATCCAAAGGCGCCAAGATCACTCAAGATGCAAAGTGGAAAGGAAGTGCAACAAATCACTCAAGACTCAAGATGCAAGTGCAAAAGATCACTCAAGATACAAAGTGGAAGCTCAGATACAAAGTGGAAGCTCAGCAAGATAGAAGCTCAACAAGATAAGCTATATGTCAAAGGTGAAAGCTCGTTGAGCTAAGTCAAAAGAAATGGAGTGAAGATGTCAAGGTGAAAGCTAAGGAAGAAGAACTCTTGTCATGTGATAAACCATTGGATGGTGAATGACTGGAATGAAGTTGGCACGATGAAAGGAACGCGTCTAAGAAAGGAAGCAAGCTTCTACAAGGTCCGAGCATTCATCCAAGATGATCAAGGTTCAAACACTTGGTTTACATGTTCCAAATCCAAGGTCAATGCACAAAGAAGTATAGCCAAGAGAATCCAAAGCTAAAGACTGCGTTGATACGTTCAAGACTATCAAGGGAGATGCCACGGACATGAATGGGCTGCAAAAGAAGTCAAGCGGCGGAGTTAGATCGGCTAACGGACCAACCCGGGGTGAACCCGGTTCTGCCCAGCTGGCGGTCGACCGCCAACACAGGGGCGGTCGACCGCCCCAGCCAGGGACCGCCCAGCTGCAGTTCTGGCAGCTGGCGGTCGACCGCTAGCCAGTGGCGGTCGACCGAAAATCCCAAGGATCACCCAAATGAAAGTTTTACAGTAGCGGTCGACCGCCAGGAGCTGCAGGTCGACTGCCAGCCCCGAGCCAACCATGTTTGACCTCGAAATCAACCTCGTGGCCAGCCCCTTTCCATGGTTTTGTTTAATCAAACCTCACCTAACTTCCCATGATTTGTGGATCTGGTCTGGGGCTTGTTTATAGACCATTCAAAGTCTATAAAACTATTACAAGAGGGTTAGAAACCCTAGTTGATGGAGTTGATGAAGTGAATCAAGGGAGGCCATTTCGAGAGCACTGTAGCACCTCCGTGAATAGTGTTTCGAGCAGAACATCTTCATCCTTCCAAGAGATTCAAGCCTAGATCTGAAGGTATCTCAACTTCCAAGGAAGCAAGAAGTATTCAAGGCTCTCAAAGGTGATCAAAGCTGCATCCATAAACCGCTTCATCAACTCAAGAGGATCAAGAGAAGATCAAAGCTACATCCAATATCCTCTCCATCAACTCAAGGTGATTCAAGCTCATATCTCAATCCAGCATCCTCCAAGAAAAAGTAGAAGCAAGTAAGGCTAAGAGGGAAGATCAAAGGAGGCTTCAAAAGGGTGTTCAAAGCAAGAGGAGTTCGAGTTACTGTTCACGTGAACAGTACTCCGTGAAGAACATCTTCATCCAATCCAAGGTATTCAAGCTCATATCAAAGAAATCATCTTCCAAGATCTGTGAAGAAGGAAGCAAGGATCAAGGTAGCATCTATTCATTTCTTCATCCAATCAAAGAGATCAAAGAGAGAAGATCGAAAGAGGAGGATTGGAAGAACAGTTACTGTTCACATGAACAGTACTCCGTGAAGAACAATCATCCATTCAAGGGTGATTACAAGAAGATTAATTTGCAAGAAGAAGAGATCCCTGCTGCTGATCAACAAAGCATATTGATACAAGGGCCAATTCCTTCTTACTCAATCTCTTGTTTTAATTCCTTCACATCTGTTTTACTTTCAATATTGTTAAACATTGAAGTTGTGATTCGTCCCTACCAGGTGGTTAGTAGGAAGGCAATTGGAGGGTGTTCCAATTTGCGGTTGACGTCCCTACCAGGTGGTTAGCAGGAAGGCAATCGGGAGTTCTCCGATCTGCGGTTTAGCCGTCCCTGCCGGCTTTGTGTGTAGGAAGATAGAAAGAGGGTTTTCTCTATTCTGTGGTTTGGGGCGTGTCCCCAAGTCAAGCTGTGAGTCAGCAAGGAAGCCTCACTGGGTTTTGGTGAGGGGTGGACGTAGGTTGCGGGGTTGCAACTGAACCACCTTAAAAATCCCTGTGTTGTGGGTTGTTTATTTTGTGTGATTGCTCTATATCTTCTAACCCCATTCGCTGGTTCGTGTGCTTCCATACTTGGTTATCTTGCTCACATACATATGCACTTTGAGTGATCAACATAGCATACACACACACACACGGTTGTTGCAAGTTATTGCATGTTCATCTATGTGTTATGCTTTATAATTCACTTAAAGAAGTGTGGATGTTTCATAGCTTGTAATTCATGTCTTTTCATTTGAGCCACTCTACTTAATTCCGCTGTGCATTGTGTCTAAGTGATTCATTCACTTAATAAGAGTGGTTTAAGCTTCCGCTAGCTAAGAGTTTTTAAATAGGCCAAAGCTTTTGATAGGATCTATTCAACCCCCCCCCTTCTAGATCCGTTTACACCTCACGGGACCCAACAAGTGGTATCAGAGCTAAGCTTTGTCATTCCTAGATCCAACGATCTACAGGGAAAGATCCCGGTGTTTGTTACTTAAATGGATTCACATGCTACACTTGCTTCGATGGCTTCTCCACCCATTTATGATGGTTCAGATTTTTCTACATGGGTTGGAAGAATGTTCATTTATGTTAGCTCCATAGATCCACAATTGTGGACTCTTATATACAATGGTCCTCATGAGCTTCCATCAAATTCAATTGATTGGTTAGCCGAACATGAGACCAAACACAATGATAATCGTCTTGCATATAACTTAATTACAGCTGCAGTTGATCTAAGACTAACTCATCTTGTGTCTTCTTGCAGCACAGCCAAGCAAGTATTGGACAAGTTGGTGAAAATCCATGAAGGAAAAGAACAAGAACAAGAATGCTTCATGGCCGACCGTGCAGAAGAGTCAAGCAAACCATCCTCATCGAAGGTAAATTCTGATTCTGAGGAATTCACTTTTGAAGAACTTATGGAATCCTATGATGAGTTGTTTACACAATACAAAAAGGCAATGTCAGAAAATAAAAAGTTGAAAAAGGATCTCAAGAAAAATAACCAACATGAAAGCTTGATTTGTAAAAAGTGTTCTGCGTTTAAGAGCTCTCTTTTGATCTAGACACACATAAACAAAGCATTGCATGTCTAAGAGATGAAAATGAAAATCTTCATGATGAAATCACTAGGTTGGAAGAAATTGTAATAAAACTTCAAAACCAACCTAAGGCAATCTCTGATGATCTTGAATGGCAACAAAAACTGATTGATTCTCTAAAAGAAGAGAATAGAGAGTTGTTGGAAAAGAAAATTGAACATGAAGAAGTTGAAGAAGAATTGCATGAAAAACTGGCTGCACATGAAAAAGGCAAATTTGTTATTGAAGATCACTCTGAAACTTTGCATGCTTTAGAACAACAAAATCAAAATCTTAAAGCAGTAAATGCCATGCTCAATGAGCAATTGGCAGCATGCGAAGAGGGCCTTGTTGAATCTAAACAGCACATTTCCTCACTTGAAAATGAAATTCAAGGTTTGAATGATTTCCTGTCAATGTTTGCCCAAATCCAAGATTCTAGCTCACCGGAAGCCACCACTTCCTGTGGCCACCAACAAGGGCATATTGCTCGAAAGAAAAGCAAAACTCAGCATGCTCATCCAAACATGCACCATAACATGTCCAATGCTAAATACCATGCCTTCCACAAAATGAATGTCAATTGTTATTATTGTGGTAAACATGGTCACACTGTGCATAATTGTTTTATCTTGAGAAATGATGAGCTTAGAGCAGGAGATCAAGTGAAAGAGCAAGGAAAGAAACATGTCAACATTGGCAGAGGGCTTGCTCAACAGAATTCTGTACAAAACCACATGGAGAATCAGAAGTGTCGACATTCCTATCCAAACAGGTCGACACTCCCCATGGCCTTCAAAAGAAATGCTTCTCTTTGCTGCTCTCATTGTGATAAGTCTGGCCATACTGTTCAAGAGTGCTGGCACTTGAAGGGAAAGCATCACCCTCATACCATGAAGGGTAAGAATCATGCTCGCCCACAAAAGTATAGTCCACATGCACATGCACATGAACATAAAAAGGATAATCAATCTTTTGTGCGTTGTTTCTACTGTGGTAAAAATGGGCATGAGATGTATGGTTGCCATACAATGAGGGAAGATGATTTGATTGCCTTGAAAAAGATGAGTCAAGATGCTAAACCTGTTGCTAACCCACAAGGACCCAAGCAAGCTTGGGTACCTAAAAATTCCAAATAAGAATTTTGGGTGCAGGATGCCTTGGAGCTGAACAAATGAATGGTCAGGTAAATAAAAGCTCAAGGCACAGGTATGTACATAAACCTTTTAATTTCAATCATCTTGCATGTTTAGTCCTAACATGTAGATAGTGCATCATAAGTCTGCCAAATGTCATTAAATTCTGCAAATTGAATTGCTCTTTGAAATGCAAAACCCCCATGGTGTGAGATGAACTTTTGAGCTAGATAATTTGCTCACACCATACTTGATTTCAGCTATTTAACTCATGAAAAACTTGTTATGCTGATGAAGTTGATGTGATGATGAGTTGTTTGCTACCTGATATCAGCCACTTACAATTCTTGGACTTTGGTTTTGATGATGCGTACCATGGCTGCATTTTCAACTCATTATTCATGTTAGCATTGCTCAAAGGGGGAGTCTATTGGCATCATCATCATCATATTGCATTCAGTTCAAAATCAATTGTGAATGATTTATGTTTGCATCATCTTGTAATCACACATATCTTAATACACAATCATTTTGCAGCGTCTTCATTGCGTTGTGCATTCATATAACTCTTAGGATGCATAGTTCATTGCCAACCCTTGCATGTATTCAGGGGGAGTCAACATCAACCTAGCTTGAATCACTTTACATCATATCATTCGTGCATGACCATGGTATATCAAATGTTGATGTATGGAAGGGCAGGTTATGCTTGCCTTGAAGCACTCAATATGCGTGAGGTTTCACCTCCGCCAAGTATCATGCGTCACTGTCGCATATAGGCCATATAGCTAGGGGGAGTTGTCTTCTTGAGGCATTCGTGCATATGGTTCATATTCATTATGTTGCATTTCATAAGTGTAAAATCATGCATTATGTTGGTTCATGCATTTCATGTTTGATCAGGTCAACCCCCACATGGTTCAAGTAAACCTCTCCTTGATATTTGTCATTCTATTTGACTGCCTACACAACCCCTTGAGTGCATTCATTGCATATCCTTAGGGGGAGTTTGGTTGATTCTCTTAACCTTTTGCAATCTGCATTTCTTGGCTTACAGTCTGGATATGAGATCATGGGACTGACGAACATATGGTGTAAGAGCCTTCTATTATATGCACTGATGATTGTCCATCAAATAACAATGGTTCATATTTAATGATTTCTTTGAAATTCCGATAAATATGTTTTTGAAATCATCTATGTCACGTAGTCTTTAATAGACTTTAACTAGAGGCTGCATGTTGTGATTTGAATGATCTTTCTGAAATCTGAAAATTCAAATGTCATAGTCAAGTTGGTTGAGTTGCTACAATCTCGTATTGTTTTTAAACAACTTGACATAGTGGAATTCATAAAGGCAAAATTTTAGACAAAGCAATGACATTAGGTCACCGAGAAACATGTCTTCTCATCAAGGAAATGAGGATAGATATGTCATGAAGTACCTTTGTTATCTTTGTTATCTATAGCTTAGACTCAAGGTAGAGCAATGGCTAAATTGTTGAGAAATATATCTCCTCATTAAAGATATGAGATCAGATATGTCATGAGGTGATTTCAGCTATCTCTGTTCACTATGAAGCATAACAGTCAGTTTTACCGAATACCTAGGAATACGGGCGTCTAAACAACGTGTATTCTTACGGCTAGGAGGTATGACTTAGACTCGATTGCTCGTAAAATATGAGTCTAATGATATGACTTTCATTGCAGAAGATTATGAAAAATATGTTGAATCAAAGCATTCTGTATATTTGTCATGGTTGTTTAACCTCAATACAAGTTGTGCTTTTCCCTATGACGATTATGAATATGGCTGTGTAAGATAATGGAGAATTACCATTGCTAGAGCATGCACTTTTGGTTCACTTCTATTAAACCATGGATATAGCTGGTTTTCAAATTCTCTTGTTAATTCAGAATTCATTAGCTTTGAACCATACATATTTATCACGGCATGTTTCTAGTTGCTTATAATGATTTGCTCTATACTCCTCTTTCTCTCAGCTTCCTACATAATTTGTTCATTCATTTAGATAGGAGGAGAAAGGTTGCATTCATTTCTATAGGGGGAGAAGGCTTGATGGCTTGGTAGTCATTCATTCTGATAGGGGGAGAATGTTTCTTGTATGTGTTTGCATATGTGATTTGGTGAGCATCATATAGGGGGAGAAGATCATGCCATCTTGTGAGCATTTCATTGTCAAAGGGGTAGCATGTTTTCATGATTCATGTCATAGCATAACATGTTCATCTGTCATTTCATAGCATGTGTAAAGCATGTTTTCATGATTCATTGCAAAGTATGTGTTGAAACTTCAAAATTCATTGCCATTGCATAGCATGGTTTCCTTCATTTTAGAGCATATCACACATTGCGCTCTTTGCATTCACATGCTCTACTTCATCTATTCATATCTGTGTTCACTCATGCATACATAATTGGGAAAAATCACTTTGTGCTCATGCATACATGTGGCTTGCATCTTGCCTTCCCATGCATTGCATAGAAAAACCGTGAAAACCATAAAAAAGCTAAAATATTGAAAACCCCTAAAAATTGAAAAATCTGAAATCAAAATTGCTTTCTGGCTGTCTTATCTATCTATTCCATGTTGGACCATGTTGGCATACTTCATATCCTTCATTAGTCTCACAAATGCTAAAAGGGAAAAGATTGGATTCCTTCTTGCTGATCCCTTCTTGCTGATGGCAAAGGGGGAGAAGATTTGATGGAGTTTTGGTATTCTTTACCATTTCAAAGATTTTGGTATTCTTTACCATTTCAAAGATTTTGGTATTCTTTGTAGAGTCGATTTGGTTGAGCCATATGCATGTCATAGTCTTCTTGAATGTTCTTGAATCTTTTTATGACTCATAGTTGCCATCATCAAAAAGGGGGAGAATGTTGGGAGAATGTTGTGCTCACGTTGGGCATGTGTGGAACGTGAGTGTTTCTATTGTTTTGATGATGTCCAACTATGACTCATATCATGAATGGTTCTATTGTTTTGATGTGATTCCAACTATGACTCAACTATGACTCATTTCTAGTGTTTTGATGATGTCAGTCTTTAGAGTCAATTTGCTATTCATTATGCATTTGCTATGCATTTGATAAAGTCCATTTGCATACAATTTCAGGTCATCATATCGCCAATTCAACATATCAAGAATGGCTTGCAACGCTTAACCAATTGGCCGCACAGAAATCAAGATAGATCCAAAGGTGCCAAGATCACTCAAGATGCAAAGTGGAAAGGAAGTGCAACAAATCACTCAAGACTCAAGATGCAAGTGCAAAAGATCACTCAAGATACAAAGTGGAAGCTCAGATACAAAGTGGAAGCTCAGTAAGATAGAAGCTCAACAAGATAAGCTATATGTCAAAGGTGAAAGCTCGTTGAGCTAAGTCAAAAGAAATGGAGTGAAGATGTCAAGGTGAAAGCTAAGGAAGAAGAACTCTTGTCATGTGATAAACCATTGGATGGTGAATGACTGGAATGAAGTTGGCACGATGAAAGGAACGCGTCTAAGAAAGGAAGCAAGCTTCTACAAGGTCCAAGCATTCATCCAAGATGATCAAGGTTCAAACACTTGGTTTACATGTTCCAAATCCAAGGTCAATGCACAAAGAAGTATAGCCAAGAGAATCCAAAGCTAAAGACTGCGTTGATACATTCAAGACTATCAAGGGAGATGCCACAGACATGAATGGGCTGCAAAAGAAGTCAAGCGGCGGAGTTAGATCGGCTAACGGACCAACCCGGGGTGAACCCGGTTCTGCCCAGCTGGCGGTCGACCGCCAGCATAGGGGCGGTCGACCGCCCCAGCCAGGGACCGCCCAGCTGCAGTTCTGGCAGCTGGCGGTCGACCGCTAGCCAGTGGCGATCGACCGAAAATCCCAGGGATCACCCAAATGAAAGTTTTACAGTAGCGGTCGACCGCCAGCCCCGAGCCAACCATGTTTGACCTCGAAATCAACCTCGTGGCCAGCCCCTTTCCATGGTTTTGTTTAATCAAACCTCACCTAACTTCCCATGATTTGTGGATCTGGTCTGGGGCTTGTTTATAGACCATTCAAAGTCTATAAAACCATTACAAGAGGGTTAGAAACCCTAGTTGATGGAGTTCATGAAGTGAATCAAGGGAGGCCATTTCGAGAGCACTATAGCACCTCTGTGAACAGTGTTTCGAGCAGAACATCTTCATCCTTCCAAGAGATTCAAGCCTAGATCTGAAGGTATCTCAACTTCCAAGGAAGCAAGAAGTATTCAAGGCTCTCAAAGGTGATCAAAGCTGCATCCATAAACCGCTTCATCAACTCAAGAGGATCAAGAGAAGATCAAAGCTACATCCAATATCCTCTCCATCAACTCAAGGTGATTCAAGCTCATATCTCAATCCAGCATCCTCCAAGAAAGAGTAGAAGCAAGTAAGGCTAAGAGGGAAGATCAAAGGAGGCTTCAAAAGGGTGTTCAAAGCAAGAGGAGCTCGAGTTACTGTTCACGTGAACAGTACTCCGTGAAGAACATCTTCATCCAATCCAAGGTATTCAAGCTCATATCAAAGAAATCATCTTCCAAGATCTGTGAAGAAGGAAGCAAGGATCAAGGTAGCATCTATTCATTTCTTCATCCAATCAAAGAGATCAAAGAGAGAAGATCAAAAGAGGAGGATTGGAAGAACAGTTACTGTTCACATGAACAGTACTCCGTGAAGAACAATCATCCATTCAAGGATGATTACAAGAAGATTGATTTGCAAGAAGAAGAGATCCCTGCTGCTGATCAACAAAGCATATTGATACAAGGGCCAATTCCTTCTTACTCAATCTCTTGTTTTAATTCCTTCACATCTGTTTTACTTTCAATATTGTTAAACATTGAAGTTGTGATTCGTCCCTACCAGGTGGTTAGTAGGAAGGCAATTGGAGGGTGTTCCAATTTGCGGTTGACGTCCCTACCAGGTGGTTAGTAGGAAGGCAATCGGGAGTTCTCCGATCTGCGGTTTGGCCGTCCCTACCGGCTTTGTGTGTAGGAAGATAGAAAGAGGGTTTTCTCTATTCTGTGGTTTGGGGCGTGTCCCCTGGTCAAGCTGTGAGTCAGCAAGGAAGCCTCACTGGGTTTTGGTGAGGGGTGGACGTAGGTTGTGGGGTTGCAACTGAACCACCTTAAAAATCCCTGTGTTGTGGGTTGTTTATTTTGTGTGATTGATCTATATCTTCTAACCCCATTCGCAGGTTCGTGTGCTTCCATACTTGGTTATCTTGCTCACATACATATGCACTTTGACTGATCAACATAGCATACACACACACACATGGTTGTTGCAAGTTATTGCATGTTCATCTATGTGTTATGCTTTATAATTCACTTAAAGAAGTGTGGATGTTTCATAGCTTGTAATTCAGGTCTTTTCATTTGAGCCACTCTACTTAATTCCGCTGTGCATTGTGTCTAAGTGATTCATTCACTTAATAAGAGTGGTTTAAGCTTCCGCTAGCTAAGAGTTTTTAAATAGGCCAAAGCTTTTGATAGGATCTATTCAACCCCCCCCTTCTAGATCCGTTTACACCTCACGGGACCCAACAATTCCTGATCTTTTGGTCTCTAGACTTCGAATAAATTATCACCTCGTGACTGGCACGCCTATACATAAAGTAAAATAAATAAACTAAAATAATTTAAATAAATAATCAAAGGGGAAAATGTGCCTCATAAGTCTGGGGTTTCCGACGGAATACTTTCAAAAATGAGAGGGGCACCCAATTTTATATATTTTTGAAAGATAAGTTTTCGACGAAAACATTTATCTGTCAGAAATTCTGTTGCCATTACAAATGGAATTTCTGATGTAAATATTTTCCCGTCAGGAATTAATTTTCAAAAATAAGTGCGCCCAATAATCAGAAAACTACCACCTACTTTTCAATATGTCGACGAAATTTCCAACGGATATTATTTATGTCAAAAATTTACGACGTCTTTCTGATAGAATATTTTTATGTCGGAACACCTCCTTAAACCACACCACCCCAAGCCCTCGTGCTCTCACCTGAGACCCTATCCCCCACCCCCGACGCTGCTGCCCCCTCTCCTACGGCGACGGCGTTGTTGCTCCCTCTCTCACGATATGCCTCTCTCTCCCTCTCCCATTGGCCCCTCTCCCCCGTCGTCCTCTTTCTTCTTCCTCTCCCCTATCGCCGGCCACCTCACACACGCACAGGGAGGGGCTCGGCCCCCTCCCTGCTCCCCTCCCTCGCAGACTCCCGCCCTCCCCTCCCTTACATACTCACACATGCACAGGGAGGGGCTCGGGCCCCTCTCTACTCCCCTCCCTATCTCGGTCTCACTGTCACACCCCGAACCGAATGCAGCGGAACGTATTGCTCGGAACGTGGCAGCGATACAGCCGTGTCAATATGAGAAAAAATTAAAGATACAAGAATACTGTCATTGAAAAAAAGAAGTTTTTATTGATATAAACTTGTCATTACAACTTATTGACTCAATTACAACTTTAAGAAAGAAAAATGACAGACGCACTAACTGAACTTAGACATTTAAACTAGATAAAAGATACTTCATTAATCTTAGACTCAAGAAAAATAAAAGACACGGGTCATCAAGTTTCCAGAGCTCTCTTGCACACCTTCCCTTCCCATTTGAGTCACGGCCTCGCTAGCCACCTGATTACATGAAAAACATTGAAATAGGTTGGATGAGCGAAAAGCTCAGTAGGAATTACATCTCAAGTACAATCTTGCTTTAAGTAAATTACATGTTTACATGAGAATGCAAGACTAGATGAATGGTAATATATCATTTGAAATAAGATATGGAAAATAAACTAGCAAGAAGGAATAAGCAAGGCTTCAAGGAATTATCAAGCATGTAATTATGGTATATCGTCACGAGATATTGGCTATTTAAAGTTCTAGCAAGTACCACGTCGAGTCAAGTACGTCAAGTAATATCATGTATTTTCACGTC
Source organism: Amorphophallus konjac (assembly GCA_022559845.1). Classification (NCBI taxonomy): domain Eukaryota; kingdom Viridiplantae; phylum Streptophyta; class Magnoliopsida; order Alismatales; family Araceae; genus Amorphophallus; species Amorphophallus konjac. Next base: position 156,094,616 of record CM040117.1, read on the forward strand.
ACGAGAAAGAGGAAGAGAGTGGAATGCCATAGAAAAATCTAGAAAGTCCTGCACTTCGGTGTAATGTCACACCGTGATCAATATAGCTCCCATGGGCATAAGTACTTTCGGGTGCTCCTCCAAAGACCAGATCGGGCCCTATTAACGCCAGCATTGAGTCATGTAAATATTTTGGCATCCACTATAGTTTATAGCCAACAGAATTCCAAAGGATTAAGCCATTGTAGGAACTTTAAGGTAGATTCATAGAATAATGATTTTAAGGATAGAACTTTAGTAAAGAGGACATAGCGATAAATCACGTATGAAAACCAAGACAAGCATGAAACTTGGTAATTGGCATCCACTCAGACCGCCATCAATTACTGAAATAGCGCCCATTGTATGGTCGCTAATTCTATGAATAGTAACATGCACGAAGGAAATGGCGCCCGATTACACAGTCGCTCATTTAATTGGCGTCCACTGTCTGGTCGCACATTCCAGACACAGACAGAACTCTCACATAACACTATAAACAGTGCTCTATGATGGCTAGGGCATCATGTTTTGATGCGGGATGGGACGCGAACCTGGGACTCTAGCTCGTCGACGTCCCTAATCGAGGGAAACGTGCAGATCTGCGTAGTTGAGAAACCGGCAATGAGTCGAGGGTATCGACTTTTTTGCGTGCTCGGATCGAGTCACGGGACTGGTTACACTCACTCACTCTCGCAGCGGTGACTGAATTGAATCAAGCTAGTTAACCTATCACTTGCAGCAGCATACAAATATATACGAGGAAAGCAAAATGCCAAGAGGGGAGCGGAAATGATACCTCCATGCTACCGGGCGTGGGGAAGATGACCCTGGCCAAGAACGGTGACTCCCGGTACAGTAAATGTTAATAATTACATAAGTGAATTTTAAGGCCCACTCCACGCAGAGAGGTAATAGGCCACAACAGCGGTCCGGGAGTGCCGATTCTGGGTTGACGGGCAGCACGTTGGAGGGGTTCCGAGCAGTTAAAGACAGCATGTCCGGATCTGCGATTTGCAGGCCGACAGGATAGCGTACGAGGGCCTCCAAAGGGACGTCGTCCTCCTGGGAACTTCTGAAGGCGGCGCTTGGCTGGGACAATGGCGGGACGTCCCTGGTTGACTCCCAGAAGTGGCGATCGCTGAATCAGAGTTTTGATATATTATTGGGAATTATTTCCCAACACCTTTTTTTGGCCTAGCTCGGAGCAAGAATGCGCGCCTCCACACAAAAAAAATTGCACCCAGATCCGGAGGCTGATCGAGGCGAGACCGACGTTGTTGGAAATAGGACTCACAGAACTACAAACAAATTAATTTCACGTCCATCCAACAAGCAGATTGGAAATGAAAATGACTATGGCACTGTAAGTTTTCTGATTACAAATCCAGATCAGGCAGGACAGAAAGGGAACTGCCGGAAGGCGAATTTTGACCCAAAAGAGAACGAGAGATCTGGACTCTGTGAATTTTATGGGTAAAAAGGGGGTTATGTAGGGATCACTCAGGAATTTTTGGGAATTTTTTGAAGATGACTAATAAGACGATAAAAATATAAGAATAGACTTCTATCCTGCAGATCTGCTGACTGGCAGACTATCAGGGGTGGAACTAAAATATCGAGAAAAATATCAAACGAGATCTAAATGGGGTAAAATCTATATTGCTAGAAAGCTAACTCAAAGAGGAACAACGTCTCAAAATCTCAGCTTGATCAGAGCTGGGAGCTGGGAGAACCGACCTTTTCTTTAGCTTGCTATTCTGGAACTCGGAGTTCAGGACAGCAGGGTGGAGGGTGGCTTGTGGCGGCTCATTGGCGACACAAACGGCGGCGGCGGCGGAGATGGTTGAGCTTCACACCCAGGGGAAGAGATAAACTTTGGAATCCTGTAAGTTTTTGTAGGGAATCCACCCTAGAAACCACAGCAATCCTACTGCAAGAGGGAGAGGGAGAGGGGGGCGCCCTTGGTCTCTTTGAATTTCCAAACTTTTCTTCTCATTAATTCTATGAAAATAGCTAATTACATGGGTTATATAGAAATGGAAAAAAGATAAACTACCCTCAGATCTAGGGTTAGGGAGGGGTAAATTAGGGATAGGATAATTAATCTCCCATGTGGTAAAATGACCAAATTAAATAAAATACAACATGAATAAACTATATTAAAGGAAGGAGCATCTTGGACTTTGCTTGGTCCAGGTTTGAATTTTCTTCCACCTTGTCCCCCCCTTGGTCCAAGTCTAATCTTGGACTTTGAACTAGCCCCACATGGGCCCTAAATCTTAGGTGGACCAATGGGAAAGAGGGTGGGGGCCCTGATGGACCTACTGACATTTTACATAGAAACCCAAAGGTATTTTTGCAAAGAAACCCAAAGATTTCTAATAACTAACCCTTTGGCTTATAATGCCTTACAATTGCAAATCTAATTAGCCAAGGATATAAATGTAAATAAAAGGATACAAATGTAAAAATAAAATGTTAGTGCCCAGTGTTGATTGCCATCAATTCTCCCCGAGTGGGAAGAACTCGACCCCATCGAGTAAGGGGTGCAGCTGCTCGTGTGGCTCCTGCGGATCTGTCACCGACTAGGTAACGCGGAGTATGCTCCACTCCAAGTAATCGTCACCTGATCATCCCGTATATATTCGATATGCACATGTTGCTGTGGGAATGAGGCTAGTGGTGGACACTCCGGGGTGGGGTCACTCTCAAAGGAAGAAGACGGCTCAATGACTCACTAGGAATTACCGTTGGGTCCCTGTATGTGACTGGATCCGAGATATTGAGTAGAGCCGATCCCAAATTCTGGCAAGTCTACAACGTACGCAGTAGACCCGACTTGCCTCACACTCGAAAGGGACTGACACCGCGAGCTTACAATAGACTGACTATGCAACTCCTAATATGCTCGACACATGTGAACTCTAAGCAAATAAAGAAAAACACATACTCACACAAGACCTTAAACAAACCTACTATTAGACCGACCCATACATATGCAATGGTGGACCAAGACATCTAAATGTGTGCCATGCATACACAAGATGTAACCAAAGGGCGGTAGAATCATGGACTCCTAGATATCCCAAAGTGCACCACTCATGCACTGACGGCCTTTTGGAATTGGGAGGCTTGGATGGGCTAGGCGTGGAAGGTTTGGGTGGGCTAGGAGAGTCGAATTCTCCTACTTCCTTACCCCAATGAACGGGCTCCTTGCAGAGTGTAGGTGGACTGGCCCGTGGGGTAGGGGTGTGATAGTGGACTCCCTCGAAGAAGTGGAGTAGATGTCGTGGGTCAAGGGGTTCACTAGGGAAGGGGTCGAAGGGATCAAAGAAAGTATGACCCCTTGAACTGGGTTCCCACATGTCACGGTCCCATGTTTGAAATTCTTGAAGGTGTAGGTGGTCACCTTCATGCACTAGGGTATAGGGGACGGTGGTCTCATATAGAAGGTATGGTTCCTCCCTCGGGATAAAGGGAATGAAGTTTGGCTTAGCCGGCATGGGGAGGAATAAGAGAATCTCCGTGGTGACATGACCCACGGTGCACACGGAGATAATGGACCCTAAGGCTGGATGTGTGAAGCTAAGATGATTGGGTTGGTCGAAGCCTTGGGCCAACATACACGTCAACGTCAATTGCTAGTCTAATCCCTTAATGAGGTCTTCCGATGTGTCAACATGGTAAGAAGACCGAAAAGTGGTATGGAATGAGTTGGCGGGTACTAGTTGTAGTGCGGGGTCCATGGATGGGTAGAAAAAGGCTTTAGGGATCAAGTCTTACTTGAGCCAGCTAAGAAGTGGCTCTACAATGACAATCTCACTCTTAGTAAGTAGGTATGGCTCCTACCAAAGTTCGAAGGGTGAAGGTTCGACCACGACATCTCCCTCGGTTAGGGAAGGGACTTCCTCCATGATGGGGAGAGGACTTGGGGACTCCGTAGACAGCACCGGGTTCAGGCTACTGGCTACTACCTCCTTAGGCTCGGGCAGGAGTCGTGCCCACATCCCATCTATCCTATCCATCCGGTCCATAAACATTTGCAAGAGATCGTCTAAGGTGTGGTTAGGACTAGGGGCATCTTGGTGGGTTTGCTTATATTCAATTGGCCTAGTCTTGGGTCTAGGCTCGTCTACATGCGGGGCTCGCAGCCTCCGACTATGACCCACTTGGTTGGAGGTGACTGGGTGGGGTTGGGTGGAGGTGACTGGGCCGGGTAGGTAGACCCTTCTAAGCTCACCATTCATCTCACGCCATGATTCTATAGGCCATTGCCTCCTAACTTCCCTCATGCGTTCAATGCCCTCCCATTTTTCGGTGGCTTCATGAAAAAGCCGCTTTATGGCAAAATCAACTTCCATGGCTTTAGACATAATGTAACACTCAAAGTATTTATCCATAGCGGCTTCCCATTCTAGGTAGTCACTCGGGACTTTGGAGCCATAGAAGTCCAGGGCTTCGGGCCTACGGAGGTGGTAGGGTTGGGTTAGCCATCCTTGGGTGTGTCGCCACCATTCATATGACGTGGGTTTTTGGGGATCAATGGGACACGGGGAGCTATAGGATGGCCATGCTGACACTTGGTGCAAGACAAACCGACTAGACACGACCTTAAAATGACAATGCAAAGTTGGAATGCAGACTCGACTACAAACCTAGACTCAACTAGTATCCGGGACGTGGCGGAGGTATGATCCAAAGACCGAACTCACACGAGTGTGCTACCTTCCCGATAGGTGTAACCTATCATTCCGGGAACACCTTTTGATATACCGGGTAAAGGAATGCAAATGCGAACTTTGGACCGACTAACCGACTACCCTAGACTCGACTTAGCTCTGATACCAATTTGTTGTGGGACGGGACGCGAACTTGGGACTCTACCTCGCGGATGTCCCTAAGCGAGGGAAACGTATGGATCTGCGCGGTTGAGAAACTGACAATGAGTCGAGGGTATCGGCTTTTCTGCATGCTCGGATCGAGTCACGGGACGAATTTCACTCACTCACTCTCGCAGCGATGACTGAATTGAATCGAGCTAGTTAACCTATCACTTGCAGCGGCATACAAATATATACGAGGAAAGCAAAATGCCGAGAGGGGAGTGGAAATGATACCTCCACGCTACCGGGTGTGAGGAAGATGACCACGGCCAAGAACGGTGACTCCCAGTATAGTAAATGTTAATAATTACATAAGTGAATTTTAAGGTCCACTCCACACAGGGAGGTAACAGGCCACAACAGCGGTCCGGGAGTGTCGATTCTGGGTTGACGGGTAGCACATTGGAGGTGTTCCGATTGGTCGAAGACAGCAAGTCTGGATCTGCGATTTGCAGGCCGACAGGATAGCGTACGAGGGCCTCCAAAGGGACGTCATCTTCCTGTGATCTTATGAAGGCAGCACTTGGCTGGGACGATGGCAGGATGTCCCTGGTTGACTCCCAAAAGTGGCGGTCGCTGAATCAGAGCTTTGATATATTATTGGGAATTATTTCCCAACACCTTCTTTCTGGCCTGGCTCGGAGCAAGAATGCGCGCCTCAACGAAAAGAATTTTTGCGCCCAGATCTAGAGGCGGATCGAGGCGAGACCGGCGCCGTTGGAAAGAGGACTCACAAAACTACAACATAAATTAATTTCACATCCATCCACTAAACGGATTGGAAATGAAAATGAATGTGAATTTTATGGGTGGAAAGGGGGTATGTGAGAATCACTCAGCAATTTTTGGGTATTTTTTGGAGATGACTAAGAAGCTGAGAACAATATAAGAACATACTTCTATCCTGCAGATCTGCTGACTAGCAGACTGTGAGGGGTGGAACTAAAATACCAGGAAAAATATCAAACGGGATCTGAATGGGGCAAAATCTATATTGCTGGAAAGCTAACTCAAAGAGCAACAACGTCTCAAAATCTCAGCTCGATCAGAGCTGGGAGATGGGAGAACCAACCTTTTCTTTAGATTGTTGTTCTGGAACTCAGAGTTCAGGACAACAGGGTGGAGGGTGGCTTGTGGCGGCTCGTTGGCGGCACGAACGGCGGCGGCGGCAGAGATGGCTGAGCTTCACACCCAGGGGAAGAGATAAAACTTGGAATCCACCAAGTTTTTGTAGGGAATCCACCCTAGATACCATAGCAATCCTGCTGCAATAGGGAGAGGGGGGGGGGCGCCCTTGTGCTCTTGGAATTTCTAAACTTTTCTTCTCATTAATCCAATGAAAATAGCTAATTATATGGCTTATATAGAAATGGAAAAAAGACATAAACTACCCTCAGATCTAGGGTTAGGGAGGGGTAAACTAGGGATAGGATAATTAATCCCCCATTTGGTAAAATGACAAAATTAAATAAAATACAACATGAATAAACTATATTAAAGGGTGGAGCATCTTGGACTTTGCTTGGTCCAAGTTTAAATTTTCTTCCACCTTGTCCCCCCCTTGGTCCAAATCCAATCTTGGACTTTGAACTAGCCCCACATGGGCCCTAGATCCTAGGTGGACCAATGGGAAAGAGGGTGGGGGCCCTGGTGGACGTACTGACATTTTACATAGAAACCCAAAGGCATTTTTGCAAAGAAACCTAAAGATTTCTAATGACTAACCATTTGGCTTATAATGCCTTACAATTATAAACCCAATTATCCAAGGATATAAATGTAAATAAAAGGACACAAATGCAAAAATAAAATATTAGTACTCGATGTTGATTCCCATCATGTTTCTTCAGAGTGACATGACTAAAAGGGGTTCCAAGATTTTTAGGGTACAACCAACTCAGCTGTCTTGAGGGAATCCAAGGCTAGCGGAGTCTTACGAAGGTCTCAATAAAGAAAGTACTAGTCCAAAGGAAGGAATATCCCGCGGAGGGTCCAATCATCACCACGAGTTGAGGTGTAAGCGTGAAACATCGTGAAATAGGGAGTCTATCTTTGGATGTGAGATAAAAGTGCCAAAAGGCCCGCGATATGGGTCAAAAACTCGATAAAGCATGTGAGAGCAAGAAATCTACATCAAGACACACATGCACTATATCAGGAATTAGCGTCTACTGTCAAGTCGCCAAATCATTATTTGCCAAAAATTCAGAATAAATATTACAGGAATTAGCGTCTTCTTAAAGAGGCTCTTAATCATTTATGAACAATTTCAATTTAATAATGTAGTAAATGGGCGACCTTCCGGAAAGGCGCCATATCTTTAATTGACGTCCCGGTGTTGGTCGTCCATTCATTATTTTCATATTTTCCATATCTTTATCTTTATATTCACAAGATTGGGCATCCTTTCAAACAGGCGCCATATCATAATATAGCGTCCAAGTGATGGACATTAATTCATATGTTTTGAGATATTTTGAATTTTAACAAATTTACAAGAATATGCGACTTTGTACAGAGGTGTCATATCAAGAATAAACGTCTGCCCAAACAGACGCTATATCTTTTCTATATACGTAACTAAAAGCATAAGTCAGGTACGTGGCTAGACACAAAGTATTGTAGATTTCAATGGAAATAGTATGAACAGTAGCATATTGCTGTGTACACAGAATTTTTGGGAACTAAAGGCATGAACATGTAGGGGAAAATATGGAGATCCTAAGAACGTGCTCATAATAATTTTTACACTTCAGATTCCATAGTTATTCAATTTTAAACATGGGTTAATTATTAAATCATATTACAAGAAATAGGGATAGTCTAATAGTCGCAGATTAATGGGCGGCCAGCAGACAATCGCTATTTCACGAATTTGCGCCCACTTGCTCGGTCGTTCATTAATTGGCGACCAAAGGCATGTCGCTTATTTAACAATTAGCGGCCACTGTGGTGGTCGTTGTTTTCTTACGTGACAGAAACCTTAATCTACTGAAAAACTCAAGATCAGATTCATGCAGAATAGATACAGAGATGATAATAGGATGTTTTATGCGTGCAACATTAGTTTTCTATCGTATTGGGGCTTCGTTTCTTGAGAAAACCTACCTATTTGGCTAGACAAACAGAGAAGATAGGAAGAGGAATAACAAGAGCAACTGCAGCAGCAGTAGACACAACGACAGCAACTGCAGCAAGATTCGACGAAGAAGCACAGCCTTTCTCCTTCACGGAAGATAGCAAGAGGATGAAGACGATGCAATAGCAACAACAAACATAGAAGAAGGAGGAAGAAGCATATGCTTCTTCACGTCGCAATAGCTGCAGGAGGGAGACGAGGACACACTAGCAGTAGCAGAGAACACGAAGACGACGTTGACGCGGTAGGGAAGCAGAACGAGCAGCAGCAATTGCTTTCTCATTCGTGAGGGGGTCTTATATATAGAGTTGGGGTTTAAGCTTCCTAATGGGAATTAACCTTCCCACGTAAGAATCTTAATAGGTTCAAACCTTCCTATGTTAATCCCTCTATTGCCATATCCACAGTCACTTTCTCTATTTGAGCTTAAACCCTAATCACCTCAGTAGGGATCGAAACGTGGTTAAGCTTCGTGTAACCAAAAAGCCCCATACGTGTATATATTTGTGTACATAACCTATCGTAAGGCCCACTTAACTAAGCCCATTCATAAAATGTACGGTTGGGCCATACTCTTATGTGGTTTTGGGTTATTTGACTAAGTCTTTTAAATGGCTTTTTGCTATTGGGTTGGGCTTTTATTTGAGGTTTTTAGTCTATTAAGTAGTTGGGCTTATACTTCCGGTGAAAATTTGACTTTACTATTATTATTGTTATTAAGGCCTAAGCCTATTAAAGCCTCTTTTGGGAATTTTGGCTTGTAGGAAGGGTTTTGGTATAAACAGAAATCCTTACACATATATATCTACATATATACCCTTAGGCCCAAACCGTGATGCCCATTTGGCTATTGGTGTTCTAGTTAGGTTTATGTATTGTACGTGGTTTGGTGAGTTAGTCATAATGTATATTAGGTTCTGTGAGGGTTCGATCAAGGTAGAACTTTCTATAGAGATTTTATTTCTTATAACTTTATTTATTTATTTACCTTATTAATTTTACTATTGTCTTGGATATCAGAGGTAGGTTTATATCCTATGAAAGTCTTTATATTTATATTTTTAAAGGAACGTATATTAGCTTACCGTATTTTCATGAGATTCCTTCTAAAGATGAATACCCGAGCTGTATTTCTATTTATAATCTTACATATTCTTAATGCTTTATTTAGTTTGAGTCACAAGTAGATAAAAAGAGTATAGTCACTTTTCATTACTCAATTGTCCTTTAATTATTTATTTATATCTCTTTTTCATAATTGATTCACTAACAGATAATTTAAATTTCTTCTTGACTTAGAATTGTAATGGGATACTTTAATATCTAAAAATCTAGATAATTATTTCTATTTTATCTTTTAAAATTTGTCGGGCGTTACACTCACACACGCACACGCCCTCACACATGCACACACGACACACCTTACACACTCACACTATAGGGAGGGGCTTGGCCCCTCCCTGTCTCCCACACACATGCATAGATAGAGAGGCGCTCCCCCCCCCCCCCCCCCGCCGCCTCACTCTCTCTCTCTCTCACACACACACATATAATTTTTTTAATTTTATTTTGTTCTGTGTAGGGCAATCAGTGTCGAGGACGACAATGGGAGATTTGATCGAAAAATTTTATGCCAATAAATAGTAAGCAAAATTTTTAATTTTAATTTATATATTATATGTTTTTATTTTATTATATTTAAATTTATTGTTATATATTATTATGTAATATTTTTTAATTTTTTTAATTTAATGATGTGCGTGTGTGAGAGAGAGAGAGAGGGAAAGAAGAGGGACGTGAATGTGTCAAAGTAAATGTGCATGTGAATGCGAATGTGAATGTGGACATGGATTTTTATTGCAGGCGAGGATGCCAATGTGAATGTGGATGTCAACGTGGATGTCAATGTGATTGTGGATGTCGATGTCATTGTGGATAAGGCCCTTTTTTTCTTTTTTACCCGTTCAAGACTTTTATTATGATATATGTTATTATTATCTTTGGATAGTAATGATATATACCAACCACAAAGTCTTGAATTATCCTGTTGGACAGTCTATGGATATTTGATCATTCGATGTTATTTATTATATATGCTTCATGGTTATCTTAAAATTTTCGTAACATCTTCCCTCTCTTCTCCAATATACCTGCTAATTTTGACTGCTCTTTTGGTCACTTACATTTCATGTGAGTGAACTTTTGAGAAGAGTTACAATTAGTAAATTATGGTGGTTTATTAGAGAAGTGTGGGGAGATGTTGTCAAAATTTTAAGATAATCGTGAAGCACATATAATAAATAACATTGAATGATCAAATATCCATAAATGGACATATTATTTAATGTAGGCAACCCATGTATATTGTGAATGTGTATGTGACCAAACAGATGTACAAGTGTGGAAAATGTTCAATTTTTAGGGGAGATGCTATCGAATTTTTTTTCAAAAGTTTGATATGACGTATTAATATCAGTTACTTTTATGGGTTGAATCATACTGAAATACGTGATTTGTTAGGTAGTTATGGTTGGACTGGACCGTTCATGAATGTATCGTAGAATAGTAGATCGGGTGGTGTCTGATGAGTTTAAAGATGGAGTTAATAGTTTCATTCAGTTTGCATTGGGACATCCAACAATAGTAGACAGGCAGGGTCACATCTGATGTCCTTGTTTACTTTGTGCAAACAAGAGGTTTCTTTCACCATGGGATGTGCAAGCTCATTTGTATAGGAAAGGGTTTATGAAAGGTTATATGAATTGGGTGTGTCATAGTGAGGATGTCTGGTCGTATGAGCCTGCTAATGTTGCAGGCACAAGTAGGTACGTGGATATGGATATAGATGCTACTGGTCCCAGCTTTAATGTTCAAGAGGAACATGTGTACAATGAAGAAGCACCGAACGATATGGTTGAAAGACTTTATCAGTTGCTTCGGGATGCCAATGAGTTGTTGTGGGATGGTTGCCAAAAGCACACTCAGTTGTCTGCCATCTCACAGTTGTTGAATTTGAAATCCGAATTTCACCTCAGTGAGAGCTGTTTTGACCGTCTACTCCTCCTCATCAAGAGTATGCTGCCTCAAAATGAGAAGCTGCCTGAAAATTTTTACCATGTAAAGAAGATGGTCAATGAGTTAGAGCTTGAATACGTGAAAATAGATGCATGCCCTAATCATTGTATGTCATATTATTAAGATAATGTAGATAAAAGATCATGTTCTATTGGTCAGCATGATAGGTTCAAACCTAAGAGAGGGGACAATTCAAAGCAAAAGGATGTACCTTACAAGTCATTGTGATACTTCCCTCTCACGCCCAGATTGCAGCGGATGTATATGTCATTAAAGATAGCTCGACATATGAGATGGCACATGAAAAGAGTACGTCGTTCAGATGATATAATCAGTCATCCCGCCGATGGTGAAGCTTAGAATCATTTCAATCGGACTCATCCTGCTTTCGCAAGGGAGCCACGGAATGTTAAGCTGGGTTTATGCACAGATGGCTTCAATCCATTTAGAGGTTTAGTGACATCTTACTCATGTTGGCCGGTGTTCATGACAATGTACAATCATCCGCCGGACATGTGCATGAAGCGAGACAACCTTTTCTTATCTTTAGTGATTCCTGGCCCAAAAAATTCAAGAAAAATTTGGACATATATCTCAGGCCACTAATTGATGAGCTAAAAGTATTATGGACTGATGGAGTTGTTACTTATGATATGTATAGAAAGTAAAATTTCGCTATGAATGCTACATTGATGTGGACAATAAGTGGCTTCCCTATATATGGAATGCTATCTGGATGGAGCACACATGGAAGGTTGGCATGTCCTTACTGTATGACCGATATCAAATCATTTGTCTTGAAATATGGTGAGAAATCATGCTAGTTCGATTGCCATCGTCGGTTTTTACCAATTGACCATCCTTTCCAAAGGCAAAAGGATGCATTCTTAAAGAACACACAAGAAATGGATGAGGCCGAATTGGAACGGGTGTCTAGTCAACAAATGGTGAGACAGGTACAAAATTTACCAGATATAGTACAACTGTCTGGGAGTACACGACAGCTCCGTGGATTTGGAAAGGATCACAACTGGGTGAAGAAAAGTATCTTCTGGGAATTACCTTATTGGTCAACCCTTTTGATACGGCACAACCTGGACGTCATGCATGTCGAGAAGAATGTCTTTGATAATGTGTTTAACACTATCATGAATATAAAAACCAAAACAAAGGACAATGCCAAATCACAAGCGTATTTGAAAATACTTTGCAAACGTTCAAAGTTAGAACTGCAGCACGTAAATGGAAAAGTTGTGCAACCTAAAGTAACTTACATACTGCGGGATACACAGATCAATGAACTGTGCTAGTGGTTGAAGCAATTGAGGTTCCCTGATGGATATGTGTCAAACATAGCCCGTTGTGTCAATGTCAATGAAGGGAAGATATATGGATTGAAAAGTCATGGATGTCATGTGTTCATGGACAGGTTGGTGCCTATTGCATTCCGTGACATGTTGTCGAAGCCTATATGGGGAGCACTGACCGAGTTGAGTCAGTTTTTCAAGATTTTAATTGCATCAAAACTTAGACTTGGGGATGTGCAAACTATCGAACAAAATGTGGTGACAACGGTTTACATGTTAAAGAAGATATTTCCCCCCGGTTTCTTAGATTCGATGGAGCACATGATCATCTATTAGCCATACGAGGCTAAAGTCGAAGGGCCAGTACAATTTCAATAGATGTATCCATTTGAGAGGTAAATATTATTTATTTATTTATTTATTTGACACTTTCTACATGTGTGTCATTGTCACTATATAATCAGCCTACGGAATGTTGTCGTAGGTGCATGCATGAGTTAAAAATGAAATTTTGCAATAAGGCAAAAGTGGAGAGTTCGATTATCGGGGCATATATTATTGAAAAAAAATTGAACTTCTGTATGATGTACTTTGAACTCGAGATTCAAACTCGTCGTACTCGACCTCCACGTAATGATGATGGGGGGGAGGTGGGTGCATCCCACCGGCTATCCATATTTAAGTATCCAGGACGTGCCTTCGGCCGTTGTTCGAACTGCACTCTGGCAGATAGAGAGTTGTTGGCTGCAGAGATATATATTCTCCTGAACTACACTGAGATTGAACCTTATGTTGAGTAAGTCATCAACTCATATTTTCTTATGTACATAAGTTGTTTGATATTCTTCTTGCCATCTATAGTGGTGTTGCATTCATCATTACAAACAATTTGATTCAAAATTAATTACTCAACATCGACATCTCACTGACCTGGAGATCGAAAAGGAACGAGAGAGGTATTTTCCCAGATGGCTTAAATATCGAGTAAGTATCCAATTTACGTTGTACAACCTTGAGGTATATGTTTTGTTGGGTCCCTTGGTGCAAACGTAATCATGAGGGGGAGTGAATTGATTACTCCCTTTAAGAAGACTAAGACACTAAAATAAAAGTTGAGATGCTAAACCTTAACAGAAACACAGCGGAATTAATTTAAACACTTAAGAGCTAATTAAATAAACTCAATTTCAACATTTATCTAATTGATCAATCTCACAACCAATGTGTCAAGCACACAAACTGCACTCTAGAACAAAATTCTGCTAATAGTGATGTGTGTGAGAAAATGATCAAACACATAAAATAGTAAACTAAATGCCTGTGAATGGAGATAGGAAAAATGGTTCAATCACACAGGCATTCACACAGAGACACAACAATTTTGAAGGTGGTTCGGGACCACAATCGGGCTCCCTATGTCCACCCCTCACCAAAACTCGGTGAGGCTTACTGCGCAGCAAATGCAGCAACACACACAGGTACGAACCCCAAAACACACACACACACACACTCTAGATCTGAAATCCAGTAATACACACACACACAAAACCACACAAAATATGTACTCTGACAATCTAAACCTGCACTGAGTGTGGATAAGTACAGTCACACACACACATCACAAATATTCAATTAGTTCAAGAAAAAAATAAAGTAAAATAGCTCATAACAGAATTTGTCTTCATTCTTGGTGCGTGGGGGAGGACGAGGCAATCATTGGGAGGACGTCCAAAGGTTGTACACACATGATTTGGGCGGCCATGAGCATACACATTTAGAGCGTAACCAAGTCGATCGATCAGAGCCTGATTTCAGTCGACCAATTTCTATAAAGAACCTACCTGTTGGGTATTGGGAAATCTGGTCAACCAAAACTGCTCCGTCGGTCGACTGAAGTTCAAATTTTGCTTCTGGATAGCCCGAGTTACAGGTAAACATGTCAACTAGACTTGGACTACTCTTGGAGCTTCTATCGACAGCATCGGAACTAGGTTCTAGACGGAGGAAGTCTGTACAGTCTAAGAACACATCTGTCAACCAAACCCTTCTAAGTCTGTCGACCGGACTCAGTTGTATTTCTAAGAAAAAATCTTCTGTAGTCCTGATATTTGAATCCTGTTGATCTGGTCCTTTGAACCTGTCGACCTGGCCTTGTTGTTTTCTCTGTCAACCTTGTCTTCTAAGTTTGTTGACATCTATTGTTCTGCTTCTGGATGAGAAATTTTTTCATGTGTCTTGTCGACCTGATCACTGTCAACCCTGTCGACCAGACTGAGCCCTTGCTTTGTCTTGGTTGACTAGTTTGACTGAATCGATCAACCTCTATTGACTTCTAGAAGTTTAATTCTTGATCGGTCGACCAGTGCATTTGGATTGGTCGACCAGTCCACCTGAAGAGCATAAAATTGAACCCAAATTAGTGTATATTTAATCCATTAAATCCAACATACCTTAGATTGATCTTTTTGACATTTTGGGACTCTTTTTGGACCTGTTAAACACTTGAAGTAGAGTTAACCATGATCTTGTTCATTTGACCAAAGTATGAGATGAGAAATCAAATGTTAACAGATTTAGAATCTATTAAGCTTGTTCATTTAGCCAAAGTATGAGATTGAGAAATCAAATGTTAATATATTTAAAATGCATTAAAGATCTTATCGAAAATAGAGCAGTAGAATCACATAATGAATCATAGTTGGATCTATATTAAAACCACAATAATGAATCATTGTTAGACATCATCAAAATCACATATGAACCACACATTCACAACATATTTAATTTTTAACTAGTCTGATTGATATATAGGTTGAACAAGGTTATATTACTGATGAAAGAGTTCGGGAGATAAGTTATGGCCCTTCGAAGGTTGTGTATGCCTATCCAGGATATATTGTGAATGGTTATAGATTTCACACGAGAGATTACGGATGAAATAAGTCTATGATAAATAGCAGCGTATGCGTGAAAGGTAGTACATACAATGAAAATGAACTTAACTGTTATAGTATTCTTCAGGAGGTCATAGAATTTCAGTATCTGGGACAAGATAACCATATATTCCTTTTTAAGTGTCACTGGTTTGATCCTAATTTTTTCTGAAATGACGCAACATATGGGATTGTCGATGTCAAACATAGATCTAAATTCAGTACCTATGAGCCATTCATTTTGGCCACACAGGCTCAGCAAGTGTATTATTCAAGTTATTCATCGTCGAAGAATAAAGATTGCTGGGCAATCTGTAGGGTTAAAGTAAGGCTTGTGCCAAATTATGAGTTGGATTTGATTGAAGCTATCTTGGAGGATTCTAATGTCAATTTTTTTCAATCAGACGAGGCTGACAGAACAGCGTTGGTTGCTTCTACGCACCTTCATCTAGCCGAATTTGACGAGTCATTTTGATTGCATATGGAGAACGAAGTGGAAGAAGTCGATCTAGCTGAGTTAAATCAAGCCATTGTAAGGGAGGAGTAATCCTCTGAGGAGGAAGAGTGTGAGTCTACGAAGAATGAAGAGGATGACGAGGATGAGGCTGAGTTCGACATATCATCAACAACTGAAGATGGAATGGATAATGATTGAAGATTTTGTAAGAAATTTAACATTCTCATTTAAATATTAATGGCTGCTGTGAATCGTATGTAGTTGTGGACTAATGGGTATTACTTTTATTGTTTACAATAAAGAGATGGTTCAAGAAGGTCGCAGTCGGAGTGCGAGGAGAGGTGGTAGTGGGAGGGGAGCCGGACCTACTCACGGTACGAGGAGCTCCACTGTGGCGTCTACTTCTGGCACAGGTATATCTATCAAAATCTTTAACTACATATGTATATTGATTTTATATCGGCTTACATGATTTATTTCTTGCAACGTCTTGTGGGAGGGGAGCCGGCCCTACTCACAGTATAAGTTTGTCGATTTAAATTTCTGGGTAAATATTTATTGATTATGTCCGATGGCTTATGACATTTAATTCTTATAGGTCCATGTGCTCATTCTACAGCTGGACAGGACGCACCACTACCACCAGCACAGCCAGGTATGTCAATCTAAATTTTTAGAAAAATGCTTATTGATTATATACTTTGCTTACAACATTTAATTTTTATAGGTCCGATCGTTACTTCATCAGCTAGACAGGACACATCGCTACCGTCGCCACTGACAGGTATGTTTATTTAAATTCCTAGGTAAATGTTTCTTGTTTATGTACTTTACTTATGACATTTAATTCTTACAAGTCCGAGTGCCTCTACAATAGCTAGGCAGGGCCCACTGCCACCGCTGCCACTGCCAACCCGTACAAGTGCTTTTTGATTCAGTCTTAATTTGTATCTTTGACAGTTAATTAAATAGTTCTTGAATTACTGATATTCTAATTAACTACTTATATTTTACTTGCAACAGGCACACCGGGCACACCGCTTGTAGTGGTCGGCTCCTCCACAGTCGGCACAGCTAGCAGATGATGCCAGTAGTCATTAAATAGGCGATCAAGGGGGGCTCTAGCAGGGATGTATGTCGTGTTGGATCATCGGGTAAATATAGTAATTCATGAATTATGTTCATTATCTATCCATCAACGATGTAATTAATGCCAACCATTTTAACATTTGTACATGTAGGGATAAATTAGAGCCCGACGGGGCTTCTCGTTTCGTTACCCAGATGATTTTGTGACATATTCCCGGGGCGTTGTCATCCTTCCAACATTTTCCTCCTCATGTCTGGAATTTATTGTGGGATGAGTTCATGGTATATAATTTAATGTTTTAAATCACATCTTTCCCAACTCCGCAGTTTTGGTATACTAACTTATATATTTTAATTTCCTTACAACGGACATATCAGTTCACTCTGACAGAGGACGAGGCCCGAGCTCGGTCTTCCTGGGAGAGTCTTACAAGAACAAATTACAAGAAGACATTATGGGAGTGCCAGCATTGTGCCCAGACTGCAGCTGGTGGGAGCGAAGACTGTGGCCTTTGGAAGGCACACGGTCCCACTTGGATGAGGAGGGAGGACTGGGAGACCCTCTGTGACTATTGGGCCACACCTGAGTGGAAAGCTAGATCCCAGCAAGCCAAAGAAAATGGTGTGTCACAGGCAGATGCAAATGTCAATACATGACCCAGAAGGAGAGATTAGTAAGTGTTTTCCTGGATTTTCTTATATTTTATTAATATATATCCTCATTTATTTTCTATGATATGTATAACAGATAAAGGAGAAGGATCATGAGGTTTCCTTCCACGAGGTATTTGAAAGAGTTCACAATAAGAAGGGGACTGATTAGTATGTGAGCGATAAAACCCACTCGGTAGTGGTAAGTTTAGTTACATATACAACATTTTCTCTAATTTTAATTTTTAAATATGAATGATTTGATGTGTCCCTATGATTTTGATGATGTCAAACACTATGACTCATCTATGAGTCAGTGCGTTGGTGTGGTTTTTGGTGCATGGATTTTATGTCTTGATTATGTTATGACCTTGATGACCCACTTATGAGTTGTTTCATTGTGTTAATAGTTTTGATAATGTCATGTGCATAAGCACAGGTTGACAGTGTGAAGCTGATGTTGCTAAGAAGCATGACACAAGTCAACTTGGAGAATGTCAAGTCAACTTGGACAGGTTGAGGTTGAGGATATTTTTGTGAAGAAGATCAAGTCAACTTGTCTGGTGAAGAAGTCGACTTGGACAGACTGTAGTAAAGCCAAGAAATAAGCTATGAGAGCTATGAGAATATTGCGTGAAAGAGGAGGTCAATGCAGCATATCCAAAGTCTGTTGTGCCCCTGTGATTTTGATGATAGCAAACACTATAAGTCACCATATGCATGTGTGCATGAAAGACCTTGTTGACTCATTTAAGTGCATTCATATGTGTTCATGTATTTGTGAATGTGTGCTTGTGCGTGCATTCATATGTGTTCATGTATTTGTGAATGTGTCCTTGTGAATGACATTCCATTATATACACTGTGTGAACACATTTTATCTGTCTGACATCTTGTTGATGCATTCATGTAACAGAGTTAGCATGATTGCATTGAGCATACAGTTAGTACACTGCATGCAGAGTTTGCACTGCACACTAGTTTGATAGCTTGTTCGTAAATTCACAAGTCTATACATCGTCTGTTCATCATCACATGTGCATCACTTAGCAAGTCTATACATCAGTCAGCATTGCCTCTTGCTCGTAGAGTCTATACATTGTCTGTGCTTCACGCTTTGTTCAAGTCTATAATCTATGTTGCACCTTGGTCGTAAAGTCTATACATCGTTCAGAGTCTTGTTGCATTGTAAGACTAAGTCTGTACAACCTTGTGCATGCATCGTCTCATGCATCATCTCTCTCAAAGTCTATACAGCTAAAGCCTTCATATTGAAGTCTGTACAGCCAGCTCTGTTTCACTTAGCGCCTCATCAAGTCTGTACATAGTTTGGCTGCATAACGCAAGTCTATACATTGTGCACGCATGACCAAGTCTATACATTATTCACTGCACACGCTAAGTCTACACATTGCTTTTGCATTGCACATACACTCAAGTCTATACACTGTCCTGTAGCTTGCACGAAGTAAAGTCTATACATTGTCATCTTTACCTACGTTCACTGTTGCAAGTCTATACATTGCATTTGGGCATCAAAGTCTATACATTGCTGTCTCGAGCATTCAAGTCTGTACATTGGTTTCTCATTTGCATTGAAGTCTATACATTGGTTTTCACTTCAAGTCTGTACATGGCCTTGGCATCTGCTTTGAAGTCTATACATTGGTTTTCACTTCAAGTCTGTACATGGCCTTGGCATCTGCTTTGAAGTCTACACATTGGTCTTCGCTTCAAGTCTGTACATTGGACAAGTCTACACATCGCCTTGTTCACTTGTTTCAAGTCTGCACATTGGCTCAAGCTTTCCAAGTCTGTACATTGGCCAAGTGTCTTGTGCTTTGAAGCTTTATCAAGTCTATACATCGCATGCATTGCACACTACAAGTCTGTACAGCCCAAGACTGTACATCCACCGTTTCATGCAGCGTCTCTAAGGCAAAGTCTATACATGCATGCATTGTAGCAAGTCTGAACATTGCTTTCTCACGAATGAAATCAAAGCATGTACATGCCTCTGCATTGCATATGTGAAGTCTATACATGCTATAGCTTCGTATTCATAAAGTGTGTACACGCCACTGCATTGCATACATGAAGTCTGAACATTGCTTCAGTGTTTCCTTCAGCCAAGTCCATACATTGACTGGCAGCCTTCAGCAAAGTCCGAACATTGCATCATTGTGCATGCATTGCTTTCATTCAAGTCTGTACACTGGTGTCGACACTGCATGATCAAGTCTATACAGACTTAGCGAAAGCTTAGCAAGTCTATACACTGGTGTCGTCTGCTGCAGGGACAACAAGTCTGTACATTGAGTTCTCATGCATGTAAACATCAAGTCTATACACTCCCCTGTTTCATGTCTATACATCCGGTTGTTAGCATACCTGCACGCATGAATGAAGTCTGTACATCGCTTAGTGCATTACATGCATTCATCAAAAGTCTGTACACTCGTGAATGTAATGTCTGTACATTCATTCTCATTGTACACACTTTCTCTTCTATTGCACATGCATCTTTCATACCAAGTCTGCACATCGCTGCATTCTAAGTCTACACATTCTCACATTGTAGATACTTGCATAAATGCTGCATCTAAAGTCTGTACACGCTCATGCATTACTTCATTAAGTCTATACACTCTTTGCTGATCGACTGAAGTAACTCTGTCATTGTACAGGCTGATGAATGGGCACGTGATCCGAGGTTGGCACCTGGCACGTGATCCGAGGTGTCCTCTGGATAAAGGGGGCACACGCCCTAGTTGCTGCTGATATTTATATATGTGAAGTTTCTTCATCCGCAGAAGACTGATAGAAGAGGGCTGATCGAGAGAGTGGTGGAAGAAAAGTGAGAGCAGCAGAGAGGCAGTGAGAAGAAGAAGAAGAAGAAGAAGAAAAAGAGCAGAGAGGCAGAGTGTGAAAGCAGAAGAAGAAGAAGAGAAAGAGAGAGAGTTCGTGGAGAAGAAGAAAGAAGATTTTATTGAAGATCTGTCTACTGGACTTGGATCAGATCCAATCCAGTTTGCTCCTGCGAGAGCTACATTTTACATTGCGTTTTCAGCTTTCCGTGTGCTGTATTTTCATTTCTTATTTTCCTTTTTTTTGATCACTGTGCTTTCCGATTCTCTGGTTAGAGATCGGTATTCCTCTTGTGGTCTCAAGAGAAGGGAGACTTGTCTCCGATTTGCAAGTGACAGGTTGTCACTTGTGGGTTCCCCTCCGGTTTGGAGGAAGGGAGATTCGTCTCCGATTCTGATCTTGTGGGTTGCAAGTCCAGGTGTTCCCTCTGGTTTGGAGGAAGAGAGACTTGTGTCTCTGGTTTCCAGTGACTGGGTGTCACTAGTGGGTTCCCTCCTGGGTGGAGGAAGAGAGACCTCGGTCTCTGGTTTCTAGTGACTGGGTGTCACTAGGGTTGCCCTCCGTTTTGGAGGAAGAGGGGAGGCTGTTCCCCTGGTCAAGCTGTTTGGCAGCAAGCTGCTGGTTCTAGCATTAGCTAGTGAAGCCTCACTCCGGTTTGGAGTGAGAGGTGGATGTATGTCTTGGTGACCGAACCACCTAAAAATCTTCATGTGCAGTGTGGTTGGGCTTGTGCGCTTGTTCCTTATCGTCTACCTCCTTCACTGGTTGCTTTGAGCATTCTTGTTTCTATCCGTGCTGTAAGTTGATTGCATTCTTCTGCTTCCGCTAGTTGCTTGTTTAGGCGCACCTTATATATTTGCTCAGTGGTTTAAAAGGGAATTTAACTTGTTGTTCAGATTGTCTATTTGCCTTGATAGTGTTCTAGTCTTTTATTGAGCGAAAAGTTTTTTGAAGGGTGGGATTCATTCACCCCCCCTCTGAATCCATCACACTTATCCTATCAAAGTCAACACAGTAGTGAAGCTGTCAAACAGAGGCAAGAAGCACCAGAGTCAACAGGCAACATTCAAGGTCAACGTAGCAGTTCAACATGCCAGCAGAAGTAAGAAGGACCAGAGTCAACATAGTCAAGCCTAGAGTCAACCCCAGCCAGTGGGTGACAAAAGCTTCATACAGGTGACAAATAAGCCTTAAGGGTGACAAATAGCTTTATACGAGTGACAAATAACTGATGATGCTGAAAAATGGACTGAAAGAGTTAAAAGCATGAAGAATGATGAAGTCGAGTCGACACCAGATGAAACTAGAGTCGACTCCATTTGAGATTAACTTCAACTCCAGACAAGTTCAAAACACTCAAGTGAACAAGGGCGACAAAAGGACACATAAGAGTGACAAATGTGCTTCAATGGTGACAAATACCCGATACGGGTGACAAATAGGTCGCAAGGCAAAGAAGGAAACCTCAAAGGCGATGGCTCATAAGAATAAGGGTGACAAATGGATAGGTAAGGCCAACAAATGAGCATTAAGGCTGTAAAATGAAGCATAAGGCTGAAAAATAAGTGACAGGGTTAAAAGAGTGAAAAGCGAAGAAGCAGACTCAACTCAAGAAGGCTCTGGAGTCGACTCTAGTTATAATGAAACACACTAGGATGAAAGAAGAAGCAATGGCGACGGCTTAAGGAGACTAAGGGTGAAAAATAGATGCCTAAGGCTGACAAATAGATGATAGGGGTGAAAAATGCCTCGTATGTCTGACAAATAGCTCATATGGCTAAACCTTGTGTCTGCCATGAAAGCTTCACACCCAGGTTCAAAGATCAAGCTCTTGGCACGTGATCCAAGGTCATCTGACATGGCCTCTAAAGAGAATATTCTCCTGCCACGTGGACAAATGAGAAAAATGGCAAAATAAGGTTCTATTATCTAGAAGAATTCTGGAGCCCTTATTTTACTTATTCTCGCCGAAAGCCTTTTTCCTTTGCTCTATATATACATGTCTTCTTCGTGAGAAGAAGTAAGATGCAACAAATAGAGAGAGCTGCAGAAAGAAAGAGTTGTGAAGTTTGAAGAGAAAAGAGAGAGCAGTGTTGTTCAAAGAATTTGAGAGAGAAGCCGTGAGAAGAAATGAGAGAGAAGTTGTGAGAAGAAAAGAGAGAGCTTATGAGAAGAAGAAAAGAGAGAGAGATCGAGAGTTCAGCTCGAGAGAAACATTAGAGTGCAGCCAAGGGTTCAATTGAGGATCTGTTCGTCTATTGGCCTCTAGATCAAATCCAAGCCAATTTGCTCTTAGGAGCTACATCTTTATTTTTGCTTTCTGTTTGTGTTTTTTTTTTCTTTTGTTCTTCCTTATTTTTATATTGTAATTCTGATACCCTGTTGTGTGGTTCGGGGAAGCTGTGAATCAGCATTGTTCCCTCTGTGGTTTCAGAGGAAGGGAGAAGTGTTCTTCGGGTTCCCTTTGTGGTTTTAGAGGAAGGGAGAAGTGTTTCTCCAGTTCCCTCTATGACTTCGGAGGAAGAGAGGATTGAATCCTCTGGGATTGTGAGCAGCTGGGTGTTGTCTCACGTCTCCTTCTGTGATTGCAGAATAAGGGAGGATCAGTTCCTCCGGTCACTACCTTGGTAGTGGGTCTGGTCTTGCAGGGTGCAAGATCAGGGTGAGAGATTTGTTTCCCTCGATTTCAAGCTGTTAGTCAGCGGTTGTTACAGACTGAGTCTACAGTCTTCCATTTGCAAGGGAAAGCCTCACTCGGTTTAAGTGAGGGGCAGACGTAGGTCTGTGGGTAATAGACCGAACCACCTAAAAATCCTGGTCTATTGTGGTTTGGGTTGTGCGTTCATTCCTTATCTTCTACCCCCTTCACAGGTTGGAGTGTGAGATGTTTCTGAATTGTGATATCAATGTGTGCTAAGTGTTCGAGATCTATCTTGTGTGGGTTGATCAGTAAGTTGTTATTGACTTGTATCACACTATAGCTCGAGTATCACTGTCACGTCCCGAGCCTTTAATACAGCGGAAGGAATATCGAGAACGTGAACAGCCGGCATGGTAAACCTCTTGCAAGCAAGAAAATCAGAGCGCAAGACAATCACATAAAAGTAATTGCACAAATAATTAATCCAAAAATCGACTTTATTCATAATAATGGCCCAAATGTACATAAGATCATGACTTTTAACATCCTTACATCCTTTGACTCAAGAAAATAGAAAATTACAATGTGATTCGACTAGACACTAGATAACTATGGCTTCTCTCGTTCAAATAGATCATCAATCGCTCTCGGACCTGCTACTAGCATAATCCAAATCTGATCCACTAGTATTTCCTGAAAAGATGAGAAAATAGGTATGAGCACACTTGCCGAGTAGGTATCTTCGTATCAACATGAAGATAATATTTTAAGTGATTAATGTTTTAGCTCTAGAGTTAAGATAGAAAAATGAGAATGCGGTAAATCATACGGCATAACCATAACATCCAAGAATATAGAATCATGATATATCTGAGCAAGTAGACATGATCGAGTATATGAACAAGTAAGATTTAATCATGTAGATGTTAGTTGGCCTTTCACGAACAAGAATGTACGAGCATGTAACTAGAAAGTACTTACACAACCTTATAAAGGCTATGTAATATATTATCATTAACAAGCATGTAATTTCCATAAGGAGCCTCGTGGATTTCACTTATTTATAAGATAAAGTACTCCCAGCGCAATGCGACGCTAGTATCATCGTACCCCATGATTTATAGCACGTTTCCGACCATCGGCCATGGGAGCTAGTATGGAGCCCTTGGACACAATATGTGCCCGGTCTTACACCTTCAAGTTATAAATCCAGCTACTTCCACGAGATAAAACAATAAAGTATGACCAATAATGTAACAAGTTCAATGATAGTTTCATGATACAATATCAAGGTAAGAATGCACCAAATAAGAATATGGGAGTCCAAAAAAGACTTAAAGCAAGGTCATACCATGGCAGTAATTCGGCAGCATAACGACACATTCTTTACTTTCCATAGTATTTAATATCTTATTTGACCAGCGTTAAGTTCCAAGCAATCATTAGACCATCTTGGAACTTGCAAAACTCAACCCAAAGGTCAAACCTCGGGTTAGACAGGATCAAGGACCTTGCGGTCGTTTACAGGACCATTTTTACATGAAAGCGGTCAGATCCAGACCATTTCATGAAGACATGTGGTCGAGTCAGGACCATTTAATAACATAGTTAATGAAATGAATGAACCAAAACCATGCGGTCTAGGCAGGGCCGCTAGGCGTCCTTAGCAGTCAGGTGAATGGCCGCTAGGTTCCTCTGGCGATCATCCAGAAGGCCGCTAGGGTCCAGAACTCACAAAACACTGATAAACTGCTTTCTAGATAATTGAGTTTGAGGGTACAACCAGCTCGACGTCCTAGTGAGAATCCCAGGCTCGCGGAGTCTTACGGAGGCCTTGAAACATAATCCCCTTGTCCGAAAGAAGGAATATCTAGCGGAGAGGTTCATAAGTCCAAGAGATGTGTCTATAAGTGCAAAGTGTATCTAATGGTTGCATATCGGAGTATACACCATGTTCTTATGAAAATGACTCATAGATAAGAAGAGATGGTGATAAAATAGTGATAAGTCCATGAAAATTATATTCAATAATACAAGAGTATAAGTTTTGGCATGAAATTAACATACCTTAGAATAATTTCCATACATATGTGAAACCTGCAATCTACTAGAATAACTCACCAATACAAGCAAATTTACAAATGTAGCACTTAAAATAGGAATAAAACCTAATTATCTAGGCTTATCATAAGATAAATAAGGCTACTCTGCATTATGTTTCGGGTTAACATAATCACAGAACTCAGAAAACACAAGCGGTCACTTAAGGACCGTTTTATCTGACCTAGCGGTCTATCGTAGGGCCGCAAGGAACTCTAGCAGTCTTACGGAGACCGTTTTTCCTCTGTAGCAGACAGACATTAAAACCAAAGTTCAGGCTTATTCTAGGGAAAAATAATACATGGAAACAAACTAGAAAGGGATATAACACATGCTGCAAAGGAATTAACGCCATGGAGATGCCGGGTTGCATAAATTAGGCTAATATTGTTATTTTTGGAATTAAGGTTAAGGACTATGCATGCTACATAACCTAAAAGCGCAGTGATAACAAATCGTCAAATCCAACGTGTACAATGCAAGAAATCTTATGAAACAAGAGGGCTTTTACTCCTATCATTCACTTTTACCCTTTTCATGAGATAACCTACCTCTGCTCTGGGCTTTAGACTTCGAATTTAGGGCTAGAAGTCAACCCTAGTTTCTACTCGTTCAGAATCAAACCAGCAACTTCGTGGCCTTCTAACTCCTTATTCTCTTCACTTATGACCACAAAGTTTAGAGAATAAGAAGAGGGTACTAAAAGGAACAAATAGCTCTAAAGAACCCCTATCTAATTACCTCGTTTAAGACTTCTAATCGGATGATCTTTTTGGGCCCTTCACACAAGTTCCTGGGTCACTTGCACTGAATCAACATCTTTGCAGGCCTCTAACTACTTGTGGGATTGATCTCCTAGAACAAAATATTGAGGACAGTTAGATCTTAGTATTATGAACAAATTATTCTAAAGAACCTACCTCAAATAATGCTTCCTTACCTCAGTTTCACGCAAGCCAAACGTAAGGGTCACTCAGGTAGAACTTAAGGTCTATTTATAGGGTTAGGTAGGGTTTTGGAGATTTGAACGAACCTAGAGTCCTAATTAGGGTTTCAATTCGATCCTCTAGCATTCTAGACTCTTCTAACTAAGGGATAGCATCGATCCAGGGTGATTAGGATGCTAAAGTTCTCATCTTTTCTACCTTCTTCCATTCACGAAATCTGAAGAGCTTTACGGTCTCGTAGAGACCGTTTCTTACCTCAAGCGGTTTCTCGATAGACCGTTTCTATCCTTTAGCGTCAAATTTGATTTATTTCAAACTCCTTTGATATTTATCTCTATTATTAGCCTATTTATCCTTTAAAAATCTGAAAATGATGCTTCTAGAATATGGGCTAGGCCTTTTTAGGTCATGTGGGCCTATTTAAATCTACTTATCTCTTAATTCCGTAAATACATCAATTTAAGGTTCTAGAACATGGGCCAGGGTCAAAACTATAATTTGGGCCAAGTGGGTTTAATTAAATGGGCCTATTCCTCTTTAATTAGTATAGGGCCTTAGATTAATTAACCATAATTCATTTAATAGCCCATTTAATCTATTTAAATGCATAATAATTATATTTTAAATCCCAAAAAAATTCTTAGAAAATTCTCAATTGTTACAATCAATGTGAGATGTTTTTCTTTTGGTCTAATGTCTAAATTTGATCATTAATAGTTTGCTTAGTCCGTAGTGCTAGCTTCCATCATAATTTGGATTGGGTGTGATTTGTTAATTGAGCATAATTTTTGTAGTGGGATCTATTCACCCCCCTCTAGATCCCATATTGCACCTAACAATTGGTATCAGAGCGGGTCTCTGATTAGTTCAGATTCAACGATCTGCAGAGAAGATCCTGCTACATTGGTGCATTTTTAGTTTAATCATGGATTATTGCCCTGAATTGATTCTGATAATTCATCCGCCTGTATTTTATGGTTCTGGTTTTTCTCTCTGGCTAGGCAGTATGTACACTTTTGTCAACTCAGTTAATCCGAACCTGTGGAACCTCATTTCTAAAGGTCCACATAAATTTTCTAAGGACACGTCTAAATGGACTGATGTTCATAGGATAAAAACAATGAAAATCTTAGAGTTCTTAATATCTTGAAAAGTGTTGTTGATCATGACACGTTTCCATTTGTCTCTGCTTGCAGGTCCGCGAAGGAAATTTGGGACAAGCTAATTGCTATCTATAAGAAGGAAGAGCAACATAAGTGTTTCATGGTTGACAGTATTCAAGGCCATGAAGAAAATGATGATGAAGAGGTAAGCAATCCATTCGAAAATTTCTCTATAGAAGATTGGGAAGATGCTTATGCTGATTTGATTGAATCATATGAAAAATTAAGAAAATAGAATAAAACTCTGAAAAGGAAATTGAATGTTCTCATGAATACTTGTTCTGAAATTGAAGATGTTGAAGTATTGAAAACTAAAATGATATCTTTAGAAAAAAACTAAAAAATCTTGACATCGTTAGTTCAGAACTAGATCAAAGGAAATCTAAAAATGAAGCTCTCAAAAAATACATTGAAGAAAATGAACAAAAATTCAAGAAACTTGAAGAGGAGAAAATTTTGATTGCTAAGAAATTTTATGATGTTAAAATAGTAAATTTGGAACTCCAGAAAGATCTAAAAAATTCTGAAACTAAACATAAATAGAAAGCATCTTGTGATGATCAGGTTCTAATAAATGAGTTAGTGCAAAATGACCAACTCAAGGAAGAAATTGAAAAACTGAAACAACTAAACACTGCCCTATCTGATAGACTGATTGCATTTGAAAATGGTAAGTGTGTGAACTCGGATAATTTAGATAAGTTGGCTAGTCTTGAACAAGAAATTGAAAGCCACAAAATTGTTAATCACATGTTGAATGAAAGATTGGCTAAGTGTGAAGAAGAAAATGCAAACTCTGAACTGTTAATTGCTTCCTTGGAAAATGAAATTCAGGACTTGAAAAGCTCACTATCTAGATTTGTCGATGGCAAAGAAAATTTGGATAGGCTGTTAGGAGTTAAAGTTAATGTCCAAAAGGAAGGGTTAGGCTACAATAATGTCAATAAAAAATCCTTTGAAAACAAGTTAAGGACATCCTTTGTCAAGGCATCAAATGTAGCCACTACATCCCAAGTCAAACAGCCTGCAAATCTGAAAACTCAAGAATAGAATAAATTTCAGAAACAAAAATTCAACAATGTAAATGCTAAGAACTTTCATATGAAAAACCATGCTTCAAAGCAAATGAAGGTGTCATGTCATTACTGTGGTAAGCATGGTCATTTAATGCAAGATTGTAGAGTGATGAAACAAGATGCTCAAAATATTGGTAGGATGCATGCTAGGAATTTTTATGCTAGGAAATTTCTTAATGTTCCGAAAAGAAGTAATGAATGTTTTCACTGTGGTAAATTTGGACACATTGCTGCACAGTGCTGGTCGGCCAAAGGAAGGAAAAATTTTCATGCTGAACATGTCAAATTCCCTGTAAAGCAGCATGCTTTTAATAGAACTAAATTTGCTTCTAAAGGTAGGCACATGGTGTGCTTGAACTGTGGGAAGCAAGGCCACAAGGCCAATGAGTTTTGGCTGGCCATTGATAGAAAGAATGCTAGGATTGTTTGTAGAAAGAATCCTAGGGATGAAAATAAGAATTTCACTATCAATAAACAGAAGTTAAATTTTCCCAGGCACAAGAAAA
This sequence comes from Amorphophallus konjac, assembly GCA_022559845.1. NCBI lineage: Eukaryota > Viridiplantae > Streptophyta > Magnoliopsida > Alismatales > Araceae > Amorphophallus > Amorphophallus konjac. The sequence goes on from CM040117.1 coordinate 156,123,472, forward strand.
ACACAAGGTCTTTTGTTTACTGTCATTACTGTGCCAAGTCTAGGCATACAATGCATGAGTGTTATTTGATGAAATTTGATGATCTCAATACTCACAAAATGTGGAAAGCACCCACTAGAGGTGTTGCTGACCCACAAGGACCCAAGAAGTCTTGGGTACCTGTGTATGCAAAATGAGAATTTATTTTGCAGGTGTGCCTTGAAGAATGAAGGAAAAATAAAATAAAGGGGTTCAATAAATCAAGGCACCCGTAGTTGGTAAAACCCTATTGGCACCGGCTTATTTCCTTGAATCAATTGAGGATTAAGCATAGAGAAATACTCCCTAAATAGAGCAAAATGGCACATCGCCAAAGTTGCTCTTCCAGTCGAGTTATGCTCGGAAATCGAGACGTGCCGCCGGGTCAAGCGGCACAACATAACAACCGGGGATCGGCCCCGAGCAAACGGCACTATGCCATCCAATTTCTCGACAACCCGATTAGTTTCGGGATTTGGGACAACCTGCCGTATCTTACGGCACTCTGAAAAGATTCGGGGATCACCCCTGGACACTCTGCATACGGTGTCACACTGCTGACGCTTCAACAACCAGGTTAACTCTGGACTCCTAGCAACCCTTCGCATCATGCACCACCATCGTGCGCCCTCACACGCAGATCGACTTGCGCGATCAGGTCGTGCGGATTGACCTGAGCGATCAGGTCACGGGGGTCAAGGGGGCAGCGCCCCTTGCCGGGGTTTTCGGGGGTAGAGCCCCCAGAAGAAAAATTCCTATTTATAAACCTAGTCAAACCCCCAGTTAAACCCATAGTCAAACCCCAGTCAAACCCGCGGTAACTATCCCGACCGCTTGGGCTGGTCCGCCTAAACCCCCCTGGGGGGAGGGGTTTAGGCGGACCAGCCTCACCCCCAAGGTTGGTCTGCCTAAACCCCCATTAAACCATAAAAAAAGTTCTTTTAATTAAAAAAGCACCCAGCCAGTCTGCCCAAACCCCCCTAGGGGAGGGTTTAGGCGGACCAGTCTGCCCCCTAAGGCTGGTCCGCCTAAACCCCATCAAAACTAAAAAAAGGGTTTTTTAACAAAAGAAAAACCCCTCCGTGAGGGGTTTAGGTGGACCAGACCAGCCCCTTGGGCTGGTCCGCCTAAACCCTCCCTCCCTCACTCCGTAACACTCTCCCAGGGTTTACCCGGACCAGCTTTGCCCCCAAACCTAGTCCGCCTAAACCCCCCCTGGGGGAGGGGTTTAGGCAGACCAGCTTTGCCCCCTAACCTAGGCCGCCTAAACCCCCCATGACCCTTTACCTTCCACTATAAAAGCCCCCCTAGGGAAGCTCAAGGGGCAACATGCAATGGAAGGATATGCAATAGAACACCCTCCGACCTAACTGCCACACCCTCGGACTCCCGAGGCCTTCGGCAAGGGTCGGGGACGCAAGGAACTAAGTGCGTGCGTGGTTGGCGTGTTGATCGGCTCTTATATGCTGAGGGTATGTCACAGGTACTCCCCTCACGCGGCGTCCAGCCATCGCACACAAGTCCATGCCTGTCGCGTATAAGGCATTATGACAATGGCGAACACACCCGTATCCTGGGTCTGCCCGCATATGACAACCCACGGTGGCTACGCATACGCCATGATGCCGCACCTACTTCTGACACGGAACCGCGTGCCTACTGCTCACCCCGAGCTGGCCGCCGAATGCTCTGACGGATGACTCGAGTTAGCCGGACCCTGGCCCGGGGGTAATATTCCCAGGGCCGGCCTTGACTCCCCAGCATGACGACATTCGCCTTCTGAGGCCCGGACCCGACCGCTCACCTCGAGCCGCATCCAACCTCCGTTAGGTGCCAGCCCACGACCGCCCCTGCCACCTAGGCAGTTGGGCGTGTCTCGATCTCCTCATTGAGAGTCTCTGTAAAACACACGGATATCTGCCATATCCCGCATTGACCTGGGGACCGACCCACGCGTCAGAATTGTCCCGCGGCTTGCACCCATTGCACTTCAGCCTCCTCGGCCCATTTGTAAAGTCGACGTGGCTCTCATATAGCATGAAACCAGTTGAATGCATGTACCTACTCGGGTCTTAGCCTCTTCACGGCACACGCCTCCTTCAGTCACAACGGTGCCCCCGGCACCCGATTGCCAGTCACACCGGACCCCGAGCACAACCATCGAGGTCTCCCGATGCTCGCCTCCTTCAGTCACAACGGTGCCCCCGGCACCCGACTGCCAGCTGCCCCAGTCACGTCAGGGCCCGCGGCACCCGATCACTCAACGACTCCTATCACAACGGTGCTCGCGGCACCCGACTGCCAGCCACTCCAGTCACAACGGTGCCCGTGGCACCCGACTGCCAGCCACTCCAGTCACAACGGTGCCCCCGTCACCCAACTGCCAGCAACTCCAGTTACATCGGGGGCCCCGGCACCCGACTGCCAGCTACCCCGGTCACATCGGGGCCCCCGGCACCCGACTACCAGCTACCCCGGTCACAACGATGCCCCCGACACCCGACTGCCAGCTACCCCAGTCACAACGATGCTGCCGGCACCCGATTACCCAGCTGCTTCAGTCACAACGGTGCCCCTGGCACCCGACTGCCAACAACTCCAGTCACAACGGTGCCCCCGGCACCTGACTTCCAGCTACTCCAGTCACATCGGGGCTCTCGGCACCCAACCACTCAACTTCCCCCATACAACAGTGTCCACGGCACCCCTACTGCCCGACCTTGACACTGTCTCATGTCGGGAATACATTGTGGCGCCCCTCGGGCTCCATCCTGCTAAGTCACATGTCCCCTAACGGACACTACGTATAGATACGGAACTACCCACGCAATAATGCAATGACCCGGGGACCATCATGAATGACGGAATTGTCCCGTGGCTTGCAAGCAATTGTAATCGGGCTCTCACGCCCCCATATAAATGCCTTTCATGGCATACAAGTCATGTAATCCAGTCTGGGAGCAGATCCTGCTCCTCGTCAGAACCAGTCTCTCTGCCCCCAGTTATCCCTGGTGTGTTGATGTTGCCCTGTCGCTGTTGCACGGACTAAGCCCTCCCGACGTCGCGGCTCCCGGGGTCCCTGACTCTCTCTTCGGCAGTAGAAACAAAGGTATTCGGATTCAATCCGATGTAAAATAAACATCGGTTGCTTGAGGCTGGTGGGGAAAGATGTCTAGTACACGAATCTCCATAATCGCCTATGCACTCATACCCGTGGAACCCCTTCTATCCACGTGTCACCCGATCTCTTGAGCCACGTGCCGCATCCTTGTGATGCTTCCCCGGTCAATCCTTGGTTCCATAGGTGATTGTCGAGAAATCGACTGGCACGCCCACATTCCACCCAGCCATCCCTATCCCAGTCTCCCATAATGATGAACCATACGCCATCCCATCCAGTGCGTTCCCATCGTTCTCTCTACCTTCTTCTCAATACCGCCGAAATCCCAACGTGCCCAGTCAACCTATCTCGACCTTCCGTAAAAGGCGAGTGTACACCCCCGTCGTGAGGACCAAACGACAAGTGACTCCCCGTGGTCGCAAACAAACCCCATTTTTGTTTTACTATTTAAGTTGATGTTTTGAATTTCATGCATCACATCATGTTTAAATGGTCTAGTGTGGAGTCAAGCTTTTAGCTTGGATGATTGAATGGAAGTTGAAATAAATTGAGCTGCACATATCCTTATGCTTGCATAAATTCATTTGCACAAACATGCACAATCCCTAAAAAATCTATTTGTTTCTCATGAGTTAAACTGCATGTGATTGATGTCAAAAAAAATGCATGAGAAAATCTACTGCATACATGTTTAAATCTACATATGTATCTTGCATTGTCATGCTTTAAATTTGAAACTTGGTGACTTACACGGGAATAAACTGCATTTGATATACATTTTTTATGCATGACCTTATGGTATATTAAATGGTGTATTATCGAAGGGCAGATAAGGTCTATTTGGAAGCTTTCTTTATGCGTGAGGTGGTCTTAAGACCTAAGTTCTCCACCTAGTACTATGGGTCAAATTTGCATATAAGATACTTTAGATATTCATGAGCATGGTTCAGTAACTTCTTGCATGATATTCATGTCATGACTAATTTGAGTCTTCAGTGTACTTAGATAGGGGGAGCAAGTGTCTCAGTTTTTGATTAGCATCACCCTTACGCATATTTTGCATTTAGGTAGGGGGAGTCAGTACACATCTGATTGTTCATGCATATAATGGTTTAAATTTAATTGCATACTATTTGAGTAATAAAATTCTCAAAAATATTTGAAATCCATGCACACATTTAGGGGGAGTCAGATAGAACTGGTATTCTGATTGTGTTTCTCAATTGCATGATTAATTTGTGTTCCAAATTGAAATAAAATTTGATTTTGTTTGTTGTGCCCCGGGTTGTTTTGACGAAGAATATATGTGATGATAGATCTTTGGTATCGTCTCTATGATTTGCATTGATAGATCTTTGATGAAAGTGAGCTTTGAATAGCTTGTGGGTGATTGAGTCAAGTTCAGTTATATTACATTTTAAATTGAGTTTTATTAGACTAAACTTTGGACCAATCATGTGTTGGTTGATTTGAGAACAGCCATGTGAATTTTGATTGATCATTTGGTGTAAAAGTTGCTTTACCTGTTGTTTGGATATTCATGAAGCTCGACTGTTGCATATTGAATATGTGTGTGAATTGATCAATGTGGATGTTGCATTGGCAGCTCAAATCTTGCTATAATGTATGATTGAAGGATAAGTTCTAATTGCTATAAAACTGTTGTGTGGTTTAATTGCTAGATGTAAAAGTGGTTGGCTCTCACTTAGGTTGTGCTTCCCATCTTCTAACATGATTTGAAATGGAGTTTATGATCGGGGTTGGAAATGTAAGAATGAGTTGCAGGACAAATCCTTATTGTGCAGGTTCAAGGTAAGAAGTCATAGCTTAATTGCAATTTCATGTGGATGGAATAATTGTTTGTTGAAAACTGGTTTAATCCTTGGCAATCTCTTTTACAAGTGCATATTTGAATGATCTTAATGGTTGTTTGAAAACATGTGGTGCGTCAAGTGATTTTACTAAGTTTTCAAGCATGTCAGGTAAAGTGTCGACTCTAGAAGTCAACACTTAGTTTACACTTCTCTACTGTACGTTGTTTTTGCTAACACTAGCAGGAAGTGTCGACTCCAAGAGTCGACACTTACAGAAGCTGGTGGTGTTTTGAGGCAAACAGAAGCCTCGGGAAAAAGTGTCGACCTCTAGAGTCGACACTTATAGGTGAGAATAGCTAAATTTGTTGAAACAGAACCATCGTGAAAAAGTGTCGACCTCAAGAGTTGACACTTTTCACCGTGACTGCTGTTCTCTTCACAGAACAGAACAAGTCTGAAAAAGTGTCGACCTCAAGAGTCGACACTTTTCAGCTGAGTTCTGATTTATGTGTTCTGGCAGAACACTCATGAAGCAAGAGTCGACTCTATGAGTCGACATTTGTTCCAAGCATCCCGATCGTGATTTTCAGATCTGGTTGCGAACCTATTTCCTTGAGATCCGTTTGGTTGGGTTGTTTACCATATTGGCCTTAGGGCATCCACCATCTATTGTGAATGGTATGAAATGGTTTTTGGAGGGCTATTTTGGTCCTATTGGCTTAATCTCTCCTTGGTTTATACAGCCGCCATGTCCGATCGGGAGAAAAAAAAATCCTTGAAGCTAAACGTGTTCATCCTTTCTTGTAGGAGAAGAAGGAGCTTGCACACTATTGGAGGAGAAGGAAGATGACGTCGAGTTCGATCTCTTCGAGTCCGAGCTTCGATCTGCAGGCCGTTGCTACTTCCTCGTTGTCCACTGCTTCGGGCGTACCATCTTTCAAGACCGGCTTCTTCCCTCACTCGCGGCTTATCATTCTAGTGCTCCCTTCGTTCATCTCCGAGTCTGGTTGAAGATTTAAGGGGAAGATTTACATTGTCTATTTCATTTTGAGCTTAGATTGTTAATCTCAGACTGGGCTTTGTATTTTTCTATACTTATTTGTCTTAGACGATTTTGGATCTTGCTCCGTGTGTGTGCGGTTTCTCGTCGTCGTGCGAGAACCCACGTGTTTGCCGTCGCGCCCGTGTGTGTGGTGGTTGCTGTCGTCGTACAGCGTGTTTGTTTGTTGGGTGCATCCGAACCACCTAAAGGGCGCGACGGGACATCCGAACCTAGAGGGGTGGACGTAGGATGGCACTTGGGTGCATCCAAACCACCTAAAAGATCGATGTCCCGTGGTTTGTTTGTTGTGTGATTGCTGGTTCTTTCCATCCGTTTATATTACAAGTCCGATTCGGTGAGCCGAGTGATTTATAACTATCGTCTCATTTATTGTTATCCGAGTGATCATCATCTAGCATTGTGAAGTTATGAGTGCTTGAATGCTTATCATCTACATATTTTTATCAACCTTGAATCTATGAGCTTCATTACTTAAACTCGTTGTTTCTGCATTTTATTGAGAGAGGGCTAGTGTTTATCTACCATCTGCGTGATTTTCTTTAATTTTGTTTTAAAGGGTGGGCAATCAATTCACCCCCCTCTCGATTGCCTTCCTAACTAGGCCAACAATTGGTATCAGAGCCTCGGCTCTGTTTTCATCTAGAAACCTAGCAGTTTAGAGAGATCTGTTAGGAATGGCTAATAATCTTAACAAGGGGTTATTGCCCGAAGGGCATTCAATTAATAGGCCACCTTTTTTTGATGGTAGTAACTACCCCTATTGGAAGAATATGATGACTGTCTTTCTACGTGCTCAAAGTCATGAAATATGGACTGTCATTAGGAATGGTCCGTACATTTTACATTGGGATGAGGATATGTGGGATGATGACAGTATCAAGAAGGCCATTGTGAATTTTAATGCATTAAGTATTATTCAGTGTGCTATTTACCCGAATGAATATGCCCATGTTTCTATATGCAGCAGCGCGAAAGAAATGTGGGGCAAGCTCAAGCTGATTTATGAAGGCACCGCAGAAGTGAAGGAGATAAAGGCGAACATGTTGATCCGAGATTATGAGCTGTTTCATATGAAAGAGGAAGAAAGTATCTCTGAGATGTTCGCACGTCTCATGGAGATTACAAATGGGTTGAAATCACTCGGAAGAGAGTTTAAGGACACCGATTTGGTAAGGAAAGTGCTGAGGTCCCTATCACCAAGCTAGCACACCAAGGCGACCGTGATAGAAGATTCGAAAGATTTGTCTACCCTCACCGTGGATGCGCTCATAGGGTCTTTAATGGCCTATGAGATTAATATAAAGAGGATGGAAGAGGACACAAAGAAGAAAAAGCCAATCGCTTTGAAAGCTTACCCGGAAACTGTCTCAAGTCAAGAGGATTCGATGGGAACCATTGATGATGAAGAAGTTTCCATGTTGATAAGAAGAGTTAGACAATTTATGCGCCAAAGGAGAAGATTTGGCGAAAAATTCAAGAAGGGAAAGAAGCAGCTGAAGCAAAGAAATGAACCACCTAAAGTGGCTGAAGTTATGTGCTATGAATGTAAGAAGATGGGGCACATGAGAGGTGAATGCCCCGAGTTGCAGAAAAAGAAAGGGAAGATGATCAAGGGCAAGAAGCCCAAGGCAATGAAAGCAACGTGGAGTGATGAGGACGAGGAGGAGCCTACGTCCGATGAAGAAGAAGATATTGAAGAACTGGTAAAGAACATGTGTCTTATGGTCAGGAGCGACAATAAACAGGTAATCTCTGACTCAGAGCTTGTCACAAATGAACAATGGGAACTTGCATATGAGGAAGTGGATGAAAAATACAAAAGAATGAAAAATTAGAATAAAACCTTGAAGAAGAAGATTCATGAAATAATGCATTCATCTAATTCATGTGAGAAATGCAGTTTGTTTGAAATGCAAGTTAAAATTTTTAAAAATGCCAATGACACTTTGGAATCAAAGTTGCTTTTGTTTGAAGATGAAATTGCATGCTTAGAAGTAGAAAAGAAAAATGCTTTTAAAATCAAAGATGAAATCTAAGAAAAGCATGACTTGTTGAAAAAGGAGTTGGAAGAATTAAATGGTAAATTAATTGAATGTGAGAAAATCAAAGAACAATTGAATAGCAAAAATGAAAGTCTTATCATTGAAATTGAAAAGGTGAAAAATGCCAATGAAAAGATGTTGAAAGGAAAGGAGAAACAAATTGTGAAAAATTCAAATTTCATGCATGGCAAGAAGAATGAGTTTCATTATGCTGCTAAGAGTTCACCATATCACGGAGAGTGTTCACACACACCCAATAATCCATCAACTGTTAATTCTCGTTTCCCCTATACTTCTACACATGTAAATAACAAGAAAAATTTTGGTAGGAAGAGACCCACTTGTTTTTATTGTGGGAGAGTAGGGCATGACATATATATATGCCAGTTAATGAAATATGATGATGACATATTTTTCAGTAAGTATAGTCAATCTCTTGGAATTGCTAACATCAAGGGACCCAAGCTTGCTTGGGTACCAAAATTAAAATGAGCATGTTTGCTTATTGATGCAGGTCTGCATTATTGATAATTTTATCTCTCTTTCCTTTACCCCGCCCCTAACTATGCTAATAACATAATACAATGAAAAGGCATGGAAGATGATGAATAAAGAGCGATGAGAGATAGAAGAACTGACCGTGATCGTCACCAAGAGTTAACAACGCCACAAGGATGAAGAAAGGAAAGCAAAGGGGTGCGGGGAATGATGTGGATTCAAACCTCCTCGTCTTCCAGCCGGCTAGAAGAAGAGGGCCTCACGTTCATATCATGCTCTCCTGCAAAATAAAGGCAAAACACAAAGGCAAAAACCCATTAGATCATGAAGTGTAGTATCAATCCCGGAGTGATAAAATAGGGGTAGAAATTGAGGGCAAACTCACCGGGGGAGGTTTTTAACCCCTGTGGAAGGGTGAAAAAGATAGGTGTGTGTGTTGTGCATGCATGAGATTTGAAATCATGAGATTTGATTGAGAGAATAGAGAGAAATCATTGATGCAAAACGGGGAAAACACATGTGTAGTAGAAAAGTGCAGAAAACTGTGATGATTTGTGATTTTGAGAGGAAGAGAACTAAGCGTATATACCATGAAATCAAGCCCAGAAAGATGGAATTGAAAGCTAATACTTCCCTCTTCAATCCAGGGTCGAATTTGTGAGTTGGAGTTGCAGCATGACTTCGCCCCACGTCCGGAAAGAGCCCTCCTTTACAACTGCGACCTGAGCAGTTTGTATAGAGGTTTTAGAAAACACAAAAAGTTCTCCCAAGATTTTAGAGGATAGAGTCCATCAAAATTCGTGTTCTATGGATCAATCTCGAGATAATACAAAGGATAAGAAGTAGGAACAAGTGGGACTCAATTTGGTGGAAGGATCAGGAAGATATGGCTTCTACAAGGGAGCCCCGGAGCTTAATCTACATAGTTTGTGTTGAACTAGGATGCATAAACTGTCAACTTTCATCCGTGTTTCTGAGCAAGATAGCCAATGAAAATCAGAGATCTATGGATCAAATTCAAGATAATATAAAGGAGAAACCATAGGAACAAACGGCGCTCAATTCGAAGTAGAATTCAAGAAGTTATGGGCTCTGCAAGAGGGTCACGGCGCACAGAAACGGAGTAGAGTCCAGCATGAATTGGACTCTCGGTTTGCGTAACGATCTATCGTAAGATCGTTAGAGCGATGTAACGGCCTAGGGTACCTCCGTCAGGCTCTAGGGGTCGAACGGGGAGATTTCGGGCAAGTTTTGGTGTAACGGTCTATTAAAAGACCGTCACATGGGCTCTGGCGATCTTACGATAGACCGTCACATGGGCTGTGACGCTCCACTACTAGACCTTCACATGGCTCTGACGCACCACCAATAGACCTTCACATGAATGGAGGAAGATTTTGGGCAGATTGCACGCGACTTTAGAAAGTGAAGCATATCTCTCAAACAGTTCAGAACTAGCGAAAGTGATAGAAGAAGAAATTGTAGATAACTCAGAGAGGAACAATTTTTATGAAGAAAGTGAGTTATGAAAATGATCAGAAGAGGGAGAAAATGGGGCTAGAACAGAGAGAAAATTCTGGGATGCAGGTGAACAGTACAGCACTCCATAAAAGCACAAATAACTTGAAATCGGTGGGGAACTGGCCAATGGAGTAGAAGAAGAAGTTGTAGATCGTTGAAAGATGAACAACTTTGGTGAAGACAATTTTTTGAATAGGGGAACAGAAGGAGATGAAAAAGGACCACTTTCAGGACTGAGCAGCGGGAGAGAGCCGAATGCTTGAAGGAAGTCGGCCTAAATGGGCCGTAAGTCGATTTGGAAGCCGAAAGTTGATAAGACAAGCTCCGGGGCTCTAAGAAATCATGATCTCCAAGGATAAAAGGATAGGAAACAGTAAAAATAGGCTCAAAATCCATCCAAGGAAGGCTCCAAAACAATGGGTAATTCGAGACATCAAAATGATGAATAAGAGAAATGACGCAACTTGTGAGCTAAAAACGGGTGTCAACAGATGCCCCTCCTTGATGTTCGCTTTGCAAGGGAATGAGCGAAAGCAACGCGGAGGTGAAATGGAAATGAGATGGAGCGAAAGTGATAGCGACGTGAAATGGAGATGAAGCAGAGAGAAATGATAAGCGGGCATTAAGGCAAAAAGACACCCGTCACAACCAACAAGTGACATGAATTCTCTCGAAAATGCCAAACTAACCACAAGGAATGATTGACAAGGATGAGACATGTCTGGAGAACAAAACTAAGGGAAAGGAAACACGACTAGTCTCATTGGGGACACAATTCATGAACAATGAGTGGGTCGGCAGGAAACACAACATAGGAGTTGGAAAAGGAGAGATAAGACTGAGATAAAATCTAGACAGGAATCACGCTGGCCAACCAGACCAAGCGGGAAGATCAGAGAAATCGTTCAAATCCGGAGTGGAATGAGAATCTCTTATCCAAGAAAACTGAGATGCAATTAACCATTGCTGAGGAGAAACCTTGAACGGATCACGAGATGTGAGTGCTCAAAAAATGACATGATGCATGTTGGGCTAAAATAAAGAAATCATCAAAATGAATGCAAAGAAAGATAAAATAGAAAGTACTCAAAGATATTATTGCTTGACTAAGCCAAGACAGGGTTAAGAGTCTTCTTGTAACCACGGCATGCGAGACAGAGTCCATCGTGTTGGGACGGTGCGATCGATATAGAGGGGGGGTGAATGTATCCCCTTCAAAAATATTGCCCAAATTAAAAACAGTAAGCCTGAAGCTAGACACAGTTGCGGAATAAACAATTTAACTTTTCAAGAAGAAATTCAAACAGACATTTGATCAGTCAATTGAACTGCTAATAATACTGGTGGAACCTGATCAAGTCTAATGCCGAAGACAGAACAATGAAAATTAGCAAAACATATAATGCTCAAGGTCACTTCAGATAGAAACAAGAATGCTCAGATAACCTGTGAAGTAGATAGAAGACAAGGGGCAAACGCACAAGACAAATCACGGCACAGTAGATTTTTTAGGTGGTTCGGTCCACAGACCTACGTCCACCCCTCACTCCAAACCGGAGTGAGGCTTCCACTAGCACAAGCTAGAACCACATACTCAGTCTGCAAACAAGTGCTGCCAAACAGCTTGACCAGGGGAATAACCTCCCCTCTTCCTCCAACCCGGAGGGCAACCCTAGTGACACCCAGTCACTAGAAACCAGATACTAGCGTCTCTCTTCATCCACCCAGGACGGAACCCACAAGCGACACCCAGCCGCTTGCAAACCAGAGGTCACGGACCTCTCTTCCTCCACACCAGAGGGAAAACACAAGTGACTCCCAGCCACTTGCTGAAGTCCCGCGATCAATGACACCCAAGAGGGGGGTGAATTGGGTGTTTACAATTTTTAAGGAAACTTTTGACCTTTTATAAAATATGTGATACAATGCTAGTTTAGAGATTCAAAACTGTTTGTACACAATTTGGATTTATCAAACTATATATGATAAAGATATATATTATGCAACATACAAGAGGATAAATCCAAACAAACAGTTTACACTAAAACTCATGGAGAATGGAGGTAGGAGAAATGGACCAAGCCACACAATACAAACCACAATGCACAACGATTTTTAAGGTGGTTCGGATGCAACGATGGCAATCCTACGGCCACCCCTCACCAAACCCGGTGAGGCTTCACTCGGGGATAAATCCCCAAACTGAGACAATGCTCCAACCACACACGCAGGACGACGCCTGCACACACACACGGGGATGCACCCCAAAACACACATACACACGGAGATGAGGTCTCCAACACGATCCAACAAGCGGATCACCAACACACACACCCGCTGCCACAAGTGCAGTAATCTACACACACTAGACAGGACAGATCTAAAAAGACCCACACACACACAAACGCAAATCTAGAAAGATCCACGCACACACGAATCAAATACAACACACATACACACCACCACGGATCTAACAACGATCCACACACACACAAGTTCTTGCAGTTTATGATAAACACAATTACAATACCCAAAACATAAAGACGATGAGGCTTAGTTTAGAAAACTCCTGTTTTGGGTTTCCCTTGAATGCATGTTGTAGATCTTGAATGTATCTTCACTTGACCGGAGCTTCAATTCGTGCTTGCTTGGCTTTTCTCCTTTCTTGCTTGCTTGGCTTCTCTTCTTTCTCCCTTAGGCACTCTTCTTGGAATCCTTGCTTGCTTCCTTGGTTCTTCTCTTCCTTGGAGGTTGCTAGCTTCAGATTTGGCTTGAAACACCTTGGAGATGGATGAAGATCTTGCTGCATGAAGTACTGTTCACGGAGCTACAGTGCCCTCTCCTTTCACCTTGGACAGCCTCTATTTGGATCTCTTGGATGGTTAGGGTTATGGCTCCAAATGAGATGTTATATAACTCTTGAAAGGCCCCTTGGACAAGCCTCAGACCAGATCCACGAAATCTGGTGTAATTGGGGGCAAAAGGATTAAAGAAATGGATGGAAAGACCACCCTTCGAACTTGAACCAAAAGTCAACAAAAGTAGGCCTCGGGGCTGGCGGTCGACCAGAACTTTCTGGCGGTCGACCGCTACTGAGAAACACTGCAAATGGGTGATCCCTAGGAAATCCGGTCGACCGGGATTGGCCTGGCGGTCGACCGCGCTACAGTGTCGACCTGGCTACAGTGTCGACCTGGCTATAGTGAAATTCCTGACTTAAAGATTTCACCCTCAAACTCCATTGCAACCCTTCCAAACTTTGTGGCATCAAGCTTCTTTGATCTTGGAGGGATTATACAAAGAATTTAACCTACAAAACCATGATAAAAATGATTAGAACTTTAGCTTAATAATCAAGATGATGAATGTATGAAATGCATACATGAAAGCCCATGTTCAAGGTGCATACAAACACTTGAACCATAAAAGGTTTAAGCTAAAGGTGAAGAATTATTTCTATGCAAGTGAGCAAAGTATGAGAGCAATTTAGCCATGCACATATACAAGTGAACACTTTGAAAACATGATTGACTAAAGATCAAGATACATAGATATGCATGTCCAATATGAATGCATCATGTAACCAAGCTCCATGAAAAGTATGCATAGGAAGCATTCAATGCACATGTTCAACTCAATCATATTCAACCAATCAATATGAACAATCAACCATTTAGTTAGCATCAAAACCATAGCAATACACACTAAGTTTAGTTATCATCAAAATCATAGCTCAACAATCTCCCCCTTTTTGATGATGACTAATTTAGTGATGAATGAGGATAAACTTAGTGATGATGATAAACTAAATGATGATACAACATGTTCTTCTCCCCCTTACACATGGCAATCATGAATCTTTTTCTCCTGACAAGGGTAATCAAGAATCATCACAAAGGCAAGCATGAATCATCTTTTTCTCCCCCTTTGACATTATCAAAAAGTGGGATAAGGCAAGTCTTTCTTCCCCTGTAACATGAGCAACAATATCAACAAGCTGGTGGAAGCCAAAGTAGGAAGAACAAGTTTATCTCCCTTTGAAATAGCAATAACCCATCTTATCAAATCAGAAGAAGCAAGGGCAAAATCATGGACGAACAAATCAACATGATTCCAATCAGATGAGTTCAATTGGTGATTAGTATCACAAGACAAAATGACACCATTCAAAGCAAATACCGTCAAGCATGTATAGAAACCAATTGAAGGTGGTGATTGGCCTCAAGGATATGAACCAGTGGAGCAAGATGTTCACAAGATGAGGTGTTCAGCATGATAGCATTCAAAATCTAGATCCCATGGCAGATTTTCACAACAAGTAAGAGCATGAGGGCATACCAAAAGAATTTTATTTGGTTTTTAAATTTTTGATTTTTATATTTTAGTTTGAAATGCATGAAACTATGTATATGCAGATGATGACTCATGAAGTGCATACAATGCAACCAAACAGTTACATATAAACATACATGCAATCTCCCCCGTACATATATAACAAGGGAATGGGTATTGGAGAGATGCAAGAGAGTCATGACAACCGGAGTGCACATGAGTAGCACATGGGAAATTGTGCAATCATATAGGAGATACATGCAATTGCTAAAGTAGTCAATCAATTTTCTGAATCCATAATGAATCAAATTTCCAGATGTGCAAGTGAGTAACATGAAAAATGATAGTTGCAGTATGGATATTCAGATTTTCAGATCAACACAATGGGACATTTCACAGACTGCACTTCAATTTTTGATAACAGCATATTGGAGGCTACGCTCTACCACAATGAGTTTTCAGCAACATTTTGTAACTCAAGATAGATATATTTTTCAAGAGTGATCAAGTTCAAATAAGTCTTTTTTACACGAGTAGACGCATGGAGCTCATGCCAGAATCCTCGGTTACTCAGAATATTGAACCATTTCACCTCTTTTTGAATAGAGATACTAGTCGACACTTTTCAGATATGAACCACATCACGTCTCAGGTGACATGTGCCCAGTTTACTCAGTGAGACCGAGCATTGCTCTATCTTTCATTTTCATCTCAGATTTTTCAACAAAGATGGGTAGGCAGCTTTTTCCTCAATTGTCTCTTCAACATATATGCAGCAAATTTAACATCTCGAGAGGGTTGAAAAGAAATTCATATATCCTTATCATTAACACTCATTTTCACATTTGTGCATGAAGTGTGCGAATTTGATTCAGCATGTATACCGAAAATATCATGAATACATAACAGTGCAACTCCCCCTAAATAGATGCACTTATGAAATATGAATTCCCCTAGAGTGTACGACATGAAACATACCAATAATGACTCAAATGTAACATTATTTATCAAGAAGACATAAGGCCATAGAAATGTCAATGGATGGGGGTGAATAGCATATAATATCACACGAGCACGCAGTGGGAGTTTATGCAAATGCACTATGACATGCATGCAAGCAATGTGATGTCATTTTGATACCAATTGAATGGATGCCAACTGAATGAGTTAAGTGTGACTAATGCATGAATTCCAATGCAAAACAACATATGAGCATATAAGAATGCGATGCAATGTGCAAAGTGATTCGGACTTGATTTTCATTTGCATTATCTAAAAGCACAATATGCATTGAATTATGATGCATGCAACCTCTAACTATGTGAGAGTGGAATGCAAGTGGTTTTCACAAGATAAGAGCTTTGATTTTCAAGCCAGTGTGACAAAATTATCATTGAAATCATCCTCATTCTATTCATGAATCAACGAACATTTTTCATGACATGACCTTTATGAATAAGGGTGCTTAGATGATCAAAATTAAGCAATACAACCCAATTTGCAGAATTGTTCAACAATAGATCTTCAAAGGTCATTCACAAGTGTTGACATGAGAAATCATCCAAAAGCCAAATATATGAATCATTTAACCACAAACATATTCTCAATTTACATAGCTCAGCTCAAGAATTCATTCACACATCAACCAATCCCAATTTTCAAGATCTGGTACTAGGCGGAGATTTTAGTCCGAAGACCCAGCTCAACACATAGGGAATGCTTCCAAGTGGACATAATCCACTTTTTCATAGACGCCATTTGATATACCAGATATGTAATTCAATTCAAGTGTGATCATACAATTCAAATTGAGAATATTTAATACACACTTCTCAAGCCAGTTAGACAAGTTCATCACAGCAGACTAGTGAATGACAATTCAGGTTTTGAAACAATACTTGTCATCCTAAAGTGTCAACAAGTGACAAAAGACCATTGCATGAATTGACGAGGTTGAATTAACTTAGTTTAGATGACAAGATCGAAAGCCTTCATGCACTAAGATTGCTAACCCCACAACGGTTAGTACTTCAGATTTTACTTTTCATACCTTTGCCTTGAGAATCCATTTTAATCCAAGCCTTCCACCATGTCTTGGGTACTTGCTTTAGCACGTACAAGGACTTTCACCACCTTGTACTTGAGTCGATCCTGGAGGCTGTTCTACACAAAGTAGCCCATCTTCTTGTAGAAACTTGAGAGGGTCCTCATCATTTTCATCCTTGCAGGGTATTCTCCCAGTTGATTCAAGCTTGGTCATGACTAGCCCATCATGATTTGGATCTTGGAAGTATAATCTGCATCCAAACACAGAAAGGTTTGATTTGTCAATTTCGATTCAAATTTATTGATAATGATATGACAAATAATATTAACAACTAACACCCCTAGACAGCTCTAGATGCAATGCATGACTCATGTGTGAACTTGAACATTAAGCCCATATGACGAATGTGATTGCTTCCCCTTAATGTGTGCATGAATGTAAGATGTTCGGTGACAATCCGATCCCATATGCAGCCTTTTAAGTAAATGACTCATAGTACCAGGCGGAGAACTTAGATCTGAAGATCACCTCATGCGTAGTGATAATTTTCAGACAGGCTTAACCTGCCCTTCCACATGTCACCATTTGATATACTATGTAATCATGGATGATGAAGGCAGGGAAATTGTAATGCATTGTGACATGAATACACAATGTTCAACTTATGCATGATAGAGTATGAGAGTGTATGCAAACTCAATATATGTAGTGAAATCTTGATCTGAAGAATCTTCAAGCTCTCCTACAACAAGATGCTATATGACAAGTGATATACACACAGATATGCAAATAACTATGGATGGAATGCATGTACAGATATGTGCATTATCACAAGACTATTCAGCACAAAATGAATCAAACCATGACATGATTTCTGAAGGGAGTGAGAGGGATATCACCTGAGTTTTCAAATTTCAGTTTTGGTTATTCTTTTAACCTGACTTGTGCCACTTGGCCTGTGTGCCTTACCTTCTTGATGAAAATAAATTTCATGCCCTACATTCCCAAGACACACCTGCAAAACAGATATCTCATTTGGCCTTCTTAGGTACCCAAATCTTTTTGGGTCCTTGTGGGTTAGCATTAACATGGGCATGTGGTTTCCAACTTTTGACAACATTCAAATCATCAACTTTCTTCAGAAAACAATCATGCACCATATGTCTAGATTGTCCACAATAGTTGCAACATGACTTTGAATACTTAAAAGCATGAGGATTCTTTGAAGCATGTGACATCACATTCATTTTTCTCAGTTGCTTGACCATATTGTGTGTGTGAGCATGATGTGTTGAGTGGGAGTTCTTTCTCTTCAACAATAACCAACAATGTGAAGTTGTATGACCCCTTTTACCACAATGATTACAATGCACAGAAGACATTTTCCCATGTGGTCTTTGTGCATGAACATAAGATTTCTCAAATCTATTTCTCCCAAATGAAACCTTTTTTTCATTTTTGAATTCATTCATTTTCTTGCATGCTCTCAAATCATCATTCTTCATAACGAGACAATCATGCATGGCATGTCCAGATTTACCACAGTAAAAGCATGTGAGTTTCTTTATAGGTGGTTGTGTGTGCGTGGAAGAAGTATGTTCAACATGCATGGAAGTGCTAGCAGCATTTTTAGATTTTTGATGCATGTTGATTTTCTGATTTTTATTTTCTCTTTTAATCCTTTGGATATTTACACTGTTTTTCTGATTTGATTGGGTTCTTGATACAATGGGTTTCTGGGAGGTAGATGTGGAGGTGTTGGGTGCACAATTCTCATGAACAAATGAAGTATATGTTTTACTTTCAAATTTCTTTTTGTTCACAGGATTAAACCCCAGCCCCTCTCTTTGGAAGTTCACTTTCATGCCCAGCAATTTATCCAAGTTGCTTTGACCATCCACAAATCTAGATAATAAAGCATTCAAGTCAGAGATTTCTTTTTCAAGTGATGAAATATGAAATTCATATGAAGCTGTCTTATTTTCATAAGAGTTAACTTGATCATGTAAAGTAGCATTGATGATTTTATGACTTTCCATTTCTTGCAACAAAGCATGCACTTTTTCAGATTCATCATTATTCACAAATTTACCTTTTTCAAGAGCAAGCAATCTTTCAGAAATGGTTTTATTCAATTCCTTCAATTTCTCATTTTCCATTTCAAGATTTTTATCATGAGCAAACTCATTTTGACCATTGCTCATAAGGCTAACTCTCTCTCTTAGCTCATTGTTTTCATTTTTCAAGGAAGAAATTTGATCTTTATGAATTTCAATGTCGAACACATGACCATCAATCAATTCTTTCACGTGTGAGCATTCTTTACATGGAGAATCACATTTATTTTGACCAACATTATTTTTCACTTTTTTATTTTCAGACTTAACCCTCTCATATTTATCAGCAAGCTCATCATATGCAATCAATAACTCCTCATAGCTAAATTCATCTTCATTATCAGAATCAGAATTTACCTTTGAGCTTGATTCAACTTGTTGATCACTCGTGCCTGCTACAAGACATTGGTCTTCATGTTCTTCCCGAACTTTGGTTAAGCCAGCCAAGATGTCCTTCGCGGATCTGCAATGGGATACAAAAGGGAAACGATTAGAATCAACTGCAGCAATAAGTAATTTTAGAACTAAGCAATTTTGATCATGTTTAAGCTTGGAATCTGCGGTCCAGACAGATTTGTCTTTAGGCAACTCATAAGGACCATGTGAGATAAGCTTCCATAGCTTAGGATCATATGAGTTGACTAGACTACACATCCTTCCTAGCCACAAATCAAAATTACAACCATCAAACACCGGCGGAGAATTCAAAGTATACATAATGGTAGTCATTGATCTAGATCACTCTAGATCGTAAGATCTATAGAATTAGAGCCTTGGCTCTGATACCAATTGAAGTCCCGCGATCAATGACACCCAAGAGGGGGGTGAATTGGGTGTTTACAATTTTTAAGGAAACTTTTGACCTTTTATAAAATATGTGATACAATGCTAGTTTAGAGATTCAAAACTGTTTGTACACAATTTGG
Organism: Amorphophallus konjac; assembly: GCA_022559845.1. Lineage (NCBI taxonomy): Eukaryota > Viridiplantae > Streptophyta > Magnoliopsida > Alismatales > Araceae > Amorphophallus > Amorphophallus konjac. The sequence continues at coordinate 156,142,971 of CM040117.1, forward strand.
ATTTATCAAACTATATATGATAAAGATATATATTATGCAACATACAAGAGGATAAATCCAAACAAACAGTTTACACTAAAACTCATGGAGAATGGAGGTAGGAGAAATGGACCAAGCCACACAATACAAACCACAATACACAACGATTTTTAAGGTGGTTCGGATGCAACGACGGGAATCCTACGTCCACCCCTCACCAAACCCGGTGAGGCTTCACTCGGGGATAAATCCCCAAATGGAGACAATGCTCCAACCACACACGCAGGACGACGCCTGCACACACACACGGGGACACACCGCAAAACACACATACACACGGAGACGAGGTCTCCAACACGATCCAACAAGCGGATCACCAACACACACACCCGCTGCCACAAGTGCAGTAATCTACACACACTAGACAGAACAGATCTAAAAAGACCCACACACACACAAACGCAAATCTAAGAAGATCCACGCACACACGAATCAAATACATCACACATACACACCACCACGGATCTAACAACGATCCACACACACACAAGTTCTTGCAGTTTATGATAAACACATTTACAATACCCAAAACATAAAGACGATGAGGCTTAGTTTAGAAAACTCCTATTTTGGGTTTCCCTTGAATGCATGTTGCAGATCTTGAATGTATCTTCACTTGACCGGAGCTTCAATCCGTGCTTGCTTGGCTTTTCTCCTTTCTTGCTTGCTTGGCTTCTCTTCTTTCTCCCTTAGGCACTCTTCTTGGAATCCTTGCTTGCTTCCTTGGCTCTTCTCTTCCTTGGAGGTTGCTAGCTTCAGATTTGGCTTGAAACACCTTGGAGATGGATGAAGATCTTGCTGCACGAAGTACTGTTCACGGAGCTACAGTGCCCTCTCCTTTCACCTTGGACAGCCTCTATTTGGATCTCTTGGATGGTTAGGGTTATGGCTCCAAATGAGATGTTATATAACTCTTGAAAGGCCCCTTGGACAAGCCCCAGACCAGATCCACGAAATCTGGTGTAATTGGGGGCAAAAGGATTAAAGAAATGGATGGAAAGACCACCCTTCGAACTTGAACCAAAAGTCAACAAAAGTAGGCCTCGGGGCTGGTGGTCGACCGGAACTTTCTGGCGGTCGACCGCTACTGAGAAACACTACAAACGGGTGATCCCTGGGAAATCCGGTAGACCGGGATTGGCCTGGCGGTCGACCGCGCTACAGTGTCGACCTGGCTACAGTGTCGGCCTGGCTACAGTGTCGACCTGGCTACAGTGAAATTCCTGACTTAAAGATTTCACCCTCAAACTCCATTGCAACCCTTCCAAACTTTGTGGCATCAAGCTTCTTTGATCTTGGAGGGATTATACAAAGAATTTAACCTACAAAACCATGATAAAAATGATTAGAACTTTAGCTTAATAATCAAGATGTTGAATGTATGAAATGCATACATGAAAGCCCATGTTCAAGGTGCATACAAACACTTGAACCATAAAAGGTTTAAGCTAAAGGTGAAGAATTATTTCTATGCAAGTGAGCAAAGTATGAGAGCAATTTAGCCATGCACATATACAAGTGAACACTTTGAAAACATGATTGACTAAAGATCAAGATACATAGATATGCATGTCCAATATGAATGCATCATGTAACCAAGCTCCATGAAAAGTATGCATAGGAAGCATTCAATGCACATGTTCAACTCAATCATATTCAACCAATCAATATGAACAATCAACCATTTAGTTAGCATCAAAACCATAGCAATACACACTAAGTTTAGTTATCATCAAAATCATAGCTTAACACTTACAACCAGAGACGAAGTCTCTCTTCCTCCAGACTAGGAGGGAACACCTGGACTTGCAACCCACAAGACCAGAACCGGAGATGAATCTCCCTTCCTCTGAAACCCAGAGGGAACCCCGATCTCAAACCAGAGAATCGGAAAGAAACACAAGCCAATTGTAAAAGAAAAGAAAACAAGACACGAAAATTACAGCAATCAGAAAGCTGGAAATGAAACTCAAAACTGTAGCTCTCTCTTGGAGCAATGTAGCTTGGATTTGATCCAGAGGCTACTGATCTTCTTCTTCTGCTGCTGATCTCTCGCTCACTTTTTCTTTCTCTTCTTCTTCTTTCACTCTCGATCTCACTCTCGATCACAATCTCTTTTTCTTTTTCTTCTTCTGCTTTCAGCCTCTCTGCTGCTGCTCTCTCCTTTTTCTTCTTCTGCTTTTTTGCTCTCTGCCTCTACTACGATCACTCTTCCTTTATCTATCTTCTTCTGATGGAAGAAGCTCCATATTTATACCAGCAGCGGCTAGGGCATGTGTAGGGCTTGTGTCCTCTTTGTCCAGAGTACACCTCGGATCACGTGCCAGGTGCCAACCTCGGATCACGTGCTCAGACATCTGCAAATTAAAGACAGAGTTACGTCAGTTGATCAAGAGAATACAGGCTGTATATACTTCATATCAAGTAGCAATGTTTAGACTTAACAGATGCAGTGTGCATGCAGTGTACTCACTTTGCGTGCAGGCTACCAGACGTTGTAAAGACCTGCTGTGCTTGCTGAGGAGGAATGTGAAGACTCTGCCTGCATGCAATGCAACTGAATGTATGGACTTTGTTTGTGCTGTGCAAACGATGTGCAGGCTTGCTATGGGGAGATGTGTAGACTTTGTATGCATGCTACCAGACGTTGTATGGACTTTGAAGATGATGCATGAACAAGCCGTAGCAAATGTATAGACTTAACTGATGCGAACATAGGCTGTACAAGCTTGATCGATGCACAAACAAGCGACGATGTATAGACATGCCAACAACGTATGTATGGACTTAGAATGCATGAGACAGCAATGTATAGACTTGCACGAGTAGGCGACAATGTGTAGACTTGATGCACGAACTGTGCACATGAACACGGATGTACAGACTTTAGTGAATGCATTCTATGCCAACGCTGTACAGACTTTGAGAGCAATGTAGGCTATACAGACTTGGCGAACATGAAGCAAAAGGGTTGCAACGATGTACAGACTTCACCTAAGCAAGGGCTGTATAGACATTGGAATGTACAGACTTTGAGTGATGTACAACCATATCGATGTATAGACTTTGAAAGACGATGCATGCACAAGCCAACGATATATAGACTTTGCCAATGTGAGACACTGTGCAGACTTTGCATGAATGCGATATCAATGTATAGACTTACAGCGCATGCAGGGACAATGTATAGACTTGATGCGGCTTCAAAGCAACCATGATAGTGTACAGACTTGTTTTATGCAACACAAAGAGGCTGTACTGACTTCACCTGAGCATTGGCAAGAGATGCATTGGCTGTACAGACTTGCTGTGCTTAAAGCAGGGCAATGTGCAGACTTTTCAGCGAGATGCACAGTGTATAGACTTGATGCAATCCATGATCAAGAAGACGATGTACAACTAAGCCTCATGAATGTATAGACTTGTTAAAGTATGAAGCACATGATGCAACAATACAATTTATGCATATCAGCTAAAACATCATCAAGGCATAAGGTATACAGGTCTGAGAGTAGACAGAGCATAACCTGATCTGAGCATGCACTGAACTTACCTGTCACTGGTTGACTTTTGACTTTGATGACTTCATGACCTGTGAGCCATCCTTAAAAGCTGTTCTGTCAGTTTATCATAAACATCAAGATTATAGCATTAAGGATGTAAACATAATGAGGCATAATATTTATCATCATCAAAACTCCAGAACCACAGGGGACACAACAATCTCCCCCTTTTTGATGATGGCAATATTATGAGTCATTGCAATAGATTCATCATGATGAATATGAAATACCATATGATAGTTCATGAACATGCACCAAAGAATAGCTTAGTGAAGAATGAGCATGTAAAACACCATGTGATGCAAGTGCATGATGTGATACAAATGATGACTCAATGATGACTCATCATTTGATGATGACAAATATTATGCCTCATTATGTTTACATCCTTGATGATATAATCTTGATGTTTATGATAAACTGACAGAACACATCGTCCCCCACCCGACTCAATCGAGCAGTTTATCCAAGGATTAACTGTATACTCCTAGATCATCATCGTTTTTGTTAAAGGGGAACATCAGATCCCAGAAGATACGGCCAACCAGCCGGTCCTTGAGAGGCTATAATAACGTATGTATACCATATAGTAATGCAACAGTGAGAAGGGATAGAGAACCATACCTGACTTACCTGCCAAGCGAAGCGGCATTTTTTTTTGAATTTTCTAGATTTTTTTCTGATTTTTGTCGATTTTCAAATAAGACAACAATAATATGAATGAACATGGTAAACAAACATGAACATAACGACGATAACATAATGCTCAACTGAACGACCGACAACATAACATAACATAATGATCAAACGAATGGAAAACAACACAACAAGATGAACAAGCATATATGCAATGGTATGAACAAATCACACGTATGCAAGATGAACGTGGGGGACAAGACAACAATGCAGTGGGACAACACACGGTTGGGACAAGAACATGAGGGATGACCACACGGTTGGGACAAC